>CAKJVC010000066.1:0-737325 GCA_918026815.1 Chalara sp. BL73 | reverse complement strand
GGATTATGCTGAAAGAATATGAAGTCGGCTACGGAGGATTCGCAAAAGAAAAAAGGTTCGAGATGACGATACTTGCAAGTGGTGCAGGAATCAGCAATCAAGTGATATGAGACCTCAAGAGCCTCATAAATATATAAACCAGTGCCACGACACAAAGGTTTATTGGCCTAGGCGTTATTCATGAGTCTGATGAAGATCACTATATTTGCTTAGGACCGGAAGACTTCAATACCTGTACAGTTCAGCAACGACCTTCCGCGCCGGGACCAAGTTATAGCGCGAACTATCAATACCAAATTTAGCCACATTCCTGAAAATAGAAAACGAGCCTTGGAGGAAGAAGCCCGGTTTAGTAGAGAAGGAGCTCAAGCCAGGAAAGAAAGCGTGGTTAACAACATTGAAACTTACGTTTGTGAGACTGGCGACATACTGACAGAAACGGAGCTAAGTGATGAGACGAGTGCTTGGGTGCAAAACTTCATTGCAAAAGAAGCCGGGATAGAGCCTGTAGAAGTCAGGCCATCCACCAGAAAAGCAAAGCGTCAAGCACCATATGATTCTAAGCTTACACTACAGCAAAAGCTTCAAGAGCAGGCGAAGCACGGTGTAGTTAAAACACCGCAGCTGAGAACGGTACGTTTTCAGGAAGATTCTCCTGAGAACAAGCCTAAAGAGCCGGAAAAAGCTAGCCTGGAGCGAAAGGCTACGAAAGCTCAAAATTGAAGCCCACTGTAGCGAGTGCGCTGGCCAGGCTTGGCTACAGTCATGAGAGTTCGCTGGCAAAACTTATGACCCAGAAATCGATTCCCGAAGGATTTACTTTAGGGAACTGCTGTCGCTAGCAGATCCGGCCTTGCTCTCTAAAGACGGCCTAGAACCCTAGAAGGAACCCTGGATGCGGAAATGGAGCATGCACCTATTGAGGAAAGCATGATAGGCCTGGGAGAACTAGTAATTTGCTCTAGTATTGACTCTAATACAGCTGCTGAGCAAGCGCCTAAAGAAAGCATCATAGGCTTAGGGGCTGGTAGATTGCAGCAAAAGCACGGCTGACGTTGGTTTCGGCTTAGTGGAGTCTTATTCGGGATATTCGGAAGTTCATTCCCCTACGCCAAAAGTTGTTATTACACTAGCAGGGCACTCAAAGCTTGTAGACATTAGAGCTACGCTTGACACGGGCGCCGAGGTTAGCTTGATGACGCTAGAAGTTGCGACAAGAGTGGACATTCCTATTACTCGGAACGACAATATGGCTCTAAAGACTATTACAGGAAGTACGTCGAAATTTGTAGGGTTCGTAGACAATTTGCCGGTTACTATTGGCAATGCAGCTATAAGGACCCGATTCTATATTATGGACTCTCCTGGTTTCAAGCTGATTCTAGGCTTTCCATTTATACGCAAAGCCAGAGTAGTGTTCCGCTATCCTAGAGATTCTCCTGACGGCCCTGTTTTTGCTTCTATTCGAGACCCAAGGACTGGCTTGATCACTACAGTAAAGACAAATACCGAAACGGAATCCGCAAAGAACGCTGTAATGCGTCGGGCTCAAAACACTATCGGAATGATTGAGTCCGATAGTGATGACGGATATACGACAGATTCGGAAAACTAGCAACATCTGTAGCTGACTGCGTAGCTATAGATGGCTTTTGTACAACAAACGCAGAGATGTTTCAAGGAAGCTTTCAGCTTGTTCCAGTGCTTAAAGAACTTGGGGACAAGTTCTACCCTTTTGAGGGAGGGACGGGCTTATAGGCAATTCGTGGAACACAGACACTCATTTAGTTTTGGATTTTGTGGGGACAGAGTTTGACCCCAATTACACGCCTTTTCCTTACAGAAGGAGAGCAACGCGGTACTTTAGCGTGAATACTGCATACAAAACAAAGGACAAAAGATCCATCCAGTTGATAAAGCTGACGGAGTAGGCAATGCTCCCGGAGGCAGAAAAGACTGGTATGAGAGATCTAAAGCAAGAGACGTTTTTCAAGAACAAGTTGGAATATATCAAGAACATATTATTCCCAGGTTTTCGGACATTCCTAGAGAGTCAAGACTTACGCCTGAAAGACTAAAAGATCTAAATATCGGGGATATGCTGCAGCCTGCGGAAAGGAAGTTTTGGAAGAAGTCCTGATTAACAGAGAAAAAGTTTTTGCGTTCGACTGGTCTGAATGCGGACGATTTCATGAGGATGTATCACCACCTATTGTGATCAAAACAATAGAACACACAGCATGGCAAGCAGCGAGTTTTCCTATTCCAAAAGCATTAAAACCTTTAGTGGTAAAAATGTTTAGAGAAAGACTGGATCGCGGCGTGCTGGAGTACTGTGATGGGCCATATCGGAACTCATGGTTTTGGTTGCTAAAAGAAGCCCGGTGATTACAGGCTGATTAACTCGGCAACGTTTATGAATGCTGTTACACTGAGAGACGCGAATTTACCTCCTTCTGTCGACGAATTTGCTGATGAGTTTGCAGGGTGTTATATTGCAAGCCTAGTTGACTTATACTCCGGATATGATCAAATGACGTTACATCCTATTTGCAGAGATATGACAGCATTCTTTACACCACTCGGATTGCTGAGATACACAACATTACCCCAAGGCGCTACGAATTCAGTTGCAGAATGCGTAAGGATCATGATGCTTGTTCTAGCCGCAATCTGTCCTGAAATAGCTGTACCTTTCCTAGACGACATAGGCGTTAAAGGACCCTATACGGATTATAACGGGGAGGAAGTGTTGCCCGGAATACGACGGTATATTTTTGAGCATATTCAGAACCTCGACAAAACGCTGGAACGAATTGAGCGTGCAGGGGGCTCTATAGGCCCTAAGTCTCAATTCTGCAGAGACGGGCTGAATATTGTAGGCTTCGTATGCAACTCAAAAGGAAAAGAGCCTTCTGCGGACAAAGTCGTCAAAATTATGAACTGGAAAACACCTGAAAACGTTACGGAAGCCAAAGCTTTTATAGGCTTGTGCGTGTATTTCCGGATTTGGGTGAAGGATTTCGGCACTATTGCGGCACCTATTTACGACTTGATGAAAAAGGGTGTTACATGGCATTGGGATCCTGAAGTCCAGGGAGTAGCTATGAGGACGCTACAAAACGCTATGGTTACAGCGCCGGTGCTTATCCGGATCGACTATGGGCCGGATGCCGGAGAAATTGTTGTAGGAGTAGATGCCAGCTTGGATGGCTATGGTGGTTACTTAGGCCAAAGGGATCTCGCATCAGGCAGAGTTAGGCCTGCTAGATATGAAAGCGGGACTTGGTCGAAAGCCGAGCGCAACTACGACGCTACAAAACGGGAGTGCAGAGGCGTTCTCAAGATTTTGAAGAAATTGCAAGTTTGGATTATTGCAATCCACTTTGTGTTGGAAACAGATGCGAATGTGCTTGTAGCACAGCTGAATAGAGCCGCTACGGATCACCCAGGAGCCTTGATTACTCGGTGGCTTGCCTGGATACGACTATTTGATTTTGAAGTACGGCATGTGCCCGGAAAACAGCATACAGCCGCTGATGCGCTGTCAAGAAGACCTCCTCACCCTGAAGATACCGACTCAAAGAGCGAAGATATTGACGATTGGATACTGGCGGAACTAGGAGCGTACGAAATATGCCCTGTAGAAACCGAACAAGACATAGGCTCCGAACAAATTGTCGACTCAGAACAAAACACTGACTCCGAGCATGAAACAGATCCTGAGTTGCGAAGTAGAAAGCTAATACTTCAAGAAATGAAAGATAAAGTGGCTTCTTTACGTAGCGAAGAAATCGGAATCGAGTCAAGCTCGGAAGGACCTGAGTACGAAACACCTATTTCCAGTTCTGAGTACAGTGAAGAATCTATCAGGATAGCGCGCTATTTGACAACGCTCAGAAAGCCTAAAGACATGAGTGTTCCAGAATTCCGCAAGTTCAAAAAGGAAGCACTGAAATATGGCGTTCACGGACGGAAATTGTGGCGCTTGCCAACGAAAGGAATGCCTATCAAGCTTGTAGTCGATAGCAAGCGGATCCGAGACAGGATCCTTCGGGATGTACACCACCAAAGCGGCCATAAAGGAAGAGAAAGCACTTATCATAGAATTTCTCAACGATACTTCTGGCACGGCTGCTATAAGGATGTGAAAGACTACGTCAAGACGTGCGAGGAATGTCAATTCAGGGCGGCCGGAAAAGAAGAGGAAGCTATGTACCCTACGGCGTCGAACGGGCTAATGGAAAAATGGGCGATTGATATTACTTACATGCCGGCTCAGAAAGGGAAGAAGTACTTAGTTGTAGCCAGGGACGACATGAGTGGCTGGCCCGAAGCAAGGGCTATTGCGAGTAAAGATGCTTCTACAGTTGCACGATTCATTTGGGAAGACGTTATTTGCCGCCATGGTATTTTCGGAAGGATAGTTGTAGATGGCGGAGGAGAATTCAAAGGAGAAGTGCTAGAATTACTCTCGAAATGGGGAGTGAACAGGATTCAGGTCTCCGCATACCATGCTGCAGCAAATGGAATGATCGAACGTGGTCACAAAACCCTGAAAGACGCCTTGTCTAAACTAGGAGGAAGCTGGGTTGACAATTTAGCAGCTGTTCTATTTGCGGAACGCACTACAGTTCACGGACCTACAGGGTACACACCGTTTTATATGGTATACGGACGAGAGCCCATTCTGCCAATAGAATCGAAGTTCCCCACTTGGAGGACCCTTTTTACAGAGGAGATTACGGACCGTTCTAAGCTTATTGGAGCTAAGGGCGAGGCAATTCCAAATGAGAAGGGAGGATGTCGAAGAAGCCAGGTACAGAAAAACTCGTCGACGGCAAGAAGGGAAAGAAGTTTTTGATGCCAGGCATAGGATCAGAGCTAGACCGCTGCAGAAAGACGACATTGTACTTCGTCATGACTCTGTCAGAGAAATCGACATGTCTTCTAATAGAAAGCTTGACTTCAGGTGGCTAGGGCCATATCAAATACTCAGCGCTAACAACGACAAAGGGTACTACAAGCTTAAGGAGCTTGGGCCTGACGGAGTGGCCCTGAAAGGAACTTTCTCAGGAAGTAGGCTTAAGCTATTTTTCCAACGAGAGGGTCATTTCTATGCGCCGGACGATGGGGTAACAAGTGATTCAAGCTCCGAGCCTGACCTTGAAGAGCCTGGAGATATTGAGGAAAGGGAAGGAAGCAGCCGACAATTCGTTGTTCAACCACCCTATTTAACGAACGCACAGAGAAGCCTATATGCCCGGGTAAATGATTCTGAAGAACCCTCGGACTACTAAAGGTTCAAAGCGCTACCAGCCTAGAAGCCCCCCTATAGTAGGAAGAAAGTCTTGGCCGGCACTACAACGGGTCCCAAACCGGGTCGCCGACAGCAGCTGTCACCAGCTACCACACGTTCCACCCACCAGCTCAGCGACGATCCCTCCGACAGTGCCCCTATCTCTGCCTTTCGTGGGCCAGGACGCGCACAATTCAGCACCCCGTTACATGGGTAGGGGTCGTAGTTGTGGCCTAGACACCCATAGGTGCAGGGAGGAAAAGCTTCAGTAACCATCGCACCGGCAAGCGGAACGCAACCCCCAGAAGCCCACGAAAATAGTAAGAGGAACAGCAAGCTATCCCTAGATAGGCCAATCAAGTCAAACAGCCCCCAAAGCCGCATATGCCCCAAGACCACAAAAAGCTCTATAGAAAGCCCCCAAAGGCACAGTGAAAAAGATCAGGGCGGCCAGGGAAATAAAAGGATCCCCAGCTACCCCGAGGAGAAAAACAAAAAATTATTAGGAGAAGCCTAGACGAAGTGCAGCTCCTCAGCAAACTCCTTAAAGCCTGAGGAAGGAACGCCAGGGCAGCTACTCCCAGCACTCAACTTGACCCCAAGCCCGTGGAGATTGATAGCCTAAGAGAGACCTCAAGCCTTAGAACAACCCTACAGGCTCCCAGCAAGCCTGATATGCCCCAATAACCCGAAAATGCCCCTATAGCTCACGATCCGGCTCCAGATCCAGCAGTTCCAGTAGGTCCAGTTCCAGTTCAGAGAAGCTTATCCCGATCCTAAGGGTTCCTATTCTGTAACGCTATTAGCCAAGAGAAAACGACAAAGGGATTCGATAGCGCTCAGGGATACTTAGCCACAACAAGCCTGAACCGGACTTAGCTTGTTGCCTTCCGGAAATAGGATCAAGGATCCACGGACGGGCAATCCCGAGTACCAACAAGCAAACGATGCACAAGGTGCAAAGGCCTGGAATTCAACCCTGTAGCGATAAAGAACGCAACACATTGAACACCTTAAAGCTCGCTCATGAAAGCAAGCTCTCCAGTGGGTGGATTTCCGCCCTCGCCGCCAAGAGCAACCGAAGCTCAACAGACAAGGTAGGCTACGGGTAGGAGATCTCATCAACTAAGGAACAATTGCGCGACGTTTGAGCCGAACAACTTCAACGCCGCTATCAATGACAACGCGTCGGGCCGTTTCGAGTGAGGTTCCCCTATAGTCAATCAGTGAAAATACAAGTAGAGGATCGCCGCAACAAGGGGACAAATAGCTCAACGAGGAAGTGTGATGGAGATAGCAAGCACTGCTCCTCGAGGATTGAGACTCATGCTGGCAGTGTTCCCCGACCCGAAAGAACAGCGGAGGGACCCGAAAACTGCACAGTGACTGTATTCGGAAGGGGGAAGGTCAGTACAGGCGGAAGCGTGCACGTTCTTAAAGCCAACCGGTACAGTTTGATCGCAGGTAGTCGCGCTGGAATCAGATCCGTCAGGTCTTTTCAGGCTTACGCTCTTGACGCTATGACTTGCAGTGCTACAGCGACGTCAGAACCATGATATTGTTGAACGGTGAGGACTTGTTACCTTGTTGCTTTGCTTCATCTCTGAATAACATTTTGATTCGGAGCATGGTTCGAGAGTGAAAAAGGAGTGACTGCATTTGTTGTCCTGCTCGAGCCTTGACCTTGTTCCCAATTGTATGGTTGTTGAGGTTGAAAAGAAGCTATGAGTGACAGTTAGCAATAAGGATCATGAAGAACGATCCGACTTACTTATAGCCTTGCTGGTATTTCAGCTTTGCTCCATCCACCACGACTTGGGGGTACTACAGCGACGTTAGGAGTGTGACGTCGATGGATACAAAGGCCGCTTACCTTGATATTACACTTTGATACTTCATCATGAGATCCGGAAGATTGTTCGAAGAGGAGAGAAGAATGATTGTGTTTGTTGTCCTACTCGAGCCTTGACCTTATTCCCAATTGTATGGTTGTTGAAGGTAGTTGAGGAGCTACAGACAGCAGTTAGCAATGAGGATTGAGAAGGGGGATCCGGCATACTTATAGTTTCTGCGTTGCAGCCTCGCTGGCGCAGCCTTGCTGGCGCTTCACCTTATTCCCAATTGTGTGGTCGCGAAGTTCACCTTGCTCGATGATTCCTGTTTCTAATACTAGTCAGTGATAGGAACAGGTCAGGAAAAAAGGAACGACTTAGCTCTGATTTGTATCGACAGCAAGCATGAAGTAGAGAATTGAGTGTGAAGTGGAGAATTGAGTGTGAAGAAGAGAGGGGATTGTGATGGGGTTGTGAGTCAATGGTGAAGGCAAAAACCGATCAGGAAATCGATCTGCGCAACGACAACGTATTGAAAGCGTTGCAATGAAGAAATACCTTTCGATTCTCTTATACTAATAGCTTATTTGATTCAATTGTATGCTCGATACAGTCGAGTATGAAAGGATCAGATGAGGGGTTGTATGAGGAGCTCGAATGAGGGGTAGTTGTGAGAGGAAGTCTATCAGAAGATGAACAGTTAGCAATTGATTCTCGCAAAGGATCAGGCAGCTGAATATCATACAAATGATAGATTAGATTCTCATGATATTGCTCGAGGAAGATCATGATCATTGGAGATCGAGTTGTTGTTGTTGTTGTAGGGTTGTAGGTTGGAGAAGGATGAAGAGGGGTGATATGGAGGGGTCGATATTTTATCGCTGGCCAGGCAAATTGATATTCACCCTCGAAGGTAGGAGGTGAATCACGTGATGCGACGACAATTCATGAGGCAATATCAGAGGAAGGAAGCTCGATCTAACTGAACGCAAACCTCTACTGACTAGTGCTCGGGGCGAGCACGTATGAGAGAGGGGACGGATGTGGTGGGGACGATTTTCTTTCCTTTCACACTCTGTCACGTGATACTCATGAGTGGTCAGTCATGTGACCTGAGGAGCATGAGTTGTATATAACCTGCGCTTCCGGTAGGGAGGCGCATCATCATCAATACAACACACTTTTCCACCCTTCTATATTTTACACCCTTATAAGCTATTGACGTTTATCTATTATATAGAGCTTAGGCTCGCCGGTGCTCTCTCCAGTATGCTACAGCCACCGCTATCACGCCTATGAGTTTTGTGCTAGATCCTGTTGCTGTTCTTGCTCTCAGCATGTTCCCCGCCACAGCATGACCAAGAATTCTTCGAAAGCTCGCATATCTCTCATGCATTAGGATTGTCACCTCATTTTTGTAGTAAATAAAGGTCGGGGGAAAGGACAACTGGTTTTGGTATTCCCTCCCCACCCGTATGCCGGTGATTTCTAGCTCATATATATGGCGCAAATATTCGCGGTAATTGCAAAAGATATAAGTACATCCCCGGGTGCCGAGTTCAAGGGAGGTAGGAAACATGCTTCGGCAGTGTTCAAATTTAGCCGTGATATTTGCAAATTGCCGATCTTTAACTTCAAATTGTAAATCAATTAATAAACAGATTATATCACCAAAACTCTCGATATAGTTGTTTTCGACAGTTTAAATTCAAAAATATGATGGATATTTAGGAGAATGCACTCCTGCCATTGGCATCTTATCAATACCTCTTGTGTATAGAGCTTCGAGTTTACCATTAGAAAATACGTAGCCACAAACGTTGAAGGCCATGTGTCACGTGAATTATCACGTGATCCATGTACGGAATAGGTTTGGTCTCAGCCTACAATATGTATATATCACTCGTTTTCTCTCATTCTCTAGAAGAATCAAGCACTTTTCACTTCAATAACAAATCACTATCAACGATTAGCAGAGATTATCCTAAATTTTTCAAATAATTGATTCTCTGTCGTTCGCTGCTTTTAAAATAGAATTGAAAAGGCATTATTTCAATAGACAACACATGCATTTTGCTGTTGTACGTGCATTGGTCGCTATTTAAATTATGGCTTACTCATGTTTGTAAGAGTGCTTAAGGTACTTAAGGAGCGAATATCATGTAAAAAGAACACATATTTAGTTCTTTCTTTGTATTCCAAGCTTGGTAATATTTAATCTTGTGTGTTTTACAACTATTTTCCTTACAATACTTATCTGAGATACATACAAAGAGTAATACTCTATCTATAATATTTTCCGACACGGAAATAATCTTCCCAAGCGAAACGAAAATATCAAAGCTTAGACACATTATTAAGTGAGTTTTGATGTTGAGAGGAAAGGGTATTATTGCCGTACTGAAGGCAAAGATTAAACGGACTAAGGCATGGTTGACGACCAACTCGAAGGATTTTGATGCTATAGCTTTCGTTTAATCCAAGCCGATTTAATATTGTTCACCCCGCTGTTGTTAAACCAAAGTTCCGGGTATACAGGAATCCGAACTGATAGTCCTTTTCACCTTGGTAATTCATTGTTTAATATTCAGATGAAATTCGCGGCTAACCTGTCGACGCAGCTCCTCTTAAATCTTGCAATTCAATACACTCCTTATCTGGCCTATGACCTGACATCACAGCTCTTAGGTGCGTTCGAAGTGCTCCACTCGCTTCACACCGATGCGTTTTCCAGTCTTCGAGCCCCATTTTGCCTCCCTTTCTTCTCAGCCCACCATATATTGTAATGCGCATCAGCTGCACTGTACAAACTGAAGCCCAATACTGACATTCCAGTGAACAGTGCAACAGCCTGGTCCAGGTCCAAAATGGTAGCTTCTGTCCTTGGAAAGAATTTGTCCCAAAAACTTCGTCTTTCTGTCCAGTTTGACTCTTTCTGCCCATTGGATTTGAAAAGAGAGAGTGTATATAACAACACTGAAGTATTTGGGCCCACCGCTAAGAAATTGTCGAAAGCGGAGAGCAAGCAAGAACGGCCAGTGACAAGAGAAGATATGGCCATTAGCCACAAACCATCGACTTTCGGTTCCAGTCCTAACAGCCTTGTAATCAGCCTAGACATCTCTCTATTTACTAAGTACCTATATACAAGCAAAAGGCCAATAAAAAACAAATGTATAAATATGATGATAGCTATTTGTCGGACTTTCTCAATGGAGGATTTGCGGGCTCTATCTGAGTTGAGTATTAATGGGAGGGCGCCGTACATGTAGCATTCAGATGAGACGCAAAAGATCCCAGTCAGCTCGACGAGATGCAGCCTCCGGGACATACGTGGAAAGATACTGGGAAGAAGGAGGATGACGTAGAGCCAGCGGTAGTTTTCGGTAATAGTGAGAGAAGCGGTCAGGGATGCACGCATCTGCAGTAGAGTCTTCTCATCAGCCAACGGTTCCGAAGGCCAACTCCGAGTTTGGGTAATTAGATGTACTGATGCTACTGTAGGAAAAGTGACTAGCGCAATCAAGTCGCTAGTGATTGCGCCAGAATGCCGCTTCCTTGGATGGAGGGTCCATGATATGAAACAGGAAAGACATATCAGATACCAACAAGCTGTCGGACCCGGCCCATAGAAAGAGCTGACTAGAGTAAGACTGTCGGAGGAGGATGCTGATTGCGTAGCGTTAGACATGGTAACGTTAAGCAAAACCTCGAAATGACTTGATCAAGGAGTTATGAAGACCTAAAGGAGCCTAATACAAGACATCGACAGAGTATGAGAGTGAGAACAGAATGTAAGCACCACACTTACGATCATTATAGACATTCTGTAAGCCTTTATAGCCTCACGATATGTTGCACAGCCTCCACAATGTTGACAATTTTGGTGTTCCGTTGCGAGGCAGATTGCAAATGCCGGGAATGTCCTCCACAGGCTTGTTGTGAAGCCCAAATTTTCAGCCACTAGTGTCATCTAGGCTAACTAATTTTGTTTCGATTTTTACTACACGTGATTATCGCCGCCAAGTATTGGAATACATTTTAAAGAGCTCTACGTACATTGAATAAAGTTTTGTGGCTGGGTATCTCCCTATGAGTTTGAAGGTTGAGAGTGGAGTCTGATGGAGAGGATGGGTGCCAGGACGAGTGTGGAAGTGAAATGCTAAGGCTGGGTCGATTTAAAATTGAAGTGTCAAGCCTGGTAATATTCTTTTGAATGCTAGAGAATGCGTCATACTTTCACCATGTGAAATTCTGAGAAGGACAACGGACTTAATAGAAATCCGCATGAAGTATAAATACAGGCATTTGAAATTCTAAAATGGTTTGTCTTGCCAGACGATTGAAACCGACGCGTGTTTTATTACATCAGGATATATTCTAATTCTGAGATCAATGAGGCTTAAAGTCTAGTTCAAACAACCTGGTGTTTCTATACTCTTTTTTTAATTAGATAACTCAAAGGAGCTTCTTAGGCTTGCAATGATCGCTTGTTCTGTTGCAGTCATCCTAGATATTCTTCCTCTTTCGTGCTTCTCTACCCTTCGGCACTTTCTCACGACATTGCTTTGTTCTGTCATATATTAGCCTTTGTATTACATTCATGCTTTGATCGTTATCCAAATACTTGTACAGAATAATGTGCCTAGTAGCAAGTGTTTTCCGCATGTCCACTTGGCTCTTTCCAAAGAATTCCTTGAGCCTCGTTAAACCCTTTCTCGACGTCAGCATATTTGCCTTTACATAACTCATCTGCCAGCCTATTGTACCATGCCTTTGTACATTTTTCATCATAGGGACGTGGGCTCTAACCGCGCTCCGTACGCCAGTTCTTGGTTATCGAACCGGTATGCTTCTTGCATAGACAATCGCAACCTGGGATTGAGGGATCGAGGTGTAGGCCATGCCAACCATAAAGGCCGATTCTTCTTCATAGATCATGGAATAACCTTGAGGCGGGGCACCGGCAGCAGTCTAGGCAGACGAAAATACTACGACCACCCATTAACAAGCTACAAGCGCATCCTACAAGAAGCGCCTCAAGGTGGAAACAACCTTATCTTGCCAACGAATCCAAGAAGTTATGAAAAATAAAAGACGTACTCATCGGCATGTACACACACATTATGTCCTTCAAAACGCCACTTCTCCTGCGAATCCATCAGACGCTTACGATACTGCCTGTATGTCGTATCAAAAGCCAACCATACCGCATCGGGATTCCCCATCTCTAGCTTCTGTATCAGCATCTCCCGTGACTGTTTTAACACCCTGATGGCGTATCCGCATAGGTTCTCTTCCTTCTGTGGAGCAGATATCGAGGAGCGAGCGTGCAATCAGTGATCAATGATAGAAACAATATCTGCGTCGGTACCAAATGGGTTACTGTTATTGGAAGGAAATCAGTGATCTTCTTTTCATTGTATGAAGGAAATATCTCTGTGGTTGGAGATGGTTAAGGAATAGGAGTAGACATGATTTTGGGCACAGTTTTGATACTTGAATCCGGGGCTATTGCAGAGTGAGTTCACTTATTATTGTTCAGACTGGTCCTCCAGCATTTAGGGTCTTCAGACTGCTGGATTTACTGTGAGTCAATTTCGGTGGTACATTCACTGCCTCCAATGGCTTAAACTTCTGCACTGGTGCTTGAGATGCTACCATGAAGCAATTTATATTACATCTAGCGTTGATAATGTTTTTGTGATGAGTGTTCTAGCATTCATATCCTGTATCTATCAACCTAACAATCACCCAGTTCTCAGAATCAGCAGCAAGATCATCAATCACGGTTCTTAGACTCACAAAAGCGTAGCTATAAAATTATCTCTCCTTTCCCGTCTCCATGCTCAGACGGAAAGCAAAAGCAGAAGTAAAACAAATGTCCCAACAGTACACATTAGACATCGCGGAAATATTGTCCGAGAGGCGGTCAGAGAACCAATCCCCTCCATCGCCTCCAATCCCGCCAGTATCTCCATACAGCCCATCCTCCAACACATTTTCTCCCAGAATTGGAATCCGCCATTCCTCAGAAGAAAACGGCTTCGTGGAAGTCGGGGTCAGAGGGAAAAGCCCGATAAGAAGTCCCGATGTTAGCATAATGAAGAAGGTAAAGGCAGAAGAGGTAGAGGGATGGGAAGCTGCGAGCATGATGAGTGCGTTTGAGTTCCTCGAGGAGATCGAGTGGTTTCAGAGCCAGTCGAAGTTCCAAAGAGATGGAAATGGGAAAGCGATGAGGGAAGTCAAGATTCCAATGTTTTCGAAATCAGCGATGGAGTTTCTTGCTTACGTATCGCCTGAGCTGGAGATACAAGAGGTGCATACTAGGGTAGGCGCTGGCTTACCAAGTGCTTGGCTACCGCCAGCTGTAGCCAGTGGTCCAGATAAAGAGTTGGATATTAAGGAAGGAGAGGAAAGCATAGATCTCCAGGACCACAAAAAGAATCAGCGTAACTCGGGCTCTGGAAACTGCGACTTGAAGCTCGGACAACCAATTTTCAACTCCGATGAATCATTGTGGGATTCCGCTCACTTGGGGACTGGGAAGGAGGCATATGCGGGAAGAAGTAAAGATATATTTGGTGAGAAAGAGGAGGGGTTGCTTCCGGTGCCTGTGGTATCTGGTAAGACTAGACTCCGAGACGCAATCTCCTCACTCGACGTAAGAAACCCCGAATCCAAGAAACACGAGGAATCAGCTCCTCTCTCAACATCCCGCGGTACTATACCGGGCTTGGAAGACACTTCATCCGACTGTCTCGCTTCGCCAGACAGAGACTGCATTTTCTGCACACACATCCCTTGTCCGTACCATGATCTAGCTTTGGATTTAAGTTCTGCTTCTCCTGTAACACGTTGCAGCAAAAACAACACAGATGGATATAAGAGGAAGGCGAAAGGTGGAATCGACGGGGTGGTAGGTGCCGCTGCTGCTATGCGTTCATGACCGGGATGTTGTGTCTTATGGAGCAGAATAGGTGCGGAATCTAGCGCTGATACATCATTTGGCAAAGGTGAATCCTGATGGCAATACGAACAGGAACATTTTGTAGATATAAAACTTGAACCTAGTATGCTGGTAAGTAGCATAAAGTACTGATCTTTGAGCCGTAATATGCATCAGCTATATTCCTCAAAACTGATATCATCTTTCAAGATGTGGCCTTTTCTAGTGTCATGGCATATGTGCAAATCCAGTTTCTATATCTAGCCCTCCAAATTCCTCTCCAGGGGAACCTGCATCCAGAACGCGAGTATACCAACAAGAATAACAATTATAACCAGAATCTCACGAACACCAACACTTTCGAGCCACACTTCAACGATCGGCGGGATTATCCTCCTAGGAAATTTGGCTGGGAAAGCTGCTCTGCTCTTCCTTACCCTTCCTATCAAATGCCGTTCCAAATCGCGGATTTCAATCACCACTTTGTATGTCGTAGCAGGAGCACTGTCTTCGCTCCATATTCGCAGGGTCTGCAATTCCCGATCATACGCGTGCTTTTGATTACTTGAGATTATGTTTAACTCGTGTCCCGTATAGTGGTAATTCGGGATATGTATTTCTGTTATACGAGACTTTTCGCTTGATTTGTTGAGGAAGGGAAAGCTCTCCCATTCAAATTCGTAACGTAGCGTGCGTGCATCCCAGCGCGAACGAATCGGCCGCCCAGCAGTTTTCGTGGCATAGGGACGGATTATGACATCGAGGACGCGGCCGCCGTGGTACAGTGAATCACCTTCATGGGCGAAGTTCGTGTAATCTGGTTTCGCGGATGGGATGGTGGATGAAGTGACAACAGAAAAATCCTCCCTGTTCCAACCATCACCCCATTCCACGCAATTATCAGGATTATAGTTCCACAACGTGAATCCCAGACCATTCGACTCCATGGCTGAAATCAGAGCGTTCATGAGGGTCCTTTGGATATCATAGTTGCCAGTTATAAATGCGAAGTGGTTGTTAATGTCAAACGGAATTCCGACCTCGCCTATTATGGTGGGAATAGAACCAAGGGATTGACGCCCGTGCCGAAGTATGTTCTGAAGTTGCAGTGTATAGTTCCTGAGAAGACCGGAGGCCCCGAAATATAGCCCTTTCAAAACAAACATGCCCCTCGACAAGCCTTGGACATTAGCGCTCATCCAGGAGTGGTGTTTTGAGAAAAGCACGTTGAGATCATAGAAGTGGGGAGAGTATACCATATTCCGGGGCCGCTCTTCTATAATGACCGTTTGCGTGGCGTATTTTTGCTTCTGGAGCTGGTCGCTAGGAGGATGAGCAAAAGAAGGCCATGGAGGCATGAATTCATTAGGCAAAGGCTCGATGAAAGAGAAGTGGTTTGGGTGCAAGCCTGATACACGATTGTTAAAGCACCGGAGGAAAGGAGCGTAGCAGTCGCGATACCATTCAATTTCTCGTCCTTCATGTCCAGGTCTGTGATCGTAGTCAAAATATTTATCATCGAGTACAACAGCTTTCTGCTTCTTCTCATCCCATTCCCACACTCCATGAGCGCGCCAGATACACCCTCCCATTCCCCTGGGTCTGTCCACCTCTCCCTTTCCCTCTCTACACTCATGACTCAACCACGCACTCCTCCCTTTTGGATCAATCACACTCTTATGGCTGACTCTGGTCGGGAACGGCCAACTCTTCACATAATAATCAACTTCTTGCTTATACCCACTTCCCAGCGCCAAGCTCTGCGATAGAGAGGGACAATGACCAATGTGCAAATCTGTATCGTAATTCCAGCCATGAAATCCGTGGAGGTTCACTAGCCCACGGTGTGGCTCGTTCATAGGCTCGAATCCCAACACTGCTTCTAGATGCCCAACCTCGTCTGCAAGGCGGCCGAATGCTTCGATCATGGCATCCTGCAGAAAAGTCTGAACTCCTACCTTTTCCTTCCCCTTGCCACCATATCGGTGACAGCGAAGATTCGGCGTGAGGAAGTCCCCTGCCCAAAAGAGGGAAGCCATCGTACTCGCGGCGAGCTTTTGGTAGCCGGAGGGCCACATAAACGCGCCTCCTGCTTCTCTTTTATCATAATCGCCATCCTCTTTCCTTTTCATTGTCCGCAGTTCATCTTGGCCATGCACATACGCAGCACCAGTATCTGCAAAGCTCTCTATGTCGAGACCAGCAGCCTCAAAGGTCCAACCTGGCGCGCCACTCCCACCACTGAATCGGGACCACACGTCTTGGTGCGCGCAGATAACACACTTCAGCCCATACTCGCTCATCAAGGAGATCAACTCCTTCAGATACGCGATGTATT
Source organism: Chalara sp. BL73 (assembly GCA_918026815.1). Classification (NCBI taxonomy): domain Eukaryota; kingdom Fungi; phylum Ascomycota; class Leotiomycetes; order Helotiales; genus Chalara; species Chalara sp. BL73. Next base: position 720,907 of record CAKJVC010000066.1, on the reverse strand, counting down.
CAAGGTCGATATCGGTATTTGGATTCGGGCCCGCGTGGGAGATAGACTCCCACGTGACAAGCAATCTAATAAGAGGCAGGCCCCATTCCTTCAACCTGCGAAAATGTAACCGGGCTTCGGAGAGAGGGAATGGTCGCCCTATAAACGAGACGGTGCGGTGCTGCCCGTAAAATCCCTCTGTCAGGTGGGATAGGCCGTTCGGGGTCGTAGGGAGCTTGGAAACACCCGAAACGTTGAGCCCTCGAAGGGAGAGGGTCCTACCATAACCGTCGATGAATCGATCATCTTGGATGCGAATCGGACCTCCTAGCGCTGCGTTTGACAGGTCCTGGGCGGCGTAGGTGAGCATGCCGCTTTATGCTATCAGTGTTAAGGGATGAGAGGTTGCCCTACGCTCGCTTGGTCCCAATAATCCGCTCCACTCTCGCCTGCCAAACTCAACGGGGATCCTCAGCACGTGATTCACCTCTCCAATACTTGTGCCTCTCGTAAAATCAGGAGCGTAAGCCTGCTGTCTCGACGTGCCAAGATTCTTACTATATAGAATGGATTTCCTCCACTCCTGCTTGGTAAAGTATGCTTGTAGAATACTAATTTTGGAAACGATTGGGAAGTGTTTCTGCGCTTATACGTGCTAAGCCGGCATGATACATGAGGCTATGGGCTCAGGCTCCTGAGGCTACCATAGATGGAGTTACGATAGCCCGAAGCATATACGAGATTATGTCAGCAGTCTGCTGGGGAACGAATGACAAGCCAATATAAATGCTGAAAGTAAGAAATAACATTACAAAAACTAGCTATCATACCCGTCTCAAATATGTACTCCGAAGATCCGTCCTTATGTGACATTCATTACATCATAGCTCATCACACCTATCTTCCCGCTCTTGCGTCGTTCATTCATTGATTCGCCTACTGTCCCCTATCTTCACCTCTCTTACTCTTCAAGCCGTTCCGCGAAGTTACTTTTCCGTCTCGGGTTCGCCTGTGCAGCTGCCCCACCGGTCAGGTAGTCTTGCCCCTCGCCAACTCCATCTGGTGGCGTCAGTGGACTCACCACTCCAGGTCGAGCAGCTACACCTGAGCCAGACAGATCTCCCTCTCTCGGTGAAGCTGGTGAAGGACCTCTGATGCCGAGTCCCTCTGCAGCTGGAGTTGCGTAGTTTCCTTCTGTAGAAAAAGATGTCTCTGATATCCCCCGTAAGTGTCCGCGGTCAATACCGGAGATATCCGAGACTCCGGATGTTATTCTCTGGTCGCCAAGGGAGGGAGAGTCCACTCTTGGCGTCGGCAATGGTGAGATACCGGGGCGGCCGAGGGTCTGGGAGTGTGATTCCTCGGAGACGCCTGATTGTTGACTCGCTGTCCTCTTCGGCTTTTTCGAATTTGCAACAGGTCCTGTATCTGTATCGTCCGGAATACTCATTATCTCCGCAGGTGGAATCATGGCTGGAAGCTCATACACCTGCCCACCTCCAATTTCTACCATATTCGAATTGCTAGGCTCATAATCATAAGGACTTGTAGTATATGTTTCATCCGTCTGATCTGTCGTAACGGTTGCTGCTTTTGCGCTATGGTGTTGGTTCGGGTTGGGTGTGTATCGTAGCCAGGCCATGATGCGGTGTTGCGAATCGGCAGTCCCGCTCTCAGACTGTTCGCCGTTGCGCACGGATTGTAGGTAGAGGCGTCGCTTTTTGTAAAGGATATACGCCAGGATCAGGAGTGTGATGACGAAGAGACCAAGAACAACGGCGAGCACGGGCGCCAAATATGATGGCGTGCCGGAACTGGACTTGATGGTAGGTTGTGGCAGGGCCGGGTTTGTGGTATTTGTAATATTTGCTTTGGGATATGGGAAGTAGTTCTTAATCTTCACAGTGTCGTATTTGGTCCCTAGGACGGTGGCAAGGCTACTGTTTGTGAAGCCTCCAGTAGGAGAAGTCTGTGTTCCGATAGCAGATGCAACTATTGGGGGGACGGTGTAATTGCTGTAGACGGTCGGATCGTAAGATGTGGTCCATTGCAGGGTATTGAGGTTGAAGATCTGGATGATATTTTGGTCTACACATTTTGGGAGTCCGCCGGTCAGCGAAGCATACCCGCCAATGACAAACATTTGGTCTGGGTATGGCTTCACACAGCGGTGACCAGCTCGTGCGTGAGCGGTGGTACCGGATGACACTCTTACCCATTTGAATGAAGGAATGGAGAGAACCCAGACCTCATCGCTAAAGTCCTCTGTGGGGTGTATGCCGTCGAAACCTCCATACCAGTAAATATTGTGGCTTGAGCCATCTTCGGCAGATGCAACGACTGTGCAGCCTTGTGCTAAGGCTTTGTCAGGAGGATCAGTTGTCTCCTGCTCATACCATATATTTGTGCTGACGTCGTAGACAGACACCGTAGATAGAAATTTGGGACTTTCTACAGTCTACACGCTATTAGCAGAGGAACGTGAATAGTGGGGAGGGTTCTTACACTGAGAGCATTGATCGAAGCGTTGTTTGTTTGATTAACATTTGCATAGTATGGAAATATCACGCCACCAATAGCAACCAGAATCCCCTTATCAGAGACTGGCACCCACACAAGCTCAGCACTAGCACGACCAGGCGCTGCTTCAGGAAGAGTGGAATTGGTCCATGTCTCTTGATTTTGCGATGCCATGCTAACCTCGATCAAGGTCAACGAGTTTACATCTGCATTAACCGAATAATTTCTTCCTGAGTTTTGATAGATAGGGCCGAAATTCGCTGCTCGAAGACCACCAAAATAGAAACCCAAGTCCTCTGACGGTGCGCTCGCTGCCGCTCCACCCGTTACATATCTGGTGATTGGGACAGTTAATTCCTTTAGCAAATATCCTGGGGAGAACTGTTGAAGTTGTAGACCATTCGAGTAGGCCTGATAAGACGCAACTTGATCTGCGTCTTGAGCTCTGAATGCATCTGTGTAGGCGACCAAACCTCCATAGGTAAACCACTCGTAATCATTCGCAAACATTCCCCCATCCACATAGTTTGGTCCTAGATTATTTGCGTTTCCGCCACCTGCAGCCTTTGATATTTTCCCCAAGATTGCGCTTATGTTGTCCGAGGTCTTGAATGGTGTACTGAAATTGAGAGTATAGACCAGACCTAATGGATTGCCTTCAAAGCGTCAGCGCAACTCAACTTGGGAAAGGGAGTCGACTACCATCTCCAATTAATGACCCGATAGTCCCATCAGCTAGCCCTGGCTGCCACCAGAGATATCCTCCATCCAGATATACGGTATCTCGAACTACAGCGGCTACGTTGTGTCAGCGTTGACAAAATGATCTCACAACATACCAGTGAATACGTACCTCGAGGTGTAGTCCAATAGCACATGGTAGAGTTCACTTGATTTTCGAGCCATCCTGAAGCCTGTGCGATGCATGGCTGCACCAAGCTGGTCACCAGCAACAATAACTGTATCCAGATCATGATCCGACGATAAAGACAGCCTCACTCTCTACTATCATGAAAGAAATCGGAGGCTCGGCGCATGGGAGATGGAATGGTGAGTTGAATGCACAACACAACTTTGTTTAGTCAGGACAGACGATCAAAGTATCCAGTAACAAAGAGCTCTATAAGCCGCCACTGACTACCCACCATGTAAGCGGTGCTGCATTTTTTTTCTCTTTGTCCAGACTTCAAGACTTTGGTGTTGATAGGGCGGGCTGATACTAGATCGGCAAAGCTCGTGATGTGAGCACTATGAAATAGAGTAGGCTGCAGGAAGCCAGCCTATGCCGCGACCTGAGCGGGGACATGGACTTCTCAGCAGACGGCCGGGGAGGGGTATTGTAGGTTTGACTACAGTTGGTGTAGCCAACAACCGTCATAGTGAGGTGCTCGTTATGGTGGGGTGCACCCATATACAGGACAGTACAACGGGATGCCTGTCACTTTCATGATTTGTGTGCGCAAATGCATGTTCAGGGATATAAATGTATTGACTCACTTTGGTGCTAGCGACATGATCCTAGAGCACATCCATTCTCTAGCCTTGTCATACTGGTAATGATGAACATCGAGTTAGCCATGACTGGCAGAACTTTTCCAGAGGCACTGGAGAGGTTTGATGTGAGACCTGAGGCTGATGAACACAGACTCTCGGATTTCTCCTCATCTTTTCGCCATCACCCAGAGACATTTACAGTTCTGTCTTGATCTCTTATTGCTGGGGTTTCTGCCACGGGTTGTGCCACAGTTGTGGCCCCCAATGACTGTCACCGCCCCATTCTTGGCATCCTCTGATGTCGCCAAGAAGAACGGACGAGGAGGTTGGGACTTTTTACGTGCTCTGATGATGGATAGATGTTTGAGATGAAGAAACTTGCTCGGGCAAATAATCATTATTAGACCCGCCCGACGGTATCCCCTTTCAGCAGTCAAATAACAAAACGGACATCGTCGCCGAGAAATCCGTGTGTGTGCTGACGGACCGGGTAGGTAAGGTACACGCAAATTGCCAACAGAAAGAATACATGAGGTAGCGCTGAGGGGTAATACCCAAGGAAACGTTGCCACTGAGAAGATATTTTGGCGGCTCCCCATCACGAGAGAAAGAGAAAGAAAGAAAAAAAAAAGGACTCGTCACACCCCCTTCTCAGCACTTGCACACTTTAACACTTTCACCTAGGGAGAGGCGAGCACGAACTGTTGTGATTTGACAGGAATAAGACAGGAGTTTAAGATAGCATGTGTCAGCAAATAGCGATGGAGAATTGAAGCCATCGTACGTTGGGCTGAAGGACCGTCCACTATTTTTAAGTACATTTAAGCTATCTTAGCGGACTTACCGAGTACAAATTAGCGTTGTTGGAGCCTATAACACAGCACTATTACAGCCCCTGCCATCGGATCTCCAGGGTCTTGTGCAGGAGGCCCCGGGTTCAGGGTCATTGAGTTGACTCGCTTATTTAGGAGCATTAGCATGACTTAGCATTTAGCATTTTAGCATTTAGCCAACTCCAAGACCTACTGCAACAGCACAGCACACCACCCCAACAACCAACACCATCCAACGAACGACATCTGACACCTCATCTTCGTTCCTTTTGCTGGCTCCACCAATCTACTGTTCCAGCCAATTCACATTGAACCTTCCGGCCACACTGCATGTCCATTGGCCCACTGGTCCAGCCCCAGTCCTGACCTGGTCTTCTAAGCTCTCGCCACGCAACATCTTCTCTACCCCATAATATTTCCATTCCTATACTAATGCTTACTTTTCAAGACCTTCCATATTCGTGGTAGCCTCCTCACGAGATGGATCTATCTCCATCTCTTGATCTCACGATAACCCCCAAATATAGCCCTGACGAGCAAGAACCCAAGTTAATGGTATCGGCTATGGCGTTGGACTTGGGATGGCTGACCCGAGATCCCAACGGTTGTAGTTAGGACTCTGCCACCCTCCAACTCAACGGGAGATTAGTTTCTCCAGGCTTTAGATGATTCTGAATTTTCCCGTAGAGTCCCAATCTACAAGTATGTACTGTACATTTGCCGTTCTTGTTGATCTGCAATACTCTGCCTCCTGTTGGAATTCCAGGCACCATGTTAATACCTCCTTTTCTCCTGGTTGGCGGAGTCTTGCATGCGGTGTGCACTCTAAGTATCTAGCGGATGAGGCTCTTGTGTGCCATTTGGGATCGGCTTTTCCCTTCCTGGCCCAATACCCACCATGCCTCCGCTGTCCATGCAGCTTACCCTGACGATTCTCCGAGTCCGTGACTTGCAATCCTGGGAGCTAGAACCTCTTTCTGCAAGCCATTCACGTTCTGTGCAAAATTTCCAATAAGCAGTTGCTATGGACAAGGGTCCCATAGCTGTTTTCTACTTTGGGATTTCTTGCGTAAGATGGACCTGGTGTTATGCGTTCTTCACGCTGGCTCCACAAAATCGCATCCGCTTTCAGTTGGCGATAATTCCAACTTCTTGAATCTTTTTCTTTCTCTTTTATCCAAAATTTGTTGTGGCAATTTTAAAACATTGGAAAGTTACTGTCATGCCTGCGCAACGTCGGAAGTGTTAGCATTTAGAGTTGGCAACCTGCGCTCTCGAAGTTGGCTAATTTGAAGTTGATTGGCCGCCCGAACGACCCGTGGTGCCCACCGATCTTCAGCCTTAGGCGGACAACACCCGGCCGTATATTACACGAGCCAGTCCAGCTCGCCATCTTTACTGTCGATCGTTCGTCTGTCACAAAAGTTCAGCTTCACACTCGCTCGCGGATACCGGCGTTGAGCTGCGATCCGACCACAATCGTTTGGTATTTGGAAGGATAGCTTGCAATGTTTTGGGTAAAAAAGTTGTGGCCGGCGGTGGCGTTGCTGGTAGTTGCACAAGGCCAGAATGGGACTGAGTCTGTTGCAGCGGACTCTTCAGAAGACCAGAATGCGAAGTCGCTGCCCATAGATAGCTCTGATTCACTCTACACGGATCCACATACTCAAACGGTCACTTCGTACATAACGGCGACCACAACCCGTCCTGCTTCAACAGTGACATCGATTATCTATGTCACTCCGTACCCAGTCACAGACACAGTCACAGTCACAAAATGGCGAACAACCACGGAAACAGAATATGAAACGGTCTACATTAGGCAAGTAATACCTAGTTGGCTGAAATATATGCACTAACAAGAAGCAGTAAAACGTCCACAACGACTAAAACGTAAGCTTTTTCATGCAACATCGAGTCTCAAAGTTTTTCTCACTGCTACATGCTTCAAGATTTCGTTTTGAAGTCGACCAAGACCAATTGATTTTTGCGAGATCGATCCAGCTTTGGGTTGGGAAGCTTTGAGACTTTGCTATTGTTTTGAAGCTTTGATTAGGTTGGAAGGACTAACGACGCATCAGGGTGCCCACGACAATCCGAACGACAACTACCTCAACGACCACAAAAACATCAACAACAACGGCAACCACTACTGTATGTTATTTTCGGATTGGTTTAAATGCACATTTAACTTTTGCAGGCTACTTCTAGAACGACTGGTACTGTTACTTCGACAACGACAGACGAAGAAACGTACGTTCAAGTTTTAATTTATAAATACCAACCGCTTGCCCGAGATAGGATAACGGGATGGGCAGAAATTATGAAGATTGGATTGCTTGGATGAATTACAAGCTAATGGAAGAATCAGGATTACGGCTACAAGAAATTTCACAAGTTATACTACAGAGTCTTACACAACCACGAGTCTGATTACTACATCAATCCCCTACCCAGTAACTATAACAAACTCCTATGGATACCCCGTTACAACGACGGAATGGAGCACGAAAATCTCGACAAGTAAGTCATTCTTCCTACGGCACTAAAGCATTCATGCGGAGACTAACCTCTCTCCAGGATTAATAACGATCCGAACCTCTTACCCATTTACCGTAACGGATACTGCCACGTCAACAACGTCGACAACGGCCACTGCCACGTCCACAACGTCAACAACGGCCACCGAGACTTCCACAACAGTATGTCATACTTTCATATCACATGATTAACCCCATAGTGCCATATTTATGAATCCATTGAAGACTTCTGGGCAATATTGACATGAATCTGTAGGTATCTACATTCTTGACTACTGATACGGTCACGACTAGGTAAGATCTTAGCTCGTTTTCAAGACAAGCGCTAATTCAAAGCACCAGCTATCCGGTCACTATATATACAACTGATAGTACTACTTTCACTAGCTATTTGACATCAACATACACTACGGTGTCAACAAGTCTTTCGACCTACTCGACTACAGCAACAAGCTCTACGACTGCGACCGAAACTTCTGTGAGCACTTCGGTATGTCGGTCTCAGATCACATGACTAATTTCCTTGTCCACTATCCTTCTGCAATTTCCCTTATATTTAGCCGAAGCTGACATAAATTAATAGGTATCTACATACCTCACAACTGATACCGTAACAACCAGGTATGAACCATATCCCAATATCTAACAAGAACAAGAACAAGAACTAACTATGCATCAGTTATCCGGTGACGGTAACAGACTTGTCGACCACGACATCGTACTCTACATCGACTTATCTGACCACGTCCACTAGCCTATCAACCATTACAGATACGATCTCGACAACAGTATGTTCTCGCTTCATTTCCAGACCGCTGAACTAACATAAGCCAGGAAACCTCGTACTCCACATATTCCACTACCTATGTAACAACATACACCTTTAGCACAAGTTATCCAGTGACCATTAGTGAAACCATCATTTCTATTACGACATCGATTTCGCTATCGTTGTCTACAGTGACTGACGTGGTATGTGATTTCCAATTCTTTTTCAACCCGAAGCCGCGTGAAGACTATAAGATAAAGTGAGGATCGAGTATTCTGAGAAATGGTATTCTACAATGCTCGCCCGCGTGAATTACTGCAGGTTGAACTCAGCCATGCATACGAAAAGCAATATAGCATGCTCACTCACCAATCACATGAACAGATGCAGCTATTCTGTCGTAGCTTCACAAGGCTGTTCATGGTTCCAATGTCTTCGAGCTTGAGATATCCTATCTTAAAATCTCCCTCTTCACAAGATCAAGATTATATAGTATTCTTTAGAATGAGAAAAAGCTGACCAGCGCCTAGGAAACTTCAACCATCATCTCCACAGCCACAGCCACAGAAACCTCTCTCTCACTATCAACCGTTGTATCAGTGTCTCTCAGCACGATATCAGAGACTATAACCTCGACACCGCCGCCAGTCACTATCACCGAATCTGGCTCATTGACAACCATAACGCCAGCCCCAACCACCGTCATTTCCATCTCAATATCGACTGTCTCCTTCACTAGCACAATTATTGGGCCCGGCACTACGTCTATTGCAACAGGTGAGCTGATTCGGCTTTTTTTTCTTTAGAACTGTTGGCTCTTCAATTTCCGATCAACCAAGTTCTAATTTTCTTAATAGTCACAGCTCCAGGCACGACGATTACTCAACCAGGAACTACGATTGTCTCCGTCATTACAACCTCCTTACCTGGATTTTCAACTACCTTCACTCGAGATGGAACAACAGTCACCACTACGTTACCAGGCAGTAGCTCCGTATTTACAACAACCCTGACATTGCCCGGCACGACGGAGACTGTAACGGGCGGGCGACAGACAGTGACAGTCACTGAAGCAATCACTTGTCCAATGCCTACCAACAAACCTGGCGAAGTAGTTATACCCCAAGCCACTGGGCGCAATGCGCTCTGGGGCTGTTCACCAGGCTTTGTTTGCAACCCACCAAAGCCAGCTGGTTGCGCACTCTGGGCTAACCCTCCCAACTACGACTATAAGTGTGCTGCCCAACATTGTATCCCGGCTCCTCCATTCTCAGATGTTGTCTGGCCACCAAACAGCACAGCTTACTACCCCCCTCAAGCCGGATACTTCAACCTCAACCCCAAGGCATTCGGTTTAGATTACACTGTCTTTGTGCAGAGAGTAGTTGTCAGCTACATAGTTGGGCCTTTGGGTACTAAAACTCTAACAACGGTTACCACTGGACCTTCCGAAGACTATGCGTCCAAGACTTCTCTAACCCACTTTGAGACCAGCTCGTCGCTCCCTAAGCGTGATATCATCCCTCGCGCACTCCTGAAGCGTGACAACACCATTGTGCCAGCAGTCTGCTTCGCCTCCTGCAACAATTGTTTCATCGAAGCCCAAAAACTCGGTCTGAGCAATGCCCTGTGCGCCGCGGACTCCGCATTCAATGATCAGCGTGCTGCATGTGAGGCATGTGTCGTTGCCAATGGTGACCAAACCAAAGTCACTCTACAGGCCTATGTGAGCCCACAATTCGCCATATTCTTGGATTTTTGCAGTGTGACTCCCCCCGAGCTCGTGACGCAGCCGCCGCAGAGCACGAGCACTATAACAAACACTGTGAGCCCACTGCCAGTGACCACAAATGTGGCTACGCAGACGGTTGATAGCACAGCGGAGACGCCAACAGTGAGTGTAACAAGCCAGGCTCCAGCTGCTTCACCTACACCACCCACCAGCCGGACGACGACTAGCTCGTCCATCGTACCTAGCGGAACACCCACGCCATCACAGGTGACAATCCCCGGCTCTTCTGCTCAGACAGCGCCGTCATTCATGTTGCTTGCATTCATTCTGCTAGCATCCGCGCTTGCTCTTCTCGCTTAATGAGCTCTCATCAGTATACCATTCTCAAATTTTGCATATGTCATCCTCTTATCATGACCTAATGACTTTACGCATCAGCATCATGATACCACTGTCCTTTACGCATAGCACGGCAATAAGATACCCACGCTCCTTTAGAATTTGGCGTTCAGGGTCGGGATACCCTAATGGAAAGAGCCGGAATGGAAAACTCTTGCTTTCTAATGTTTGGAACTTAATCCGCTTCTAATGTATATATTTGGCTAAGAGGGTGTTTGAGAGGGAATTTGATGGGGCATACATATGAATGGATATAACTTCACGTTGTCATTCAAGTTCAATTCGTTGGTTTTGGTGAGATGAGATGTTTCAAACTTGACAAGCATGCACGGCATGCTGCGCGGTTAAATTATTTTATGAGATCGTACGTCTTCCTAACTATTCATGAGTGAATAGATCACGATGGATGTTGACTTGTCCTCTGTAGTCCTGTCTGGCCGATCTCAAGCTATTACTAGCATTACTACCTTCGTGTAGATCTATTCCTTTGCCTAAAGAGGCAATATCCTCTGAAGTTCTCCGTCTACCCTGGGACATATGGGCCAGAACCATAGCACGTGATTTGATTATGTCAAGGCATTATAAACGAATTTCGACCCAAAGAAGAAGTTTTCGCGATAGGCTCAGCAATACGACCAAAATCCTTCTTCGCCTCTCATATTACATCATGCCCTAATCCTCTCCTCTTGATGGACCCCACAGCAGCCCTGTAGTCAGCCCATGCTGATAGGTAATAGGCTGACCGCCGCATTCTGTGTTAGATGAACTCGCGGCAAGGATAATATCTCGCTACCGAAGTCCAGGGAGATCACGTATTTCAGGCCGAGATGGCATTTCTTTTTCTCTTTTCTTCAGCTTCACCACTGAAGATAGCACTCAATTGACCTTCATAGTGAGGCTAACCATGCTGCTCAGCTCGCTCTTCCTCGCGTTACTTCCCTCGGTGCACTCAGCAGCTCTCAATCCGGGTATCCGGAACGTGTTTACTTTTCCAATCAACACATTCGTTGAAAACATCGCCGTTCGTTCAAATGGGAACCTCCTCGTAACCTCTCCATCAGTTCCGACGCTCTTCTCCATTGATCCATTGGCACCGAGCCCAAATGCTTCAGTCATTGTTAGGTTTCCTGAAGGTACCGGGCCGTGGGGCATCACGGAGTCGTCTCCTGACACCTTCATTATTGTAACAGGCAGTAAGTTTCCTTTCCACTCTCACACAAAAGAACGTACCAAGATTTCAAACTTGGAAGTTCAGCCCCGGATTCCGTTTATGATCGAGTCATTAACGTACGCACACAGTTTGGGACTTCGCGTCCACACGTGCTGCCCTCGGATCTCTCACGGTTTGGGCACTCACGCTCCCCACCCCGTCATCCCCCCTATCCTCGATCAGAAACGTGACCACAATAGCGAACTCGACCATAATCAACGGGCTCGCTCCCGTCCCAGGCTCCCCGCACCTAATCCTAGGCGCCGACTCCGCCGCCGGCGCCGTCTACCGCATCAACACCCGCACGTCCACGTACTCCGTCGTCTTCTCCGACCCGCTCTTCCTGCCCACCGCGACCGCGAACCTGGGAATCAACGGGATCCGGACGAAGGCTGGGTGGCTGTACTTCACGAACTCGGCGCAGGGCATCTTCGGCCGCGTGCCGATTGATTCGCAAGGGGAGAAGACCGGTGCCGTCGAGGTGCTTTCTAACGTTCCGGCCGGCATCATCTACGATGATTTTGCGTTGAATGCGGGAGAGGGCTGGATAGCGAGCCATCCGAACGAAGTCGTTCAGGTCAAGACCGACGGCTCCCAGAGCGTGGTGACGAACACGACGCTTTTATTGAATCCGACGAGCGCGCAGTTCGGGCGAGGGAGCGTGAAGGAGAGCAAGACGTTGTATGTCACGAACGGTGGCTGGTTCGCAGGCAATGACCTCGTGAACGGCAGCGTGGTCGCGGTTGATTTGTAGATGGCATATATATATTTATAATTCAATATTATGAAGTCCATATGAGCCCTAAGCCATTGCGTAAAATGACTGATACGTAACCCGTGATTCGAGCTCGCTGAACGATGCAGCGCATCAATCTATGCTTACTGAGCATATAACTACACCTAATTAAGTGTTTCTTAAGAAATGATAGGATCCAAGTACCGCGAGCGAGTGTCGTGTTATGTAACCCGTGAGGCGCCAGACTTATGGCTCGTCGAAAAGAAAATGAATCTAACACAAGAGGTCTCTTCATTTCAGTCAGCTTGCAAAATCTCGTAGCTGCTAAAGCACATTCCACTCGGAAGCCTGAAAATCATCTTCCATTCTCAGCAAACTTATGTAGACGATAGATTCTGTATTCCTGAACCAATATCGCCTTGTACATATCTGATTGAAGCCAGTACTTGTAATAAGGTAGAGGATGAGTCACGGATTTATGGATCTATGTGATTACCGGGATATAGCGTGCTTAAAAACAGTGAAAGAAACACGACGCCATACCCAAGAGGACGTTTAAGTTCAGACACATAAAAAGCACAAGAACGAGAACATGACTAACTGCCCTGAAATCTAATACACAAAACGGTCCGAGATCAAGGTAAAGACCCTGCTCCTCGACTCAATCTCGCCCTCTCAAAGAAACCAATCTCAACAAATTCAAAAGCGCCTCGCTTCTCGTAAACTGCCATCACACCAATTCCCCTCCCCAAAAACACACAAATTCTATATTAATAATGCCAAAAACCACCGCACCAGCCAGCCAGCCAGCCAACCTCGCGCCCCGGAACTCGGCTCCGCCATGAAAGACAAAACCCCAAGATATTAAATTAGCCTCATCCCCACCAAAAATAAAATAAAATAAAATAGAAAAACCCGCCGCTAAACCCAAGAAAAACTCAGCCTACAAACATAGGTACCCCATCTGCAAAGCCAAGCCGCAACGAGCGAGAGCGTGCGCTGGGGAGGTGAGGCTCTGCGAAACCCTTCCCGATGGAAAAGCCCATTCGAGATTCAACGCTGATTGCCCAGTGCTTACGGCGTGCTGGTACCGTACGTGCCAGCCCTTCACAAAGCCTTCGCCTCCTTGATCGACGACAAGGCCAAGCGAGGGGAGGGAAATGGGTACTTCGTGCAACACGGCGCGGCCAATCAGGCGCGGTTTCCGATGGGGCTTAGTGTACCCTGGGTATTAAAGCGAACCCGAGAGAGAGTATGGCTACAACATACCGTAGCACGAGGTACCTGGTACCTGAATCTCAGCCCTGTGAGCTGGCTTTGCCTCAATTTCGCGGAGTATAATGAAACGTATGGGTTTATTTCTGACTTAATTCATCTTGATGGGGTTTTTACGTTGTTGTAGGTGAGCTTTTTTTTATGATGGGTACGTGATGTCGTTCGAGGAAATATGGGGATGGAGGAGGAATAAACTGAGTGATATATATAAAGGAAGGAGTGATCCTTCTTCTCTGATAGTATCATCATCAGCCTCTTCTTTTGTTATACAGCTCTCTAATTTTCATTCGATCTTGCCCAAGAAACCAATATCGTCATAATGTCACTCCGTGCATCACTCCTCGTCTTCGCCTCCCTCCTCTCTCTCTCCCAGAGTGTTGGCATCAGCCCGGAGAACCAAATCTACGGTGGCAGCGGCGGCGATGAAAAAACAGCTGTTGTGGGCACGCAGCTCAGGTTCGTGAATAACGTCATAGACGAATTGGTCAATAGCAACAAGACCGTTAGCATCGCCTTGACCAACAACCCAGACTTCAGGACCACTGGCGAGACCAAAGAAACCCTGATCTCTTGGCTCTTCAGTAAGTCTGATTTATCACTCCCCAAATGCCTTTTAGCACCGAGCTCGGAAAGCTAACTAGAACATCGTGCAGCCGATATCCCCAGGAGCAGTGAGCGTAATTGGACTGTCACATTAGACCCCTTCACCAACGCGCCGCAAGCTCCCAAAGAATGGGCCTCCCAATCCATCAATTCTGCGAACTCGAGCCTCAAGTCCCTCGACCCGAACACAAATGGGATAACCAAGTACGGGTTCATATTCTTCTACGGCCCCGATAGCATCACGAGAACAGGCGAGTGGACGATCAGGGCCGCCGACAGCACATCGCCGGTCCCGAGCAGTACGCCATCAAACACTAACGCAGCGACGCCAAGTCCAGCAAACGCTGGTGGAGCCGCGGCGAGTGGGACTGAGGCGGCGCCGCCGAGCCAGACGACTGAAGGCGGAAATGGTGCGGCGGGAATGAGCGTGCATAGCGGAGTGCGATTTGCGGGCGCGATGGCTGTCCTGAGTGTTGTATTGATGGTATAATCCTATGCCCGAACGTAAGGTCGAGTAATAGAGAAGAGCCGGGGTGAAGCAAATGTTAGAGCCTTGTTATTTCGCATAGCGTTGGATTTCGATAATGAATTGTTGTATATAGAGGTCTGGTCAAGATCTGTGAATCAAATGTTAATTCAAGCTTCTGTTGTGTGTGCTGATTGCTTGATAATTATGAAGCTTACCTTGCCACCTGACTGTTTCAATTTGAAACTTTCATTCATATACCTAGAGTTTCTCAATGGATACAAGCAAGACAGCAATGTACCCTAATTAATCCCTCCAAAGTCAGCTCCACAAATTAGATAACGACTGCAGCGCCATTCAGCAGCGCGTTCATGCTGAGTCAAGATGTAAGCTCTTCAATCAAGCCTACGATTCTGAGATAAAGAATCCAAGACTTACAGATGAACTGAACAGCTAAGAACCCATCCTCACCGTCCTATTGCACCACCCTTAGTCAACCGAGTCCTGGACTATCACGCGGATAGAGGAGTGTTGTGTTCATATTATAAGTTGCTTCTTCGGGCGGCGCCGCCCACAAATTGCAAAGAATGGGCAGAAGACCGGAAGAAAACAACCATCAAAGCAGATTGCAGTTGGAAATAAATTTCAGTACATATAGGAAGCATCTGAGAAGATCACTCGTTGAAAATAGAAAGATAGAAATAAGAGTTAAATCCTGTATCAAGGTCACTATCACTCTATAACAGAACTGGTCACTAACCAGCAGGGTATGAATGAATGTATTCTACTATTTATCTCTCAGCTAGTACACAAATGTGCTAGAACAAATGTTACTGTCCTCAGCTAGTCTGTGCTAGGCTCCTGCATCGTAGTGGCGTGTAAAGTGCAAAATAACAACCGCAAATGAAAAATCTTCTTCCTCCGTCCTCAACAACATGGCTGCCCTGATAGCCCCACCACATCTAGAACACCAGATGGCCAAACAATTTTCCTCCCCCAAATGATGATCGCGCTCCAACTTCCAATGGCATGCTCACATCTCCATCGTCGCACTGTCGCACGAGTATCGTATTCGCATCGCCGTTGCATCCACGACGGGTGATTTGAAGCATGCTTGTCGCTTTGATGACTTTGTAGTACCTCGACCAAGAAGGCCGCAATGAGGTCAAGGCTCAAATGATTCGCATTGACTGCAGAGAAGAAGTAGCTAGTCATAAGCCGTCCAAGATGTTCATCTCGACAGCTCTACTAAAGACCTAGTCTTTCCTATACCACCCATCAGAGGGTTTGTGGTTAGCGTTTTCTTTTGATTATACAGTTCTTTCAAAGAAACAGTAAAGACAGGGGAACTTTGTTCATGAAGGATGGATCAGAAGCTAGTACTTCAAACCGGCCTTCTTGGCTTGCCTAGAAGCATGTTCTTGAAGGATCTGCCTACGTGTGAGCCTGCCTTGCCCATTGGTTTTGACGACCGGAGGTCCTCTATTGGGAAGAGGCCCGTTGCGTCTTGAAACAAGAGGGACCGGCTCAAGGACAGGAGGATCGGTTCTCTTCCAACTTGCAATAGTCTCGGAATTGGGGATGCTTTCTTCACGCGAAGTACGAGAGTTCTTCCCATACCAATCAACATCACTCAGCTGCAATTTTCTAGCACGCTGCCCGCTGCGATTATTGCTTGACTTATCAAGTCGAGCATAATTTAAGGCAGCAGCAGTCTTTTCAATGCCTGTGGTTTCATTGTGAATATTTGCGTTGGAGGGAATTAGAATGAGTGAGGAATCACCATCTTGGTCTTCGCCGTCACGAAGGTCGTAGTTCAGAACTAGATTCTTAATTCGTTGCTGTTCCTCCCGTTCAGCAGCCTGTTGAGTTTTCATTGCAATCGCAAATGTAGAGTCAGAGGGAAGGGCAACAGTCCGAGTCTAGAAATAAAGCATTAGCACAATTCTCAGATGGGGAACGGAGGGCATGACTAACTTGTTGGCGATTTCCTCGCTTCGTCAGGAGTGAGAATGCCATTGTACCAGCTGGAGCAGTGGTAGGAGAAGCACTCTCTTCACCCCAAGACTCGTTCGATGTTGAGATGTCCTTACGTCGCATTGGCAGAGGCACATCAAATGTTGCTTTGCGTTCATGCTTCCGCGATTCTAGACTCTCAGCCATCATTTTTGCATACTCACGCTCGAAATCTGCCTCGTCCTCGGGGTCAATTTCTTCCTCCTCCCGAGTGACAACGATAGATTCCTCCTCTGAGTCGGTGACATTTCCTGAGCCGTTGCTGTCAAGCTTTCCATAAGTCAGCTGACCATATCCTGAAAAGCTGGTAGTATAGGGTCTCACTTCATCCTCATTTGATTCAGGTTCATCGTCCGGTAGGCCTTTCTCACCATCGTTCTCTGCCTCAACATCATCTTTTTCATCTTTTTCGTCCTCAGACGAGATTTCTTCCCTATCATCTTCAGCAGGCTCAGCAACTTTATCAAGCCCTGACATCTTCTGGTCTTGCTGCATAGCAAGCTGGAAAGCTCGGCTAGCAGCTTCAAGGTTAGTCGCTAGTACCCACTGGGGTCGAGTCAAAGAGAAGACGTCCTGTACGATAAACTCGACGTCCATAGGAAGGGGATCTTTGGTGAAGATGTAGTACTAAATTTGTCAGGCAAAATATTATGGGATAGATCTGATGATCTGCTCACCTGAAAGAAAGAAAGAAAGTAGTCCAGCTTCTTGCCAGCAGGGCCACGGTTGAAAAAGATACCACAGGTCTCCAATAATGTTGCGATGAGACGAATACGGAAGAAGTCGTCTGGCATATCAAATGGATTGAGTCGGCCGGGAAGTGGAGGTCCGCCTACGAATATGGTTAGCCCTCCTCCGCTTTTGTCTGCATTTTTTACACTTACCATGGCCAAAAGTCATGATGCGATACATGGTATCGAAAATGACAGGATGATCAACCATACGATAATTATAAAGCTCACCCAGATATTTGACTTCCGCAAGACGACGTTGATTGAGCTTGAAATCATTTGACTCCAGTCCCAAAATGATGGATTCCAGAACATTGTCAATCACTGTAGTGACCCAATCTTGGTGGTAGCGATAAATAGCACCAATGCAGGTTGCAAGCAGATGAATATTTCCATACTTGACTCTGGCAGGTTTGGAGAACACTTTCTCGAGTAGGACCACAATTTCAGACTCTTCCCAATGAAGTCTACGAATCTGTTTAACAATCTTGGGATAGTTGCGATTGTGCATGTCTGAGTAGATCAGTTTGCGAATGTAGAGATCGACGGGCGTTCGCTCTTTCTGCTGGATAGCGGCTCTTACTGGTGGATCAACATAATAAACAGCATTCTCGATAAGCATGCGTTCCTGCTGCCCAATATGCTTGGCAGACTTCTTTCGCTTTAAAGTCTCTAAGAAAGAGCTCATTCGTGGGGAAGTCTCAGGATTCTTGAGCAGATATCTGCCACAATTCTCGAGGAGATTGCAGATAATCTCGATATTCATTCTAGAGAAGTCGTCCAAGCTGACTTTTAAACAATGGAAGATCACATGCTCTGGTACTACTCCAAACTTAGTCAGTTCCGCAAGGTACCGGATATTTCCGAGTCGAGCTTGCCCCAAGAATTCTTTCTCTTTCCGTCGTTGCAGACTTCGGAATTCCTGGTCGAGGTGATCAATCAGACCCTTAGTGACATCCGGCATGTATTTTCCAAGAGTTGCAACAAGGCGTGAATATGATGGCAGAAGATCGCTTCGTCCTTTAGGAATTTCTTGGACGGTCTTAATTAGTCGATTGCGGGACGCTTTGGAATTTAAGAAACAAAAGTCGATAGCTGCTTGATCTACCAAATCCTTTGAGGTGAGGTCCGGAAGGCGAGCAAGGACTGCGTCGACTTGAGCTCCGATCGTTTTATTGGCGATGGCTGTAGACTGATCATCTTCTTTGGTACTTGTGGGTGTTGAAGCCGCCTCGGAAGGATCAATCTTCTTGCCGACTTGCTCATCCGTGTCTGTTTTCTTCTTCTTTCCGTCCTCTAGAAGCATGCCAGGCACCTTTCCCTTAAGATCAACTAAATTTTCATAGAATCGTCGCTCCTCTTCATCTTCCCAGATGCCTGCCCCATCACCTTCACCTCGCAAGTATTCACCTGTCTTCACAAGGCCAATGCCTCCGCTCCCAGCCGCAGAGGAATCTTCCGAATCTTTGAGATCTGGCATTTCTCCGCCAATAGCATCTGCTAGGATTTGGGCATTTGCTAAGAGACGTTCTTGCGCCTTTACAGCTTTCTCGTAGCTCGCCTGACGATCCTCAAAGACTTGTCCAGACTTGACGTAGGCTTCTGCATCTTTCCTTGCTTGCTTGCTAATGAGCTTTTGATCGCGAATTAGATGGGCCTTGACATCTTCAAAGTATCGCTTTAAGATGTTTCGAAACCGCTCTTGAAGCTCTAGTGAGGCAAGAGGAGGATCGTCAACCGTGCTTTCAGCGGTGGATGGTTCGTCCGAATCTTCTCCATCTGCATCACCCTCGCCGGTAGCGTTAACCGTACCGTCCTCTTCCACAGTTTTCCGTCCCTCTGATCCAGCTTCCTTGACACCCAGTATATCCCAACTGAAAGCCTTCACAAATATGACAAGCAATGGCAGATTGGCATGGTCCCTATCATGTCCGAGAAGGTCCTTGAGGACTTCCAAGGGAAATGGCTCCGCGCCGCCTCCTTTGCCGGCACCATTTGCTTTAGCTTTTACATCTGGTCCCTTTGCAGTACCTGTAGAAAGAGACTCCTTTCCTCGCGAGGCATCATCTGGACGGGTGACATCATCTAAAGTTCTCACCACTCCGACGAGCCATAATTCCGTGACTACCCTCAGAAGTACTCTTTGCCGCACAATACGATCCTTCTCCTCCTTCTCTCTGATATCTGCAGCTAGTGTCTTTAGTATGGACTTCTCTGGAGTGGCGAGCCCCTTGCCCACAAGCCAACCCAGAAACTCTGTGAATTCTGTAGGGCCAAAACGCTGGTGTAAAGCACTAACAATTTCCACTCCAGCATCAATCTCACCGGGCGATTTCAGCTTGCAGAGCCCTTCGTAACACGCGGATATGATCTCGGAAAGATATTTGTGGAGACTCAGAGTTCGAATTTCTTGAAGGAAGGTACTGAGGGTAGTCGCCGTCACCGCAGTTCGAAGGCGTTTGATGAAGGCGGTATTCTTCTTCAAAGAGGAGTCTAGAGATTTATTGACTTCATAGATATCTGCATGCTGCAGTCAGCCTTCATCATATACATAGTCCCACAAAGAATCCTTACTTTTCTCTCCAGCCCATGCCCGGCTGTTCAAGTCGCGCAACTCGCCTGGATCCCATTTAGTTCTGCTCCTTCTGGCAAAAATTTATATACTCCCTTACGCTTTCTCTTGCGATCCATTCCGAATTGATTTGGTCCTGCTGGGACCAGTCGTTGGGGTTAAAGCTCGAATTCAATCTGCCCTTTCGTGTGACCCCACATTCGTGATGACTTTAAGGACGCATAGGGTAGAGTTTAAAGTAGGACCTCGCAGCAGAAATTAGATGCATCTGAATCAAC
Organism: Chalara sp. BL73; assembly: GCA_918026815.1. Lineage (NCBI taxonomy): Eukaryota > Fungi > Ascomycota > Leotiomycetes > Helotiales > Chalara > Chalara sp. BL73. Next base: position 700,754 of record CAKJVC010000066.1, on the reverse strand, counting down.
TATTGGCGAGCCAGGATTCATGCGACTGTTTGTGAAGTGGTTCGTGTGCGAATCAGTGTTGTGCTGTTTGTTTAAAATTTATTTGGATATGCGGGAGTTTGATCAAGGTGAAGCTTTCTGCCGCCAGCGTTGTGTCGCCTGTCGATACAGTATCCCGCCGCCTCGACGCTAACTTGATTTGGCCTCAACCATATTCTACTTTCCTTTCCAGTTGAATTGTACATGGTTTTGCTTGTTTAGTATGTCCTTGAATAAATTTAGTCTATCTTTACTTGATAGTTTGCAAGGCTGTACATTGTTTGCTGCAAAGACAGGCCTAAGCGGGGCACTCCAATACCCAAGTCTTGGGAGTACGTGATTGGATACCATCGAGTATAGTTTCTGTTGTATATTGTTATAGATCTAAAATGCTCTCTTACTACGTATATGAAGCCACGAGAGTGTTTCACGCGTAGAATTGCGTTCTTAAGTCTAGCCCACCGTCCATTCAGATCTGTTCTTGACCAATACAAACTACCCCTCACCCAAAGATCTCCTGAATCTCCGCACGACTATATATACCACATTCCTCTCCTCCTTGTTATTCGCCAGGATCATATCAATGTCATTTCTTCATCGAAATAGCAGATACTCAATACAAACATGGTGGGCGTTTACTTTGGAGCTGTGTTGCACTGGGTCAGACAGCACATATAAAAACTCCCTTAAACACACCGAGAAGTTGTCAAAGCATTCGGATCAATGAGTTGGATGTCATACGCCTTTCATAGAGGCAGACTGTATTCTTCGCTCTTTAAAAGGAATTAGTATGGGACGTACGCGCATCAAATCTCTATGCGCGACTTGCTGCAATCCTCACACTAAAATCAGCCAATGCCCCAGATTCGATGATGGGATCATTCCAACAAAAACAGCTATCTACAAGAGTCCCGCTTACTCCAACAGGAGGCCGAAGTGAACTGTGATAGCAAGGGTATGTCAGTTCTCATACGAGTGATTTCTTCTGATTGAGCATGGCCTCAACTCCACGAAGCAGCAAGTACTGTTGATATTCGTTCCCACTGACTTGTCTTGGTTCCATGACGTTGGCATACCGCCTTGCCTCATAGCTTCGCCATTGGATCAAGCCCGTCTTTTCGAGTCGTTGATCTAATCCCCGGCTGCAAAAAGGCATCTCTTAACAAAATCTAGTGAATTAGAGATGGTTGCGAAGCCTTAGCCAGGTCTAGAAAGTAAGCGGAAGCAGACAAGCAAACATCATTAAGTCTGAAATGAGGACATGCAAGTTGCATTCCCGCCACTATATGATAAGGCAATAGACGTTCTAGCCTCAGTTTTTCAAAAGGGTAACCACCTTTGGAAACGAGGGATCAATGACCTCTAGGGAACTAGTGCAATATTGAAGGATGATGGCAATGAATCTCTCCGTACTTCAAAATGGGTATGGGAGAGGGAATCCTTGACACATGATGAGTTATGTATAAGTATAACAACACACTTGTTTCCTCCTCGCTCTATTTCCCCCCCCCCCCCCCCCCCCCGTGAAAGCTACCTACCCACCTTGTCGATTTTTACGCTGTTACTTGAACTATTTTTCTTGGGTTATGATTGTTTCAGTTGAGCTGTTATCGAGTTCGTATCGGTTTTGGAGTGGCGGAATCATGCAGTTGAGAAATTCCTCCAAACTATAGCGCATACTCGCCGTTCACAGCTTAGTGGCCATGATTAACGGCTTCTAGAGCAGCTTTCAGGACAGTAGCATTTCATAGAGAAGTACCCAAGATGGGATCGACTTGATTGAAGATTGCGAGGCCGCTCACTGTCTGTGGGGTGTCGGATAATAATAATATGGGAGTCGAAAGAATGAGAGGGATTTCCAGGGAGATATCTAGTATGTATGACCAATTCCCAAATTGCATTCGAAGCGTATTAGATATGATTCCAAGGGCAGTGGTGGTAGAAAAAAAAGTTGGGGAGATAAGATAAGCCCAGACTTTTGTTCTTATCAGCGGCCATGAACGGCAAATCTTCGGGATCGAATGCTGATTGGCCAATCCGAGGCCAACGGGGTGGGCAGTGAAAGAACTTCTCCGGGGACCATCTCACAGGTCGCGAGCAAGAAGGGGCCAGGGCCAGGGCCAGACAGCTATCAATCACTTTTACCACCCGCGGAGGTGATGATGGCATACAAGATAGGGATATGCACCACCACTGTCACCGGCGCCTCCCCCCCGTGGAATTGGACAATTCCCCAAGACATGCGCGGAGATTATGTTGATGTCGTTCTCTAGATGGAACGATAAACGATCCATGGACAATGGACGGACAGATACTGTACTGTGCTGTGCTGTGCTGTACACTTTCGAGTGAACGCTCTTCTTCCTTTCTTCTTGATTGGCACCCCCCGGTGTTCATGACGCCGGCTCGCTTCTATTCCCTCGCAGACCTGGCGTTCGTTCTCAGACTATCTTCCCGTTTTAGTTAACTGTACAATATATTCTCATTCTCCTCAGTTTGCGCTTATCCACCAGCTTATCGCTCAGTTCCGAGAGAGAGAAAAAAAATCAGGCGCAATTGCATGTAAGGTAGCCAGAAGGCCTCTGCGTACTGGATCCGGTCACAAGGCCAAGCAAGGTAGTGTTATCAATTTGCACGGCAGTTTCGCTCACAGCTGCATTACTTCGAAAAATGTCTTCATCCACAGTCATATTACCATACATGGATACCAATATCAATACCACAAAACCAGGAACAGGATTACCGGACGCGAACTTCGGACTACCTCCAACACCACCAAAATCAGAAGGTAATGCCAGCGATGCCTCAGATGACTCCAGCAACGCTTCAGAAGCAGCAAGCGAAGAGAGACTAGAAGGAAGATATCCACTCGCACCACCTTCAACTATTCCTCTAGACGTTCTCAAAGAAGACCTCAAAACACCAGATAATCACGTACCACGAGATCCCCGCCTGATTCGTCTTACCGGCATCCATCCTTTCAACGTCGAAGCTCCACTTAGTGCACTGTATGATGAAGGCTTCCTTACCTCACCGGAACTCTTCTACGTGCGGAACCATGGTGCCGTCCCAGAAGTGGACGATGCCACGATCCCAGACTGGGAGTTCTCTATTGAGGGCTTGGTCAAGCACCCGATCACCATGACCTTGAGAGACCTTATTGCGGACTATGAGCAGATCACCGTACCTATTACACTGGTATGTGCCGGAAACCGACGAAAAGAGCAGAACCAAGTACGAAAATCGAAAGGATTCTCGTGGGGGGCAGCGGGTGTCTCGACAGCACTCTGGACAGGTGTACCCATGCTGGAGGTACTGAAAAGAGCAGTTCCACTACGCGGCGCAAAGTATGTGTGTATGGAAGGTGCAGATAAGTTGCCGAATGGCTACTATGGCACATCAGTGAAGCTGAACTGGGCCATGGATCCCAATAGGGGCATTTTGCTTGCTCATGGGATGAATGGAGAGATGCTCAGACCAGATCATGGCAAACCTTTACGTTGCGTAGTGCCAGGGCAAATTGGTGGCCGAAGTGTCAAGTGGTTGAAGAAGCTCATTGTCACCGCTGCTCCAAGCGATAACTGGTACCACATATACGACAATCGAGTGTTACCGACTATGGTCAGCCCAGAGCAGAGTGCTAATGAGCCGAAATGGTGGATGGATGAAAGGTATGCCATCTATGATTTAAGCACGAACAGCGCGACGGTGTATCCTGCACATGATGAGAAGCTGTCCATAGTGAACAGCCCAACGACATACAAGGTGCGTGGCTATGCGTATGGTGGAGGTGGGAGAAGAGTCACAAGAGTAGAAATTACTCTTGACAAGGGCAATTCATGGGCACTTGCAGATATACGGTATCACGAAGACGATTATCGATATAATGCGGGCGAAGATGAGATGCTTTACGGGGGTAGGATCGACATGGGATGGCGAGAAACTTCGTTTTGTTGGTGTTTCTGGGAGATTGACTTGAGCCTTGAGGACTTGGCTTTAGCGGATGATATAATGGTGCGAGCTATGGACGAAAGCATGAATGTGCAACCAAGAGATATGTACTGGAGTGTACTTGGAATGATGAACAACCCTTGGTATCGTATAACCATAACGAGAAATGGTGATATTGTTCATTTTGAGCATCCGACACAGCCTGCCCTCATCCCTGGAGGATGGATGGAGAAAGTCAAAGCTAAGGGTGGAAATCTTGCAAATGGGTTTTGGGGCGAGAAGATGGGTGGCGAAGAAGCAAGTGAGAAGGTGGAGGCAAAGCTCGAGATCAAGATGACGATGGATGGCCTGGACCGTAATATCACAATTGATGAACTAAGGAAACACGATAGTGAGAAAAATCCTTGGTTTGTAGTCAACGGCGAGGTATATGATGGAACTGCATTCTTGGAAGGTCACCCAGGAGGAGCGACGAGCATCACCGGCGCAGCGGGCCAAGATGCCACCGATGAGTTCATGGCTATCCGTATGTACATCTATCGCCTCACCAAATTTAATGCTAATCCCTAGCCAGACTCTGAGACTGCAAAAGCAATGATGCCAAGCTACCACATCGGATCTCTTGATGAAGCTTCACGCGCAGTTCTTGCAGACCCTGAGACAGTATCATCAGATTCATCCGACCCAAGACCCTTCTTCCTCCAACCTAAAGTATGGAGCAAAGCCATTCTTTCCGCCAAACGTAGCGTCTCCTCTGATAGCCGCATCTTCACATTCACTCTTGACTACCCCGACCAATCCATCGGCCTTCCAACTGGCCAACACCTCATGCTCCGGCTTCGCGATCCAGTCACACGCGAGGCTATTATCCGCTCTTATACACCTATATCTGAGATTTCAGATCGGGGGACCCTTAATATACTCATCAAGATCTATAATGACACCAAAGACCGGCCAGGTGGCAAGCTTACCAAAGCACTTGACCAAATACCTCTCGGCCACTTTGTCGATTTTAAAGGTCCTATAGGGAAGTTTGAGTACTTGGGTAAAGGCAAGTGTCTCATAGGAGGAAAGGAGAGGTCAGTAAAGCGGTTTATCATGATAGCAGGAGGGTCTGGCATCACCCCCATCTTTCAAGTACTGCGAACCGTGCTACAAGATCCTGAGGATGCCACGAAGTGCCTTTTGCTCGACGGAAACAGGTTGGAAGAGGATATCCTCTGTAGAGAAGATATTGATATCTTAGTGAACGGGAATGAAGAGAGGTGTAGGCTGCTACATGCGCTCACCAAACCAACAGACAGCTGGACGGGTCTCCGAGGCAGAGTGGGCAAGGAGCTCATTGGTAAAGAGGTTGGAAAGTGTGCTGGGAGGGATGGACAGGAACTGGTCCTCATATGTGGACCAGAGGCACTTGAAAAGAGTGTGCATGGAATATTGAACCAGCTCGGCTGGAATGATGACGACCTATTGTTTTTCTAAAAAAAACCACCCATTACGAATTATGAACAATATCTAAAATCTGTTGATAACAGTAGAAACTTTGAAGAACAACTATATAGCGTACATTTAGTATGACCAGACTGCCGAAAACAACTGAGATGCTCAATGTTCATCCCCTAAGACGCTTTGAGTGAAAGGCATTTCCGGCTGAAGACCAACAAAACATCTTTGTTCATTTGTTTATCGCTGACCCCTCGTCATATTTCCCCTCCATTATCTAGCCATGCCCTTATCGCACGTGTCTATGCTGACTAATCATGATGCCAGCCTTGAGCGCGTTGATAAAGGCATCCAGGGTCGGGAATAGTAATGATTAAGAATGATTCAAGTAGTATAGAGATAGATCTTTGATATACTCCAGCGTACCTGTCCCCAGGAGCCGTCGTTGCGGAAGGAGCATGGTATAGTGTTGATCGAAGTGACGAGAAGGTGCAAGAAAGTTCGAGGTTGCTGCGGTGGGCAAGCCTCGCTTGGCCTACCTCGAAAAAATTGAATCCCATTACATCCTTCCAAACCAAACCCTCTCCCTCAACTTTCGTCACTGTTTATTTCGAAAATTTATGAAAAAACAGTCCTCTGCTTTCAATTCAGTGTAGGGAAACAACGGCATAGAAATACACAACCATAAATATGAGTGGTAAGTTAAAACCTCAAACACAGCAAAACAAATCAACAACCCACCCTCATCCAGCCTCTTCACCTTGCTGACCAGCAATAGTCGTCGGTGTCGATTTCGGTACCCTCAACACGGTCATCGCTGTTGCGCGAAACCGTGGAGTGGATGTTGTGAGTGTTCCCCAGCCCTAGATCTGCTCTTGAAATGCTGACCCTCAAAGATCACAAATGAAGTTTCCAACCGTGCCACACCGTAAGTCGCATATCCACATTTCTCCCTCAGTGCCTTGCTAATACTTTACAGATCACTAGTCGGCTTCGGCCCTAAGTCTCGATACCTCGGTGAGCCTGCGAAGACGCAAGAGATCTCCAACTTGAAGAATACTGTGGGGTCATTGAAGCGGCTGGCTGGCCGATCATATAAGGATCCAGAGGTTCAGATCGAGCAACAATATGTCTCTGCACCTTTGGTTGATATCAATGGTCAAGTCGGCGCCGAGGTCACATACAAGGGAAAGAAGGTCCAATACACCGCTACCCAGCTTGTCTCCATGTACCTTAGCAAGATTAAGGCGACTACTTCGGCGGAGTTGAAGCTTCCTGTGTCAGATATTGTCCTCAGCGTTCCAGCCTGGTTCACCGATGCCCAGCGAAGAAGTTTGATGGATGCGGCTGAGATTGCTGGTCTTAAGCTCCTCCGTCTAATGAATGACACTACTGCCGCTGCATTAGGATATGGTATCACCAAGCTTGATCTGCCAACTGGCGACGAGAAACCCAGACGTGTTGTTTTCATCGACATCGGACATAGCAACTACACAGCTTCCGTAGTTGAATTCCGCAAGGGCGAGTTGTCTGTCAAGGCTACTGCATATGATCGTCATTTCGGTGGACGCGATTTTGACAAGGCTCTGGTTGATCACTTTGCCGCCGAATTCAAGGAGAAGTACAAGATTGATGTCAAGAGCAATGGAAAGGCTATGGTCCGCATCCAAGCTGCCGCCGAGAAGCTGAAGAAGATTCTGTCAGCCAATCAACAAGCACCTCTTAATATTGAGTCTTTGATGAACGATGTTGATGTTAATGGTCTTTTGACACGCCAAGAACTCGAAACCCTTGTTGAACCTCTCCTCAAGCGTGTCGCAGATCCATTGAAGCAAATTTTGGAGGATTCCAAACTAAAGATCGAAGATATTGATGTTGTTGAGCTCGTTGGTGGTTGCACACGTGTGCCAGCGCTTAAGGAGCGCATCCAAGCCTTCTTCGGCAAACCCCTCTCATTTACTCTCAATCAAGACGAGGCTATTGCTAGAGGATGTGCTTTCAGCTGCGCCATTCTCTCTCCTGTCTTCCGTGTCCGAGATTTTGCCATTCATGACATTGTCAACTACCCAATCGAGTTCACATGGGAGCAATCCCCAGATATTCCGGATGAGGATACAAGCTTAACTGTTTTCAATAAGGGTGGTGTCATGCCGTCAACAAAGATTCTGACATTTTACCGAAAAGAAAATTTTGATCTGGAGGCCAAGTACGTCAAGCCGGAATTGCTCCCTGGAAAGACAAATCCATGGATAGGCAAGTTCTCAGTCAAGGGTGTCAAGCCAGATTCCAAGGATGACTTCATGATCTGCAAGTTAAAGGCACGACTAAATTTGCACGGTATCTTGAATGTAGAGCAAGGCTACTATGTCGAGGATATGGAGGTTGAGGAGCCTATTCCCGAGGACAAGGACGCAGAGAAGAAAGACGGCGATGTGAGTTTGCATGATTTATCCTCCAATCTATTCTCCCTCCATGTTTGTATCGAAGATGCGCGAGACGAAAACGATGACCAGCCTGCTATCAAGCGTGATCAGTCCATCCTTTCAAGCAAGCGATCGCACGATGGAAAACCGAAGCTAACTCACGATGTGAAGGCCATGGACACAGATGCTGCCGATAAGCCAAAGACAAGAAAGGTCAAGAAGCAGGTCCGAAAGGGCGACCTACCGGTTGTTTCTGCCACCTTATCTCTCGATGATGCGGCAAAGACCACAGCTGCTGAGGCGGAGAACGATATGATCATGTCAGATAAGCTTGTAGCCGATACTGAAGATAAGAAGAACGAGCTTGAGACCTACATCTACGATATGCGAAACAAGATCGATGATACATATGCCGATTTTGCGAGCGAAGACGAGAAGACTAAACTCAAGGCAAAGCTAGAGGCAGCTGAGGTGAGTTTTTGAGAAGGTAGTCGTGAATTACTAGCTAATATGCGGATAGGATTGGCTTTATGATGAGGGTGAAGATGTCACTAAGGCGGTCTACAGCGCCAAGCTAGAAGAGATTCGGGCAGTATGCACCCTCTCCTAAACCGAACACTTTCAGATCCATCGCCAATACTAACATATTTCAGGTCGCCGGACCTATCGCTCAACGCTACTTCGATAAGATCGAAGAGGAGCGTCAAGCAGCTCAAGCTAGTACGTCTACATCCACATCCACATCCAAGCGTTTTTTTCAGAAACTCCGACATATTCTTGATTAGGCATATGCTGACGAGAATCTTTCCAGTCGCGGACGCCGAGGCCCAGAAGAAGCGCGAGATGGCTGAGGCAGCACGTGCAGCAGCTCTTGCGCAGGAGCAGGCTGCAAGCAAGGACGAGGAGATGACTGATGCTGGAGAGAGCATCAAACCTGATGAGATCTCTGAGCCCGAGAAGAAGTAAACAATTGAGAGTACTTAGTTACTGCGGATTAATGACTTGACGACGGGACGGTGGCGGGCAGGAGCAGTCAGCTACTGGCACTGGGGATCTGATTCCTGAAGAATTGGGGCTCTGAAAGCTAGATAGCATGTGGTATGCTTTGAGAATTTGCCTGCTTTTCGTTATAGATGGCGATGCAAACAAAGGATAGACATCTTATATTCAGTAAAAGTAACATACTCTGCCCAGTCATATCTCTTGCATCTACGTAATCATTAATTCTCTTTTTTGCTTCCACTGCTGAGCTGTTGAGAGGAAGATTCAGATCACGTGCTGCCAAGCTCGACAACTCCTTCATGTCTCAGAACGTCGTGGCGGAGCCTCAACCCCGTAACGCTTCTCTTTTCATTATCTACGCTTCGACACTCTAATTTGCACAGAAACCTCTTGCCATTTCATGGCCGACCTCTGTCTTCCTACATTCTCATGCTTCCAGCCTCAGTATGCATGACCTTCCATTAACAATTGCTACCCTCTCATGTCGCGGCCAACCGCCAAACGCTGGGAAGGAATATACGGTACCCGAGTATGGTATTTGGGATCGACGCAAGCAAGACGGGAACATGCCAGACGGTGATCTGAGCACGGTGACGAGGACGTGGCACTGCTGTAGATCTAGATCTCGGTACCCTACCCGGAACGTTTCAAAAGTGCCGTGCTCTTGTTTTGACTTGCGGTATCTCTTTGGTTTCAGATCTTGCTACCGAGCGAAACATGATTCAGTTCTTTGTCGATAGCCTCAGTTCTTTGTTCAGTAGCCTCGTGCTTGCGAGATCAGAGTACGTCGAGTGGAGGATGTTTGCTTTAGAGCCTGTCTGGTGGGTATAATTTTTAGCATAGGGTTCAACCAAGGTGGCGACAAGAGAAGTACAACATGTTATTTGTAGTCTTGCTTTGTTTCCGTGTATTGTGTCAAATGTTTGGGAGTGATTTGGTTTAAAGCAAAACAATCATATTGATCTTAATTGCGTATCAATACCCTAAATACGGCTCCCGTCCCAGTGGGCTTTCTGAATCCCTCAGGCTATCGTTGCGCACTGCTCATCACCTCTTGGAGTTGAAGCACGCCGAGATATTTTGATACTGCCAATGCAAACGATTCGCGTCTACTACCCTAGATCTATTGTAGATCTCCTACTTCCCAGGCCGGGACCAAGACCTTGGAAACTGCGCCAAGGTAGTGATATATCGGGAGACCGACCTCCCACGTCTCTTATGTTCTTGTGTTAGTCTTTAGCAGTTTTCTAGATGTTGTTTCCTTCCACATGATTTTTTGTTTTCGTTGCTTAATGTCGTTGATCAATTTCTCTTAGTCTGTGATGCTTTTATGTCGAACTCTCCCTTTTAGTCTGTGATGCTGTTGTGTCGAACACTGGTTGTAGTCGCAATGGCTGTCCTCAGATTCACCTCTACCGTCAGCGGTTCTAATAATGTTGGTGAGGAGGAGTTCACTGCTTTTGGGGAGGATGAGAAAAGCACCAACACCATCGAAACGACCATTCCAACATTCCGAGCAGCGAGCGTGATTCTACTCGCTGCGGAAGCCACAGGTCAAGGGCAAATTCTTTCCACGGTACCTTATCAGACACTTTCATCCACACCAGCGCCAGTGGCAGCAGGTAATTCAGGAACGGCATCTCAATCAGCGAGTCTGATTTCTTCATCTTCAAGACTTCCGCTACAAAGCAAAATACTTTCCACGGTATCTAATGGAACTCTTTCGACCATTTCAACTTCGGCCACGGCAGGAGATGTCAGGACTACTTCTCAACCAGCGAGCCAAGTTACCCGTCCAGCTAGTCGCCCAACGCCAGGCAATCTTCGATCCACCGCAGCGTTCGAGACTTTGCCAGGCCCACCTGCATCCGCTGCTCCCGCACCAGATTCGACAGCAACCAGTGTGCTTACTTCTCCGGCAAACCAAACACAACTACTAACATCGGCGCAAGGTGCGATATTGTCGACATCGTCACGAGCCGCAATATCAACTAACCCGGCTGCAAAAATCAAAATACCATTCGGCGGGGATTCTAGCAATGCTACGTCTCTAAATGCTATTGGGACCGGGGTGCCCACAGGTCTTTTCACTACCACTATGACCACAGTAACTGTAGGATTTTCCCGGCTTGATTTAGTCGAAGCGTCTAACAAACTTTCCAGGTACCAATAGCCCCACAACGTATCGTAACGCTCAGTGTTACCTCCACGGTCACGCGCTCCGCCTTGAGCACCTCTTCTCCATCGCCGCTATCCTCTCAACTGGCACTCTCAACTCAACTGGTGCCTCAAATACCCTCCTCCTCATTCCAGCCACCAGCTGCCTTCGTGTCAGCATCCTCACAACCGGTCTTACCCTCTTCACAAGTACCACTTACAAGCACACTTATCCCCTTAATAACTCCCCTTCCTTCCACTCCATCTGCCGTTTCCGTATCTCTCGCTACTCCCTCCGCCTCCGCAGTTGCCCAAGTCGCTACTATCCCGTCTCTTCCCCCCATCCTTGAAGCTGTGCAAGCCTCACCCACACAAACCAATTCCGCGCCCGCCACATTCACCTCCTCGCCTACATCCGGCGGCAAAATCGCCGAGGAGGTCGGCATTGCCTTCGCTGGAGTCATCGTCATCGCTGTGCTCGGCTATCTAGCCTACTTATACAACGCACACACGAGACGGCAAGCAGCTAAGGCTGCTGCGGAGGCTGAGAAGGCCGCTAGCGAGAAAGCTTCGGCTGCGGCTGCGGCTGCGGCTAATGTGAATGGAGGAAACGGAGGCGCCAGCGGCAGGGGAAGCGTTGGGTCAATGGCAAGGTTGGTTGGAAATGACGGAAGTGGCATGGGAATGCAGACAATGATGGGAGGTAATATGGTGCCCGGGGAGCCGATCAGGGTCTACAGAGATCCTGAGAATCCCCCGCAACAAGAACAGCAACAACAGTATCAAATTCCAAATTATCTCCCAGTGGACCTGCAGGCTGGTTCGTATCCTGACCAGCGGGATATTGACGGGCAGTATGGAAGAATAGGAACTCGCGACTGGAATGAGAATATCCTTGGGTTATATGCGCCAATGGAAGCAGGAGGACAAAGACAGACCGGGTACGGGACGATAGAAAGAGATGCGAACGGTGATATCAGTGACGGCAGGAGACCGGATACACCGCAGAGATGGGTCTGAAAAAGGAAATATATATGAAATCGGTGGCACGGCTCCATCCGCACGGCGTTCTGTAGCAGTATTCAATTCTGTACACAGCTTAATAAGACACCTGTCAATGCAGCATGAGGCTTTCGGGATACGTGGTCGTTTCTTCTCGTCATTAATATTTGTTTCTTTGCTTAGTTATAACAAATGATTCCAAGTTACGTCTCTCCGTTTTTGAACCTGTGATAAGTATGAAGTTCCTATCCTCGATCTTACCTTTTAATTCCCACAAAAGGGGTTCCACAACTCGAACCAAAACCAAGCGAGGAAATATCCGTTCAGATTCTATTAATTCGTCCCTATCTCGTGTGATGTGTGAGCCGGAACTTACCTGAGGCAAAGATTGACGCTTGAGTTGGACAGAAACCCCACTCCACTAATGCATTCTATGTCTTCCAATCGTAGTTAACTCAAAACATATATATACAGCCGGAGCTTCGCCTTCAAATGCAATAAAGTGGCTCCACTGTCAGAGGGAGAATTCTTCGAAATGATCGGTATTCCAGAAATTGATGAATTGGCTTGAAGGGATAGCCAGCCATTACCAAAGATATGCCACGCCAACTCATCAAGGCTGCCTCCTGAGATACCTGGGTTGATGAAGACGACGAGGATCTCCGGATTATTGAGAGCAAAGAGGAAAATAATTGATCTTCAACCTGCTATCTATATTGCATTTGTCGTACGCTCTAGCCATCATAGCTATACGAGTCAGCTGACTTAGCGTTTGATAATCAGGATGAATCCATTGCCCCGCCACACCTTGTCCTGACAGCTATCGAGTTGCAAATAATGATATCTCGACTTCATTATTCAGCGTGAAAGTTCCAAATTCGGCTCATGAGACTGGAATTGCCATATCTCGGTATACTAATGCTTCCATTCCAGTGACCTCCACACCCTGCTTTCTGCCAAGGCTGCCAAGGGAATGGCCACGACCTAAGCTTTGCTTGGATGGCGTTGAGGGCTTGTTGAAGGCGTTTTGAAGGCGTTTTGAAGGCGTTATTCAACGTCCCTCGTCAATTTTCATCTTACAGAACCTTATCTCAATAGACTATCTAGGCATATCTCAGCTCAAAATTCAATCCGTAAGAATACCCTCTGCAGAATCCCTTGGCTCCGTACTATTGAAATCGGCATGCTCCCTGTCGGACATGTCGGCTACGACATCTCCAGACCATAGACCCGAATGGTACCCTGTCCGACGTAGATGATCCAATGGAACTGCTTCACGTCCCCGGAAAGCTTATATATTGACTTTTCCCTCCGTCCCCGGACGACTGCCGATACCATGCCCCATGCCCCATGCCCCATGCCTGAATATGCAGTAAGATCCTCCGTTTGCATCTAGATCTGAGGTGAGATAGGTACTCGCAGACGTGAAGAAACCTGTGGCACCTTCCCCTTGGACGAGCGGGGTGACGCTGGATAGGTAAATCTACCTATCCTGTGTACACGTTATACCCGATAGCCAAAAAAATGCTTACGATGCATGGTCGGGTGACACTAGACTCTACATTCGGTATTAAGTCGCTACCAGTCAAATCTCACCCTGCAGCTAGTAGAGCTGATAAGAGAAATAGATATATGATATCTGTGGCACCCTGTATTCCTCTCCTTTTTCCTGTCCTTACGTTGTGTTTCTTGTCTTGTTTCCTCATATCTTCCACATGGAGGTCACCAAAGAGGATCCACTGTCCGAAAAAGCTCAATCAGTTGAGTTGAAGGATACATCCGTGTCAAATTCCATTGAATTGCTTGAAGCTCAGGGTTTTGATGAGGCCGCTACCAAGAAACTGATTCGGAGGATTGATTGGCATCTCATTCCTTTCCTCTCTCTGATATATCTGTAAGCATCCTCTCGCTATCGAAGAAGAATTACTGAACGATATCAGACTGTGCTTCCTAGACCGTACCAATATCGGTAATGCTAGGCTCGATCACCTCGAGCAAGATCTCAATCTCCATGGCTTGCAATACAATGACTGTCTCGCCGTGCTTTTCCCCTTTTACATTGCTGCCGAGATCCCCTCAAACATGATGATGAAACGCTTGCGGCCCAGCGTTTGGCTCACATTCATAATGGTATTCTGGTCCCTTGCGATGATCTGCCAAGGATTCGTCAAGAACTACTCTGGGCTCATGGCGACGAGAGTTTTCCTAGGCATCTTCGAAGGCGGATTGTTTCCAGGAGTCAATTTCTATATCACATCGTGGTATTGTAGGCATGAATGCGGGTTCCGGATGGCGCTCTTCTTCTCTGCCGCTACGCTTGCTGGCGCTTTTGGCGGCATCCTTGCACGTGGAATTGCAGAGATGAATGGTGTGGGCGGGAAAGCCGCCTGGGCTTGGATCTTTATTCTCGAAGGGCTTATAAGCATACTTGTGTCTTTCACAGCGTACTGGGTCATCAATGACTATCCATCTGAGTAAGTGCACAAAATCCGAATGCCTGACAAAATTTAGTAACTCTGCTTAGAGCCAAATTCCTCTCACCTGAAGAGCGTGCTGAAGTTGAGCGTCGACTTGCTGTGGACCATGGAAAGCTTTCAAACATATTTGCATACAAATATGTGTGGCAGGCCATCAAAGACTGGAAGATTTACATTCATATGCTGATTTGCATGGCTGGATTCTGCCCCATATACTCGTTCGCATTGTTTCTTCCGACCATCATCAAGAATATGGGATATACAGCAAATGAAGCTCAGCTCAGTGAGTATAAGGCTTCACAATATCTTGGCAATCACTGACCTAAGATAGTGAGCGTTCCACCATATGTTGTAGCATGCGTCTTCACGATAGTCGCAAGCTGGTATGCAGATAGGGTCAGGCAGCGGGGTGTATTCTTGTTAGGCTTCCAGCTCGTGGCCATTGTTGGTTTCGCGCTACTTGTTAGCACCGCTAGACCCAAGATTCAATACACCGGGACTGTCTTTGCTGCGATCGGGATATATCCTCAGATTCCGCTTGGACTTGCTTGGAACGGAAATAATATTGGAGGCAGCCTTAAGCGTGCCACTGGAAGTGAGTGGCTTATTTTTCTCCCGATTCTTTCAGGGCTTCCAGAAATGTTGCTCAAACCCATGAAACATTGCTGACATGTAGTTTTAGTTGCGATGCAAGTCATGGGAGGAAACTGTGGAGGAATTATTGCCTCATATGTTTATATCTCACGAGATGGCCCCAGGTATGTTCGGCAGTGCTGTGTGATGGAGCCGGATTGGCCAACAAGTTACGAGCTGGGCTGACACTTGAAACAGATACACCAAGGGCCACTCACTCCTCATAGGAATCGTCGGCATGGCATTCTTTCTCACCCTCTTCATGACGACATACCTTCGAATCGAGAATGCGCGCCGCGATAAAATAGCTGAGCAAACCGGACAGACTAGCTACACAGAAGATCAAGAACTTGAACAGATAGAGCTGGCGGACAATGCCCCATGGTTTAGATACACTGTCTAGAATATTGCGCTACATCGCTCAATTAGATTAAAGTCAATACATAAAGTCCATAAAATTCAAAACAACCCCATCGATACCAAAGACCATCACCCATTTCGTGTTTCGTCTTAATCGAGCAAGTTGTTCGAACGGCTTGCGCACACGTGACAAATATCAAACAGGTGCCAGCATAAACTTCAAAATTGACTGGTGATTTACAGGCTATCATTTGTCAAAGCATCAGAATTATGCCTGGCCTTGAACAGTGGGTAATAGCAAGGGTCAGTCAATGCGTCGGATTCCGCCACACTGCCCCCGAAGGATCGAACAGCCCCAAAGTTTATCACGTACATCTTGATATATACCCTCCACCTCACCCTTTCTATCACCACTCAAATTAACTTCCCAAAATCCAGCCTCAAGTCTAATTCACCAAGAAAAAGAGGAAAAGAAATGGAATCATCGAGTTACCACCGCGTCCCAGAAGAAGACCAGGCATCCCTGGATTCCGCTACAGACGAGGGGACCCTCATCGACGCAACCCCAGCCTCAACATTCCACCAGGGCTGCGGGGGAGAAGACGAAGATGAATTAGCGGAAGGAAAGGTCGGCTTCACGGCCCTGCACTTCACCGTCTTCTTCCGGCTCCTCGCCTTCATCTTCCACCTCGTAGCCGTGATCCTTCTCTCCAGCGCAGACGTGATGTCCGCCGCCCAGCAGCTCTTCCTTTACCTCGGCATCCTGCGCAACTCCTACGTCTTGCTCAGGTATGCGTTTTCCGCCTGCGCTTGCGTGAGCGTGAAGCTGCGGAGGCGAGGCATCGATGGTGGGACGGACGGGGTTCCGCTGTCTCCGACTAAATGGGGCTTTTCGTTGGTTCTGGATATAATTTTGTTGTGGTTTTTGCTGCCTAGTACAGTGATTGGGTACTCGGTGGCAAGGGGTAATTGGCATTCAACCAATGCTGGCGAGATTAAGGGGTTCATGTTTGGGATTATTGGATTGTATGTTCATTTCTCTTCTTTCTTTCTTTCTTTCCTTCCTTCACATGTTACACTTCTTGGTTTTGAAGCGTATTGGGATAGGAGGGTGAGACTAATATATCGTTATAGACCCTTCTTCTTCTTTGGAGCGTTTGATGGCGGTAACCCAAGGGATGTAGCGTTGCAAGTGAATTTT
This sequence comes from Chalara sp. BL73, assembly GCA_918026815.1. NCBI lineage: Eukaryota > Fungi > Ascomycota > Leotiomycetes > Helotiales > Chalara > Chalara sp. BL73. Next base: position 684,087 of record CAKJVC010000066.1, on the reverse strand, counting down.
AATTTTGGTAGGGGTAAGAAGGACCATAAGAAGCGGCTTGCTATCATTTTTGGGGCGAGTGGGAGGGGTGTCGAGACTCAGCTGCTAGAGACTCCTGTTGGGGAGAGAAGTCAAGGTGAAAACGGGATTGCGTTGGTTTAAGCTACCCATATAATATTTATGGGCCTGCTAGTTTCGTGGTTCATAAGGGGTGTCAGGGATATTTGGTCATTAGGTATGGCGCAGACTTAGAAGGATAGGGGGAAGCTTTTTTAAAATCATGGGACCGAAGAGAAAGATCCGTTAATAAATTCTTTTTATTTAATATTTAGTTTGTCTGCTTCTCGCATGCAGGTTTTTCTTAAATGGTTCTTTGGGTACTTGACCATATCTGCCAGCGCCAATCCCCATATGCTAGATATGGCATGGAATGGGAGATAAAGTTGCCTTGTGGTTGGCAGAGCATGTCCATGTCGAGTGTCGGGGTATGTAGTGAGTTCATTCCTTATAAAGGCACTGTGCCCGCTATAAACCGCCTTTTGAGGGAGTAGGAAGGGACATGGGGGTTATATTGAAGTTCCTATATAGGTAGCAGTGTGGGTTTATGGGGGCTAGAGTGATGTATTTATATTGGGGGGTAGAGTAGGTTCATGAGGAGTGGAGAGAGAATATGCCCCATGGTCGTATACTATAAGCAACGGTATGTCTTTTATTGTCTTTTAAATTAGTTGTACGGTTTCAGGTTGATGATAGATTTAGTAATAAGCAAGTTGCTTTGTTCAACATTGAATAGCACTAGATGTCCTAGATCTCGAATTATATATCCAACACTTGGGATATCAAGTCTAGCTACGACATTTACAAAGAAGCTTCAGGAGGCAGATGACAAATCTGGGTTCCGGTCTAAAGGGAATATCTCCTAGAGAGTCTCCGGGTTGAAACCCCCAAAAAAATCCCAAAAAAATCAATGTGTTTTCCTCCATGCGCAATTCTAACAACAGCGATAATGTCAGGCTGTGCATCCATTCATAATTTTCAAGGCAAATATAAATCCAACACCAAGAATATTGCGCTGACTGAACTACACACACATACAAGGGCTTAGAATACAGTGACCAGAATCGAAAACTAGAACTGTTGCCTTAGCCGATACGGTAGCTCCTACGTCTGTCACTCTCTACAAGCTCTTCGCATAATCACTCCCACTAACCTCAACATAGCTCCCCTTGAACACCTTCTCAAAATCGTGCTCATTCCATCTGACCTTCGGCTTCAAACCCGCAAACTTCCACACCCCATCCACCTTCGTGTAGTAATGCTCGTTAGTGGCATGGCTATGGCCCTTCAACTTTACCTCCTTCAAGCTAGCATCCGTATACACCTGATGCGCGGCGCGGAGCTGATGATGACCGATGACTTGGGTGTCTGAGGTGCGCTCCCACCAGGTCATGCCGAGGAGGTGCTGCGTCTTGACACAGGGATCACCAAGAAAATCTTCGTCGGTCACCATGGCCATGAAGTCGGCGGCGGACATGTTGTCCCAGCGTGGCTTGCCGATATCGGTATAGTCTACCAGCAGAGTTGGAGCAATGATGCTGCGAAGACGAACCCAGTCCTAAGGTATGTGTTAGACGTGTTATTACCGCTTCAGGTCTTCAAACCTTGGCATCATAGCTGTCTGCCCAGTTGAAAACGCATGCGCTCAACTCTAGATAATCTTCATGTGAGATGGTCCGTGGGTTCGACCATAGTTGTGGCTTTGATGGAGTATCATCGAATGAGAATGTGAAGGAGGGCATCTTGATTAGAGTCAGGTGGTGAATAGCACAAGGCAGGATAGTTGGAGTATGATCCAGCCCTTCGGGCGCCTGCCCAGCTTATATATGATACCCAAATCCATCACTCCATGCCGGACCTCCATAGTCCGAGCTCTCAGGATTAAACCATTCAATAGTATCGTCCCCTGCTTCGGGAAATTATTGAGGCAATAGTGATACGGGGGGAAAGCCCCGAGAGCGACGCCACCAACCGGACGTCCGGTCCAGCAATTTGACTTCAATTCAAGCTGTGATTGCTGAAATATTCGGTGGTTGCCCTAATAAAGATCAACTATTATTCGGTGCTCGAATTTTCAAGTTTGTTCTGCAGCTTGTCCATTCGGTAATCGGAATTGACTTGACCAATGACCATCCTCGCTGACGAGGCGGATGCGAAATGTATCAAATTCCCCCTTACCTTATATCGGGGATGTATACCAAGATCATGGTTCTCGAGCCGCGCTGGAATTGAAAGCATGCTTTGATTAAAGATAATAGATTGACTTGGATTAGCGTGGTTAGAAAGAAACCACCGATTCTGAAATCTACGCCAAGATTGCCCCTGAATGAAGCGAAGCCTAGGGGTGTAAATACGGATAGTGGATATCATGCTCGCGCCATGACTCAATAAGAATGAGCCTCCTACCCAACATATCAGCTGTTGAATTCTCTCTTTCCAGTCGTCCCGCGCCGTCCTAGCAATTTTCCTGGCACCCACCCCGTCATATCCCACACCAGATCCGTCCCAGTACAACCTAGCACCCTAGCGCCAAATCCCAATAAACTCAACGATAATCTCGCGTCTAATCTTCTTCCAAAGCAGCTTCATCCCGCAATATAGAGCGACGGTCAAGAATAGCCATTCGAACTGCTTCACAACGCCTATTTATAGCAATCAGCCATGCCTCTATGCCTGCATCTCTAGACCTCCCCCACCTAGCGAAGGGGAGAACAACTCACCAATCTCCGTACAAACAACCCACTTGATGCGCTCAATCCCAACTGGCCATATCTCGTTTGTCCATTCCCTCACACTCTCCCAAGTCAGCGCTTCCACTCCCAACCTCCTCCCTTCTCTGACTTTCATAGCCAGGAACTTTATGTTGATGTCACCGTGTTGAGGTATCTTCAGCTGCAAATAAGGATTCAGTAAAGATGGAAGCGTCAGGTGCGGGGCACGGTATTGGTTGATGAAGCAGATCTTTGGATGGGAGGAAGGGAAGAAAGACATATAGGTGAGGTTTGCCAAATATTCTGGGGTGATGATCAGAAAAAGAGGGAGAAATAAGCGAGGATGCATTGCTGGCTTTAGTAACTTCGGTAGGTATCAGTGGTCGTCCTGATGCAGTTGGTGTTGGCTTACTGTCGAAGTTGATGGTGGTTTTGAGCTATAAGTTGGCGATGTGTGGTATGAGTAGGTTGATATCTATACCTGAAGCCATCGTTGTTGCGTATTCGAACGATGCAAAATGGAAATTAGGTGTGGGCGGTGCCATTGCAGAGGGCAGATGCCACAATAAGTACACAATTGGAGTGAATAATTCTTATTCCCATGATTCACTGATACCGTAAGGTATATATCCACTTATACACGCCTGCCCCACAGCTTCCCCTATCCAACGCCTTATTCTAAATCACACGCCATGTTTATCTAGTCACTTCTCTTTTACTCTTTCTCGGTAGTCATCAACCCACCCATCTTCGTCTCCACAATCTTAAATCCAGCCGCATTACCCAGGCCCTTCTCCGCACGAGCGTAGGCAGCATCACTCCTATCACAAAGAGTCTCAAGATCTTTCTCGCTCAAGATGCTCTCGCCTCCGGAGATCTTGAACACCTCACCATCTTTCAGCAACAAAGCCTGTAAAGCCTCCTTACTCATACCTTCCTCCTTATCAAGCTTTTGGCCCATCGTCTTAAAGCCACCTTTTTTGATCACCAGCTTCTCCAGACGCCTCTTCGCATCTGCACTAAGCAGAAGCTCTTCTTCAACAGTATCTTTTGTTGCAAGTCTAAAAATGACCACTGGCCTCGTCTGTCCGATCCGATGCGCGCGGTCTTGAGCCTGGAGATCTTGCTGAGGATTCCAATCCGAGTCGAACAAAATCACAGTATCAGCGCTTGCGAGATTAATACCCTGGCCACCAGCCCTGGTCGAAAGCAAAAAGAGTTTGAAATTCTTATTTGTATTGAACTCTTTGATCTGTCGGCGTCGATCATCTTGGGCAACTGAGCCATCGATACGACACACGTTCCAGTTTCGAAGATCTCTGGCATAATCTTCAAGAATGTCCAATTGTGTTTTGAATTGTGAAAATATAAGGACTTTATGGCCGCGCTCGAACAGAGCCGGCAAAAGTCTATCGAGCAGAAGCATTTTACCAGAGGAAGTAACCAAGGTCTCATCGACTGGTAAGCCGGAATCAACTGTCCAAGGATTAAAGAAATTATGGGGCGAGTTGCACACTAATCGGAGCTGCATGAGCGGGTTTCCAAGCTTCTTGGTGGATATTTCTTTCTCTGTGGCGTTGTTAGCATTAGGTTACACGCCACTAAAATTTTACTCACTTGCTAATTCCAGAATCTTAACTCGGTGGACTTCTTCTGGATCGACCTCTACATCAGGTTCAACATCTTGCTTGGCCAACTCATCCGCCAGCTTCTGCTCAAACTCATCATCGCTAAGATCGTCTTCATCTGATGCATCTGACTCCTTATAGACACGTGCCCTTGTTGGTCGTCCTCTTCCACTTCGGGCACTTGGTAAACTTCGAATGCTTCCAGGGGTAGAGTCTCTGCTAGACTTTGCTGACTTCGAAGATGGTGTATTATGGTCAACTATTTCCGACTTCCGCTTGCTGCCAGCTTTGACAGAACTTGGATGACACCCTCTTCCTTTCTTCTGCATCATTTGTTGGAACGCATTCTTTGGCGGGCTGACTTTCGAGGTACCAGCTGGACGACTCCTGATTGCAAGAGGAATATCATCTTCGGTATCTGAATCTTCTACCTTTGTCACGGGCTTCTTTGTCTTTGACGTTGGACTAGTTTTCCGCGATATAGCGGGAGTATTGGTGGCACCAGTGAGCCTTTCTACTACCTTATCTTCTAGGTACTGCCGTGTATCCGAGGACTTGTCAGAGATGACATTGTACAAGTCGGTCTGCTCTCTAGTCATAGGCGCATAAAGAACATATTCACGCTTCTTAGGAAGCATGTGCTCGACATCAGCCTTGACCCTACGCAAGAGCAATGGTTGTAGAATCAGATGTATCTTTTTGATCAAATCTTGCTTCATCTTGTCTTCGAGGAATTTTTCCGTTCCCTCCTCGTCCTGCAGGTCGGAGAAATCAAACCAAGACTCAAACTGATCCCAGCTAGTGAATATCATAGGCAGTAAGAAATTAAGCAACGACCATAACTCCTTGAGATTATTTTGTAGAGGTGTGCCAGTGATCAAGAGACGAGTGGCAGATTTGAACTCCTTGAGCATGCGGAACAGTTTCGACTCTGAGTTCTTCATTCTATGACCTTCATCCTGCATAGAAGTTAGCGAAGAATACATGACACGATAGAACATACAATGATTATAAATTCCCACGATATTTTCTGAAGTTCATTGTTATCCCGCATCAGAATCTCTGGACTCGTGCAAATAACCGGAAACTTCTCATCCGGCCTCCCGTCTCTGATGTGCCTCATCATTCTCGTCTTTAACAGCTCCTTTCTCGTAGCGGGAGTCCCATGATATAACAAGACCGGGATATTGGGTGTCCACTTCTCAAACTCCTCGATCCAATTCGAAAGCGTGCTCACTGGGGCAATAATCAAATGCGGCCCTAAATATTTCTCTTTTTCCCTCAACAGCGCGATCAAAGAGATGGTCTGTATCGTCTTCCCCAGCCCCATCTCATCTGCTAAAATCCCAGACATGCCTTGCAGGCAGATCTCGTACATCCACGTCAAGCCTTCCAGTTGATACGGTCGCATCGTGCCGCCTACCATGCATTTTGGCTGCTTCGCCATCTCCAAATCATGTTCACCCAGCGCCTTACCATCAAACCCACTCCCCACCCTACCCAGAACCTCCGTTTTCTTCGTCAGCACCTGACTGAAGACTTCCGTCTTCCTCAGTAGGTTGTCTAGCTCCCGCGCCTTCGCCTCTCTTTCCTCCTTCGTATCCTCATGCCCCTTCCTCCGTTTCTGCAAGAGCTTCTTCCGCCGCCGTTCTTCTGCCTTCTCATTTTCTATCGCGGTCCAGGTTTCGATCTCGAGCATCTTCTTTTCTTCTGCGGTGGTAAAGTCCTCCATCCTTGGGGAGTCGGGGGAGGTTTCTGGTGGTGAGGATGGTGCGCTTTCTGGGAGACGCGTCTCGGAGGATTCGGTAGTTACTGAACTCATTGTAGCTAAGCAAGTTCTCCAAAATTCAGAGAATGAGGCTCGCGGTGCTGGAGATGAGCGAAGCTGACGCGTTGCCAGAAAAGCACTCTACGCGTCTAGACGCGAAGTCATGATCTTATATATCTTCCTGCTAAGCTTTTTCGGGACTAGCTATATATCTTGGCGCATTCACGACTCTCGTATAGGGGCTTTAGCGAGACAATAACAATATTCACAAACTCATCTTTGCAGTCACATCACATCACATCATTGTCACGCTGGGAATCTAGAGGTTGTGTCAGGAAATCAATACTCTATTTATTGTATAGGGAAACGCCTCTCGTAAGAACTAACCCACCATTTTTGTAGAAACTAACGCAACGCGTAAATTGTCGCGAGCAAAGCACTCCCATCATCATCCATGAAATAAGGCAACGCAAAACCCAGGATCCCCCAGTACAGCCAAGCATATCTCTTGGAAATCCGAGTGTAAACTCTACGGATTTCACTTCATACCTTCCACTTCACCATGTCTATGCCACCTACACCACACGACCCAGTTTCAAAGGACTGGATAGCGCGCAGCTACGTTCTTCGCAGTAAATATATTGACGACAAACTCCCGATTAAGTAATTGAGCAACAGTCTCCCACTTCTGTGTCTCATACTCGCGGACAGTACTAATCAGCGCACTGTCCTTCTCAGGAGTCCAATCCACCAAGAAACGGTCCTTAATTTGAAATGCTTCACCAGGCTTTGCGCCCTTCTTGCGATACTTCAATGGGATGAACTCCTGACCACGCGACTTATAAAAAAGTGGTGCAGTTCGATTATATCTCAGGACGCAGCCATTGGGTGTGAGGCTTGGGACGCGGCCGTCGGCTATGCGCTTGTCGTTGAGGATGTCCGCGATCTTGGACCAGGATTTACGCTCAACGTCAAAGAGATTGACGATCTCGATATTTTCAGGGTCGTTGGGACCATTAGCCCGCTTAGCTACCTTCGTTCCTGAACCGGTAGCTGGGCGGTCGATGTCACGCTTCTCAAAGAAAGCACTGGGGAGGTCATCGGCATCAGTAAATTCAGGTGGATTATGGGTATCCCATTCATTACGGACTCCGGAGTGCCTGGAGGGACGAAGCTCAACTTGTTCACGAACCGTAGTGCGGCCGTGAGCGCAAGGTGTAAAATTAGATACATCTGGACGGCGGGCAGGGTGACGTAATGGTGTAGGCTCCTCCTCTTGAGGAATGAGATCGGCGCGGGAGAAACGGCGGACTGGAGCGGACATCGGCTTTGTAACTCGGAAATGACGAGCCTTGGGAGTACTTAGGGTTTGATTGCCTCGTTGGACAAAGATCTCAGAACCTTCTTCATCATCTTTATCATTGTAGTCTTGGAACGAGGAAGGCAGGCCATAGTAAACATCGTTTCTCCTAGTGGATTCACCCACGTATCTAGTGTTATATCCTAAGACCACAGGGCGAGGAGAGTCGTCAGAATAGTCCTTCTCTAAGCCATTATAGCTAGTGCTGTTGTAGACGCTGCTACCGCCATAGACTGGAACATCATCGTTCATGTAACGACGACCAGTTCCAATTCGACTCTGAGTGACTTTTCGTGAGCCAGGGCTGATACTTTGTTGACTGTCATTAGTGAAGGGTACTTCGTCGATCGTGTTATCAGCCTTGTCGTTTGTAGAGAGTTGTGATGCCTTTTCGTGAGTGTTATTAATGGAAATGGCATTTGTGTTGGTACGAGGAGGCTCAATCTTTTGTTGATTGCTATTCATGGCAACAGTGTTGCCTTGGGTGGAAGGAGGATTGAACTTGGGTCGATTGTTATTCACATTATTAGCTTTATCTTGGGTAACAAGATTGTTGTCATTTGTAGCGAGAGGATCCATCATGCGTCGAAAGTTGTTGGCATATGTAGGGCTGTTTTCAGGAAATCCGTCATCATCTTCGTTGTTGTCCTTAATGAAGTGATTGTGACGAAGAGAAGGTGCTTGAGAGCGAGAGATGTTTTGAGAGCTGGGAGGAGCGAAGAGAGGAGAGGTCTCCTTGATATTGAGCTCGCCTATCCCTTTGCCTTTGATATTTCTCATGATGATTAGCGTAACTATAGAGCTAGTGAGACTAGTGAAGCGAGAATCTTGGGTGCAGCTTTACCAATTGGGAAGTCGGGATGTGTTGTTGATAGACGTCTCAGGCAGCCTTTAGCTGCTGCTATTGTAAAATAGGAAGCTGAAGTTTAGAGGTGGCTCAGTCCTAATAAGTAAGCTGCCATCACTCCTGAACTAAGCTGAAGGAGTATGGTTAGTCGATACTGTTGCATAAGTTTCTATCTAATAGGTAGTGTAGTTGAGGAGAGTCAGAGGGAGTACTTTGGCATACACTTATATATCTAAGTGGGGTCTCCGCGTTCTGTAACACAATAGTAAGTACTGGAGAACATTAACAAGGCCAGAAGCGGACATAGAACAGGGTGAATAAAAGTTAGATAAGGATACAGATGCTGCTGGAAAAAAATCAGGGAAGCCTTAAGCGATGTAAAGCTTAAGGGCCATAATTTAGTCAGCCTTGCTTGCCAGCGGTCACAAGTATAAACTTGCACAAGGCGGAAGATAGAGTTTTGGGGGGGGTCTACTCCTTACTGGCGATTGGCAGAGTTGCAGCCATAGCCGGTTTATGATTAACGAAGAGTTTCCGAGATGACCCCTTGTGGGAATGGTGAATTTCTGATAAGTAAAGTTGCAAGTAGAACAGCTATCATGATGTTTATTAGAAACTGATGGGAGAGCACAGAGAGACTCCTGCACGGCGTCTGCAGGGTCTGCTTATCTGAGAGTAGTTCTTCAGCTGGCGTTACTTTAAATACAGGCTATATCTGGGCATACCTAGTTCAAGTTTGGTGACTACAGTTGTTGTAAATTGTCCTGTTACATCAAAAGCTGCGTATTAAGCAATGTGAAAGAAGACCGCTGGGCGCTGCTACTATTGTAAAGAATATAAATGGCAAACAAAGTCTGTGTATTACGAATATCATTCTAGCTGTTGTTTATTCTGCATTATATGGTAAAGTTTTGGTAAAGGCTCATTTGAGTGAATAAGATGCAAGTCTAACACATATCCCTTGTATATAGCTAAAAATCTGGAATCACCTTGTGTATTATTTTTCACTATGCATAGCTACGTTATACAACAGACTAGTGTGGGCCACTTTGAGCGTCAGTAGGATCAGGCCTGTGAGACAACCAGGTACAGCAGGTTGCGATGGATGCTGGAGATTGCTGGGAGATGGAGGCTTATTTGATGTCCCAGTTAAATATATTCCATTGTATAGAATTATTGTGATAGATCGTTGCAATAATTCTCTTATAGCTCGGATAGGCTGTTTAACATGAGGGAATAAACATGCTAAAAGATGTCAGCAAAGTTGACACACTTGCGAAGAAAATGTGACGAGAAACAATCATAAGGGAGGTCCCGCCAAGAACTATGCAGGGATGCTTCTTGTCTCGTCATATTAGTGTACATACATGGTTGTCGCCGCGTAGGGGACCTAGAGAATAGCATGCCTTTCCTTTAATCCTGATCTTGTCTCCCTCTAAACTACTTCGGCATATTCTTCAAACCAGAAAGAACGGGTGTCACGAAGCTACAATGCCGAAAGTGACTGAATAAGGACGATGCCATCCTCCTTCAACCCCAGAGCCAATACCTCACCATCCACAGTCCTATCACAATACGCTTCACCTATCAGTTCATAGCCTGTGACCTCAGCAGAAATTAGGCAACGGATCTGAGGATGAATGGATTCTCCACCCTGAATAGAATGCAGATGGCGTTTCTAGCCTCTATGCACGTTGGGCCAACACCTAAGGCCCTATTAGACCCCAGCGCATTGCACGAAAGAAAACCCCACGATAATCAATCCAATTATCCTTATAGACTAACGTTTTTTTTCGGGTAGCTTCGAGCGTCTCAATACTCCTGCAACCAATCTCCAAGTATGACATAATCTTGAAAGATGTAGATATTACTTCATAGCCTTCCTTGCTAGCTTGTATTGCATGATCTACCTTGATCCAATCCACGGCTCGGTTTGTGCTATCTTTCCCTAAGCCTAGCCACACGATAGTGTCCTGGGCCAACAAGTAAATCTTCCTCATGAGGGGTACCTGAGCTTCTTTCTCGATAACGTCGTTTTGGTTGATGTATATCTGGTTGACCCACAGTAGCCTCGCTATATTTTTGAGCCGCAAAGTCTTCAACACAAGCTCCAAGAGTCTCTGTAATGGCAAGTTGGCGATCATTGATCTGAGACTGCAAGTGCCGCCTGGCGGACCTATTCATAGAATAGGTAAAAGGCGAGGCATCACCCCAGCGAGCCTGTGAGTATGTTACCACATAGCTCCTGTTGACTATAACTCTGGGGCGAGAGGCAGAGCAATCGAATCGTTGTTCCACCCAAATTCAAATATGCTCTGCGTAGTCAACTAAGAATAGATTGAATAGATGTACTTGTATACGCTGTTCATCTGACCTATACATAGATCGGGTTGATATAGCCTTTAGTCGACCTGAATAAAGATAAATAAGATGATCGAACTAGAGACAGCAAGAAACAGCAAATCAAGGAAGCTAATGCAAGACGTCGCTCTTAACCTTATCAAGAAGGTGCACAGGAGACTGACATTCCACAAAGTGCAACAACCTTCCGAGTATCGCAATAGTATTAGAACCTGCATTGACAAGACACCACAAGGGGATTTCATGAACATGATACATTCGTAGATACCAGAGACCGAAACGCCAGATACCTCCCCTATACTATATTCACAAGGATGATACATTTTACCGCTCATATTCTGACATTACCACTTTCTCACCCTAATCCCTCTTCCCAGCACCCATTCCCCATCCATTCCCGACTCCAGGACTTATTCCATAGCCCAAAGGAGTCGCACCACCCAAGGCCCTTCCTTTCAACCTCTTTGGCAATACCACTCCCCAAAACCACGTTGCAGTTCCAACCACACCTCCGATGGCGCTCACTACACAATAGAAGAACGTGCTTGCATAGAAGTGTCCTCCCATGCCCGCCCATTCAATCTTTCCATTCGCCTTCGGTAAGTGTGGTGTTGGGAACCATCTTATACTAAAACTGAGGGGTAAGGCATCACCTATAACCAGTTTCTTGGTGAGGGCAGCTGGGCCAGTAGTATGTGAGAGAGGCGAGATAGAATATGCGGCACCAGAGTCTATAACACCGCTATCATGAGGATGAAGATGGTGTTTTGGCGTGCTGTGTAATAGTATGTTCATATGCGTGGAAATATGAAGATGAGAGAGTTGGAGGGTGCCTGCAAGGGCAAATATAAGGGGAACGTATTCAGTTTGATATGGTTTTGCATGGGAAGGAGAGGTGATTTGTGGCGGTGGTCGTGACGGGATGCGGCACGAGAGGGGCGCATCATTGTGGATGTAGAATTCGAGCAGGTGGAAGAAAGGATCGGTGACGAATGGGATTGTACAATTGAGTTCTGTATCTGGATTAGTCGTGGGCTTTCTTGGGAAGTGCATGGTAGAGGTACCAGCTTCAACTCCATACTGCAGCTCTAGTGGTTTCCCGGTTTCGTTGCAGACTGGAAAAGGCACATACTGTAGCTCGTGTTTGTCGTTCTCGATATGCTCGCCTGTATCACTATATAGTATCTGGATCAGCTAGTTGTCCTTGATATATTTTGTAGAGCCTCTTCTATCCCAGTCTTGCACTTTCCCGCAGTTCCTAGCGCACATTTCATGATGGTTCCACACCAATAGAAGGTAGCCAGACTCACATGCTTCGGTTCATACAGCTCACAGGTATATGCGCACCATAGTGATAACTTGGCAGCGGTACTCTCGAATGCTCCTCCTGTGCTTCAACCCCTAATATGCAAAGTGTCACTATCGCAAGGACCAATGCAAGCCAGGGACTCTTTCTCCTCTCTATCGCCATTTTGTGATATATGCGACCCTATTTCCGCCGTATTTGGACCTGCAGAAAAAGAGGAGTTCAAGAATGCCACATTTCGTTGAGATATTGTTCTGGACAGCTTTATTTTCTAGGGTCTTATAACTCCACTTAGAGAGGTGTGGCTGATATTCGGGAATGCGAGGCTGAACCGGGTAGCTTAATCGTAACTGACGGGAACCCCGCCAACCGGTGGTTTAATTTACAGCTACTTAGGCCGCCGGATTTCATGGTTCATTCCAGATATACATCCCCATCTGCAACAAAATATAGATTTAAACTCGAAACAATTACATTGGGATCTCAATTCAGCCTAGGCATATAACGAAGAAAGACTTCAAAGCCAACCTTCACGTTTTACTTTTCAGCGACTTATATCAAATTAAGAGAGCTTGGCCTTAGCCTTGAACGCAGCAATCAAGCCTCCAGTTGAGGCATCATGTCCCGTAGGGTTTCCTGGCTCATCTAGTTCGTTCAGAATCTTCTTCGCCAAGCTCTTGCCCAACTCAACGCCCCATTGGTCGAAAGAGTTGATGTTCCACACTGCGCCCTCAGTGAAAGTCAGCTGTTCATAGAAGACAATTAGCGCTCCCAATGTTCCTGGGGTGATCTTTTGAGCCAAGATCGAGGTTGTAGGTCTGTTTCCCAGGAAGGTCTTGTGCTTGAACAACGCTTCTGGAGTCTTTTCGGCCTTAAGTTCGGCTTCACCTTTACCAACCATGAGAGCCTCGGCCTGGGCAAAGAAGTTTGATGCCAGCATCTTCTGGTGCCTATTGTTATCAATAGGATTGTGAGACTCGGCGGCAAGAATGAAGTCAGTTGGAATCAGCTTGGTGCCCTGGTGCAAGAGCTGGTAGAATGAGTGCTGAGCATTGGTGGCTGGTTCACCAAACAAGATAGGGCCAGTAGTATACTTGACCATCTGTCCATCTCGGGAGACCCCCTTTCCGTTGGACTCCATTGAAAGTTGCTGTAGGTATGCTGGGAAGCGGTGGAGGTACTGGTCAAATCTAACGAAATATCAGCAGCCACCGACATTATTAAATCTAATTTTATCTTACGGAGATACCAAATGGGTCTGAGCACCGAAGAAATCAGAGTAGTAGACGCTCAAAAGCCCAGCAATGACTGGAATGTTCTTCTCCAAAGGTGCTGTGCGGAAATGATTGTCCATAGCATGAGCACCGCTCAAGAACTCGTGGAAGTTCTTGTATCCAATGTGGAGAGCCACACTCAATCCAATAGCTGACCAGACTGAGTAACGACCTCCAACCCAACTCTCGAATCCAAACATATTCTTAGCGTCAATTCCAAATTTGGTGACCTCAGCTTCGTTGGTCGAGAGGGCTACGAAATGCTTGGCAATATCTCCCTTTCCATCGGTCTTCTCCAAGAACCAGGCCTTTGCGCTGTTGGCATTGGTCACTGTCTCAGCTGTAGTGAATGTTTTGGATGCAATAAGGAAGAGTGTGGTCTCAGGATCAGACTCTTTGAGTGCCTCGGCTATATGTGTCCCATCAATGTTAGAGACAAAATGAAGCGTCTGTTTGCGGTCTCCATAATATTTGAGTGCTTCTGTGACCATGACAGGACCACTAAACCATGTTAGTAAAGATAGGCACGAATAATCCACTACCTACAGGTCAGAACCACCAATACCAACATTGATAATGTTGGTTAACGGCTTTCCAGTGAAACCCTTCCACTCTCCACTTCTGATAGCCTCAGAGAACTCTTCTATATGCTTCAATTCCTTGTTCACACCTGGCATAACATCCTCTCCATCTACCAAGATTGGCTCGTTGGTGGTATTTCGTAGTGCTACGTGCAACACGGCTCTATCTTCGGTGAAGTTAATCTTTTCTCCCTTGAACATTTGATCTCTCAATTGCTCAACACCTGCCTCCTTCGCGACGTCCACCAAAAGCTTAAGTGTCTCATCTGTAAGGAAGTTCTTGCTGAAATCGAAGAGGATCTCTGAGTTATCGGCAGTGTTGTTGAATTTGAAAGAGAACTTATTGAAGCGTTCTGGGTCCTTTTGAAACTGCTCCTTGAGGACAAAGGATTTGCCCACGGTATCATGGTGCTCTTGCAGAGCTTTCCACGACGAAAGGGAGGTTGCTTGAGGCATTTTGTTTCGCGGTTTTGCGTCAGTGGCCGTACTCGGGCTATGTATGTGCGAAGTTCGGAGATGCTCAACGAAAAATTGCTTTTTCTATACCTGTACCCTGCAAGCAAGATATGTATTAATGATCGTTTCTCCTAGGAAAAGCCTCTATGAGTTCATGTTAGCAATTGTTTTGGGCATCACGATTCGTTAGTGCTCGGAGTTCACGGTGAATTGAGGCGGGGTCGTGGATGCTTGAGACACTCCCCCGCCAGCGATTTTTTGCCTTAAGAAAACTCCCGCAAAAGTAGTACCTACCTCTCAATTGAGTGTAAATATGAACCAAGGAGCTTCACAGAAGTATTCAGAGTCTGTAATGCACTTGGGGTGGGTTGCTCTAGAGAAAATAGTTGACGGAATCAATTGCTGGCCGCTAAGAAATGACGTTGAGTGGTGCGCTAGTGGTGGGGTTGTCCGAATGGGATTTGTTGATATTGCTAGGCGGGTTTCTCAAAGTAAATGTACATGTAAGCATCGTGCATTACTGAAGCGTCTTATTCAGCAAATTTTTGATGACAATTTACTGCTAGCTGCATACATAGTAGCCGGTCACCATCACGATAGCATGTCGAGGACCAGATCATGTATAGGTTGTCATTTGGACACAAGGAATCTTCTATGTAAAAGTTTTGCATCTCGCCCCGTCATTGACAAAGCCCAGGCAACGCTGTAAAAATTCATCCATCCCGAACGCCACTGTAAAAAACCATTTTGCATGAAGCACTGTTGAGTTCTGTGTCTCGTTCCTTTCATGCAGTTCTTTATCATCCGTATCATGTCGAAGCCACCGCTCCTCGAGTTTTGTCATCAATTGTTGAAGTCTCCGTCTACCGTTGATCTACGCTTCCTACGAATGAAGGGTCCTTGATACTTCCACCAGCATCGCCTAGTCCGGCTACAGGTCGGTTGTAAGACCATCCAGTGAATTGCTGTTGCATCGTCTGTGAGAGGACTGGGCCCTCAACATATGAATCCTGTGGTGCTTCTGATGTGAATTCAGGGTCGAAGTTCTTGGTGTCGAGGGCATCGGTCTATACAGTCAGCGGGGAATCAATTTTCGTTCAGAATGTATACATACCACATTGGGCTTGAAAGTTGGTTCATACTTCCGCTGTAAAAGTTTGCGCCAATCGATGCTGTGGAAGAAAGGATGGGCCTTGATTTCAGATGCACCATTAGCACCTAATCGTGCTTCTGGCTTGCGGTTCAAGAGTTTGGTAAGGATGTCCTTGGCGGCGGGTGGAACGACCTCTGGTCCAGGGAAATGAAGTGGTTCTGAGAGAATTTTGCGGTACATCTCATTTGTGTTTTCATCGTAGAAAGGTGGCAATCCCGTCAACATCTCGTAAAGAAGAACGCCTAGAGTCCACCAATCCACGGTCTTTGTGTAACCTTGACCCAATAGCAATTCTGGCGCTAGGTATTCCGGTGTTCCGCAAAAGGTATTTGTGCGATCCTCATCCTTCATATCCAGCTTGCAAAGACCGAAATCGCATAGAGCGATGTGCCCAGAGTAATCGAGAAGAATATTCTCCGGCTTCAGATCACGGTAGATGACGTTGAAGCCGTGCAAACACTCCAAAGCACATAACAATTCAGCAGTGTAGAATCTTGATCTGTTGATATCAAATCGCTGTTCCTTTTGAAGGTGGTGGAATAGCTCTCCTCCATTAACGAAAGCCAGTACGAAGTACAGTTTCTCTGGAGACTGGAAAGTAAACTTGAGCGGAACGATAAACGGGTTGTTTATTTGAGCCAGAACCGAACGCTCGGCCAGTGTATGTGCAACCTCCGACCTGGAAATAATATGAGCCTTTCGGATGGTCTTGAGTGCATAGATTCGTTGGGTGTCCTTCTTTTTGACCTGCATAACTTTCCCAAAACTGCCCTTCCCGACGACTTTCAACAAATCAAAGTCTTCAATCTTCAGGGCGCGAGCTCGATTCTCGATGTATTGAACGCCGATCTTGATTTGTCCATGGCCATATGCGACTTGACACCATTCCACACCGGAATGTCCCTTAGAAGCCTCGTTTTTGGCAAAATCGGCAGCCGCCTTTTCCTTGTCTTTCTTGCCGAGCTTGGGATCTTCAACGTATCTGTGTGTTTCCTCGAATCTAGGATTGATTCGAGTTACACCAAGAAATATGTCCTGGCTTCTTCCTGAGCCTGGTGGGGCATTCGGATTTCGAAGATAAAGGTGTACGGCAAGCTCTGTCACTCTGGAAACATCAAATTTGTAAGCTGTGTTTTCACCAGCCCAAAGGGGATTCTCCGGAGTCCCTGAAACGGCGTTGACGAAGACTTGCAATTTATCAAAATCTAATAATGCATAAGGGAGGTATTTTGATGAGATTCGACCGTGGTTGGTAGGTAGATTTTGAAATCCGCCGCCAGATGTCTGTGGCCGTCCATTATTGGCATATGATCCAGCAATATTGCCTGATTGTTGTGACGATGTGGGTCGAACAGATCCCGCTACACCAAACCCATTCCCAGTAGAAAGAGAGTTTTGCTGATGGGTATTGAAGACCTGCTTGTATTGATCGGGGAGCTGGAAACCTTGACCTTCGTGTAAAGTGACGACAAGAATACCTGGTCTTGGATCGGCAGGAGGCGCTTGCACCATAGCCTCAGAAGCAGCTAGACAATTGTTAATAGACGTTCGTAGACTCATTCTCTGCCATTACCACCAAACATACCTATGCCATTATCAGATACCCCACTTGATATGCTGAGCTTCTCATCTTTCGCAGATTCCGATACAATTGTTGATGTTGAAGGAGAGCGGGAGAAGGTATTTGCAAGAGGGCCAAGGTGCGTCTCCTTCAGCTCTGGGAAATCATAATTAGCTACATCGCAATGAAAGAAATGGATGTGTATTCGCTCTGCCTTGATTTGTATTGTGCAGACATCGCACTCCGGTACTTACTCTTGGTTAATTTCCAGGACATTATGAGTGTGTATTTTATCTTTCTTCTTCTTTTTTCTTCGTCTAGGGGTCCAGTCAATATAATTGTCGACCTAGGGATCAAGAAATGTTCAGATGGAATACGAAGGAGGCAAGAGGATCAAGAACGTACTCCGTGGCTGTGAGAGCGGCCTTCAATCATTGCCCCACATTAAACGCGGAGCAAGGGTCACGGGACTTGGCAACCACGTTCAATATGGTCCTCAACTAGAAAATTTCGAACTTGAGAACTTGTTTTACGCTGTATCGGAGTGTTTTATGTATTTATAAAACTGTTGAGTTCATCCAACCCTTCAGTTTCTTTTTGAACGAACCTAACAGAGCTTCAAGTGTACATGATATGCTGAGTAAAGGATTCTGTATTGGTAATCCTCACAAAGCATCGTCCTCACCGACAAGTCGCATATTACCAATTCGAGTTTGACGGGGCTCTCAGGAAACGAGGCTTTATTTCGATGTATACTATTCCTTCTTGCTAACCCGAACAGCATGTAGAACTTTCCCTTCAAAGTCTGTATAGATTTCGAGAAAATGGAATGATTAATTCGGATTCTGCCGCAATATATACAATATTGCTTGGTATTATTATCGCTAGTATCATGTCTGCTTTAATATTCGAAGTTGCATCTTTCAATTCCATACTTGGTAATATTGATATGCCCCTCGATAAACCCTTCGTGCTCTAGCTCTCGAAATAGACATCATGTCTCCTGCGCCTGATAGGAGCGTTGCTAAAGAGAACAAAGAAAATGATGACCCGAGTGACTGGATGGTTGGTATGTTAATCCCATCTTACCTTGCTGCAAGTCCGTTGAAAGAGATCCTTCAGCTGCCACATTTATATGGTACTGTAAAAGTCTCGAAGGTGAAGTTAAGGTTGGAGTATCGCCCAACCCAATTAGGAATAACCCCTCCCGACAGCCAGGCTTGGCATCAGCCGCGTGAATCCATCATGCATCTACTGAAAGCCCATGGACCTGATCTAAGTCAGTCTGCCCGCGCAACACCAATCAGTCCTCCTCCTCCACCTCCTCAAGGAAGAGGAAGGCGACATTCCACCAGGAAATCAATACACGAACCCTCCGATTTTGAAAAGTTGCCCACTAGGCCTGGGCCAAAGCGAAAGGCGAAGGCGGCGTCGATGGGGGTCATTCGCAAGAAGACCGCAGCGCGTGGCGGCGAGGGGGGTGTAAAATATGTTTGTGATGTATGTGAACTCCCTAGCGACCCGAGTAACCCCCGGGTCGGCACAGCGTATTGTTATCAGCAAGCTCTGACTAAGAAAGGTGTGCTCTGCCGACATTACCTCTACAGTAAGTATCTCTTCCAGCGACTCTAGCACCACTAGAAACAAAACTAATGCGCCACAGGTCCGAATAAGATGTGCCCATACTAAATGCAACGAATATGACCTTTGCGTACAATGCTTTGCAGATGGGCAAACCTCCCATAACCATGACCCTGCAACACATCCATTCCGTGTCATCGAACAAAATTCCGTGCCAATATATGCTCCTGATTGGGGCGCAGACGAAGAGCTACTGCTTTTAGAGGGGGCCGAGATCTATGGACTTGGGTCATGGGCAGATATAGCAGATCATATTGGTGGTTACAGGACTAAGGAAGAGGTTGCGAAACATTATGAAAAGGTGTATCTCAAGAGCTCCAAATTTCCGTTGCCGGAGAAAGCAAGTCCACACGATCGAGATCTGCTGGAGGAAATACCACGAGATATATTTCAAGCACGCAAGAAGCGCCGAATAGAGGAACGAAAAGAGGCCGCGAAGAACGCGCCGCCTCCAATTCCAAAGAAGAAGCCTACGGCCAGTGTTCCATCATGCCACGAAGTCCAAGGATATATGCCAGGACGACTAGAGTTCGAGACCGAGTATGCCAATGAAGCGGAAGAAGCAGTTCAGCATATGCAGTTCGACCCTGGAAATGGCCTAGATTCACGGACAGGCCTGATGGAGCCAGAGATGGAGCTGAAGATGACGGTCGTAGATGTCTATAATGAAAGGTTGACTCAGAGAGCCGACCGAAAGAAAGTTATTTTCGAACATAACCTTCTGGATTACCGGAAGAATGCCGCCTTAGACAAGAAACGTACCAAAGAGGAACGGGATCTTCTCAACAAAGCCAAGCCATACGCACGCATGATGAATCGAAAGGACTTTGAAGAATTCAACCGCGGGCTACAGGAGGAACACAGCCTCCGCCAGGCAGTTGCACAACTTCAGGACTGGCGCGAGAAGAAAGTCATTGATCTTGCTGGTGGTGAAAAATATGAGCAAGACAAAGTCATACGAGCACAAAAGGCCATCCCAATGGGCTCGATGGATCGCGAACGCTTTGCTAGCTCCACCAGAACCAAGCCTTCGCATGTAGTCGAAACTCCCTCCGGCGCGGCTGCGTATGTCGCCCCTGAACTCCCCGTCCGCCTACAACAAGAATCTTCTTCCAAATCTTTAACCAACGGCCACACAAACGGCACTGCGACGCCCATCAAGCGCGAGAAGTTTGTTGTGCAGCCGCTCTCGGGAATAAGTCCTATGCACTTGACGCTCGAGAACGCCGCCGACCTACACTTGCTCACACAGGAAGAGATTGAGCTTTGTGAAAGGATAAGAATCAACCCAAAGCCGTTCTTAGTGCTTAAGGAAGCTATCATGAAAGAGGCGTTGAAGGGCAACGGGCTTCTTAAACGAAAGCAGGTCACGAAGGAGCTGTGTAAAGTAGATTCAAGCAAGCTGGGACGGATATACGATTTCTTTGTCAATAGTGGATGGATAGGGAAGGCGTAGATAACTTTCACGGATCAAGGTACTACGATGGTATAAATGGTACGGGTAGGCGTTTCGGAGTTAGACTAGCTGAGGCTCAGGATCATGGTACAGCGAAGCACCTGAATGGAATGCCCATGGGATGGAGTTAATTCACAATATCCATAGTGACCATTATATTATCATAGGAACATAGTGCATAAGAACGGTACCAACCAGAAGCGATAGTCTGCTCTCCAAGAATATGTGGCTTCATATAGCATGATTCATTCACGTTCTCTATTCACTTCAATTCCATACCGCCAAAACTCAGATAGCTCCCTTTCCTTTCTACTCTACGGCAAAGAGGTATAGGGTAGCTCTGGTGTGCTGAAACGCCACCCAACTTTCGCCCATCACCTGCATACATTTATATAGTTCCTTACATCAAGCACCCCGCCGATCCAACAACTAAGCAACACGTTTGTCCAGATATGTCTCAAATATCTTGCACCTCTGTTTCATACTCCAACATCGACTTATTCTATCCACCAGAGCAAAGCCTCATGTCCAGCCACCCCGTCAAATCAGGATATACTTATCTTTCTGGATTACAAATATCTATTTCGTCAACATCTATAATTTCTCGTAGCAGATCACGGCTTCATTGGTTGGTTGTTTTGGCAATGTGCAACGAGCTGGCGGGTAAAAGCTAGAAGGATGGAGGAGTTGTTGTGCCAGGCTTGTAGCAACGCCTGAGGTCCACGGGCGTATCTTATTTTGTCTTTGAGGTGATTTAAGATGATGGCAGGCGGAAAGTGGATGGAAAATCACGGTTCCAGTAAAATATGAGGGTTATACGGCATCAGCTCAACACCACATATATAAAAGCCACTCTTATTCACATGGAGATAGTGCACTAGCTCAGTCCTCATTCTAGTATACAATTTGCCAAACATAAGTAGATGCTGAAAAGATGTCTATCTTCGAATTTGCCCGATAATAGCAAGTCCAGTGTAGCTTTCAGTGTCTTCTCAAAATATGCACCAGCAGATCAACCTATGCTTAAGCAGAGTAGCCTCTCTTCTCAGATTCCGAGAAGAAAATCACCATCCTCCAGAGCTTCTTCACTAGCACCTCTGCTTCATCCTCCAATGCCTAAGAATAATTAGCGAAATGCTCTGCCAAAGCAATATAATGGGAATTAAACTTACCCCTTCAAGAAGTTCCACCAACTCCCCTGGCTTCCCGCGACCCCTGATATGGTCCTCCACCACCTCAATAAGCATCTGCTCCTGCACTCCTAGATACTCCACGATCTTTTTCTCCACAAACGGCCTCAACTTCTCCACAATGACCGCGTCATCCACGAAATCCCACTTGATATCCCAGCTCCACAAACCCTCCTTCTCAGTCGGGATCTCAGCCGCCAGTTGACGAACAGCTTGATCTCGTTCCTCGTCTGAAAGCCCTGCACTTGAGGCCGAGGGGTCGAATTTGATGGGAATAAGAGTGCGTTTAGAAGAGTTCGCAACGTCTTCTTCGTCTTCCAGTAAACCTTCGACTTCGGCGACTGTGCGGCGAGCTGGAGCAGCCTTTTGTGCTTTCTGCGCTGCGGCTCCGAGAGATAGCTTGAATGGTTGTTGGGCTGCCATGCGATTAGGTCTCGACTCTAATTCTTCAGCTTGGCGATCGAGGAACGAGTCTGCCAATCCTCGCGCCTGCTCTTTATCGGCCAGAGTTCGTTGCTGTTCTCTCTTCTCAGCTTCACGATCACGTTCATCAGCTGCCGCTTCTCGAGCTCGGAAGGCGGCACGATTTCGCGTCCACATGCTGTGGTCTTTGTAGTATTCTTCCGTTTTGCGGGATAATTCCGCCTCATCATCCCAGTTGCGTAGCAGAGTGGCCATCTTTTCTTTCTGCGCATTAGCATTTGCTGCATCCTCGTTCTCTCGTTCTTCTTCTCTCTGAACAGCTGCGGTACGAGAACGTTCTCGGTTTAGCCAACGACGCTCTTGGTCTAAATACTGCTTCTCTTGTTCAGCAAGCTTCTTCGCTTGACGTCGATTCTCGAGCTCTTCATCAGAAGCGGAATCATTTTCATCTTCTCTATTGATCCATGCACGATCACCTGACGCACCGTTGGTGCCATTAACAAACTTAACCCCAGCCTGATAATCGCGAGGTATTTGGGCACCTTGAGCTTTTGGTCCAGAAGGGGCATTAGGCACACCACGAGGTCCAAGGGGAATATTATTTGCGCCACCACTGGGACCACTAGGTATGGATGGACCAGGCGATGCAAGACGTGACACTCTAGGGGCACCATTTCGCATTCGTTCCATCGCTTCCATTTCCTCTTCTCGCTTCAGTCGTTCCATATCTCGTCTCGTGCTTCGATCTCTGAAGGCCTGGATTTCTTGAGCAACCGTTTCCCGCATCTCAGCAGGAATATCGGCCAATTCATCGTCCACAGCCAGAGGTATATTAACAACTTCAACATTCTCTCCCCTATCATCCACATCGTGCATGGTGACATCGTCATTACGGTGCTCCTGGGGCACATACGCCGGTGGATAGAACAGGTCGTGAAGGGCTTCTTTCAAGCGGGACTTCGCAGCGTCTAACCGTGCTTGATCCCCAGCAATATCATCGCCGCGGCTCGAGTGATAGTTCTCGAGGTAGTTTAGCGAGTTGTCGTCCACGAATACCAGTAATTTGGCCTTCTCGAAGTTCTCAAACTTCACCTCTTCTCCCTTTTTGGCTCCATCGGCTGCCGGTTGTTGTTTCTTCTTCGGTACCTCAATGTCCTTCAACACCTCCACAGCAACAGACAAGCTCTCCGCATCATCATACTGCGCAAAGCCAAACGAGCATTGCTTGCCATTTGCATCAACAGCTCTATCCCACCTCCGTAACCGTCCTGCTGTGCTTAGAATCTTTTCTACCCCTTCGTCGCCACCACATCCTTCCGTAATCCCACCCACAAATATAGTCCTAACAATTTCCTCCTTCGTTGGCGGCGCCAAAGACATCATGCTCTCTCTTAAAGCCTGACGCTGTGCATCCATTCCTCCCCCTCTCTCAGCACCTAAACCCAACCTTGATCCGCCTGCAGACGACGGATCTTGTCTTCCACCAGCAGATGTTGGCGTCGCAGGTTTCGTAGGCCCAGTACCTAATCTGATGACCGGTGCCGAGAAGTTGATGTTCGGCATATTAGCTGCACCCTGGAAGCTGGCGGGGAGCCCGCTCGGCCGTCCACCCTGCGGAGCATTGGCTTGCTGTATACCTGGAGGAGGAGCCGTACCTGGAGCTGACATGCCTGGAGGGGCGCCTGGGCTTGTTAGCAGAATATGAGAAGGAGAAGAGAAGGGCTTACCCATCCCAGGTGGAGGACCCATTCCAGGTGGTGAGCCGCTTTGGCCTGGGAATGAGCCAAATCCTGGGGGTCTGCCATATGGCGATGCTATTTTGACGATTAGCTGAGTTCAACACAGGAGAGTTAGATGGGACTGCTTGCTTACCTCCGTACTGATTATAGGACATGTTGACGAAAGATCAAATAGATTGCGCGTGAAGAAAGAAAAGATGTGGGATTAAAAAGAATGTTCAGCGCATTGGTAAAGTTGTGAGATGTAATTGTTTACTGGATGCGCATTCGAGAAGCTCCAAATTTCAGCATGGGTCCACTTTTATTCACGGCTAAGGGCAGTACCGAGAAACAAAATTCAGAGCCTCCTCGACGACATGAAGTGTCCGACTTATAATTAATCCATGTACGTATACTCAATTATCATGGCAGATGCCCGATTGATAGACTGACCTTATGCAGGCGCAATGGAGCTTCGAACAGCCACTGATATCCTTATGCGGTGTCAGAGGACGCTTGCAACCACCCTTTCTCAATCCTCACGAGCTCAATTAAGCTACATGACTCCTATGACACATTTCGCAGCCCGTAAATTCAGCACGAAGTCTCCTCTCAATGCTGTAAAACCAAACACCACAACCACGACCTCTGCTCTGGCCACCAACTCCTCCACTCCCGCCTCGAGCAGCCCTAAAGAAGGCAGCCAACCCCGACAACTAGGCTGGCTCAAAGGCAAGTTAGACGGACAAAGCAAAACTGCCTTCCTCAACAGCCGTTTGGAACCCTCCCTCCTGACGCCGCAAGAGAAAGACCTCCGCTTCAACCTCAACGGCAGCAGCAGCGACCAGCTCCTCTCCTCCATCGCCTCGCACACCGGTCCTCCCCCGGCGGCGCTCCAGCAAGCCTTCGACATCGGCTCGATGAAAGACCCCGTCTACCCGCTGTCATCAAGCGACGAGAACGCGCTGGGCCACGGCGTGACGCAGGACATGAAGGTGGAGGTTAAGGCGCGGAAGCCGCATAACTTTAGGCTGAAGCCGACGTTGGGGCGGGAGGTCAGCGTTACAGGCCAGATCGATATTGGGAAGGCGTTAAGGCTGATGGAAATGAGCTGCTCGAGAAATCGGGTGAGGACAGATGCGCGGGTGCAGCGGTTTCATGAACGTCCGGGCTTGAAGCGGAAGAGGTTGGCGAAGGAGAGGTGGAGAAGGCGGTTTATGGAAGGATTCCGGGCGACGGTGTTGAGGGTGAAGCAACTGAGGAACCAGGGATGGTGAAGCAATCTTGGAGAACTTGTATGATATGTAAGGCTCAAAATGTGGCGGGGTATGGATATGGACGATGTACACAATATTAGATTCATCAGTGTTAAATAATCGAACGCTTGGGATCTCATCAAACGGCACTATTGAGGCTATAGAAGCATCTAAACAAATATCATCCACTACATGTATATGCCTTCTACTCCTCCGCATCAAGATATGCTCGTTCTTGTATCCGTAACAGGTATCAGATCCCAATCCCAGATTTCCCCCAAGCCCAAACACATTCTCCACCTCTTCACCATCCCCTTCTATCACCCAAAGCAGATCACATATCTCCCACCACAACAACCACATCCCTATCTCAACCCTCACCGCATCACCATACCCACCGGACCTCGCCGACCATCAGCCTCCTTAGATCCCCTCACACACACCGACCGCCATCCCGCCATCCGCCATCCCTTCATTAACAAGCCACGGCTTTTTTTTTTTTTTTGGCCATCCAGGCCGATTCAAACACCACCCCCAAAAGGTGCGCTGTACTCATCCATATTTTCTTCCGCGAAGGCGCGTGCGCGTGCGCGTCCGCTTACCTTTCAAACCCAAGACCTAAAAAAAGTGCTTCTCCGGATATGAAGTCGAACCGAGCCGTTCTTCAAGTGGAAGAGATAATCACTCGTAGCGAGATCCTTAGAAAGCTGAAAACAACAGGGCAGCTAACGTCAAAGGAACCCTTATGAGCTGAAGCGACTTTATGTCTTATGTATGTATGTATGTAGGTTATAATTTTTTTTTTTTCCACTTTTGTTTGCTTTTTCTAGACCCAGGGGGTCCCCCTTTTGGGTATTACGTCACTTGTACTTTATACTTTCGTAGCATGGTACCACGCGGGATGATACAACGCGCGCCCTGTAGTAAGCATGTCCGTCTTTTTGGGGAGGACGTATACACAAGATGGACATGGCACATAAATTTCCTTTTTTATGTAAAAATATATATACGTCACACCCGTAAAGCTTTGCGTACAAACTATATCGCATGAAGCGTAATCTATAATCTCTGGACCTAGGAATCGGCATATGAAAAGAATGTTTCTATATGATTTTGTGCTTGTTAAGCTTGTAAACGGCCAGCATCTAAACTATACAACTCCTGTCATATTCCTGGCAATACTATTTGCTATACTTAGAGCAGGATGCTATCCATACGTTTGCTTGCTCTTTCTTAGGATATCTTTACACTGCACTTTCACAAGAAGCTCAAAACATTAAGACCGGTGGTTATGGCATAGGGTTACACCTATACCACTTTCCAGCCTTTTCTTATTCCCCTGTTAGGCCAAGAATGAAGGGTTCAACAAATATGCCCATGCTTATGGGGTGCAGGCATTCCCAGCGGCAGCACCCGCATGAGATGATGCACTCTATCTAACGTAGGTGGCTTCCATGGCTCACCCGGACTGCAGCATATACTAAAAAATCTATGATTCATATTTGTCAGTCTCACGCCATTTAACAATCTAGGCGTCTCTGATAGCATTCCCAAGGTTCAAGACTCTTGGTTGTACAAAAGGCAAATTCAAGCAAGGTACAGTCGCAGTTTGAATGAGTCTCCACTTACAAAGTATCCTCGCGTCCGGGTCCTAAAATACCGCATTTTTTCTGACCTCAAAGTTTCTAGCAAGGAACGACTCGAATAACTTCCGAAAGTGACAGATATTCTCATCAATCTACCACACTTGCAAGGGACTTTCTAAGATTCTATCAATCTGCTTTTGGTATCGTTATCACGTTATATTAGTCGAGCGGGTGTAGAATGGCAATATACCAGTCACATATCATATATCTCAGTGCCACGATGTGCAATCTAGACCTCGTGGAACCTCCACGCGGGAAGTTCTTGGGACTGCATCCCTTAGACCGGAACGGCTGCCGCTGGCGCTTAATAGGCGCGTGGTCGTGAGAACTTAAATCAGGAATGCATTCAAGTCCGCCTCCATCGTCGTTCAAATAGCACAGCGCCGGTATACGACTTGTCCGGAATCCCAAGGAGTTGTTCAACAAGCACACGACTTTGGATCTAATTGGCACGCCATCGTTTGAGCTTATCTAATGCCGACCTACACGATATTTCTTCATGAGGCTTCAGAACGCTTGATCTAAGCAAATCATGCATCTATTGCATGGAAGTGTGTAAGGCATAGCGTATGTGTAACCGTAGCTTGAATTCCTTCAGTTGCTGGGGGGATAGCAAGAATAGCATAGCCGGTATCAGCCAATGGTAGCGAACTATCAAGATTAAAATGACCAACCACGCCAAATATGAATAATATGGGATCTGTGGATGATGTTACTCGATCCTCAGGCCAGTTCGCAATCTTTTGCCCAGCCAATGGTCCTTGTAGTTGCGCGTGTGGTGCGTCATCAAGTTGGTGTTGGTGATCTAAAGTGATGTCACCCATCTCGGGGGCGGACATGTCGCCGCAACTGTAACATCATCTTTGATCGGGGTTTTGTCAAGAGGTTTTGCCAATGCCCCTCAGCCGTCCGTAATCACCTCCGTAATGTGCTAAAAGTCGATGCTCATCAAAAGATATCGCTTCTCACCACCGGAGGCGTTCCCGCAGGACATCCATTTGGGAACCAGTACCCTGCCCCGGTGGCAGAGATCGTCGTCATTTGACTGGCAAGAGTTCCTGAAAAATCGAATGACACCAAACTCTAATCGCGAGGGCGTTGGAATAATTTTCTTAATTTGGCCGGAGTGCCCGCCTCTGACCCTATGCAATGGCCGCCCATCAGCCACTCAAGGGGTCCAGTATCGTGGAAGCCAGAAAGTCAGGAAATCAGGGCTGCAGCGCCATCCCGTTGCAGGTTGGTTGGTGGTGGTGGTGAAAACTGTTCGGAGGTTGATTACTTGCAATCAATAACAATAATGTGAACCGGCCGCCTCGTTTCGCCCCCTCAAGGCTTCAAGCTTCAGGCTTCAGCTTCCATAGCTTCGTTAATCGGTGCTGTAGGGTCAGTGGTGCTGCGCTGTGCTGTGCTGTGCTGTGCTATGCTGTGCTGTACGATGCCGCTGTGTGTTCTGGTGGTAGTGCTGTTGCTACTACTGTGCTAATACGGTACATATGGTGACCCTTGCTGAGCGTGCAGGAGCTAGACGCGGGCGTGGCAGGGGGACAGCCCTTCTGGGCGGGCCTATTGATCGGCTGATAGAATAGCACATTGCTCGGTACAGCAGTACAGTAATAATGCTTTGTGATGTGCTGTAGCCTCCGACTTTTTTCCCTCTCTCCACGCGAGTCAGTACACTATACTGCTTGTCAGGGCTCCAGAACATCACTAAATAGCTACTACCACCCACTGGCACTCTACGGTACCAGGTACCAGTCGCCAATTCACCGCTTTTTAAATTTCTAGGGGTCTTCGCCTCTGGCATCTTTCCCTCCCTGTCATTCACTCCCCCCCCCCCGCAGTCGACAAACTGCCCCTCCATCCACTGGACGGCGAACCGGACTGCCCCCTATCTCCCTCCCCCAGCCATCATTTTTATTTGTTTAAAGAGCTTTCCAACACGCAAACGATCTAAAGCACTTGCTACTGTAGGGGAGCCAGCCTTCTATTATATCTTATCTATTGATGGGAGCTAGCGCTGCACACCATCGCCCGGTACGGTAACGTAGTGGGCAGGTTAATTTAGTGTACCGGCATTCTAGCCATAATATACTATCAGGTATGCTAGCCCTAGGCTCAACCTTCTTTGGCAGACTTCCGCTTCTCCATTCGCCAATATGCTAGGGGGCAAACAGGTCCCTTTTTTTTTTTTTTTTTTTTTTTTTTTTGGGCTCCGCCACAAGAAGACATGAGCGTCATCATTAAGCCGTAGTAGCTGAACGGTTCAAGCCTGCCTGAATCCATGTGTTTTTATCTAGATCTTGCTCTTACTGCAGGTAGATCTCAATGCACCTTCAACGCTGTCGCTTCTTGACTGCTTATGCATGTACTTAGGACTCGTGCCTATCCAGTAGCCGTGTGGAACATATTTCACCATTGATGATCTATACCTACCTGGCAGTTACCACCCGTGATCCTGGCCTGCCAATCTAGGTTGTAAGTGTCCAAGCAGATGAGCGACAGTCGACAGCTTCGTAGTCTATGTCAATTTTCCAAGACTTCTTGACCACTTGTTAGACCGCATCCCTGGGGTTTCATTGACAATCCCATTGAGTTGCTCCTGGAAACCCTAACCGTGACTTATGTCTAGGTTCTCAGCTTTGAAGTACTTCGTCAATCCTCACAGACCTGACTTGTTTGTGCTTACAAGCTGTATGCTGGAGTTGCTTCTCTTCATTGCCTATTCCACTATTATCTGCGGCGCACATCGTCACCGAGCGCCTCTCGAAACTCCGATCCTAGCTCAGTAACATCGTAGGCGCATCATTTTCTAGGAATTATTGCACCGTGCGCCTGAGGAGAAAGAAGAAAGCACTAGTCTCTAAAACCTTGGTGGACTATTCATTTCAGCAAAAGTCGTGTGCTCTTGTATGCTGGTGGGCCAACTTTTCAGCTATAGCAAAAAGTCGCAAGCACCAGTTACCACCTAGAAATCCTGCCAGTGTTTCCGAGCTGGTTAACCTACTAGTTGCTACTTACAAGAGTAAAGAGTAGTACCGCAGCTTGGCTAGAATTTGGTTGCATGCCTGCGCAGACCCGGTCGCTCTCCGGTATTCGTCCATGAGGCTTTAATCAAGGAAAGGCGCTTTCGACTGTGCATGGCTTGCTGTTGTCTACCAAATCAGCACCGTATTCGAGGAATATCAACGCCATCAAATCGGCTCTTTCCCCACAGCAATTCACGAACTCCAATGCAAACTAGCCTGAAGACACAATCTCGGATTGAGACCAAGTATACATCCCGCTATATGGCATGATTAATGCTATACTCTTTCGAAGATGTCGTTTCGAACAATTCGTCCATCATTCAGCGGCGAGAATAGTGGCTCTATGAGTAACCAGAGCACTCAATCTACGTCCGAGTCTGCTACGGGGTCTGATTCACGCCGGGTCCGCAATGAAAAAGACGCTGAGACTGGCAATATCTCAACCAAAAGACGACGAGTGCCTGACTCTGTGACTCGCAATGCATGTCTGAATTGCAAAAAGGCTCGAGCCAAGGTGAGTCATGACATAAAGATCTGGAATGAGATTGCCCTGTGGTGTTTCTGTTGTACCCAACACGCCTAAAATTCCAAATCGTGCTCCGCTAATTGTTCATAGTGTGATGGTAAGAAACCATGCAAAAGATGTGCATCGCGAATAGAGACCTCGGAGTGTATCTACGAGGTCCATATCAAGCACGCAAAGGAAGAGCTCGTTAAACAAATCAAGGAACTCATGACCAAGGACCATTTAACAGATCAGATACTCCAAGCACTTTCCACCGAGGAGCAGGTTCCCGAAATTTTAAGCCGTCTTAAAAAGGGCGAGACATATGAAGCTATTGTGTCATGGTTGGGCCGTTCGTCCATTGAGGAGGATGGTGAATTCTCACCGGGCGGGTCCCAGTCTCAGCAGTCCATGTTTGATTCTCCGGATCATGATATGGATGGCGCCAATCTCACGGCATTCAGATGGTCGTCAGTAACCTCTGACACCGCTATTCTAGACCATTTATTCCAGCTGTTCTTTGCCTGGATCCATCCTGTGCACACGTTGTTTAGTGAGGGGCGATTCGTTGATTCCTACAAGCACCAATCAAAGACTTACTGCTCAACGATGCTCGTCAATGCGATTTGCGCAATGGCATGTCATCTACATTCCCCATCTGATGGAGAGGTGGTAGACTTTGAACAGCTCGGCCGGGACTTCAGCGATGCGGCGCGCTCGGCGATTGATGTCGAAGACACGAGCATTACCACGGCACAAGCATTCGCAGTCATGTTTCTCATAGAGTCTGCGCGAACAGATGCCTTACGCGCCTCTTCCTACTTAAAGTTCGCCACTAGCATTCTATCCAAGGTTGATTACTCAGAAGTTGACGGCTTTCAAGAAGTATGGAAATCAACAAGTCAAGGGGTCCACAACTTGAATAGGTTGGTCGTATCTGTACCTTTCCACTTCCATACTAATGGGCTCAGTGAATGGGCACAGATAACCTTTCAAGTTCCACCGGCTGTACGGCATGACTACTTCGAAAAACTCGAGTATAGCGATACGAAGTTGGATGAGGCAAAGTGGTATTTCTACCGTCAACCCCACGATCGATGTCCTGCATGGCCGGGACTGTTAGGCACAACAAACCTACAAAAGTGGAAACTGAATAGTATAATTAGCGAAGTCACGACCACAATGTACTCTACGAGTGGCGCACCTATACAAGCACGTCAGATTCTGGATTTTTACCGTAGGTATGTCTCCTGGCGTAGAGAGCTGCCTGCCTCCATTGCAAATACCGAATCGAACAGCAGTCAAGCCCTTCCCCATGTGCTATCGTTACTGTAAGATTTTTCTCTTGTTTCTGTCCATTTGGCCGCTGACATGATAGTATCCTTTATGAAAATGCAGTGGTACAACTACTCCGACCGTTGTTAAATTTTCACGGATTTCCAATTGCCACAGTTGAAGAAACCATATGGAAGCATGCACAGAGTGGCCTCTTCCTT
The DNA here is from genome assembly GCA_918026815.1 of Chalara sp. BL73. Lineage (NCBI taxonomy): Eukaryota > Fungi > Ascomycota > Leotiomycetes > Helotiales > Chalara > Chalara sp. BL73. The sequence continues at coordinate 652,688 of CAKJVC010000066.1, read as the reverse complement.
CTGGACGAGCATTATCGAACCCAATTTACTTGTCGATACCAGACAGTTTTGCAAATGTTTTCCGTTCTACACCTAGCCGACGTTGTTGCTAGATTCTTCCCTGGTGGAGTGGAAGGCCATGGTAAAGATGGGCCTAACGCTATACGCTTTGGAATAGAGTCATTGGCACAATCTCGAGCAGGCTTTCCAGTTGCTAATCCATTGGTAGAGATGTTGCAGAAAACTGCAAGAGAATGCAGTATCCGGTTCGATGCTAGTCAATCTGGAGGGATGCCTAGCCGATTGTCCACCGTACATATTAATCGAATAGATGATATGATAGATGCGTGCACCAGATTTTCGTATGTACAGCCAACAGACGAGATTCATGATAGATATTCCCGGTCGTTCTCCGCTGATTGGACGGCTGATGCTGCCGCGTTCGGTTTCCATGAGCCTGCCCTAGGCACTCGCAGGCTCGCGCCACCATCAGCAGAAGAGAAGGGGGCTCAAAATCTTATGCAAATCCGCAACTTGTTGAACACAAGTTAATCTTCGTTTTCGACTCGACATTATAGATCGTTTAAAGAGTACCACTGGCGGAGGTATGGCCCTCAAGGTGTTGGTTTATAGGAACTTGTTGTATCGGCGGAGGAGGGTTTGGCGCGTTCTTCAGCAGTATACATGCTTGCACTTCGGTAGCTTTGCTGCGTATTGAGACAATGGATTTTCTCGCCGCCTTTTCAATCTGTTGCGCCTTTGCGACGACCTCGAAAGAACGCAATGATACAGCCAACACATGCTAACAGCATTGAACTGAGCCGTACCCTCGACCCCATGAACTGTTGGTCTGAGCCCAATCCTGTTGTTGCTGCACTCTGCTACCCCAGTAGCAACCGTATTCTGCCCAAATTCGTCCAGCCTGAGAGATCCGATCACGCATAGAACGGCCACTGGCTCCCAGCATAATGCAATCTCAATGTCCCTGGCATTACATTAATGTGCAACTTCTTGAAGTGGGTCATTGAATTGATGAATATCCCGATGTCGACTTCATGTTCCCTTAACTGCATCGAACTATAGGGTTACGGAGGAATCTCCGTGCACTCTCCGATATAGCCAGCCTCAAAGACCGCTGTGAAAGATCTCTCGCAAGACGCTTCTCTCCTTTGTCTCTCTGAACTATCCACAACTATGGGAACCTTTCTTTGTTCTTCTCTTCTTCGACTCAGTGAATAAAGATGCCATTTCGACTTCTAGTTCCATGATATATGTGGCAGGTCACAAAGCCAAGGTCTGAGATGCTTAAAAATATGATAGTAGAATGCCCTTGTTTCGTGCTTTGGCAAGAAAAGTGATAATATTCAAAAATAGTGATTCCGTTGCTGGTAAATGGTAGTTGTAGTGGCCAACTCTGTGTAGGAGGAGAGATGCTTCAGGACGGGGCGACGGACTTGCCCCCGATGAAATATGTGGCCAGGGCCCACTGTTTCTTGCAACCAGAAGTATTAGGCGTACTCAACGAAACAGGTTACTGATCTAGCCCTTATTGTGTATTAGCAAGATGCCTCCTTTCCTAAACTAGTCGTTTTCTGCAGATGAGGCGGACTGGATATATATCGAATAACCACGCATGCAAAGACGAGTAGCAAGATTAGACATTGACTTGAGAACCTGTCTTCAAGTAACTCGACCACAAAATTGCATTTTCCAACCATAAGACATACGGTTACGTGGCCGAAATATAATGGCAACCACAGTATTGATACAAATTTGCCTTGTACAATCATAAGCAACGTCAAATATGCTTCCTCTGCACATCGAAATATACCTGTGCAGACAAGCCAGCCAGCCAGGACATTACATTTGAATGCCACCAGAACTGAGACACGGATTTAATGTTGCGATTGGACACAGGATTTCCAAGGGATTTGCCGCATCGCGCTAGTTTTCATTCTTGAGAGGAATATCGTACATGGGGCGGACAAAAACCTCCGGTGCTTGCCTCAATGCGCTGATTCGCTGAACCTCAAGTAAGCCCCTACTAAGTGGCAGCGAACGAGGGCGTTAAATTCAGGCCCGTTTCACTATCCAGCCACTTTTGTTCATTCAACACACCAATACACTTTCCCCGTCATAACAGGAGAGTGTTTGGATTCTCAGTCTAGTTTGGGCACATCCGATGCATAGTTTGGAGACATTCGTAAGGCTGGCTACGGAAACCCGGACAGCGCCGGCTACACTCTGGGCCTGCATTTGTTTTTCCATGATACAGGACCGAAGACCTTTGACGCGAAACAAAAACAGACTGTCAAACAAGAGAAATCCAAATTAGCATACCCTATAGGATCAAGTAATAAAGCACAGTTATCAGTTTTTGACAAACACGAAAAACGAGGAGTGTACCTGTGGGAAGAGACTCAATACGGCTCAGCTTGACCGCCGCCGCTCGGCATCAATCATTCATGAAGTTCAGGATGTTGCAGATCAGCATCGATCAGCTCTAGAGATTCAAGTTCAAGCACGACCGCGAAGTGCACGCTCCAGATGCGGGGATGAAAATGTAGTCGATAGTGTAACGTTCCAAGAAGAGAGAGTAGTATCTATCACAACTGCCACGTGACTTTACCTTTGGAGAGCATAGAATCTAACCCCTGGGGGAAGCCGCGAATTGCAATAGCAATATCAACTTCTTCACCTTCTCACATATCTCAGCCTGCAGCTGATTACCGGTCTTACGCAATTTGAATCCCATACACAAAGACTCAACGCTCTTTCGAACGCCCTGACCGGCGCAAAATCAAGTTTCAGAGACTCGCAAATCAGCATGTCCTCCATACCTCTAGAACTCGGCTTGCTGTTATGCGAAGTTGCCGGCGTTACTATATTGAGCAACTTCAGATGTGCTCGAGGGCTTACCTCGATTGCTCGACATCGGTTATTCTACGTTATGTTTGCGCGACATGCTATATAGAGTTTACATTGAGGGCCGAATTTACGGACTTTAGCACCTGGATCGCTCGCGCTCGAGATGTGTCAACAGTTAGTCAGGACCATGACCAGCAATGTACCTGCTGACAGGATGAGAAAATCGCAGTCTGTGTATCAAATAAGTAACAATAGCGTCGAAATGCAGGAAATGCTCGAGGTGAACCGGCAGGAAAAGAACGATGCTGATGACATAATTAAAAATACGAAATAGGCTTCAATTAGCCAAGGTCCATTCTAAAGCATATTCGCATTCATGCTGCCTTTATTCGAAAATATGTGTTGGATCCATCATTAAACTAGGCCTCGATTGAGTCTATTAAGCAATCTTGCGGTCAAACTGTCACATTTGGGCGGTTTATTATTCATGACATATCTTTTTCGGGTCATGAGCTGCGCTGACCTAGGAAATTCTGGTTTTTGAACAGATATGGTTGAAGAAGTGCACACTGTAGTGCCCAAATCTCGCAGTTGACAGATCGGTGAGTATACCAGCACTAGAAATCGGCGTTCTTCTTCAAGTGGAGACTCAGACTCTAATTCAATGTGAACTAACCTATGAGCTCCAACAACTGTATACTACACGCTTGTCTAGCTCTAGTCTCGCGCTCCTCGCTGGTATGGATCAGCATATTCCAAGTTTGGACCTGGAGAATATTCTCTCGAAAACTTGGAGCAGGTAAGATATTCTAGATTTCATAACTATCTGGAGCTTCTACTCAATCCTGTCGGCTTCTATCTTTCAGCTGTATCTTCATGTTGATAATGCTGTCCCGCGTACTAATTCTAAGCCCACACTAGTGAGGATGTCTCCTTATTTCGTCAATCGGCCCATTTCAACCATTCATCAGATACGATACTTCACCTCTCTGATTTTTCCCAGAAATATCAAGAAAGATATCATAAAAGGACTTTAGCATTCTACAGAATGTGAAGAAAAGGTTTCTAATTACAGTGCAAGAACTACAGCAGTGAAATCATCAGTATCAAAAAAGATTTTCTAGCGCCGATTTTTCAGTTACGCTTGCTCATCTCACAGTGTTAGACCTCAATTTGTGGTTGGGTGGTATGAGGCACACCTTTGGTAAATATGAATATTGACGTACCGGGTCATAAATCATTCCAACCATTGCTAGGCACCTAGAGTGCAAGTTCTCGTCTCAGCTCCCCATTTTCCGGTGCTTCGCTTTACATGAGGTAAGGCTCATATTCAGTGGCCCTTTTTATACTGATGAGCCGGTTGATATAAGCGATATGAGTAATTTTTCGGCCGTAACTCCTGATAAATATGTTAAGATGCGACCCTTCTTCTGCTTACTTTCCAAGTATTTATATCACAGAGACATGCATAGCCCATACTTTAGTAATCTGTATCCAGTTCTCCGACGTCTTGGGTTAGATGCATGGCTTGAAATATCCACAAATAAGGTTGTGGCCATCGCTTTATGCTCTTTCAAACACAATGCTAATTATGTCGAATCCTGCTCACTGGCTAACATGTCTTCAGTTTCTCACTTGCTTGAGTATCCCTTGGCTCAAGGAGTTTTGTATTGGCAACATTGCCTGCCAATCTCGAGATCTTCCGTAGACTGCATGTCTTGAGCTAAAGACAACAGGATGAATTTTTGAGAGGCAGATGGCCCTCTAGCTGTGTGCGTACAACAAATGTACTTGGAATTGCGTACCTTAATCAAGCTTATTATCAATTTGAGGAACCATAATAAATTATGTAGACCGATCTATAAGCTGCCGGGCTCGGAGTATGGCTGAGGGGCGTTATTGAAGCCCTCCTTCTCATACCCTGGTAGGGGATTATCATCCGTTTCTTTAACAGAAGTTCGCTACGGATCAGGTGATGCGTCCGTGCTTCGCAAAATAGAATCTGTCTATGATTTTCACCGATTTACCAAAGAAGAGGACCTAACTGCACGTGGTATGCACAGATAAGGGGCTTAAGCGAGCGAAGTACATCCAATGGTTCTTCTAAGAGGAACGGTGCTTGCTGCTTGGTGACTTTGAAATGTCGGTACAAGTATCCCATCCGTGGTCCCAATTCTCTCCTTCCCGCTGATGGGATGTCATCCTTATTCTAAATCTCCATATCGCAACCCCAGCCCCGCCGTCGTATGATATGGTGACTTGTTGGCCTCCATTAACTAAGCGGTCTTGTTCACGATCATAGCTAACCTCTGACGCATCCTCACCGTTCCGAGATGCCTAGGATCACTGCTTGGTTTCTTTTAAGGCTTCCAGGTCCTTTTTAAAGCTGCGGCCCCTTTTGAGCCTTATTTGTGTAGAAAGACCTGACCACCTGAGGAGCCTTCTCATCAAGGAAAAAAAAAACATCTCTCTAAGATTCACACCTATCACATGTAGATATCGCATTTAACTTTCCTGCCTAACATCTACCAGTGCTTATACAGTAATACCCTTTATCTTTGGGTCTCCTGCTTTGCATTCCTGCTGAAGAAATCACGATTTAGATCGCCGACCACCATCCCTGTACAGTACATATAGCAACAGCTGTGGTACTGAGAAACACGGTAGCAGTTTCTAGAGGCATGCCACCTGGAATATGGGTGTTTGTGGGAAGAAGCCTGAATCTTTCTACTTGCATGACAGTATTTTGCATATCCTTTGCCATGGTTAAGTCATTCGAAGCACGGCATCAACTTCCGTTCCGTTCTTCCGAGGACCCTGAAAACCCTGAAATCTAGAAACAGCATGAGGATTTGAGATGGCGGTGCGCCTGTGGCTGTCGTGCAAGCACCAGGATAGGAAGGCAGGTAAAGATTGAAATCTGTGTATAAATCCGGGGAAAGAGGCATTGGAGGAGAGAACAGGCGGCATCAACAAGACGGGAAAAAAAGATTGAAAAATTAAGGGACGAACCCCAGAAATTCTTCCTCCACTTTCTGATCCATCTGCTTCGAGTGAAACATTTCACTTACGGTATGCCTATTTCTGGGGTTTCCTTTTCAAAGATGTTCGAATTACGATTCTTCTCTTCCTGATATATATTATCCTCGATCCCCTACTCTCTCCAGCGACCATACTTCCAACCAGGTCCAATCATGCCGCTTAGGGGTCAGTGCGGCTTTCGTTCTGTCTGATAGAACCACATTTTTGATGAAGCAGTTAGTTAGAGAACTTTATTTGTGTCTTTTAGAGATGAGAATGGGGGGTAGGGGATGAAGCATCCAGTTGTCGGGGTTTGAGCCGTCTGGACCGTGAGGGCCGATGGCTTTACGCCATACTTGTTAGGGTCATGGATACGAGTCTGGACTTAGAGGGGATTGTACTACAGGGACAAGGACCCAAGAGCTTGCCTTGACGTCTAGTCTTGCCATTGGCACAATGTACTGTCAAGTCATGTCTAGGCAAAAGATTGAGGCTTTTGTTGAATAAAGCTGTTCATAAAATTTCGTCTATACCATTTTGATAGCGTGAGCTCGTGAAATGAAGTTTTTAAGTCATAGTTTCCGCCATCCATTTCCCGGAACGCCTAAGCCATGCTATCAATATACCCTTGACTAAATTTCAGAAGATCATTGTGGTGCAGCAGCCGCATCAGATTCCTCTATTGGAATTTGAGCTATTGCTTGAGCCGAGCCCTTGGCATGGAATCCGTCCAAGGTCACTGTCACCGCGCCAGCTTGAACGAGCTATTTGCGTTAGTGAAAGCACATGGAATGAGGAAGCAAACTTACAGCAGAGCTAAGATCATCGATAAGATCATTAACATCTTCAATACCAACACAAAGTCTAATGATATCCTCCGGCATCTGTCTCTCCTTTCTCGTCGCGGCGCTGATGCTTGCGTGACTCATCTGGCATGGCATGCTGATCAAGCTGTTGACGCATCCGAAACTGACGCTGATACCCCATAATCGAGCGGCCTCAACAATTCTTTCAGACAGAGCAACATCACCAGTCTCGAATGAGAGCACAGCTCCTGCACCACGGGCCATGGACCAGTGGAGATCGTATTGTGGATGTGACTTCAAGCCTGGGTATCGAACGCGGAATCCTCGGGCCTCGAGAAACTCGGCGATTTGTTGGGCATTAGATTGTTGCTTCTCCATGCGGATTGCTAGAGTTTTGATGCCTCTCATGAGGAGGAAAGCATCGTTCGGTGCGAGACCACAGCCGGTGGAATTGATTGTGAAGTACATCTTGTCTCCAATCGAAGGGTCATTGAATGCTAGAACACCGGCCATGATGTCGTGATGTCCTGAGAGGTACTTTGTGCCTGATTCGTACACAATGTCGGCACCTAGATCTAGAGGATTTGACAGCATTGGCGAAAGCATGGTGTTATCGACCACAACCAAAGCCTTGCCATTGACTTCGTGCACAAGCTTGGAGATAGTAGGAATATCCACAATCTTGATCAATGGATTTGTAGGCGTCTCTAATAATACCATGGCCGTCTTTCGTGATAGGACATCCTTCACTCGCTCGGGGTTCGTTGTGTCAATGTGATGCACGATGATCCCGTGGTTGGTGGCCATGTAAGTCAACAATCGATTTGTGCCACCGTATAGATCGTCACCGGTAATGACCTCGTCTCCAGGCCGCAAAATCCGGGTGATAACGTCCAATGCTCCCATCCCCGATCCCACGACCAAGGCCCTTCCGGCCTTCATGATCTTGGCCAAATGCCGTTCCAGATGTGTCCGTGTAGGGTTTCCTGATCTTGTATAATCGTATTCATTTCCGCCATTAGCCGTCGTCTGCTTGAAGGTGGCAGACTGGTAGATTGGCATGCTCGAAGCTCCATACTGGTCCTTGCTGTCGGTGTATACCAGCTCGGTGGCTAATGCATACTTACGCCCATTTCTGGGGCTGGAGGGTGCTGGTGAGGGTGGCAGATCATGACCGTCGAGGTCAATATGAGGAAATGCCTTGCCACCAGCAGCAGCAGTGATCTTGCTGGTGCCAGCGGCTCCTGACTGACCTGGCGGTGAAGACATTTTGGGAGAGTCAAGAGAGCGGATCGGCTGGGACAGAGGGGCAGAAAAGGTTAGGCTAGACTGCAATTGAGATGGAGGCAAGGCTGCGACGAAAGATTCAGCTTCGTAAACGGTATAAATAAAGTGGCCAATTCGGTGTGATTTCAGTATGACTAAGGTAATTGTAGATATCCAGGGCGGTGTTTTATGTACCTGTGTCTTTTCTCTCTTTTTTCTAGGAGTCACGAAATGGCTGGGGTCCGCTTTCGCAAGACGCTTTGCCAATGCTTACCCCGGATTTTGGTCGCACTAAGTTATGACGTGATTACAGGAGATGCAGGGCTTGCAACTATTTGTATTAGCCGAATGGAAAAATAAAGGAGGTTCAGAGAGGGTGTCTAGAACCACTTATGTATACCTACCTTAATAGCAAATAAATAATTGGTAAATAAAATTCAATAAAATTAGTCGCCGAGACGACGTCGATGAGGGTATTATCGTTGTTTGTTATCGTTTGCTTGCTCTAATTATTCTTCTATAGACATCCATCCCTCCCGCTATTCCAACGCCCCGTTTGTATGTTACATATGGCTCGCTCGCTTCTAGATTCGAAACTTTAATCGACCTGTGGCCCATACGATACCGTCTCCCGATCACTGTCCTCAACATCTTCATACTCATCGTTGTCTGATGCATCCTGTGCTGGGGCAGACTTTTTCGACGCCGAAGCTCGTGCATGATTGCCTTCAAGGACCTGCCCACCTCCCCTTCGTCCGAAGAAGTCCTCCGTCCGTACTCCACGTACCGCATCACCTTGAACGGACGACATCCTGACTCCACTTGCCCGCTGCGTCTTAATGAACTCCCTTACTGGAACCATGGCGGCTTCTCTACAAGCTTCCTTGATATCGCTACCAGACATACCAGCCATTACACGAGTTAAATATTCGATATCAAAGTGCTTAGGATCTGTCTTTGTGTCTTTCAATACGAGCTTCAATATCCGCCGTCGTTGAGACAAATTCGGCAATGAGACAGGGAACTTTTTGGGCATTCGGCGTAAAATAGCTTCATCAATGTCTTGCATGCGATTTGTGGCACCGAGGATACAAATTTGAGCGGGTATTCCTTGTTCATTCGAAGATGTGAGGCCGTCCCACAGCGTCATGAACCTCAAGACAGTTAGTACCCATCCTATGCACAATCAGGCGCTAGCACTTACTCTGCTTTGACCATACCACTTGCTTCATGTTCACCGCTGCGTCTTTGGCCAAGTATAGAATCGATTTCATCGATGAACACAATCGTTGGCTGTAGTTTCCGCGCCAGAGAGAAGACTGCCCGTACTAATTTGTTGGAGTCTCCATACCATTTCTCCGTCAAGGTTGAAATGTGTAGGTTGATGAAGCATGCTCCACTTTCATGTGCAAGTGCTTTCGCCAGCATTGTCTTTCCGCATCCAGGTGGGCCATAGAGAAGAACACCGGAAGGAGCAGCGAGGAGAGTTGAAGAGCGTGAGTATAGGTGAGGCATAGTAAGAGGATAAATGACCGACTCTTTGAGCTCTTCGACGATCTCTTCAAGTCCGCCGATATCTGCAAACGTTAGAAATACTAAAATGTAGGCATGAGATGTGGCATACCATCAAAGCCAACTGGTATATCCTCCGGCGACACAACTTCCATAGCTATTTGGCTTTCATATTGATCTAGAGCTAGATCACTTATGCCTATCCTCCCCGATGTATTCCCATCTGAGAAAGCTCCCCCATCTTCTCCATCGTCATGGGCTTGTGATTTCCGTAACCTTTGCAAATTGGCCACAGCCTTTATGCGCGCCTGATCGTGTTGCTCTTTTTCTGGATCCAAGTTGGTAGGAAACTGAGATATCAGAGATTTGACCACATAGTACATAGACGCGCTCTGAGGAAATATTAGCCAAATCACCTATTTTAGAAATGGCGCCGAGGTAGAGAAGGAATTTCTAGACTTACAGAGATGGCGACTAGGACGATGTCCTGTAAAAGGCCATACTTCCTTTCTCCGCCCATCATGAGATGGCAGAATGCGTCGCCTTATGTCGAGTTCGCAGATGTGGTGTTCATAAGTAACAACAGGTATGAAATTTAGATATGCGATAATCGAGACGAGCCGAGTTATCGTGGAATGCCACAGCAGTCGTGGCCGTGGCTGACTAGCGTGAATGCATTCTTGGTTCGCAGGATCCGCTGTAAAGATCCCCAAAGGTTTGTTTACACCCCTCCTGCTCCTACACAACCAGACTTGCGACCCGACATTTATACAGACATTCGATACTCCAAACTCTCTACGCGTGCTAAATTGCTTCCTTGGATCATACAAAGTAATAATTTGATTTTCGAGCTAAGATTTCCTCGTTTTTGCGCCGAATATCGCGCCTTCAAAGGGAATGCGCGCTCAACTCAATAAAACGTCCTCTATGTCGAAGTCGAAATTCGGTCATTCGACCTTGTCGGGACTCATTGATTCGGACGATGATGATTTGCAATTCAATACGCCTTCGGGCATGCCAACGCCAGATTCTGCCGCCGAAAACAAAGCTCCCGTGAAGAAAGGACGGAAAGCAATAGCATCAAAAGTTACCCAAGCTAAAGCTCCGCCGCGTCGCACGAGTGGCCGCTTATCTGCGAAAGCTAATGATATAGAACCCGCAAAGAAACGTGGGAAAAATCAAGTCGCGACCCAGGGAAAGAGAAAGGTACTAGCAGATAAGACGAATCAACAGAATATCAGTGATACAGAAGAAGTGGATGAGTTTGATCAGAACGAGGATGTTGTTATGGATGACCCTGCAGATTCTATCGTTGTTGCTGTTAAGACGACAAAGTCAAAGCCTACAGCTAAGAAAACGGCCACTAGAGGGAGACCCCTAAAGGCCGCAACCATAGTAGATGATGCCTCTTCCAGTGTTCCCCAGAAAGAGACGCATGTTACGAAGAGGAAAGGCCGGGCTAAGCGAGAGATAGCACCAGAGCCAACGCCTGAAAAAGTTATCCAAGAAACTCAAGTTCCGGCACAGGATGAAATGGAAGTTGATGACGGAGGTGATGAGGAAGTGATTGAGGAGACCGTCTCCAGAGTTGCTTCTAATGTACGGCGACCGAGGTCAGACTCTATAGTCCGGCAAGCAGTACCTATTCACCGACGAGCAGGAAGTGGCTCCGATACGGAAAGAAGTGATCCGGCATTACGGCGCAAACTTGGAGACATGACAAATAAATTTGAAGCGTTGAACATCAAATATCAGGATTTGCGCGAGATTGGGCTGAAGGAGGCAGAGCGGAACTTTGAGCGACTGAAAAAGCAGAGCGAAGAGAAATCTATAGGTAAATTCACATATCTACACTTCTGGTATACCAACTGATATCTCAATAGCTGCAGAAAAACTAATCGCTTCGCTAAAAGCTGACTTGACATCTCAAGCCGCTTTGACAAAGGAGTCTCGGAGTTTAAAGAAAAAGGTCGAGTCTCAAGCGACTGAGATTGGAGCCCTCAAAGCTCAAGTCACTCAATTAACCACGTCTTTATCCGAAATTCGGGCCGAAGCTCAGGCTGAGAATAAGAAATCCCAAGTTGAAATTAAGAAACTGCAAGCCGAAAATAAAACATTGTCGACGAAACTCGCCGCAAATCGCACTGCTTCTGCTTCTGTCGAGAGTGCTAGTAATAAGGTATCGGGCAGCGCCGTCAAAGCCAATGGGGGAATCCGAATGGTGGGCAGTGTGGAAGCTGCCCAATTGAAGGAAGATCTGTATAGCGATCTCACTGGGCTAATCATTCGAGGCGTGAAGAGAGACTCCGAGGACGATGTATTCGACTGCATCCAGACAGGTCGGAACGGAAGTAAGTATCCCCTGGCTCTCCTAGATGTTGCTAGGCTGACTAGAGTTTAGCGCTTCATTTCAAACTAGCAGTCACGAATGAGAAGTCAGCGGAAAGTTATGATGATGCTCAATGTCAATATGTTCCTCAGCTAGATCCAAGCAGAGACAAGGCATTGATGGATCTCTTGCCAGATTATTTGGTAGAAGAGATCACGTTTCCCAGGCCGCAGGCTGCGAGATTTTATGCCAGAGTAGGAAAAGCGTTAACGGAAAAAGTCGAGGTGGACTAAGTAGCTTCTAGATTCCCAAGACAACTATTTTGTCTATTATAGGGAAACTGCATTCTAGGCGTGTCGGAGTTTGCCGGGAGATATCCTTGTGGGTGTATTATACCAATTTCTTGTCCTTTATGAGATGCGAGGTTATTATGGTGCTATTCTAGCAATTCATATGTGTTGTTAATCATAAGTAGCATCAAGATGACTTTCGTGAAATCTAAGCTTGGCCAGATGAATCTACAACCCCAGAATACTTGATCCCTGCACCCTCGGGGTATTTTTTTTAAATGTGGAGAAGCATTGTGTACCTGGATGGCTTAACCAGACACGACGCATCACAGCCTCAAAATCAAAACCACAACCATACCTTTAGCGATATATAACTATACACAAATATTGTCCACAGATTGGACATGCCACTCCTTTAATCCCATTCATGAAACCAGCCCGTCGATGCTGAATTCGCAGCTCCACAACACCCCTTCAACCCCTGAGTAGACAACAAGTATCATTTCAACATGGCACGCATCAATCGTTTAGGCTTCTTAGCCATTGCTATGTCATTTCATCTTGTGTATATTTACTCTATCTTCGATATATATTTTGTCAGTCCCATTGTGTCCGGGATGCGTGAGTTCCAGGTGGAACGGCCAGGCACCGTTGAAGCTCCCGCAAAACGTCTGGTGTTATTTGTTGGTATGGCACTTCGTTCTTTCAACTGCTCAGAATAGATCGCTCAGGTCCTAACTTACTTTAGGTGATGGGTTGCGTGTAGATAAAGCATTTCAATCACATCCAGAACCATACCCAAAAACCGATGCGGATCTCGTCCCGCGACCTCTTGCACCCTTCCTCCGCTCGCGTGTGCTCGAGCATGGCACCTTCGGTGTCTCCCACACCCGTGTGCCTACAGAATCACGTCCAGGGCATGTAGCATTGATAGCAGGTCTATATGAGGATGTCTCTGCCGTGATGACGGGCTGGAAGCTCAACCCCGTCAATTTTGACAGTGTGTTCAATCGCAGCCGGCATACATGGAGTTGGGGGAGTCCTGATATCTTGCCGATGTTTGAGAAAGGCGCCGTGCCGGGACGAGTAGACGCGTTTACTTACGGTGCTGAGGAAGAGGATTTCAGTAGAAATGCTGAACATTTGGATTTCTGGGTGTTTGATGGGGTCAAGGCGCTTTTTGCGGAGGCAGCGAAGAATTCTACACTGGATACGCAGTTGAGGGAGAATAAATCAGTCTTCTTCTTGCATCTTTTGGGCCTGGATACGAACGGACATGCGTATAGGCCTTACTCGAAGGAGTATTTACACAATATTAAGGTCGTTGACGAAGGGATAAAGGAGATTACCGAGCTGATTGAAAAATTCTACAATGATGACAAAACTGCCTACGTGTTCACTGCAGATCATGGGATGAGTGATTGGGGAAGTCATGGTGACGGACATCCCGACAATACTCGAACCCCTCTGGTTGCTTGGGGTTCGGGAGTTGCGAAGCCGGTAATCAGCAAGGAAGGTATTGCACCGGGTCATGATGCTCTTTCATCTGATTGGGGATTTGACCATATTAAAAGGCATGATGTATCACAAGCAGATGTCGCACCCTTGATGGCATATCTTACCGGACTCGCGTTTCCAGTCAATTCAGTTGGCCAATTGCCCTTGTCGTTCCTGGCGGGAGATATCGCTGCCAAATCGGAGGCTTTCCTTGCGAATGCTAGGGGCATTCTCGAGATGTACAGAGTCAAGGAAGAGCAGAAGAAAGCTACCGAGCTGCGCTATCGTCCGTACAAGGCCCTTGGCGACGGAGCACACTCTGCGGAGCATAGGTTTGATATAATAAAGGCTCTGATCGACCAAGGGAAACACGAGGAGGCTATACAGACTACAGCGGAGTTGTTCAGCCAGGGTCTTGAAGGATTAAGATACCTTCAGACTTATGATTGGCTGTTTCTTCGTGCTCTTATAACTATTGGTTACCTAGGCTGGATTGCGTTTGCCTTGACAACTGTCATAGACCTTCACGTCCTCCACGGAAAGACGGAGACGTCTAGGAGCCTCTTTGCTACTGTATTTTTCTCTTCCGTTCTTGTATTGCTATATTCTTCATTCATTGTATCCAAGTCACCCTTGACATACTATGCATACGCAATCTTCCCAGTTGGATTCTGGGAGGAGGTCTATGCTCGACGAAAGTCGCTTATTGAAGGAAAGAGGGTGCTTTTTGGCCATATCACGACTGCTGGTGAAACTGCTATGCTTGTATTGAAAGCATTCATTTTCTTAGGCCTTATAGAATCGCTTGTAGGTTTTCGTGACTTTCTTTGGCGATTTGGCTGATAATATAAATAGGCATTGGGATATGAGCATCGGGAGGTATTTTCTGTTTTGTTTATTGCCGCTGCATCTTGGCCTCTATTTTATGGTGGCAAATTCCTACAAAAGAACAAATTGTTGGTTGGAACTTGGATTGCAGCTTGTGTGCTCATGAGTACCTTCACTCTGGTACCAGCGATGAAGACTGAGAATATAACTCTTATGTAAGTCAATTGGCGGCTTCCTGAAATGATATTTAACATCATTACAGCTTGTCTGGAGGCTCGTTGATGGTTGCAATTGGCATCTCATACCTCATATTTGAGAAGAATCTCCTTGTCAAATCCAAAATGACAGGAGACTCGGTAGCACCGGCAGATAACACTATCTCCCGAGCGCTTCTCGGTATCCAAGTAAGTTTGACGTCCGTTTCAGGTTCAAGTATTCTATCTCTAATACCGGTCAGATCGGATTCGTCGTACTCGCCATGTTGGTTACAAAATCAAGTGTGGCATCACTACAAGGCAAACTGGGATTACCCCGAGGCAATCAAGTAGTCGGATGGTTTGTTCTAGGTACGTAACACCGCACTCAAGCGTTTGTATGCTTACATGTATCAGTACTTCCTCTGTTGATGCCTTTCGCACATCGCCTACAGCCCAACAATCACTATTTACATCGCCTAATGATCATATTCCTCACATTTTCCCCCCTATTCGTCATCCTCACCATCTCCTTCGAAGGTATTTTCTACCTTGGCTTCAGCATAACCCTTATCTCCTGGGTGAGGCTCGAGCACAATATTTACAAATTTACACAACCAACCAAACAACCCTCCAACGACCCATCAGAGATGCCAACCACACTCTTGTCGTCTCCCTTCCGCTCATTAAGTCTATCCGACGCCCGCACTGCCCTCTTCTTCCTCAGCCTCCTACAATCGGGATTCTTCAGCACGGGAAATGTCGCCTCTGTCTCCTCCTTTAGTCTTGATTCTGTCGCCCGCCTCATCCCTGTCTTTGATCCCTTCTCCCAGGGCGCGCTTCTTATCCTGAAACTCATGATCCCGTTTGCACTCATCTCCGCTAACCTTGGAATCCTCAACAAACGGCTCGGCGTGGCTCCTTCCGCGCTATTTATGCTAGTGATGGCACTAAGCGATTTCTTGACACTACATTTCTTCTGGGTGGTTAAGGATGAGGGCTCATGGTTGGAAATCGGCTCAACAATCAGCCATTTCGTTATTGCAAGCTTGCTTTGTATTTTTGTAGCTAGCCTGGAGGGGGTAAGTGAGTTGTTCATCGCGGGGGTAGAGGTTGAGGATGACTCCGGGCAGATTGAGAAAGAGAAGGAATTGGGAGGTGTGCTAAAGGAGATTGGAAATGGAGTTAAGGGCAATGGCATTGCAAGGAAACCGGTTGCGAATGGGTCTGAAAAGTCATAGACAAAAGAGTGTAATATAGTCTCATGTGATAGATGAAAAGAAATGAAGTATTAAGGCAGGGTAGGCAAGCCTTTTAACTGTTATTGTCAAGGGACATCTTATTATGCCGGGAACTGTAGCGCATAATGGAATAGCAGAGCTAGTAGAGCCTAGGAACCCCTACAGGTCAAACATGCTAGGGTACTAGACAAGGACATGAATTGCTCACGAAAGGTTTGGCCCCTGTAGAACGTTGAACATCACGCAACAAGACGAGCCCTTAGATGCAGATATTTCTGGTCAATAACCAGCGGAAGAAGCATCCCAGATATTTAGCTAGCGAGAATTGTCCACTTCTCACCCTTAAGCTTTACCGACCACTAGTCCTCCAGCCATATTTTCTACCAGCATGAGCTCAGCTCATGGACAACCTTCCTAGGGCAAGCCTGCAACGAACGACGCACGCCTTCCCTCCAATCGACCGCTTCGCCCAATAGCTGGTCACATGAGTCCGGCTCATGAACCCACTGGCTGTAATTATCTGCTCATCGTATACCTTCTAAGGCCTTACTGACGCGGATGATAAGCTCAAGGTTGTTTTTCCTGTTCCCCTCCACCCCTGCCAGGTTTTCTGTGATAATGTTCGATTTCTCTTCTAATGGGGATAAATATCGGGTTAGAAGGAAGGACTCGGGTCTTCTGGAGATTGTCAGCATGGGAGTAGGGGACTTGATCAGTAGAAGAAGTTGTGGAGCAGGCTGTCTAGCAATTTGTGGAGTCGTCAATCCAAGTCAACGTTTCAGGGTTGGCGTGCGGAGTCTTCGAGTCAAAAGTTTTGGGTACGATTAGGATATGCAGTTGAGCTGACGCCTGGAGTGACGGCACTTCCGAGGGGGTTCTAGGCTCTTCTGTACCGTGTGCCAGGCTCAGTTGGACAGAGTATAGCCAGCTTGTACTGACTCAGTCGGTCTGACGGCACCTGAAACGCATGGTATACCGTCGAGCTATTCATTATATCAATCGGGGAGAGTCATTTCTCTGGAATCTCGGGAGCTTTGTTCCAATATAGGCTTTGCAAGTTGCGTCTGGTTGGCAGGTTCACGTTAAGTCCGTCCGATTCGCTTGATCTTGGATGAGCCCTAAAAGAGCTGACGCACTGCAGGTCCAGCACTTCTTTCACTGTATAATGGCGCTTGTCTACCTACCTTTTAGAGGTTTTTGAGGCATCTTCTGTAGCGGGAGCAGAACCTTGATGCCGAGGTGGCATTGTGCTAGGTGCTCGATTTAGAAACCTTTGTCTTGCCGTGTCTGAAGAAAGATAAGGAGACGAATTTCGTGCAAGGAGAGAATATATGTGATATTAGATACAAGGCAGAAGGATACTGAGGAAGACAGGTCTCAATGAAAGTGCTGGCGATGGGTAGGTAATATATGCTGGCTCACAATATATCAATTTCGCGTTTCAGTATTTTCCTAGTGTGCAATTTTTCTAAGTTACACAAATTCTAACGCGTGGAGAAGTTTGAGAGAGCTACGGGACAGACGTGGTCATTGGTTTCTACATTCTCCTTCCACTCAAAGGGTGATGTGCCACTTTATTCCCTTGAGTGGGCTTTCCCTCCTTGAAGGCTAATATGCTTATCTTCCCAACGATTACGAATGGGTCTTGAGTTATGTAAAGCCAATGAGCTCGCGTGTAGGGCTCAAGATCTTTGGTCTCGAAGTCCCGGAAGTAGGTGTGCGGAGCCGTGGCATGCTAGGACATGATGTCGCAGCTCGAAGGCAGTCACGGTTGGTTCTGATGAAAGGGCTATGACGAGCGATAGGATGACAAAAGATAGGAACGGCACAAACTTGTCATTCTCCAAGTGTAGACGCGATTATGGGCGTCAAGGGCGCTTCAAATCCGCATGTTTAGAGTTAAGGCGTCGGGTTGATCTCATTATTGGTCGTATGTTTCCACCCTTGGAAGAATAAACAAACCTCAAAATGCTGCTTATCGATTTTACTGGAAGATCGTTGATGCCCAAGAGATATCTATAGACGAGTGCAACACTAAAGGGAGATAATGGGGGTTAGTTAGTTGCCTTAAACCAAAATAAAACGTTGCAAAAAATGAGGTGGTTGGGGAGGTGATGGTTTGCAACATCTTCGCTTGTCAAAAGGCATGGGTTGACATCTAATCGAGCTTTCTCGGTCCACAACAGATTCCAACCAAACTCCCGGCGAATCATTAACTGCGTAAAGAGTGTAGAGTGGCACTATCGGGATTCTTTTACACGCACATCACGCTTTTTTTCTCACACAATGGCACATCGGGGTCTAGAAATCGAATCAGAACCGCCTAATAATGAATATACATTGAATATAGAAGAGAGAAACATTGAAAAACATTCAGCAATGTGCTTTATCTAAGTGAGTTGCTTTGAGGTTTGCTGTTCAATATGAAGAAAACTGGAAAAATTCGACAGTATTCTTTCCATACTCGTGCCATGTGCCACTCTGAGAACTTCAATTGTACCACCTCGTCTGAGCTTGCACAATCCTTGACCTGTTGTGGGTTGAAAGGTCGATGGCTCATGCATTATTCCATGATAGACTGATTATAGACACAGGTGTGGGCCGCCAACAGTTGAGATGCGTTCCTTGGACATGAATATCTCACGAGCCGGCCATCGTTGCTTACTGGGAGAGACCGTTACGGATGAAATATCGGGCCTTGTCTACGCAATCGGTATAGGATCGACTGACACCGTGATGAGTTGCTGCCCCTATCCCTTCGTTTGAAATACCCTCTACATTGATCAAAAGGTGGTTGGAGAAAGTGGAATAAGAACAGATAGTGTCCGAGTCTCTCTACTTAATGCATGGTAAAATGAGCGTACACGACCTTGACTATGACTCATGGCCCAGGATACGTCTAGAGGCGGAGGCGGCTTTGAAAAAGTGTTGATCTGGGTAAGTATTGGTCAATTGCATTTTGCCCAATGTATCATCTTTGTCGTACGGTACAGATTTGTTGGTTCATTCATTGGAAATGATCTGCTTGTTCAATTTGACCTGCAGCAATTACAAGGCGCATTGTGTCACACCCAACAGCTGCGGCCTTCTCCAAGTCGTCGCATACCATAATTCGTTCAATCATTTAGATTTTACTTCTTCCTGCTTCTTATTTGAGTTCTCAGCACAAGCCCATGATTATCAGGGTTCCCCATTCGGTATAGTACCTCTTTAGCTTGATCTAACTTCACTTAGGGTAGGAGGTTGTGACTCATTTTGGGGGTAAACAATACAAAGAGTTCGAGAACCTAGGGGTTGCCCTCTCAAAATGTAAGAGAGGCTAAGTCTATTCACTCCAGTGATCTTCCTCATGTTTGATACAAGTCTGAGGAGAGCTTCAATGATTTCTCACTCTTTAACGGCTTGCGATGTCTACTTAACAAGGTCAGCTTGAAGCCTATGCGTCTAGAATTGCAGAACCAGGTAGTATAGTTCCAAAAACTCAGAAAATGGTGGAATACAGGACAATCAAACTTACACTCTATTTAGATATGCGCAAAGCTTATCAAGGATGAAACTCACAAGCGGGACGTCCGGCCAATTTGGAGTATCCCTCATGGCGGGAAAGGAAATTGTCAAACTATATGATGCAATAATACTTCCGCTAGAGCATTTGCTTTTGCGGTTCGTCAGAAACTTAATGTTTAAAATTAAGTTGTCCTACAACATAATGGTCGTACTGAACAGTACTTTAGGAGATTGAGCAAACCTTTCCGCTATCTGAGAGACAAACGTCGGCATAAACGTTGCGTTAAACTACTTACTTCTAAGTGAGTTAACTGTATATGAAAAGTTAAAGGCAAATATCTGCAGCAGGAATGCCAAAGTACCTGCTGTACAGACATGGTTCTTGTGCATTTGGTGCAAGCCGCCTGAATGTTGCGAGACGTACCATAAGTCTGCTGGATCGATGCTACCGAATACCTCTTTAACCATGGAGAGGATTCCAAGTTGACCATTCGATGGACTAATCTCTATGCTCGACACCAGAATCGCGCCGCTCTGTCCCTCAGCATACCTAGGCAAGCCTTGAAATCGAACGGGATCAACCTTATACATAAAGTCTTCCTTATAGATATCTGCCAAGAGCCTCCATGAAACTGCTCCGCTAATTCGACTACAAGGTCTAACGCTCTCATTTTACTACCTTCATCATTCGCGTGCCCTCGACACGATATTACAAAAGGTCCTTTGGTTGGACCTCCCGCCCGTTTCTGCATCGAATCTTTTAAAGTTTTTGGGTACGACTTAAGCTTTGTGGCGTAGTGACGGCTATGGGATTCCAGGAGCCGAGCTCTGGCCTGGCCTGGATTGATTTCACTGGCTGCTGTATCGCTTAAAATCAATAAAAAGTTGAGTGGCTCTGGGACAGCGCGGTGACGCTACTGCACGCCACCCTCACACGTCCCGTCCTAGAGATTGCTTTTTGAGTAACATGATGCATACGTAGCACTCTTGCTTCGGTTAGTCTCTTTCCTATTCTTGTATTGGCAATAAATCGGGAGAAGAATGAATTAGGTGTAAAGGCGGAACAGAAGATATATATACTTATAGATCTTCTGTTAAAGACACTTCTAAGTTCTAAATGTTATTACATACAATGTACCTAAAAGTATACAGGTCGTATATATATATATATATATATATATATACAGTTAAATATTATAAGAGTCATCTTGTTTAGCATTATTTATCGCTAAGTTCGTTTATGTACCCTTTTGTAGGAAAGGATTATCAGACTTGCACTATTATCATGTGATTGTAAGCCACAAAGCATCTATGATAGCCTGGAACATATAATATTATGAAAATTTTATCTTAGTTCTTCGTTTCTTTTTCAATTGCCTCATTTTATGAAGCTGATTGTTTATGGCAATACGCCTCGGATCAAGGCTTTCTCATCTGCCGTTCCCGTTCTTTGGCTGAGCCGCAGCTAACATATTTTAGAGGATAGTAGGAATTAGCGACACATTGTTTTTTCTATTTCTTAATGCAAGTAGATTTTTTATTGGCTAAGAATGTAGAAGCCACACTCCATATTTAGATGAGTGGCTCTAAGAAGCAAGTGGCTGTTCTGGTATATATATAGTCACAGGTAAAATATTTCCCTGGATCCTGAAAGGATAGGAGTACTATTCAATACTTTATACATCATTGTGAAATATAAAATGCACAACGTCTCGCCCTTTGCCGGTTACAGGCGTTCGTTGACGCCATTTATCAATATAGAGTGGAGGAAAACCCGCTCAGTCCCGCTCTCCTTTGGCCTCGTGATCATCCTCTGCATCGTAGCCATCACTCGCATTTGGAATGCCTTGGACGAAAGCGGGGAGTTTAGATCTTCAGCCTCTAGTCTCCATAAGCGCATCGGTAATAGGAATGCCGCCAGCGATCTTTATGGGCTCGGGGTTCGAATTGGCATTTACGCGCAAGCGACTGGCATATTGATGTCGTCAGGCTGTCGGAAGGTCGGTGGGATCAAGATCGCATGTTCTGCAACGATGATAGCGCTTCTCGCGTGCTGGACTCTGTTTGCAGATGACCGAGCTTTCAGTGCCTGCGAAGCCTTCCTCGTCTTTACGTTGGTCTAATGCATGTCACTTGCGTTGCTTCTCACCTTCTTGCCTGTTCTAGAAGGAGAGACTGGGATCGGAAACCTGTCAGTGATCGTTGCAAGTATCTGGGCGGTGGTTGCTTCCTTCTGGTTTTGGGGAACTTTATACGCCAAGCTGCCTAGATTGGATACCAAGAACCAGGCCTGGATGTTTGCGAGAGTCTCTGTCCGAGGCTGGCTTAGAATCTTTATGCTTGTTAGTACTAGTATCTCTACGGGCATATCTATTCTTATAGCTGTTGTTGTTTACCTTGTGATCCGTAAAGCCAATAAGAGGGTTACTGCGGGTGAGCCAGTTACGCAGGAGGAGCAAGATGCTGCGAAGGAGTCAGAGAAGTGGAGTGCCATATTCACCGCTGCATTTGGAGGAGTTGTCCTGGTCCTGACAATTCCGAGTGCCGAAATGATCATCCGCTATAACAATCTTGATCCGGAGAACACAGTCACTTCGCCTGGGCAGCTTATTCCGTTGACGATTGGAGTTATTGTTTTGGTGGATGGAATTGCGACTATTTTTGATGTTATTGTTATTAGCAGACGATCGCAGAAGGGGATGTCGCAGACCACACAAGCTTGAACAAGGAGTTTGAATAGGTGATCCTCATCTCAATAGCCAAAGGCATGGACATGGATATTTGAATGCTATTGGTAACTGCTTGTGGTCTCGTTTTGTCGCTTTTCTCATTCGCTATCTACTCGAAACATTACATCTTAACATTACATCTGGTATGCCGAACCGTTTTGACTCTTTTCATACTGCATGAGGAAATTTCTCGAAATGCCTATCATGTACCACACAATATAAAGGTAAATGTTGGTAACATACATTGTGGAAGCACAAGCGATTTGTATATAGTGTATATGCTATCGTATTTGCTGTGTAGCAATCAAGGCATCCGCCATAACAAGCGACCACTTTCAGAACTTAATCTGGCGGTGAATCTAGGTAGAGCATGCTCGCTCTGAAGAGACGGAAGTCGAACCTTTATTGTACAAACATACCCAACTTGGCAAAATTACACAGCGATGATGAACAAAGCCCTACGTGACAAGATTTAAAAGAAAAAAAATATGGCTCGGAGTTAAGAGCACTGGATAAAGCAGGATGAATGCCTAAGGCAAAGATGCTGGCATAAATAGCGGACAGGGGAAGCCGCTGGGTCAAGGGAGATTTCAATGTGTATGAAGGAGAGGGACATTGAGAATATATCATTTTGACTCGAGGCTCACTATTCAAACAGAGAATTAGACACTGATTTTTCAGATATTGCTAAGAACGGTTGAAGTTGATACAGCATATAAGATATACCTTATAGCGCTGAACCCTAATGTATCAATTCCCAGAACTCGAAACGCAGAATGCTGTATAATGTAAATCCGAACCATGCGGACGTACTAGTTAACTAGTTGTGCCAAACGCCATTCCAATGCATGATGCAATGATCCAACTCTGCCTCTTATCAATTCTCACATGCTCTAACACGTAGACACTGGTCCCAGCGGGCGCTCAACTATATGTTGACCAATTTAATCACTCTTCTTACCCTTGATTCCGCTCACCGGTGTCCCAGTTCTCACAGTTCCAGGTGTCAACTCAAACCCTCGTCCATCATCACTCCCCGCTCCATCAAGCAGTTCGATTAGATCTGGCTCAGCGGTCCTCCTTCCAGACGGCGTTCCAGGTGCTTTAATTGCTAGCCTTCGAACCCAGCCTTCGATTGCCGCAGCGGCATTTTCGATTCCCAACCCTTGGCTCAGCCCACTAGGGGTTGTAGTTCCACCATGATTCCGAGGTGGTCCCTCACTAATGCTGGAGAGCTCGCCATCGAAACCGAAATGAGCGGTTTCGCTGCTGGGCAAGGATGCCGAGGGCAAAGAATCAATTGCGAGGCCAGGAATATGTTTTCTTGCCCAAGCATTCAGTCCGTCTTGTGACGGTCCAGGTTTCCGTACATTTTTCCCAGTCAAAGTGCCCACACCACCGGGGCCGCGCATCCAACCTAAACGGTCTGCTGCCTCAGTCACACTTTCGCGGCGCGGACGCGTTGAGCGGGTACTTGTAGTAGCTGCAGTGGTAAATGGGAAATAACTCCCTACAGGTTGGCTAGACTGTGGACCCAAAAGGCTAGTTCGTCGAGAAGGTGGCGTTCCGCTGTGCCTCGATGGGGGAGACTGCGAGAATGTGGAGAAATCTGTTGACCCTCTAGGGGTCGAAACGTTAGATATTGTGGCTAGGCTCTTTCTCCGTCGTGGTGGGAAATATCCTAGGGTTTTCCGAGGCATGCGGGCTATCTCAACGGGTTTAGATGAAACGGATGAGTCGATTATGACCCATCTCACAGTTGTCCATGGGCGGTCCTCTTCGTCCAAACTGCGTTCTGCAGACGCATCGATTCGCGAAGAACTCCCGGGCCAGGATCTGTCATTGTTGAATGGTGGATCTTCGTGCGCCGGGGTGGGTGCTAATAAGTCTACACCTTGGGATGTCGAAGAAGGCGGATCGCAAGGTCGCCCTTTAATGGTACATGCGTCAACCGGGAGCAAGACCACTTTGCGAATTTGTATTGAATCGTTGGGCCATAGACGGTTTGCTTTCCTAAAAATCGCAGGATCACAATTATACCTTAGTATAACTCCAGCCAATGTATCGTTCGGTTGCACATGATGCACATACACCATGGCATCCTCTTCCACCGGAGTGGTACGTGCCTCATCTGATGACGTCCTTCGCTTGTAATTACCGTTCGTGTCTTTCCTCGCGTTTAAATCCTCATCTCTTCCTTCCAATACTCCTCGCATCTTCCTCACTCTGAGTTTTGCCTCCGTTTCCGCCGTTGTGCCCTTTCCAAGTATGTCTGCCGTGGGTTTCGGCAAGCCTTCAGGGCCCCAACTCTGCTTCGCCTTTCCTTTTGCCTGGGAGCTCCCACCTACTGGTCCACCACTGTTTGTTTCATCATCAATACCAAGGACTGAGCTTGCAATCCCCTGAAGTGCAGTCCAGCTTCCCATCCACCCTCCTTCCCATATCCCGCCCAAGCCCTGAGGCTGCGGACTCCCTCTCCTCCCAGGCCCTTCTGAGACGACCAGCCTGCCACCGACCCCATTCCCGCTGACGCCTTTACTTGTGCTTCTACTCGGATATTTGCTCGGTATGGGGCTTACAGCCCTGCTGCCACTAGGTGTGCTCGTTGCGCTGGTACTGACAAGCTCTTGTTCCCCAGCTGTGCTTATCAGTCGTCGATTGCGCGGTCGTATCACCCCTTCCCCCAGCCGACCATTTCCACTCCCGCCATCATTCCTCTCAATTGTATTCGTAGAATTAACAGGCACGAGTCGCGATGCCCCGGCTCGATTCATGGTTGTTTCGAGATGCTGTTGTGCATACTGCCCGTCTTGCTTTTTCCCTCGTTGTTGAGCCTGTATCGCTGCCTAAAAGCAGGGTCTAAAGAAACATAGGAAATTGAATCAAAGACGATGGTATCTTATAGTAATAAGGTCCGAGTGCAGCAAGAAAAGAATTCAAAGGACGAATTGGAGTTTCTGACTGCTTTGGGAGAGGTGGCTTGTCGTCATGGTCGAGTTGCGGCTGAGTATATCTTTTGTGGGGCCGGCTAATGTCTGGCGTGCCGAGCCAGGCCATCAACTACGCTTCTAACCCGTTTCTAGAACCGGATGGGTTATTAATAGGTTGAAGCAGAATACAGTGATGCTTTTTCTGATTGTAATGGAACAAAATCCTGGGTTTATTCTTGATCTTGGATTTTAATTTCGGGAGAGCAGTCACAATGATTCACAAACCTTAAGTATTTGATTCCGCTATTCCTATCTTAGCCACCTTAACTAATATGAGTTGTTTGATCGAGTTATGATCATATTTTGGGAACCATTACAAGAATCGTAAATAGTCGGCTTAAAGCCATTATACTGCCTGTTTTTTAAGGAGAAAATCCTTCCATATTCCTCATAAACCATGTTTACCACTGAAACAGTCAACGCCATAGACATCAAAATTAAGCAAGTGGTACATCTCCATTCAAGCCGCTGAGATCGCCGTTGAGCCCAAAGAACTGAAACCTACAAGCATTGTCAGCGAAAGTGAATTTGAGATAACGGGAGGAGGGCCTACCAATCCTCAACGTTAACAGTAGTCGGAACCGCTTGAGCAGAGCCATTGCTCCAGGTGTCACTCGGACTATGTCCCTGCCCCTGGTCCTGCATAGGCTGGTCGTATCCGCCTGGCCACATATTTTGCTGCAGCTGATAGCTCGCGGGACCAGGCTGGAGCAAGCTTCCTCCTTGGACCGGGCTACTACCCACGCCACGCATTCGCTGTGGAAGATGTGCTGACTGAGTTTGAGTAGGAATTGGTTGTTGCATCATGTGAGGCATGAGATTCGGGTCAAGGTTATGATGGGATTGCTGTTGTTGTGGCGAGAACTGAGTTTGGGGCATATTCGCTCCCTCTGGAAATAGCTGATCTGGCTGGAAATTCTCCCATATGGATTGCGAAAGGTTTGGTGAGTTCCGTGTGACGAGGTACAGATCTGGAGGGGTAGTCGGCACGGAGAATGATGGATTGAAGGGAGTAGGTGGCCTTGTGTGAGGCCGAGAGTTTGTGCCACCCATAAACGTATCTTGGTTCTGTCTTGAATTTGGTGAGGAAAGCGGAGGTGCTGCCATAGGATTCACTGGTGGTTGGCTTGGTGTCTGAGGGCGTGATCGTTCATATGACTCTTGAGGAGCTGGTCCATTATTGACGTTGAAATCAAGAGCCATGTCATCATATTTCCTTTTTTGTTGAGAATCTTCTCTCTTGATCTGATTCTGGTGGTTCGTGATCCCCTGGCTCACACTCTGTGCCATTTTTTTGTGCCGTTTTCCAGGTGCTCTCTGTAGCCTCTCCTCCAACATTTTGTTCCCCAGAATTGATTCGAAGAGTGTATAAACCATCTTAGCAACTAACCACACTTTAGAAACATCCTTTAGCGCATTCATACAGACCCGCATCCGCTCTTGTGTAGCCTGCACCACAGAAGGTACGGATGATCGCATCTGATATACATGCATAATAAGGGCAGAAAACAAAGAGTATACAATGAAGGCTGGGGTGTACCGAAGCTCATCATGTGCTCCAAGGTTTTCAATTATGGATGTAATCATGGCAGCAGCTTGGAAGGCGATATTTCGTGATGGATAGGAATTGTCCTCAACGAGGACGCCTCTATGCGCCGTGGCAGGTGGCATATGTGCTCTATGAAGAAGGCAGAGCGTAGTATAGTAATTTGAGTGCAATAACGCGGCCCAGAAATGATGATGCGGTGCCTCCCAATAGACCTCCTTCGGACAATTCTGCAGCCAATCTGCCAGAGCCATATCACTATGAGTGAGATCAATTGCATTCTGTCTGCGAGCTTTCGATGCAACCGAGTATTGTTGTGAAAGAACAAGACCCATGATCTCGCACAGTTTGACATACTGCAAGAAGAATTGTACGTGTAGAGGATCTTGAGGGTATTCGGGATTGCGATCATTCTCATCTTCGATGAAATCGTCCTCGCTGACCATTTCCACATCAGAGTCGTCCGTGTTGATGTGGACAGGACGACCAAGTGCTACGGCAACAGACCGATCGCGGGTGAAGAGTGTCCACCAGATACGTTTCCATAGTCTCTTATCATCTCTACTAAGCTGCGACCCTTCCACGCTTCGATGCATGCCCGATCCTTGAGCAACGATCGTGGCAACCCTGCTCCAGTAGAAAACATTTTTCGTCACGTCCTCCGGGCCCTCCCAATACCATCCCATTAGTACAAGTGACTGTACGATCGTGACCCGATCATCCTCGTAATTTGCATCATACAGTGCCTTCGCGCGCTTGTAGAATGTGAGAGCCGCCGGTGTAGTTGATCCATTCGCGTCCATCAATTGTGGGTTAGTGCACACTCTCGATCCAGCTAAAAGTATGGCTTGTAGAAGGAGCAAAGAAGGAGGGTTCTTCGCGTCTCTATATTGCTTCATGAACCGGGCTTTATTGATTACCGGGACGATGGGAGCAACCCATTTGAAATAAGCTTCGACCAGCTCGTCGCATAGAGCCCTAGGCGGCAGTAAAAATGCTCCTCGCTGGTGAAGAATATCAATCTCAACATTGTCCAGTTCTGTCAGCCTCGCTCGGGATCCGCGCACGTTCTCTGGTAAAGGATAATGCACCACATCTGATGTTCCATGTCTGTCGTGCACCAGAAGTGTCAGATTTGAAGACTCTCCTAGGTACGCGACTCTTCCAGCTTCCTTGATTGGGGCCCGAGTGAACTTTGGCTTCATGAATTGGGCATAGGTTCCCTCATCCCCCTCCCTTTGCTTGTATTGTTCGGGTGTGAGCGAAGTGGCCGGTGTCCCGTCTTGGGAAGGGTATATGCTGGCGCTCCTGCCAGGATTTGGGGTGCCATCTCGTGGAGACCGTTCGTCTCTGGAGTCACCGCGATCGCTAATACCGTTAGTCACTGTTTCCTGAAGCTTATTGACATTTTTCCCTACCTGTCCGAATCCTTTTGTTTGGCGCCGACGGTGGTTTTCTTTCGTTTTGGAGTAGGGATTTTGCATTCAATTGAAAACGCAACGCAACTGCGGTGCCCTGCATTAGCATTGTTCTATATCAGAGAGGGGTGGACATGTTCATCCCGCTCCGCTTTCTATTTTGAGATAAAAAGGCAGAGCCAGAATTGTGTGGTAGCGGGGCAAGCATGAGCTCGCGTCGCCGTGAGAGGAGGGCAAATACGCACTTGGTGCAGGGCACTCCTAAACTGGCGGCATCGCATCGAACCTAACAGCAATCAATATTTAGATCTCATCTGGAGCCGGGTCCAATAGTATCATCGCCGTACCTTGCGTGCGTGGCATGTCTGTTGTCAGGAATATCTAATCAGCAAAATGGTCCCCCATATCAAAAACCTCGGTGCCTCGGCTTGCACGCGAGAGTTAAACCACGATAGAAAAAGGGAACGATTGCGACAAACCTCACAAGCTCGAGAAGCTCTCTGTCTATGAACCTAGCGCATCAGCATCTGCCACCCTAATTTATTACATGACGCGGATGCAGCTTCGGATCCGGATCGAGACAAAAACAAACCTTCGGAATGATGGATGGCCTGGATTTTGGTTATTTGGTAGCGAAGAACCGCCTGGTTGGGATTGCTGCCCGGCGGCGGGCGGTCCGTTGTAGTTTACTGCGGCTTGGTGATTTCCTGAATCCATCTCTAACCTCGCTGTCGCTGTCGCATGAGTAGCCAAGTGCGATTCCGTATATTGTTGTTGACGCTGGCGGTCAGACTGTTTCGGGCGCGGGGGTGTGTATGTGTGTGTACTCTTGATTGCGCAGCCAAGCCCCAAGATTTTTCAAGGGGGTTGCCTGTCACGAATTGACTGAAATCAGTGCCTTATAATTAACTGTTAAAGCGCGGCCACACAAACACAACACAACATCACAGTTTGAATATGATGCGATGCGCATGTGCGAAGAGAACTCTTCAGTTCAGACCCCCTCTTAACTGATTGAGTGACTTGCTTGATCAACCTGGGCTCGGAAAGGGAAATGATGCGGCTACGCTCTGTTGACTAGTAGTGGTTACACGAATATATCCCCTGAGTGGGAGATGTCCGGCTGGAGATCGAAACCTGAAAGCTAGAAAGCCCGATGGGGGGAGACTGGGTTGTCGAGCTGTTGTGCCATGACAGATTCCCAATGCAGAAGAAGACGCTGTCGATCCGTGAGCCATGAGCTGCCAGGCTGCACTCAAGATTGATGTTGTTCCCCGAGAAAGTCGAAGCACTTATCCTCGAACAATGCTTATTACGAATCTTCTTACAGCTCTCTCGACTAGTCTTATATTGCAGACGGAAAGGTCTTCGTTTTCTTTCCGGTCTGCTCCAGCTCCCAGGCTGGTTCTGCTCCTGAATGTTCCGTTTCATCCATCCTTCAATTCAAGGGTGATCGTCGTGAGGACACCCTCACCATCGTATAGGGCAGATTCCTTGACTCTGGTTCGGAAGCGTTCCCGTTCCCCATCCTTCATGCACGCCTACTGCGCACCCCGCGCTGACTGGTCTCGAAACCTTTTTACATTTGATTTTGCGGAGAACCGAGGCAATCCCCAAACCGTCTTGGCAACTGAATGATGTTGTTCTACATGTGCTGAAGGAGTTCAACTGTTGAGATTGAATCCGAGGAACATCCCCGGCTGTGAAGTGAATATTAGCACGTAGCTCTCCAATTATAACCACACTTAATGAGGATGTATATTGTCCAGCATTGGGGACTCGTTCGTAATTTGAACTGTGTATCCTCGTTCTCAATGTGGAATAGCTGGTATTCTTCTAAAACAGAGACCTTGTGCCAATCCTTTGCCTTATAGCTCGAGCTTGCTTTGATATATCTATTCACCTGTTATACGTCATCATGCTCCTTTGCATTCACCCCTGAGCTTCGATACATTAGCATTTTATACAATATCGCCCACGCTCCAGTGGGCAACTATGTAAGCCTGGTGACAGCTAGACGCTTCATTTCCTGTCCTGGGGCCTCGCTTAAGCCCCGTAGCTCTCCAGGCTGCATCCTCAATACAACAATTCATTGCCGAGTGCCATATATGTTGTATGACTGCGCTAGTCCATGACCCTCAATTCCTCCAACGGACCCGAAGCTGATTTATATCAATTTCCTGTATATAATCTGTTGGAAACACGGTAGTCAAGTGCCGAAGCAAGACCCAAATGTCATTATGCATCCACATTGAATCATGGAAAGTCAATTTTACATTTGTACACAGGCTAAATGGCAGTCATTTTTCGTGAGCTCCATTGGAGACAATTTCTGAGTACTATAGATCATGAAATCATCCGTTGGAGCACTGAAGTAATTATTCCATGAGTGAGGGTTACGAATGTTTGAGGATGGCCAAAACACCTTCTCTAAGGTCGGCCTCATTCGCATCTTGCCATCCTTGCATATCGAACAGAGATCATTTACAATTCAAAACAAGGTGATAATGATTTTTTTGGTTTTCGTGACAGCAGTATCACTTGCCGCTACTACTTCTGCTGAGTGCGGTCAAGAACTTCTCAAATTGCCACATCGGAATATGTCGCTGCATAAAGTAGTGGCCAGACCTCCGGCTTCTCAACCCTTTCTGCCAAAGTCAACTATACAGAGAATGAACAGATTGTGGACATAAATGCTGGCAGTGTGCTCCCCCAGCCGCTGAAGATCGATCACAACCGGAGCATTCACGACACAACAGCATGTTCGACGTTCACGGAGCTGATCGTAGCCACATCAGAACATCCCTACGTGATCGGAACACGTATGCTGCTGACGGACAACAAGGTAACCACAATCGAGTCTATCGTGACCGACAAGGGAGACTGGGCTTTCAACACCACTGGGTACCTCTATTGGAACTCTCTTGAGAAATGGGATCCTATCCCATACGTGCAACGCGATAGCCGAGCTGTAATCCAGGAAGCAGGGGATGCCTACTTCGACCGATTCCAGAATGAGAGCGTCGTGGTTCCGTTCGGTACACCATGCGCGAGACTAGAGGGTGGTGCGTACACAGGTGGAGGGAGACTAGATCAGAACACGTGTGGTCTCAACCATTGTGGTAACCAATCGACGATATGTGATTGGTGAGGAGGTTGGCGTGGTTGATATATTTCTAGGGTTCCCAGGCTTGGATCGGAGTCAGGGGCAGACACCAATGCCTGATAGTCATATTTTCAGGGTTGAGAGGGGGATATCCGGTATATTCATACAGTCTCGTCGTGTGCGCAAGCAGGATGCGGCCGGTGAGCAAGCACTCGGAAGACCATTATTCGATTTGTCATTAGCCATATTTAGGTGTTAGGCCTGAAGCTCGATCTACCAATTACTAGTATACGGAAGGGAGTGGTATCTATTTAAAGAATGTTTGTCTACAAATGCCACTAAAGCAGTTCTGGCATGCCAAGTCATCATCCTATCATCGAGCACGATTTCCTTTATGCATTGCTATTCCCTCATAGTTTCTTCAGCATTCAGCAAAGAACCATCTGCAGACAGTCAAATCTTCTCTATTCGTTCTTAATTAAAGTACAGTGAATCAGGGTTGAGAAGATATTTTGGGGGGGTATAACCCCAGGGTGCTGGAGAGGATATAGTTGCCATCAATCATTGAATATACTACAGTACAGTATTGTATAGTATAATATAAGAAAAGAAGTACTTATTTACATGATCCTCTTTTAGTACCATCTATACACTGCGGCAAACCTTCTGGGTTTCCTACTGTAAGTTAGTGGGTACTAAACTTATTAATTTGGGTCTCTCTTAAATTTAAAACTCAGCAAGCTAGTCCTAAAATCTACAACCAAGCCCACTAGGTAATAGCCTTTTGAATAGGTAGCACGAATTAAAAGTTTTATAGGTAGGGGATGTAGTATTTTAAGCTATCTATTAAAGCCGGCTTTGGCACTTAGGAACTCTATTAAAGGCACCTACGACGTTAAATTCCTTATATATCAAGTGAACCTATTGATAAAGTGGATCTTATGCTACTGTCTCGCGCCAAAGGCGTACCCTTGCATACAGTATGGCATACTCTCTCTCTCCAGAGGAGAAATCAAACTACAAGGATCAGCTCGGCCGTGCTATAAAATCGTGGAGACAGTTTACATCACCGGCAGCACAAAATGTCGATAGCGGCCTCGCTGATGACTGGATAATCGGCTACTGCCTCAGGCGTACCCTACCTACGTGTAAGAAAATGGGGCGGAATACGGAAGAATGGCTCGGTAATCTTGAAAAGGAGCTCTGGCTTGGTCTTTCTCGTATCCATAAGACCAAGGACCAGGCGGCCGTTGGGGGGGGGGAGGGGGGGGAGGATTTCAAGAGCTTTAAAAGAATTTCCTAAATCGGAGCCATACGTGCTGACGCATGGAGACCTGAACTTCAGCAATATCATTGTAAAAGACAATAAAATAGAGGTAACCATTGACTGGGAATTATCTGCGTACCTCCCTTGGTGGGTGGAGCGTTGGATATCTCTAATAGGAGGAAACGATCAGACTGACGAACTTTTTGACTCTCTTTGGGCAGATATCGGACATGAAATGGACAAAGATACCTTTCAAACAGAAGTTTTAGACATTACCGCAATAGCTACCAGGGCCTAGAAAGCGGTTTATTTTGATGTAGAGCACCCAGATTTCCAGACAAAGTGGATACGTCCTACTTTCTGCGAATGTAAGGCTTATGCAGGATGCTTGAACTGGAGCGAAGTTGATAATCTAATAGAGCACAACCTCAAGATCGATAGGCTATAGCAAGTCACTGCATTTTATACTGCATTTTATCTCACTAGTTCATAGTATTGGTGCAGTAACAACAACCAACTCAATATCAACTTTTTTTGGTGGTCGTTTCTTGTATACTGGAGGAAAATCAAAGTAAACAAAGATAATATCAGAATCCCAGGCCCTATTCAATGCGTAATTCTTAAATCAAGGCCAGCCCACAATTTACATTCACTATAGAAGAAGAAATATGCTAAATACTCTACATCATAAGGTGTGTTGAGGCTCCTATAGCAAATAAGGTTAAAGCCCAGAAAACGAATTTAGGTTGATTTAGCTTACCAGCCAGATTCGCCTTGCCACCCGAATTGCCGTGTCCAAATCGAAAGAATAAATCGATCCTCCTCCCCGGCTTCAGTCCAGTTGATAGGTCCACATCGCCTCGCTGTCCTCTAGCTTGACGGAGCCAAGTGCCATTTCTTCCTTTTTGCGTCCAATAAGTAGGAATTTAACAAGCCCATTTCCAAAAAGAACAGCTATACTGTCCTTCGTTCCAAAAGCCGTCATTGCATCAGCAAATTCAGAGAGAAGGGGCGCCGCTGCAAGGTTGGTACGCTCGAGCCAAAGCGAAAGACGGTCCATTCTAGCAATCTTCTATCCTCGTCACGAGTTAGTACCGTTGCTCCTTTGCATTTCTCGTAGTGGGAAAGGTACGAAATGTTGGCAAAGTTACAGAGCCAGCAGCTGTAGGGTATAAAGCCTGCGCTAGGGTGGGCCATCGTCGAAATAACTGGTGGTATATGCTGAAAGTGTTCGAGAGTCCTGGATTGAGATAGTAAGAGTATATATTCTGGTACTAGTATCTTGAGGGATCTTGCCTCCCTAAATTTTCGAGAAAACCCCTCTCGGAAATTTAACAGCAATTGTTTTCTTTGACACTGCTCATTTGCAGTGTCATACTTTAGACTTGTCTGGCATACTTCCTTGACATACAGGCTTCGACACGGATTCGGATACAAAAGGAAGTGCTGAAAGTGCGAGACCGATACAGAACTGTCTATATAATCATCTTTTGAAGGTCCGTTGTGTGCTTTGGCACTTGTTACAGAAGAAAGGCATTGTTTAAGGACCAGCCACACACAAGCGTACAGGTACTCCATTCAAGCCTGTGAAGTCCTTAGAAACTTTCAGATATTTTCTCCTAAGAAAATATGCCAGCGCTTTGACAATAACAATTGAAGTGAGAGGCTGTCGATCAAGTCTGGGGAATGTGGCCCTGCGAGATCGAAAGTTGCTGAGCCTTCCAACCCATGTCACTTGCTGGATGAAATTTCTTAAACTGTTCTCGGTAGTTCGCAATCCTTTAACAAAAACACTAAGTCTATACAGGATCAATAATTCTCGAATATTCTAGGTGTGGCTGGTAGCTACGTGCGCTCATTCGTCTTCAAATCTGTCTATTAAACCGCCCGACATCTCCATTAGGATCTATTTGGGTGTTGTTGCTGATCTGATGCTGCTACTCACAGGGCATTAAAAGATAAAACCGTTTGCGGTGACTGTAATCACGATATGTGTCTTTATTATGCATTTGAAATATTTGGTATTACGTACAAGCCTCACATTAAATATTGCGGACAAAGGTTAGCCTGAATCCCACATTTGGATATCCTTGTATATATGGGTTTATTGCTAAGAATTAAGAGGTGGACCGAAAGTTCAATAAATAAAAATGTTAGATGAGATTCTAGATCATGAGGTAGAGTCAGATTTGTATTGTATTGTCATAATACTTTATCTACTCAATCTGCAAGATGCGATGGGCTGTTGATTTACATAACTTTGGGTTCACATTTCTTGCCTCTGCACAAAAACTTTACTTAATGTTAGCATTCCTCTTAATGAAATAAATGTGATTATCAAACCCTGAAAGCCTTGCTTTTGTCTAAGTAGCTTATCCCTCACCATTGGATAAGCAGCAGTAAAATCGATAGCGGCCAGAATTGATTTTGAGACAATTCGTCAACTTGGCCAAGGAGGTGTGTGATATGTCCGCTGCCTGCAAGTATAGTGATAATATAACCTCCAGCATATTTAGGAACCCAATCAATTTTAGCGATTCTGCGGTTACACTTCGTCTAATTTAACCTCGGAAAGTTTTGAAGGTTTTTGAATCCATATTCTTCACCTTTATCGATGTCATGGAGCAGCTATGTTTATGAGAATCCATGGCTCGCTGCACCAGAGTATATCAGGGATATCAGGGCAACTCCAGACGGGTCAATTGCGAACTGGCGATCTAATCACGCTGACCATGTTGAAACAGTTTTGTACCCTCATAACAGAGTTAGTAAAATTTAAGGCTAGTTAATTGACTATCTAGATCACAGCTTTGCAACCATATGGCTTAACACTTGCAAGTTAATTTTTCGCAACTTTATACGTAGGGCTGACTCGGTGTTATCTGTATGTAGTGTAAAGCTACTACGAACACACAAATTATTAGCTCACTCAAACAGATCGGTAGTTCGACTCAGGAGATAATCAAAACTACATGAATAGATTCACAGAAAGAGACGACTGAGCGCAGAAATATCCCGCTATGGTTGATACAGATGGTCTCCGAGGAATCAAGCCCGATGGGAACAGTCAAACTCTACTATTTGTCGTCTTGGGCTCCTCTCAGACATTCTTTAGGCTTGAGACGACCCTGATATAGAGAGCATTGACGACATTCTCTATTCCCCTGTATTGGACTACCATCTGAATGCTGGTTACAATATACCACGCGCTATCCAGGGCACTCAAGGCATTGCTGTCAATATAGGCTCTATGTGAGAGGACATAAGGGACGGTTTCGTCCGCTTAATTACTTACTTCCGTAACCTAAGGACGCTATACCCATTTTCACCCTCCAGTCCTGCTGATACTAGCGGCGAAGCAGCAGAAAAAGAGCTGCATATTCGGACCCTCGATTCACAAGGATAACTTACATTATCGGTTCTGCTACTGGTTCTACAACCGTATCTCCCGCAGGGGAATGGAATGTATACAAAGCCTCCGTAGGTATAAATTTAAGAAAACCGTAATTATAATTACTGATACTAGTTTCAGCGCTGTGAGAATACAGAGAGCGATTTCCGAGGCTTCATTCAACAATGCGGACGGTGTGTGCAGTTGACATTTTTAGGTCACCCACTGAGAGTCCACACCGAGCTGTACACCCCAAATGCTGTTACCAAGATTACTATAGAAAGCACGACAGCTATGTTACGGGAGGTGGTGCGTGATGAATGAGTTGGGCAGAAAAGTTAACCAGTGACTAGGCTGATGATTAACAAGAGATGCAGCTACTATGAGGTGTTGGATGGCATTTAGCATTTTCCGTTTGAGATTCTATACTGCCAGGAGGAACCTACGGATTTTGGAGAGATCCTCCGTTGGAAAAAGGAATATAATTTTTTGTCAAATCGGATTTAACCTCTTCCCTGTAGTCAATCTTTCCTAGGTAGTGTGGAAAGATATACGTGAGAATATGCGAATGGATTGACCGCATTGATGAAGCTATGCCGGTAATGAAATGTCCATATAATCTTATATGAACTAACCTGTACGATTTTGTGGATCCTTGAACCTCTGGATGAGTTCCCAGTACGATATTCGTATTACAACCTGTTTGGTAAAAATCGCCGTGGGTAAGCACAATTTCATAGGTTGTATGCTGAACGCATGCCGCGAAATCGTGCAAATGTTGCCTCGGAAAGGGCTCCTGCCCCAGAGAACAGGGACTCATTGGAATAATCTTTTCCTCCGAACTGGCCGATTCGAAGATATAGAGTCTACCATCGAGCGCTTTCCCGCGATTTACCCTCCCGACATACTACTCTTTCAACCTGCGCAGCCCAAAAAGTATTAGCTTAAATTTATGCTTGGATACACAGCTTTTACAGCTGAGGAGCCAGTCTTAATTTCGTCTAGATTGCCTCCTTCGATGTAATACATCGCGA
Source organism: Chalara sp. BL73 (assembly GCA_918026815.1). Lineage (NCBI taxonomy): Eukaryota > Fungi > Ascomycota > Leotiomycetes > Helotiales > Chalara > Chalara sp. BL73. Next base: position 615,869 of record CAKJVC010000066.1, on the reverse strand, counting down.
TACTAGGCGCCCTGAAACCGACCTCGTGGACAGGAAGTATGCATCTCCAATGTTATGTTTGCCCTGCACATCCAATGGGACATATCAGCCAGGAAATATTTATTCAGAAGTTTCAATCTGTATAAATGGGACATTAATTTACACCAAAACAATACCTACTCCTCCAATGTTTTCAGCGTTTAGTTCGTTAAGTATATAACCGAAAGTTGCTTTGGTTATATTTCAACACTGTTGGGCATGCATCTTGGTGCTCCTTTGCTCTAAGCGCTCGCATTTGATCTAGGGGATGGGTTCACAGGGGTAGGTTCTTTTGGAAGAAGCCAGGAAGAACATCAATATATCCCTTAGCAGCAAACCCATCCAGCTCCAGCTGGGAATTGCTAAACTTGTAAACCAACATATCGAAAAAGATAAGCAAGGCTTTAATTGGTATTTTTTCGGCAGATAGGAAACGTATGCCTCCACTACGCTCATTAGCGTTGCTTATGCTGTTCAATTCAGCAATAGAGAGAGGTGTGGTGTATAATGCATGCTTCAAAGTATGGCCAGTGTAGAGAGCTGTCCAACATCAATTCTCATTCAACTAGGCGTTCTGAGAACTTTTAACAGTTGACTTCCAATTTTCGAGGCTAGCGATTGGAAGCCGATGTGGGACGAGCATGTGGCTCTGATTTCCATACCAAAGACCGTGTGCCGAACCCCACCACCTCACTCATTTAAAGTCCTGGGTTACTACAATGTGAATGGGCACTCCTGATGTACAGCTTCCCACAAAGTGTTGCTCTCGTTTCGCTTCAGGAGTCTCCTCCACGATGCCGGAATCTCCATTCAGGACGTCTCTTGCCGATGACCTCCGTCGCAAATTTATTTCAGCATGTCATATCCTCCACTACCATAGGCATGTCATCCGTAGCCCGGATCTTATTTTTGGATCGCGCTGAGCATTTGCAGTGTGCTAGATGCTTATGGCCATCTCTCTATACGACATCCTTCAAAACCTGATGTGTTTATCATGCCACGGCAGATCGCCCCCGCGCTAGTCTCTTCTCCAGAAGATTTAGTTGATTATTTAATATCTGATGCGTCGCCCTTGGAAGCTTCCTTAAAAGATGGATATGGAGAGCGCTATATTCATAGTGAAATATACAAAAAATATCCTGATGTTTATGCTGTAATCCACAGCCATGCCGAATCTGTCATCCCATACGGGATATCTGGTGAGACTTCTCTACTAGATTGGCACTTAACAAAGTTGAGTAGATTATAGGAGTGCCGTTGCAAGCTTGTTTCCACATGGCAGGGTTTTTAGGTATGTGCGGCATGATTAACTGTATTCTGCTACTACTCTTTCTGGAGATGGATCATAAATGACATCCTGAAAATGATAGGTACCTCTACGCCAGTATACGATATCTCAGATTTCTACCAAGCGGATGACGTGCAAGACATGTTGGTACGGAATATTCGGCTCGGAAAAGCTTTGGTTGATCATTTCTGCAACTCGGACACAGAGGGCGATAATATAGAGCACGCTATGGTCATGATGCGCGGTCACGGCATGGCCATCGCTGCCCCCAATATGGAAGAGTGTGTACTTCGCGCCATATATACACAGAAAAATGCTTCCATTCAGACAACAGCACTATTGATGCAATCTGCTTATCGGACAGCCACCACAGCTTTGCCCCAAGCAAGATTCCTTACTGATAGGGAGGCGGCAGCAGCAGCTGCCATGACGAATTGGTCAGCGAGTAGGCCATGGAGCCTCTGGGTCAAAGAGGTAGAGCAGATGGGGCTCTACATCAACAACGCTTAAAGGATATCATGTATATGACTAGGCCTATAAGGAGACATTAAATTCCTGGTCTCCAAACACACATTGCGCCAAATATCCAAGTACAAATGGTGAGAAACCTGTTACTCATCTGGTTGTGGTCCATTTCCAAATCCTGTCCATCCGTCAAACTCATCAACAAATTTAACTGTGGCTTTCAAACACCAATAATCTTCGTCCCCCCATGTCTCTTTGATGCTTGTGATAGCCCGAAGGACTTTCACAAAGTGCGAGTCCATTGAATATTTCGCTATTTTTGCTTGTTCCTTAATCCACTCCCAGTCCCGGCCGTTAAGGTCCACAGCAGCTACCGTTCCTTCGTGGATTGTCAGACGCAATTGAGCAGTGTACACAAGAAGACCAAACATCCACCACTGCCGCAGCAACTTGACCTGATGCTCCTGAGGGACAAATTGAAGCACTACTCGTAAAGCGTGGCTCGTAGTCAGGATGTGGGCGACGAAAAAGTCGTGCTTCAAGCCCTTGTCGTAAGTCTCCACAAGCAATGAGATGGCGTCTCTTTGGGAAATCTTGAAGCTTTCTATGCCGTCTTCAGTATCCCATGCATTGTAGTAGTGTAAGAAAGCCGACTCATGGGCGCCGAGAAGTGCGAAAATATTGATAAACCCCGGAGCATCAAAGAGACCATCAAAATAAGTGTCTTTGTTGACCCTCGATACAACCTCTAAAATACTTTTAGTCTTAAAGGTCGAGTTATCCTTGGGTGGAGAATCGAAGTACTTGTGAATAGGGTCATATTCTGTACATGCGAGGCTTAATGCTTCAGTGGTAACTTCTTTGCTTCCGACCTCATAGGCATATGCTAGATGGATCAAAGGGTGACCAACTGATAGGATGTTAGAAATTAAACTCAAGAACAGGTATCCAGATCTGGGGAAATCGAGACTCACGGCCACCTGTAATTCCATGAATAAGAGGCGTTTCTCCGGAATAGAGATAATGCTGCAAGAGCTCCTTCCAATCTCCATTTCGCGCCTGCAGTTCTCTGTCGAAGAACTTCATATATGCGAAGTTCAGGCTGAAGAAAACTAAGTTAGCAAAGTTTACTCAATGGGTGGCATTTTCTACGCAATACCTCTTGTCGTTGAGCGAGTTTCTCCATGATTCCGTTGTAACAGCTTGCGAATCGAGCCCGGTTTCCGGCTTATCCAGTACTTTCACTTCATGCTCGTAAGTTTTCTTCAATCTGTCCACGCTTGCGCCGAAAAGATATTCAGAGCAGAGTACCTTTTACCTGTTAACTTACTAGAAATGTGCCTCTGTTAGATGCATACTTACATGAGGCAAATGATTATGAAAGAGCATTCCGTGGTGCAACGTCGCAAACTCCGCATGGTTACGCTTCAGCAGCTGCTGCACCGCCTGAGCTTCCTCATCCTGAGCATGATCAATTTGAATCACCTTTGCTGGAGGGAGTTGCTCAAGCCCGACTGCTTTCCCAAGTAGTGGCATATTTGTTCTCGGTGAAAAATTCACAATGCACTTCACTGACTAACCACAGAAATGACTAAATGTTATGTGGTTCGAAAGATCCTTTATGAAAGACTGATATTAGGACTTTAAACCAAAAGTTGGTAGAGTCATTTCGAGCACAGCATTACTTGAAGGTGTCGTAGTGTCAGGGTAGAGTAATCGTGGGGTAAGTTGTTAGTACAATGTGCAAAGTCCACATCACACCTATCTTTAACCATGTTAGGTGGGAACCATAAAACGTTGCTTGATTTACTGAGCTTAGAAAAGTTAAACGTGTGGGACTGGTGTGGGACGGTTCGGCCTTCGGCCTCATTATACTGGCCATGTACGAAGGTAAGAGTCCACATAGAAGCCGCAGGGGTGGTCGGTACTTGATTCATGGTTTCACTACAAAGCGTAATATTACTCGAAATCACTGTGCATTATTTTACTATTGTTAGTACTGTACATTTATTAAATACAAGCTGTGCCAAGGTTGGAATTGTGGGGTAATGTGGGGATTAACATGGCTGGCTTATGCTAGCCAGTTATGGACTAACCATGCTTAACAACGTAGCAGGATTTACATTAACGCAGTTCTTACATTGGGAATAACACCATTTGAAGATCATCTGAGAGGGAAAGAATCTTCATCTATCTGAAACGCTACCAGTGTTACTATTAAACGCTACATTTTTCATCTGTGGCATGGAGGTACAGCTACCCCAAATACACACATACCGTCTACTGTTACACACTGCTCCATTGGCAATTTTCAATACTTCTCAGGATAGCTGCTCATGGCCGTCGGAAATCTCGAAATTTCAGCCTTGTGGATGATGTCCTGTGTTCGTGAAAGATACTTCTAGTTCGTGGACCAATGTGGACACTTGACTAGGAACAGTTACGCTGGGGATAGCTAAAGGTCTAAGCCACGTTCTCCATGTCATTCTGAATCAATCAGGAGTGAATAGCTTCCTCATAGAAGCAGTGCGAGTGTGAAACATGAGAAGTAGTTGTTATTCTAGAACCCGCCTTTCGACATTTTTTGTCACACTATTAGATTTGTACAGGATCTTAGGATAGTTATACCCATGATCATGGACACACTTGTAGTTTCGATGGACTTAATTTACATTAAACTGCTATAGCTATCATCAAACTAGACCAACGTAGGTACGCCAATCCAAATTTCACACATACCAATGCAGATAAACATCTCTATGATTTATAGCATTGAAGTCTATGGTGCTATTAGAGATTTCTCTGGTCCTATTATATCACCGTATCACCCTTGAAAATTATAGCAATTAAATATTGATAAAAAATAGTGGCTATTCGCTTGGTACATAAGAAGAACATCAACAGGGGGTTCTTTTATAGATATACACTGCAATAGTTATCAGGTAGTGAGCGATTAACATATGGGTGATTAAAGCTATTACGCTATGTTAGCATTTTAGCGGTTTCGGTCGATACCCGTTCTATCAGGCAACGTAAACGAAGAATGACTCTGAATAATTAATGAAGCTACTCTAAAAACTTAAGAGGTACAGTGCCCCACACTAAATAAGGGCCCACCTCGCGTACATGAACACGAAAATTCGCGCTTCCCACATTTTACTTCTTCAACATCTTTTAATTATGCCACCTCAACGTACTCCGTTACGTACAATTGATAGGAATAGGGTTCGTAGTATAGATACCAGTCTCTATTCAAGAGGAAAAATGGTTGGAGCCAAAATTGCTGGTATGTCGCAACGTCAAATTGCAGAGGTGATGCAAAGCTCGCGACGAGCTGTAAAAAGTGCTATTCGACTTGATTCTCTCAACACCAATAGCTATTCGTTAAGCCGACCAGGTGCTCTAGCGACATATTCAGAACGAGATCGTCGATATATGCTACGTAGCTTACGATTAAAGCTTAAGCTTACGTTTAAAGAGCGTCGGAAAAATACTGGGCTGGGAATAAGCAACACTTACATCAAAAGCATAGCACGAAACAATAGCTTGCACTATTGGCGTGCTAAACGTCGCTCAGAGCTTAGTAAAGCTAATGCGGAAAATCGACTACTTTAGAGCAAGTGCCGGCGTTACTAGGATGTCGATAAGTAGCGCAATTACATGTGGTCTAATAAGTGTTCCGCAAAGCGAAATAAAGAGTCAAAACAAGTCTGAGTATTTAGCTGTTCTTCTGAAAAATAAAAGCTTTCGATAGTATCAACTTATAAAAAGAATAAAGACCTTCGAGTTATAGTATAGAGCATGTTTTGGAGTAGTAGCAAAAAGTCAAAATTATATATTTTAGATCGAGACTTTAAGTCGAAAAAGCATAGCTATTCCGCAAACTCTTACTTAAATGTACTCGACAACAACTTACTCGAATTTTACGAAAATGGCTTTATTTTCATGCAGAATAACACACTTATTTATACTGCTCGTAAAATTAGAGAATAGTTTACAGATTATGAAATATTAACGACTGACTAGCTACTTCGTTTACTTGACTTGAACTCTATTAAGCATACGTAGAAAGCTCTTAAAAAAAAAGTAATAAAAATGTTTCCAGAAGTCTGAAAAGCGAATTCTTACGGAGAAGAAGCTATTAAAGCTATAGAAAAAGCGTTAAAAGCTGCCTGGGATGCTTTTCCTGATTTATTGTTTGAAAGCTTGGTAGCTAGTATGCCTAATCGAATTCAAGCCTGTATCGACGCTGAAAGCTGGCATACAAAATATTAAGTGGATTACAATAAGGAAAGTTTGAGGAATTAAGAGCATAGGGTTTACAATTCGATTCATTTGATTCTATGGTAATTAATATTGGTGGTTGTGTTTTAATTTAATATAATATGTAGTTAATTCTAATATGATTGGAGGTCGCCAAGCAATTGGGCCCTTATTTACTGTCTAGTACTGTACATCGGGTCCCCATACTGCTAGTGATTCTTTGCCAGCTGGGCCATAGCCTATAGGCGTCTTATCGCTCACGGTGTCACCATCAGTATAGTGCTATATTAATACGTTAGCCTTGGAGCATGAAATCAAGCCCCATTACGCCAAGATGGAATTGAAACTTTAACATTAAAAAGGCCAACTGACCTCAATCATGAATCCTGTTGGATCCCACCAGTAATCAAAGATTTGCGAACCTAAGATATGTCTCCCAACACCCCATACAGACTTATACTTCCTTTTGGCCAACCACCTTAGGGTAAATTAGTCAAAGAATGATATTCGGGTATAAGCATGGCGGAGTACTCACTGGTGACCCAGTAGCTGTGTGTCAAAGTCGTGAACCTCAAACGGGCAATGGCGTACGTGACTTGTTACGTTTAAGGACATAAAAAAGCTGTGGTGATCTACAAAATCACTTCCCCGGTCGATATGTGCGAAGAACCCCACTTTAAGCTTTTCGTTTGGTTTCGTAGGATGGTCTATAAGTATGAAGTCGGACTGTGCGAGGTTGAAAGTAGTTGTATACCAAGCGATTTGTGCTTGTAGATCTTTTCCACATAAGCCGTAGTGACCAAGCTGGTTCTTAGTTAGTTACCACCATTTTTGGTATATCTTGACATAATCTTGCCTTGTGCACGGCAGCAGGCCCAGCCAAGAATCTTTGAATGCTCCTTCACGTGGTTTATTATTCTCGAAATTGTAAACCAGTCCCTGCAGTAAGTGTCCGGTTTTAGCCGGTTCTTGTCCCCAAATCAGATTGATTGGAGATGCTTCTGGATCATATACGGTGACGCGAAATTCTCCCCCTGGCGAGTCGTTCATCACCTCGGTAGGTCCAGCTCCCTGAAGTTTCGAGCATCTAGACCCTTGTTACTAGGTGAACTGCTCTTTGACGGAAGGAAACATGCTTCTCTAAATCGGCGTAACTTTCCACGATGCAGGATCCACCAAGAAAGGGTTTTTCATTTCCTTTTTCAACCAAGTAAACTAGGGGTCGGAATTATATCCTCGGAACACATTTTATCTTCGGATCTTTTGACCAAGTGCATCCCAAAATCCTGTAAAAATTGAGACAAAGCATCAAAATCTGGATGGGCATAACGCATGTGGGTAAGCCGAACCAGCCTGATCTATTTGCTTCTATCGATCTTCTGTTGCTCCTTCCATTTTTGCAAAGGTAATGGACTCCAAGCAGTCGTCAGCAACGCCTCAGCCCCTACGATTGAGAACCCTTTGTTTCCACCATTTGTTTCTGGTTGTGGAACGACAACTGCGTCCGTGCCCTAATAGTCGATATTAGCGTAAGTTTCTTGTGATCACAAAATCCTTATACTTAACATAATAGTACTCTCTTTGTGGGTGATAAGTGAAACGAAAATAGAGCGATATTTTACCAACTCGTGAAGGAGCTTTCTGATCTTGAGTGATGTCTGCTAATTCTTAAGGTCCAGCATCGAAGGATTTTCTTTAAACGTCGACTTATTCACCACTAGTGACAAAATATACCTTGTGTAGGCATATCCAGAGAACGATGGATTAGCAGATTGTGGGACGGTGGGAGCCCACATCGCCAGAACTCGTTGCTGTGAATTCATGGGTGCCCGCGTGTACAGACTGTTTAGAAAGTAAAAGCCTAGCGTATATAGGAAGGTTGAGTACGTGGAACATTGGTTCGAGTATTGGAATGGTAGCCGGAGACTTTTACATAAACCCAAAAACTCAATTAATCCGAAGCTGCGCTATGACTGACTTACAAGAATGGCTTTAATGCAATCGTAACGATGTGTATGTACAAACCGCGCAATGTTGTACATACATAGAATCACGTGTTATGATCAGACTATTAACTGCATAGCAAGGCGATAATGGATCCCATCATAGTAACTTTTTATTTCAGTCCCATTTTGCCTACTAGAGTCGCTCCAAGTGAGGGGTTCGGTAGTTCGGCAAAAATATGAATAGATAAATAAAGATTGCGGGACACAGATGTGGGACCAACTTAGCGTACTATGGAAACCTCGAATATCCCCGTTTGTGGGACTAACTTCATCCCTTTGCTTGTGCTGCAGAAATTTGACCATATGATCATAAATAAATAAATTAATCAATCAATTAGTAGGACGTGATGCCGAGAGCCTGGAACTTACTAGACTAGTTTACGTCATATCCACGAGGAAAAGGCGGAAGAAACGAGCCTCTAGAGTTCCTTTAATGTTATTGTGGATTTGTGGGGAGAAGGAGGGAAGAGATTTGCTCAGCAAGCTCGACGAAGCATCTTCAAGGGCACCTGCATACGGCGGCATTGCTTATTGAATGTATGGGTTTGATCATGCGGGGTGCCACGAAAACGTTTTGACAATGTTGACGCGGCAAGCTTTCTATAAGAGAGTACTATGGACTGCATATATGCATATAAAATGGGAAGGCACATAGATGGGAATATCAAAGGACCCCGTAAATGGGGCTTCTGCGCTCGTGGTCTATTTAGGGCAGCCGCAAACCATACAGACCTTGATTTAGGTGCCTAAATGAGGGCGATTGAATAGGGTGAGAAATATCCACCTGGCGGTAGGTCAAGGGCTCAACATGGATTTAACAAGATGATACACATTCTCTTTATGGTAGCCATGGCGAGGCTGAGTAGAGCAAGAGAGTGGGAAATGTATTGTTGGATATGTTGGAATCCCAAGCACAACTGACTTAATATGGCGATGCAACTCGTGAAAGCATCCAGTCCTTCAACATATCTGCTCCCAGCTCCTTCTCTGGTCTATATACTTCATGATAAACTTGAAGATATCACATAGGACTACGTATCATTCTCGAATAGAATTGAAGATCTGCCCCAGCCTCTCCACCATTTTGTGCCACTATTAGTCTTGCCGGTTCTTCAGCCAGTCAGAATGCATTGAGTAAGATCGTAAAGTGTTGCTTTATCGTTTCTAAATAGCATGCGGTAATACTATTAAAGATAAACAACTAGTTAGCATAAATACAATATACAAGGCTCGATGCTGAGAATAATATAGCTCCGCCGTCAGATTCCAATAACTACCTCTTGACTATGTATTATTAAGCTTGAATTATACATGTATCCTGCTTATTTACCGCTACTTGCAAATCCTCGATATTTGAACAAGCCGCGAACACAAATCTATCGCAACGAACGATTACGTATCTCGCATCAAAGCCTAGATCGACTCTGATCCGGTTTGGGTCATAAAAGTGAGGTGGATGGCGAGGGAACTTCGCAGCTTTCGCAACCCCTGTGCTACCCGCGGCTGTATACTCCTCGGCACTGAGGACACGAATAACTCCTTCTCGTTCCTTTTCGCATCGTAATGCAGGATGAGTTGTTGAAATCATTGTCGACAGACCGTGGATGACGAATGTGGCCTCTTGAATTCTGAGTCCTGTAATGGTATCCACATTCCGTACAAGCTGGAGCTCCGCTCGAGATGTTTAGAGCTAATCGATAGAGTCTAAAATAATGACTAGCTGAAAAATGCGAGACTTGTGTCGAGCAAAAATTGTATCGTCCGTAAAGGATGGAATTGGCGGGCCCGGCTTGTCAATAGGTGCGCTGAATACCTGAGAGAAGGACACTCCTCCACCGAATTGAGGCAAAAAATGTAATCCAGGTGCCCAGGTGTATTTCGTCATGCCATCACGTCTACCACCGAGCTCTAGATTATGTTCCCATGCTGGCACCATTTGAACTGCCTACAGATACCAATTTCTGCAATATGCTTTGACAATAGATGGTTCATTACAGAAGTTTCCATTTTCGACGGTTGATGCAAGCGATTGTTCAAGTTGTTGCTTCCTTTCGATATACCAACCACGAAATATGCTTTTGTGATTCCTGCACTTTGGGTCAGTAGCAATTTTAATACGCCAGGATAGTGATATTGCGTCTCTGAAACCCGATGCAATGCCTTGGCCGCCAACTAGTATGATCAGATAACATAGGAGGAGACGAAGGTATAATAACTCACAAGGAGGAAAGACATGTGTAGCATCACCACACAGAATTACACGACCAAGAGCCCACTTATTACAGCTTCGAGCTGAGAAGGAGAATGGCCTTGATCGAATCCATTCAATACAATCTTCTGGCCACCTGATATCGTTCTGTAGTCTGATGCCGTTAGCAGAGATTTTCTCTCTATAATGACAGTCACGAGCCGCACCCACCCGAATTTCTGGCCTGTATGTGTTAATTATGGGAACACTATCTTTTTCACTTCGTCTTTTGTAGCCATCTGTTCCTTATCCTCGCGTTCTTTCACGACCAATTCGAATCGCCAAAGATGATCTTCATGTCTGCCAAAGCGGCCACACACAGAGGGTCGTGAAGGATCGCAGATAAAATTGAAATCAGTAGGAAAAAATAGGTCGTAAACTTCTGCAGAAGAATATCCAAGTTGCCAAAGGGGGAAACCAGGGTGGGTTTCTGGAGTTGGAAGCGTGGGACGCCAGTTCAGAGCAATCCACACAGCTTCATAATGAAACCTTAACAATTTCAGCTAGTGCACTGGTAAAGAGCCTCCTCAATGTCTGGAAAGATTGGGTAATACACACTTTGAACTCTTTTCTATGATAACCCCTTTCGGCTCTAGATACCTCTTCCTCACGAAGCCTGTCTTGCCATCCGCGCCGACGAGAAACTTAGCTCGAATGCTATGAGAAATACTTCCTGGGCTTGAGTAAGTTACGTATATCGAGTCCGTATCTTCGCGGACATTTTCAACAGTAGACGACAGCCTGACATCTCCATACTCATTATCTATTGCGTTTCGAAGATGTTTTTCTAGGACGGGCTGTTTGTGTGACATAAACCCTGGGTGTCCAGTGCCGCCCTCAATCTGCAACAAAAATAATATTATCAATACGAGCATTTAAACTCGATACAGGAGATGTGCAGAGGCATACCGTATGATACGCGAATTGTAAAAATGGCCGTACGTCCAAACCTCGACCGCCTTCAATGAAGCGAAAGCATCTCATAGCTAGTTTGAGTGTAAGTGTAAACTCTAGAAGTGTCTTCCTGCAAAACTTATCGCCAAAGAAGGAAATCTTGCACTAACGTTGTTCGACATCTTGAAATAGCTGTCTATATAGACCAATGCCTTGAAATATACGGATCCCATCTTCATGTAGTACAATACCTCTCGGATCTGTCGTAATTTGTGCCTCTCTCTCAAGTACGATGTATTTTACACGAAGCCGACATAGGAGTGCAGATAGTAATGCACCAGTTGGCCCTAATCCACAGATCACAACGTCCACTTCATTATAGTCACCTGTTAGCATTGTGACCCTCTGCCGAAAATATAAATATCGATGATAGATGCGAGGTGGCAAGATATTCACGTCCAAACACGCAATACAGCTAGTCCTAATGGAAGCCAAAGCTCATAGGAGTCTTAGGATTTATATAGCGGTACAAGTGGAGAGGTCCTAACCCGCGATAGAAATAGGGAATATTCGAACCTTCAACGTTGGTACTTAAATTGTGGATGTTTTGAATTACTATAGATATCGAATTTGAGGTTATAGCAGTGTAGGGTCGCACCAGACCAGGGCCAGAGGGAATGAGGGACGGGAACACAATCTTTCCAATGGCCTGCCTTAGTTACCTGACTTACGACAAAGGCGGGCCAGTCAATGACTCCGATCAAATTACTTATTAACACTCATATGATGCTAATTGCGATGTTGATTACTCTACTTCATTCTATTTTCGGATCTTAATTATAATATCATGCTAAGAGGAATGTGGGACAGGAGACATTCTGCGATTGTCCCACTACTCTCCATAACCGAATGGAAGACGAACCGTTAGTCCCCACGGACACTGGCGGTACTTTAGAATGACAACAGTATGTCTATATTAAGTCAATTAAAGCAAAAGTGTGATCCGGAATCACATCAAGTGTAATTCAACCATTCATGCTGCTCCTGTTCCTGACTTATGTTCTATTCTACACAGCCAGCCATTGCGAGCAGAGTGCTGCTTTGACCGAGCACTGCGATATTGAGAACAAATCCTCAAGGATGCCATCGTGGACTCACCTTATTCGTTTCATTGCTCACGAGGATAATCAGCAGCACCTGGGACAACTTTTAGACACTAGCAGAGATGTAGGCCTGGACATCTTTGAGGGGGTAGTGGTAGAAGCCTACCTAATTGTTAGCACGATATTAATGGGCAGATTACGGAAACAATCTTGACAGTTAAACATGTACGTGAACATAATTTAGATAGGATCGTGCTCTAACTATAGCCGGTTCTACAGTTGTTATCACCTGTAGACAGGAAGCTGTGCAATTACATTTGCTGCTTAGGTCTGAACTACAAGGACCATGCAGCGGTATGAAGCCACAACCTAACTCTTCGTAAAATACTGAAATCATTTATAGGAGGCAAAGTTGCCGCTTCCAAAAGTGCCAGTATTGTTCACAAAGCCTCGATCTGCATTGATTGGACCATACCTAGCAGCTGTCAATATTCCAAAATGTGCTCAGGACGGCACATGCGATTTCGAAGCCGAGCTTTGTTTTGTCGTGGGTAAAACTGGTCGCGACATACCAGAGGAGGATGCTCTAGATTATGTCTTAGGCTACACTGCCGCAAATGACATTTCCGCTCGCAATATGTAACTCATTACAGCTCAATGGAGCATGCTAAAGGCCGTGATAACAGTTGCCCCATTGGTATGAATGCTAATATAATATTTTCATTTCATTGATTTTTAATCTCCTCAGATCCCGTTCTGGTATCACCGTCTATTATTAAAAATCCATATGATCTTCGAGTACAGGCGATATATAACGGTGATATCGTGCAAGGCGGCCACACGAGGTAAGGCACAGACCCACAGCTACGTCAGCTTGGAGCTCATTCATGAAATCAGAGACATGATATTTAACATTCGAAAACATATATCGTATCTTTCTCAAGGCACTACATTGGAAGCGGGAACGATATTCCTAATAGGAACCCCCGCCGGTATAGGCTTCTTCAGGGAACCTCGCGTTGTCTTGCAGGATGGTGGCGATATACGTGTGCGCATTGAGAAAATTGGCGCCTTGATCAACAAGATCCGGTACGAATAAACTATACCGCACACAACCTGGCACGGCTGTTGAACGCCTGTTACTATTTCATGTAGCTAAGCATTCTTTGGAACTGCTCATCGAATATACAACTCAAAAATATGCTAGAGGGGGTTGATCATAAAAATGCTTAGAGTGGATAATTCGATCAGAGGTTAACTCAGAGCCTCAAATATTATATTGAATAAACTATTCCACTTTTAGATTCCAGTGGTCAGTTAGATAAGGCAGCTCCTGAAGTGTTTCTACAACTATCCATCAGCACTTGGAGTAAGAGCCCTTTCCTTATGATATGGTTATTGGTGCTCTCGCTTTCTTTCGAACAAAAATTCACACAATGAGGCACTGCTGGGAGAGGGTAAACATAAACTTCAAACCGCGGCCAGGCTGTGCCGATCCCACTCACTCAGGACGAGTTCTTACGAGTAAGAGCAATTCAACGATAATGAATTAGCCGGCTCAGGGGCATGTGCATATATACCTTGGATGTCTTTATACCAACGAATTCACTGCTGCAAGTCCAGGGAGGCGCAGGGCACGTCATTAGATTTCAGTCGATCACCGAACCGGCTCGTAGATAGATGAAGGTAGGAACTTAATTATTTACAAACCTGTCAAGATAACGGACGACAGAACTAAGGAGACCGGTACTGCTGGTCAACAGCTGGGACCTTGCAGACTGATGAGTGGTAATCTACGTTGAAAAGGGGATGCACGTGATGTGCTTCCTTGGCACCATCTCCACATGAATATAATATTTGATGCATGCACACCCTACGAACTCGCATATTCCGACTTAAAACAGCTAGCGTGGAATCCTCCCTGCCTAGCGCTCCCCACAATTTCTTTCACAAGTCAAGTAAGTCAATCCCAAACATGACCGTTTCTTTGAGAGTACCTTATTCTCAGAAGCTTTAGAACGTCCATCTGGCGGCATCAGACCTGCATACTAAATGTCGCCGATTGAGATCGGAGGATGTTGCAACTCAATAGCACATCCTTGCAAGCGAGCCTCGCAAGGGAGAGTCATGGCGCGAGGGCAAAGCCGAGCGAAGTTAGGAAAGATAAGCGTTGTAAATACTGTGATGCTGCTTTCTCAAAGACAGAGCACCTCTCGCGACATGAGCGAAGCCACACCAAAGAGAAGCCGTTCCGCTGCACCATTTGTAACAAAGTATACATACGACGGTAATACTACTCTTTGCAATTTCGTGGTATGAAAAAGCTCATGACCACAGTGATACCTTACTTCGACACTACAAGACACATGGTAATGCAGTACCCCCATCGCAGGGCGATGGCGCATGGTTACTTACTACGCATGAAAATACATCCAACCTTAATTTAAACGATCACAGCTCGAATAATAATGCTAGCCAAACCCCACGTGCGAATCTAGGATCCAACATTGGCCTGCTCGAATACTGCGAGTCTGAAGCTACAATATCGGCAAATAGCAGTGCCGTACAGAACAGGTATGAAATGGAACCACAATCTTTCCCCAATAATGCCTCAAAAATTGCTCCGGGAATAAATCTAGATCCCACTATGCCCTTGATATCACAAGCAAAGAGTCAACCAGGAGGTATAGGGAATATGGAACCAGCGGCAATGCTCAATTTCAATGAGGCATTAACGGTACCACATAGCATCTGGGTACCCCCATGCATGTCCCCGGGCTCGTCCTGGCTGAATGATTATGATTTTGATCTTCAAGCGTTGAACACTTCTGTTTCAGCTACTATTGATGTCCAAGAACCCCTTTTCCAACCACAGGCACTTATAGCCTCAAGAGCTAGCGATACATATGCGGAGGAGTGTTTGGACCATGTTGCCCGGCAAAGGAGAAAGCTGGCAAACGACGACGTTCATCGAGGATGGTTTTCCCACTTTGATCGCCCAGATGGAGAGGATAATAGTGCCTTGACCACTGGGAACTTGACACCAGCTACTGGCGCCATTAGGACTGATATAGGAGACAATTTTCGTCACAGGATAACGCAGCGCCTTAGAACACATATGATCGATGAGCCATTGCCGTCAACGAATTTTTTGGTATGTTCACACAGAAAAACTCCGGAATCTTAGCTTATACCTATGGGAGAACCTATCTGTACAAGTCTACTTCTCTAAATTTAGCCCCTTATTCCCAGTTATTCATAGCCAAACGTTTCGGCCGACATCTGAAAACTCGCTTCTCCTACTCTCAATCACATCGATAGGGAGCCTACTTCTTGGATCGAAATCTGCTGCAGCACAGGGAACGCGAGTATTTGAAAGATTAAATAAGGCAATCTTGGCTTCTGTTTGTGTAATCGAGTCTTAAGACACTGAAAAATACTAATGCTGGATAGTGGGAGAAGTTAGTCTACGACCCTGCTGAGGCACGTTCGATGATACAAGCTGCTTTGATTGGTCAAACTTTTGGTTTTCTGTCCGGAGTAAGCTGGCCGTTTCCGGTTTCACTGTTTGAGATTAGCATCACATTTTCTAAAATCAGACTATGTAAAAGGTCCCGAAGCATCTAGTAATTGTACAAGCTTTTCATGGTACCATCATTGCTGTAAGTTTTTGCATCCACCAATACAGTTCTTGATGGTAACAAAATTTTGCATACAATAGTGGGCTAGGAAATGTGGGATGTTCAAGTCCCAAGAAAATCATCCCGAGCTCGAAGATCTCACCGGCACTGATTTAGAAGACGCCTGGAAATCATGGGCTAGGTCGGAAGAAGTCATCAGGTATACAGCATATTAGAGTATGACAGTTCGAGGCTGAAACACAATAAATCCAGGACTGTGATAGGGTTATATATTCACGATGCCAAGCTTGCTTGCATGTTCCACCATGAAAAACTCCTACGACACGTGTTAGCACAAACACCAGTCGCAGCTGACGATGACCTCTTCAATGCACCAACCGCAATAAAATGGAAAGAGCAAATGCTAATTCGCTCGGCATCGCGATTGCCTATTCGAGAAGTCCTACACACAAGTAATGACCTTGGTTCTTTGTCACAAAAAGATCCTAGACTTAGGACAAACTATTACACTGCATATTTCGCGCTATATACTCTCGCCGCCACAATCAATGAGCAACAGCAGTTAAACCAAGTCTGTCCAGGTTCACTCAACCGCGTCACATATGTTGATGCTCTTATAAACTGGCATCATACTTTTCAAGACGAGGGTACTTTGAATGGATTAAGAAATGACTCCTGGTCAGACCCACTATGCCTTCCCGGCCTTTGGCATACAGTTTTTATGAGTCTTTTTGCCAATTTCGATCTCTTGGAGCGAGCAATTGGTCGCGATGTTGCCGAGGACGCTGCTTTGGAGTCAGCTCATACCGCCGCCGTCGAGTGGGCAAATTCCAAGGAGTCGGAAAGATGCATCCTACACGCTCAAGCATTACTCCATGCCATCGGTGCCATGAGGTTTGACTCTGAACCAGCAATTCACATACCACATTGCCTTTTTTTGGCAGGTATCGCTAGCTACTGCTTCAAGCGCTTTCGACGCCCCTCTCCCGTCATTCCCGGGCAGGGTGGCGCTAGAAATGGAGGTAACGAAGGCTCCGCGGTCCAGCCCGATCATAGAACAGAATTTTCAGAGATTACTTCGCAAGGAACGACTGTTATGCAGCATCTATTTGGAGCGTCGGAACCTACTTCGAGTGTCATGTGCACGCCTCCCGAAGCTGATATTACGAATGATTCGAACTCCCCATATAAATGTAACACACCATACGAGATTAAACCAAACGTCGCGGCAGGTATGATACATAAAGTCATTGATATCCTACAGCGTATTGGGCACTGGGGTGTTGCACAACGATATGCAAATACATTGTTGATCCTTGCATACGCAGATGGAACCGACGATATATATCTTCCAGACAGTATCATGCATGAGGCTTGAGAATATGGCTGGGCCATTAGCAGGCTCGTGGAGGGGTCTCTGTAAATAATGACGGCCTAGTCGCCTAGCACTGTCCTCCACCGAACTTTAAGAGTGAAAGTTTTTAATTGGATATACCTACATATACATCATTATTAATGCTGCACTCGTAGCGGTATAAAACTCTCTTGAGATGTGGGCAAAGAACTTGACAATAGCTGGCTCTGAAAATCGTCTGTTGGCGAGTTCCAGCAGTTATCTTCAGTTTCTCTCTTTTTTTTGGGTCTATACATCGAGATTCATAACACAATATCTAATCGAAGGAGAATCTAGGAAAAGAGTCCTAGACGAAGGTCGGACATCCTATCAGTTGGTAGAGCTACAGTTGTGTCCACAGGAGCGCTACATCCTACAATAAAGTATGTAGCTGAATCCGATTAAGAGAACAAATATTTCAAAATTGGTTGCAAATAAGCTTTTTACACAGTTTACCGAATTGATATGTGTCGTTATCTAGCGGCCAGAATACCGCTGAAAGTAATAGCCAAGGCGGAATACTAGGCATACTGGGTCTGAGATGTGTCAGCAATGAGATATCATAGATGAAGAGACCACAATGTCACTATCAACAGTGGAGCGAATTGGTATATATCCACCCTTGTACGACTCTAGCCTCGATGTCGTCTTATTATATTTTGTGATATTTCTATGGTTATGCCCCTCTCAGCTAGCAGTCAATAGGGATATCGATTTCTTTAGTCTTTTGCACATATCCTCATAATACAATCTCTTTACTATAGATCGGAATTTTAGTCAGTAATCCCTAAAATTATATAATTGGCAGAAAATCAACTTTACATGGGAAAGGGGGGCGTGATGTATCAGTCGCTGGTCAAATCATTCCGCCAAGCTCTACAGTCGACAACCAAAGTGTTTTGCTAGGACCGCGCCTGAGATGCCTATTCGTAATGTGGCTTTGAATTTTATGCACGCGTAGTAATGCTCTAAACTCCAGTATAGTATTATAGCAAGGGGGAACGCCATTTGTGGGACATGTTTAGCTCGGCGGCCCCGCGTGCGAACGGACGCTAGTTTCATTATCCTGCCTCAATAATGCAAACACAACCTGTCGGATACTACTTGATGCGGGTTTACATATAGCATATTACTTTCTCCATTTCATTATTTGAAAATTAGAAAGCGAAGAACCTACTTGCAGGACAGACTTTTCCTCGTTCATTAGTTCAAAGCAAAGGCGAAATAATGGTGGGCCAACCTGAAATCCGCACCATTGCCATGTTCGGCGCCACCGGCCACACTGGCCGAGCGCTACTCCGCCATCTTCTCTCCCAGACAGAATCCGCTTCATTACGATTGCAAATTTATGTACGTTCCAAGGCCAAACTTCTCGATCTGTTTCCGGACATCGAGCCGCACCCGCATATCACGCTTTGCCAAGGCTCAATTACCGACCTCGAAGTAGTTAGGAGCTGTGTTTTTAATGCTCAGATAATCATTTGCACGTTAGGCGAGAATGACAACATCCCTGGTGTCCGCATTTTACAGGATGCCGCCAACTCTATCCTCACCTCTCTAGAAGAGTTGAAAGCGACAAAAAAGGACTACCAGAAGCCCCGTCTATTTTTGCTGTCGTCAGCAACCTACAATCCCCGCTTCGCTGCAGCACGTCTGCCAGTAGTTCATTGGCTCATCAAAACGGCATTTAGCCATCCTTATGCTGATCTCGTTATAGCACAAAGACGGTATCTGGAAAGCACAAGCCTTCTTTCTGTCGTCCTCATCCAGCCTCCTCTACTGGTAGATGATGAGGGCTCTGGATACGAAATCAGCACCGAAGCAGTTCAGCTAGCTGTTTCTTACCCGGATCTTGGGGCTGCATTTGCGGAGTTGGTTCTCAACCCTGGATATGATACACTTGATGCCGTTGGAGTGTCAAGCAAGGAGGGTGATAGATTCCTGCGCTACGCTCCGACAATATTTCGCCTAATCTCTCGGGGCATGTTTGCGCACTTGACTAATTACTTGTTCCCTAAGAAGACATAAAACGTACTAGAGAGGTGATATATTGTGAAACGGCCATGCCTATTGGCTGGATTTTGTTTAGTAATCTCTTGGCATGGCAACGGCTATTTATCATCGTGTAGATAGATTCTATTCTAGCTCTTCAATCAATTACATATACTCTATTCGATACTATTACCTCCATATTACAGGACCTAATCAAAGGTCTGACATATATAGATGATTATCGATGAACTTGGGGATGCTCACACCAATGTATTAGATAATGTCTGAGATATATAGCTCTATGCATACCTAGTAACTTGTAAAATACAGCTGGCCATCAAAAGCTTTTGAGCTATTTTGAGCTTCGATCAGTCAGCTTAGTCCTTTCACTCAACTTCTCACAGGACTGTTGTGACCCAGTCAGATATCCTGCTTCTTTGTAGTATCTTTCTGCAGCTGGATGCAAGGGGATGGATGGCTTCGCAATCGCGTAGGGATCGAGTGGGTAGCTCAATGGACTCCGTTCTGGGAGCAAGTGTCTATATTGCGCCTCGATACTGTCTCGTTGCTCGATCAGGCACCATGTAAGCAGGTATGCGATATCGTCAGGGAGATCATCCCGTACGACAACAAGGAAGTCTGAGAACTCCAGAGCCGGAATATCCTCCTTATTTTCATCAGAGTCCCAAAAACTTGCTCGGATTGAAGCTAGTTGAAATCCGGGCTGGCCGGAAAGGGATGCAATAGCGTTTGACTCCACAGGAATGGGAACGAGTTTCTGCCCCTCTATCAACTCACGCCACCAGGGAGTCATAATTGCTTCCTGCAACACTGCATCAGCGTCGCCAACTCTCATATTCTTGATTGATTGTTCTGGGCGCGTAGTAAGGATGTACGATCCTCCCCACGACTCCAGAACTTCCTTCGTAATCCCGTGGGCTTCCATGAGCCGCATAGCGACATATCCAATGAAATTGGTGCCATCATCCATTGACGTTGCAATTCGAAGGGCTGGCTTTACTTGACGCAGATCTGCAAATGACTTGATGCCAAACCTGGGATGGATTGCCAGCATCATACGGTCACGCTGTGGTAAGACCCCAAGCGTTCGCAGACTCGGCATAGGCCCAGTCGACTTGAAAACTCCCTCTCCTGTCAAAGCAGCGGGGAGAAGCCCCGCTGGAGTGGCGATGCACAAATGCGCTTCACCATCAAAGACTTGCTGTAATGCTTCTATTCCGCCACCTCGTATGCTCCAGATAGCCACTCTGCTGCGCGGACCGCTCCGATCGCAGAATTCCTGAGTGAGCCATGAGCAAATACGATGGAAGTTTGCTTGGCCCCAATCACCAACGAAATTCATTGTCACAGACCTATCGATAGATGGCTCAGGCGGCGCCATGTTGTTGATGAGGATCCTAGGGCTAGAAGGAGTCTCGAGTCTTGCAACCAATACGCGTCGCGGTACGTTAGATACTTGTTGGGGAAGGGGGAGGGAAACCGTTGTCACTTTGGGAAGGACTCTATCGTTCTTCGCTAACTTCTAGGGTTGTGAACGAAACATACGTTCAAGGATTGAGACTGCTCTTTAGAGTGGGAAGGGGGCCGCCACAGCCCGCCATCCACAAGAGCTATTATATTACTGAATACATAGAAGAATATCAAATATACGCTAGGTGCGTTGCAATACTGTATATGTGGGACGAGATCAACAAAACCCCTGTCATTTATGGGCGGGGTCGAGTGTGTTGTAACTACATTGTGGGAAAGCCACATGTGGGACAAGGGACGGGATCCCTAACTTCGCCTAGCTACATTCGCTTATGGCTCTTGGTATGACAACACCCCATTTTGTATACAGTAAGGAGCGGTTGCGGCTTTGCGTCTGTAAACTATAATACCTTGATAATTCTCACAGCTAACGCTCTTTGGTTAGTCATGATAATCACCGTGCCTCGTATTCTTTTGTTGCGGGTCAACTATTACGGCAGACCAGTGTTACCACTTTCAAGGAAGTATAAGGCTCCGCGCATAATTACTAACTATGTGAATCGTGTCTTTTATTGTCAATAATAGTGTACATTACTGAAAACCAACTAGTGTTTAAAGCAGCAATCAATAACTACATAAAAACAACCAGACCACAAAGTAACACTTAACTAGATTTGTTTTAGCACGTACTCAGTCATTTTGGCAGTAGTTATATTATCATTTAATAGTGCCAAAAAACAAGACCGCAATCGCTCTCTATTGTATCAGGTGTCCTGCTATTAGTTATGTTGCGTTATTGTTGAGTGGAAGTCGGCTGGCAAGCATGCGTGCTGGTGGAAGACTGGGACGAAAGAATATTTGCTTCCGATCGGATTAGACTAGACAAATGGCCTAAAGTAAAGACCTCCAAAGGCTTTCTAGAGGATTCTATGTGGAAATGTACCTTGGATTTAGATACTGCAGTGGGCGATATGCCTCAGCCTCATATTACGACTGAAGAGGCAGGCAATCGAACATATGAAATTGAGACGGAATTTGGATGTCACTTTCGGCGCAAACTCAAAAGGTGTAGTCTTCAATAATTTGCTCTAGTAGGGGAGTTTGAGATCTTTTTAAACGCGTTGTGGTACAATACCATAGGGTTGATATACTACCTACCTTTCCTGACTGTTTAAAGCTCGATGTTTGCTTATTCAATGATGTCAGCGAGGCTTGCTGGTCTATCAACAACCCGTGCAATCGGCTCTCCGGCATGCGTGCCTGTCATCCTTGGAACATGAACTTATCTTAATTTTGTTGCTGTCTAGCCCTACAGCTGTTTATTATATGCTGAAATTGTGCTTAGGCAAAGTTCGACTGATTTCCAACTCGTCAAGCAACACCAGCAGAAACACATCGCTGCCAGGGTGAGGCGTGTTTTCACATTTTGGTATGTCATTCGCGACTCCGTTAAGTTCATTTATATTTGCATATATATCTCTACCTAGACTGCAATGTTCCCCAATCTACGTCCTGAACGAGTTCTATTGCATTGCCTAGACCACTCTTAAAGAACCTCATAGGTCCTGCCGTATCAAAGTCAATGCAGATTACCCTATAGCCCTGCTTTATTAATATTGGAGTCATTTCGGGGGTCATCGCAGATCTTGTACGTCAGCTACCTGCGCAATAACTAGTCATGCAAAGGCTGCTCACCCGAAAAAGCTTGCCATGTCTTTAGCCTGCAGCGGTGAACTTTCCAATGGCTTCCGACAAAAGACTTTTTGAAGAACATAAATATAGTTCCTAGTAACAGGTGCAACTCGTCCGTTTCTTGTCTTTTTCTTTCTTTCTTTCTTTCTTTCTTTCTTTCTTTCTTTCTTTCTTTCTTTCTTTCTTTCTTTCTTTCTTTCTTTCTTTCTTTCTTTCTTTCTTTCTTTCTTTCTTTCTTTCTTTCTTTCTTTCTTTCTTTCTTTCTTTCTTTCTTTCTTTCTTACTTACTTACTTTTTCTCTCTCTCGTTATTGCTGCCATTGTAAGTTAACAAATCCAGCACGCCAGCTTCATTGGGAGACCCATCGACGTTAACTGATCCTAGAGAGCCTCATATACGTAAGTCTACGATATTCTATAGATTGTTCTTACACCTCTTCCGCTCGTTCTCTGGGCCCATTTGCAATCGCATCTCTCACTTCCCGCGCGCATATCAAGTTCTGTCTGGCAAATTTTCATTCCATGTCATAGACCTACACCAACAGTACGGCCCAGTGGTCCGCATCTCGCCCAGCGAGTTGGCATTCTCTGATCCCCGAGCATGAAGGGATATCTACGGCCACCCAGGTTATGAGCAATTCCCAAAGTATATGCGCTTCTATTGCTTACTCTCTCGCGAAGTATCGTCAACCATTGCGGCTCCCTCTGATGAGCATAATCTTATTCGCCGTCAACTTGCCCACGGATTCGGCGGCCGCAGCATGCGTGGCCAGGAGCCCATCATATGTTCATATGTCGATCTATTGATCAAGAAGCCATACTCTCACACTGAAGGAGGTGCCGAAGCGTTGAATATTCCGGAGTGGCTAAATTGGGCCATCCTTGATAATTGAAGAGTTTGGGTTAGATAGCTCACTTCAATGCCTGGAGAATGGTAAACACTACTTATGGATTAAGTTGATAACACATACAATCAAGCAGAATAGCCGCACGCAAGCATTGAATCTGCCAGTATTTATCCCCTTATTAGGGCGGCTTCGCGCCAAAGGCCTTTTCAGAAAGCAAGTCGAGCACATGGGCATAGTGAAAGAAAACCTTCTACAGAGGATAGAAATGGGTGCAGAGCGATCAGATCTTATCGAAGGGTTAATCGGCAAAAAATCCCAACTGGTCAGCGAATATCTATGCAACCGCCTTCTCTGATGCCCGGTAACTATTTGCCAAGTGCCAGATCAAGTTTGCTAACCAAGGGATAGCAACTACCCTTTGAAAAACTCGAGATGAACGCCAAGATAATAATTTTCGCCAAGTCAGAAACCACAGTTATGCTGCTAAGTTGTGCTGTCTTTCTACTAACCACCAGTGTTTTCAATAGTATTATCACGGCATATAGACCTTAAATCCTTGTACTATACACCGCGTAATATAATATTGTCATTTCGTATACGTACACCAATCAATATTAGCAATTTTATATTATATTTTACTATACCATAGTATTATTATATACTACGCACGGTTATAACACTTTGATTACCGCGTTTTATATACTCGTTTTACAACTTTGTGCATTTTTTATAAAATAATACTTGTATCAATACAAAAATAATAAGTACGTTTTTTTGCAAAACTAGTTTTAGTAATATATCATATTATTACTGTGTAGTATCGTATTAGATTTTTATATTAATACGATGTATTTTACAGGAATTTTATCCTAATACTAGAGTGGTATTTAAAAGGTCGACATTGTAGCGCTGTATAGCGAAAACACCGCAATACTATTGAGAGTACTGCTAACCACGCACCCTAAAGTCTCGGAAAAGCTCGCTCACGAAGTAGATCACCCTTCTCGAATGACAAGGAGATCACCCTACTTTCAGTCAGCAGCCTTCATTATATGTCATATGTATCAACCGATCATTCCGCCATTATCCTCTAATAGTCAGTACTAGTCTGCTACGGGCCGTGCCTAGGGGAGGGTATTTGGCAATGGGCACTTCATACCCGAAGGTATTGTGACAACTATTTGGCAATGGGCACTTCATACCCGAAGGTATTGTGGCAACTATTTGGCAATGGGCCGTTAACCACGACGCGAGCAACTTAAAGAAGCCCAAGAAATTCCACCTAGGACGGTTTCTTGGGGATCCGGCCTTCAAAGGGGATAAACTGGACGCCATGCAACCATTCAGTGTAGGGCCCGCTTGCGCGATTTGGACTCGATTTCGGGAGCCTATTTGGATTGCGTTCGTGGGCTGGATTGAGGGGATAGTGAAGCTTGTGAGCACAAAATAGCCTAGCTGAAATCACGTCTTTAACATTCAGCTATAAAAACTTCAAGCACAATAGGGCTAGAGATAGTTGAACACCCGGACTTTGTTCTTTTTTGCCTACCTAACTTATGAATATAAAGAGAATAGGCAGAATTAGCTACACCTTTTTGTCTAAGGTCGTCCTATCACCATGTATTTCGATGTCTGTACCGCTTTTTAGCTGTGGCAATATCTTACCTACGTCTTTAGATAATGACTCTCTAGTTATTGGAGAGATGCTTCTCATTGCAATACATTTGAATCGATAGGGATTCAGGAAGGAGAGGCCTTTATTCAGCTGTATATTGAACCTCTCTGATTAGCTTGTAAAAATAGAAATTTTGAGAAGACTGTCTCACGGCCTACGTAGGCAATAGTTCAGCGACTACCACGTTTACCACTACAGCAAAAGCCAAAAGATGTACGCTCTCCACATTCATTTTGGGAGATGCATGATGTCGGGTAGCCCTTTATAGTGTAAATAATAACTAAGATTGGCGAAGTATATCTACAGGTAGTGAAAATGGATAGCCATCATTCCAATGCTGGTGACACGGCACCACCCTAGTCAATAATTAGATCGGTAGTGCTTTATTCGGCATATATTATAATGCCTCAGGAGGATCCACATAGTATTATTATATAAGGTTCTTGATGCTAGCTACTTCGGTGGTTTGCGTATGTTTCTTTTCTTCCCCATCCAATAATTGATAAAGCAAATGAACTGCTTGGCTATGCTCCGAAACGTTTATACCAAAATAGTCCCAAAATTTTTATTATCAATGAATACGTATTGATTTCGCAGCGATATAAAACTTGATAATGCTGAATATTTGAACTCTAAATTGAAACGATCGAAAGGAACTAAGTTCGAAGCATTCCGTATAAACTTTATGTGGCTACTAGACTATAGTAGCAGTCCAACAATCTAATTGCTTATTGAGCCCAAATAAAAGGGTTGCAATGTAGGTAGGTAGGTACCAACCACATCAACCTTCTGCTACCCTACACGCTAACTAGATCCCAGACAGGACTGTTAATCAGCAAATCAGGTGCGCCAAGATTAACAACAACACCAACACCAAAATCAATATCAACACTGTCGACTACGCCATCTCTAACCTTTCTATCAACGTTATTCTTTTGTAGTTCCGGCTTTATTTCCGCCTTCACCTTTAATATCTCAGGGAAGACCTTTGCAGCGCGCTCCGGGAAGGACTCAAGATATGTGCGCCAGGAGACCCTACAACTATCACAAAGCTGGACCCCGCCAAAGCAATGTGTAGTCTCGGCGCCATACGAGTCGCGGTAGAGGCAATGATCACAATGGCCGTCGCCAGCGGCCTCGAGCAAAGCTGCGAGCCCTGGGAACATGAGGTCATGGCTACGGGAGGCGACAAGGTCACGATAGCGCTGGACGGTGTCGGTGGCGCAGGCGTTGCGGCGTCTGGCATCAACACGGTTCCAGAGCTTGAAGTTGCGTCTCGTTTCGTCGACGACGTGGGCTGTCTCCGGAGTGCCGATGGTCAGGTCCTCTTCGACAAAGCGGTAGCGCCGCATCATCATATGGATCGGCCCTCCGAAGAAGCGGGTAAAGTTGATCACGGCCGGACCTTCGGGATTGCGCGCCCACTACATTCGGAGTAGGTTAGCATACGTTCCATTACTCTTGTACACAACTTCGATTGAGAGGTGATGATATGGAGGGGTAAGGAATACGAACAGCTACATCCAAGGCCCATAGGACTTCTCTGCAGCGGGCAAAGGCGACAGTACGCAGGTCTGGTGGCATGTAGGCAAAGCTGCTGTTGGTCTCCCCCTCAGAGCGATGCTTGTAGAAGGCGACGGCGTCATATAGCGTGTCCCCCATTTCGGTCAGGATCTCGAACTGTTCGTCTGTGAACCAGACATCGTCAAGGTCGTTGCAGGCAAGTGCCGAAGCAATAGTAAAGCGTGCAAGCGCATCGCAATCACGCATGCGGAACCAATGACGCGGCGATTCAGCCAGGGCATTGACGTAGCGCCTGAAGAGCTCACCGCTGCGTCGTTCACTGGCCTTGTCGGCAGTCACCAGGAGGAATGTTTTGTACTCACGCGCCATCAGCGCGTGGCCTTTCGTGCCTGCGAACAGTGCCGCCAGCGTACCGTCCAGTGAATAGCCCAAGATGTTATCCCCCGCCGTGACATCGACCATTGAGCCGCGAAACTCAGCAATAATTCCCATGATAATGATACGCATGAAGGCCACATAACGGTTCCAATTGGTGTACTGAGGAATTACACATCTAGTATACTCCCATGCACATGCAAAGACCTCCTCTTTGAGCCTAGTGGGGAGGTCGACGCTGTTCAAGTCGTTTGCAATTTCTTGTGGATAGTACCATGTGTCCTTGAATTTAAGCTCTTTCGTTCTAGTAGAGGGAGGAGCTTGGCCACTGGCAGTATTCGCCACGTTGGCTTGCTTCTCGTTTGTTGTCATTGCTACTGTCTGGGTTTCGTTCCTGAGAATTTTATGGGTAAAGAATCGATAATGAGTTGGATGAGGAAGTAAGAAGAGGAAGATAGTGCGATATGCTACTGAAAGAATCTCAAACTCCACGGCAGTCCCTCTGTAAATAGTAATTGGGGTCAAGGGTCAAGTCTACCTTTTGCCAACTCCGTCTCTCGCAAACTCCGACCCAAGCCATCAATGCTTCAATAATACCCTGTATCTCGACATTGCCGCAGGTAAACAGCTAAGTGCTCCGGCGAATCCACTTTTACCCCTCCTCCGCCTCGGGAATATGCAGTTCTAGTCTCCCCAATCTGTATCTGATTATAAGATTATATCTATGGAAACGTTTGGGTGTAAAAAAGTTTGACCTCTTATCATTTTAGACTAACCCGAATAGTGACCGTTGTTTTACCACCTTTATGGAAAAATGCAAATGGTATTTAAAATATTCGCTTGCGAAGGTTACATCGCGAGTAATAGAAAACTTGTGTTAAGTATACTCTCAGATACCACGATTAGGAGGGTGGGATTTATGTATGATAACGCTAGCTCTCACTATGGTATATAGTAAAAGATATCTTAGGAATTAAGATACAGATATGATAAGTAGAATAGTTCATATTTCCTTGCCTTGGCCTTGGCTAAGAACTTTGGGACTTTAACAAGAGCTACGATATATTGACTATATTGTGGGCTAGAATAGGGTTCTCAAACCGACGAAATTTTAAGTACCCTCTCTAATATCTGCACAAAAAACTCTATTATAATGTTCATGACAAGATACTGTATAAACTATGTATCACTATGTTCAAGCGGTTATTAAGGAGTGCTGTATACAAAGTTTTGGACATTTAATAGCTTCAGTATCATATATTTACCTTACAAGGGCGGCATAACAACAATATCTGATTTGGGTTAGCCTAAAGACAAGGGTTCGACCTACCTTTCTGCACTATATTGTACGCGCCTTCTCTGCGAGAAAAAGGAACTCTTAAACCTCCAGGTACATCTCAATGGATAGCTGCAAGGCATTGAATGTTTCATACCTGCAAGGCCGTGACTCAATTTACAAAGCCAGCAATTTGTCAGCAACTTTGGCAATTTCAATCGTAAGAGGTGCTTCGAGTTAGAGAGCTCGTCAGTCTTTTCTTTACTTTCTTTTTTTTAGTTCAAACCCATTTGCCGTAATCCCAATTGGCACCCGGAAGGTAGTTTGATTAATATTCCTTTCCGCGATGAGATATTGCATGTTTTTGGAATAGACAACCGGTTAGGACTTATTAGATGCTAGATGGCGGAGGACAGTCCCACCCAAACTCTAACTAACGGACCAAAGACGCATTAGTTTGTACGGTATATCAAGCGTTACGAACGTCGGTCTCCGACTCCTAACTAAAGAATGACTACTTCCTTTTACGGGCCTTTGCGGTGCAAATTGAGTTTGCTGGTTGAATCACGTGATATATCTTCCTCCCAGTGTGTTCATTTACGAGCCCCGTTAACGAGCGCACAGCAGTTCCTAGCTCTACCAGAAGCCAGTGTAGTTCCAGCACGGCAGTCTCCTATGGCGTCCTTCCTTTGGATCCTCAGGTTCCAAGGAGGCCGCCAGCTTAGCGTGTCTGCAACAAGTCAGTCTTCGGAATTTCCTCGGAAGATAATTTCGGAAACAAGCTTTGGCACAGTAGCATTCCCCACACAAATGTTAAAAGGATAGAGGGGATGGAATCAAATTTTTTTTAAAAAAACCCCGTAAGGGTCCATCCCTCAACGTTTATTTAGTGGGGAGGAGAATAGTAAGGGTTCACCTCCCCTGCTCCCCCCACCCCACCGGGCTAAGGATACGTTTACACCCTAGCTCAAAGAACTGGCAGAGCATCTACACAGTTTATTCAGATCAAAAGTTAAAGTGCTTTGATACCATACGGATGAGATGTGCTATCGAATCTAAGACAAACAGCCTCCTTGAATCAGCATCTCCACCCCCCATCAATAGACACGTCGGCACCTGACATGTAAGATGACTCGTCACTCAAAAGGAAGGCAATCAACTGTGCAACCTCCCTAGGCTGCCCATCCCGGCGCAGGGCGACATCCGGATAGTCAGAGCTTCCAGGCTGCACGGTGATACCAAGTGCATCCTCCGCCGACCTGAGCATAGGCGTGACAATACGGCCCCTATGACCCCATGGTATGTCAGTTTGATTTGCAAGCAAACCTTTGCAGGCTCTTGGGGGATGAGGCGACGTACGGGCAGATAGCATTGACTCGAATACCATGGACTCCAAACTCCTTCGCCGCGGTCCTCGTGAGTCCCAGTATGCCATGTTTTGAAGCGGTGTAGGAGGCATTGTTTCGTCTCCCAGTTGTGCCGGCGATCGAGGACACGTTCACGACTGAGCCTGAACCGGTGGGGTTCGCAGCCATTGCTTTCAGTTGAGCACGCAGGCAATGCATCAGCCCTGTCAGGTTCACCCCAAGGACGTGCTCCCATTCGTCAAGGTCTTGCTGTGCAAGGTTCTTTCGGCCAAGCGACTTTGGGATGACGCCTGCAAGATTAGCCACGCCATCCAGCACCCCAAATTGACCGACGGTGTCTGCGATCCATGCGTCGACCTGTTGCACGTTTCGTACATCTAGGGCAGTAATGAGCACCTCAACCCGATACTCAGATTGGAGTCTCGCTTGTGCCTGCTGCAATGCCTCTTCTTGGACATCTGCCAGCGACAGTGTTGCACCGCGGCTAGCGAGGAGCATGGCCGTTTCAAGGCCAATACCCGACGCCGCACCTGTTATTGCAATAACCTTGCCGGAAAATTGGAGGGGGGGATGATTGGTGATCGACATAGTGTCAGTTCAGCGACGAGATGTAAGCGCTGCAAGAGATAGGAAGGACGAAGGTATACTGGATGCTGTGGGAGTGCTCTACCGGTATATTTATATCCAACTTTCATAATGGAACGGGTTAAGGGTAAGCTAATTCATCCGCACGCAACATCTTCCCTTATCTACGAAGTATTGTGCCTCTGGTATTAGCAGTTCGCGGCTTACGCGGATGCTATAACAGCGAGGTGATTTAAGTTTGTACTAAATGCCAGAATGAAAAGGAGGGAGTCTGGTCTAGCCTGGTAGAGTACATAAGTTTTTAGCTTGACTGTGTTGCGTTTGCAGTATCTCGACCTCTTGCGATGAAATATTTGTTCTTATAATAGTTGCACTAAAGGAGGCTCAAGGGCAGGATAGAATTTGATGCTTAATTATACTGCCGGTAGAAAGTCGAGCGAACACAAATCTCAAACTCTCAATCACTCCTTTACTTGGCGCTGAACCTCCTTCAACCGAATCCACAAATCGGGCTTCACCCAGGTTTGATAAACCTTCATATCACCACTGCCCATGCTCCACGGCTTATTTTTTTCTCCTGACTCGCCCTCCTCTAGTTTCATGTCAAAATTCCACAGCAGATGGGACATTATAAGTCTCATCTCAAAATAGGCAAGGTTTTTTCCAATGCAGCCCCTGGGTCCGGTGCTGAATGGCTGCGAAGCCTGCAGTTTATCACTTGCAAACTTGGCATCACCAAGCCAGCGCTCCGGTATGAACTTCTCGGGCTCGCTGAAATTCAGAGACGACTGCGAAGCCGCCCATGGCGCAACAGCGACTGTCACGCCAGCAGCAACGTAGTGGCCGTCTATAGTTGCGCCTCCTGGAGGCACTACGCGCTGCTGATTTCCTGCTGCTGGTGAGAAGAGCCTCAGCGCCTCGTTGATAGTTGCATTTAGGTATGGTATGTCTTTGACCGTCTCCCACTTGATGTCACGATCTGACGTGAATTCCTCCCTGATTTCCGCCACCAAGCGGCGGTAGACATCTGGGTTTGAGCAAATGAAGTACATCCAGCCAGTGAGCAGACTCGCTGTTGTCTCCGTCCCGGCGCTGATGAGCAGCACCATATTGAGGATGATCTCCGTTTCTGAGAGCAACTTTCGCGACTCATTGTTGCGAAGAATATGATAGATCAGGTCCTTGTGATCCCGCTTCTCGTCAGCAAGACGGCTTAGCGTTTTCTCACGTGAATTCTGGAAGTGGACTCTTCGCCATTTCGCCGCATCGGCTGGCATGAGTAGCCTGACCAATAGCTTCGTAACGAGAGTGCCGACACCGCCCAGCCGACGTATAGCTTGGTCCAATGTAGCCGATCTGAAGACATGGACGACCGAAGTCGACCATTCTGTCGATGCGCCTTGGTCGAGACATCCAAATGGCTCCGCAAAACAAAGATCGCCCATCATATCGAATGTTGTATACGTGTCTCCACCACCTCTGTAAGCCAGGTATATTTATCACCAGAGGGAGGGTACTCACACCAATTCGAGAAATTGACTGGTCGGTTCTCGGCTGCCATCTTCCTAACAGCATCAACCAGCTTATCAACATGACCTTGAAGGATCTCTTGCTGCTGCAGCAAAGCACCGTTAGAGAAGGGGTATGCCAATGCCTTGCGCTGACGACTATGTACTTCGTTCGGAGCCAGACTTATGCCAGTCTGTCCATCCATGGGTGAGACTGCCCCGATAAAGATGGGGCTTTTCTCCATGTTTGGACCCCCTTTCTGCAGCACAAGAGTCAGTTCGATTGTCCTTGTTATATTGGGGCATACGAAAAACCCTACTTACACGGATGCCATAAATGTCCTCCCAGGCATCAGGACCGATGAAGCTCAGTTCATTCGGAGCAACCCTCACAACTGTGCCTGGGCGAGGATTAGTATCCCGCCTTTGTGGTGTAATTACCCGTACCGTATTTCGCATGAAGGTCTCTATAATATGTATGTTGATGTCCAGATGCCAAAGCGCTAGCAGCGGGGGCCTCGGACACGCTGTTGAGCCACGGACCTGGGAACGCGCGAATTGGATGAAATAACCATCTGTAGGCAACCCGCCCAAGGAAACCAAGAGAGATCTAGTTATAATTATTAAGAGTTGTTGATAAATAAGGTACGATACACTGACAAGAACGGCGAAAGTTCCAGCGACCGAAGACGCATGTAGATAGTTTAACGTCATCATTGAATCTGAATTGTGTTGATTTCTGTACTTTGGTTGAATTCAATTGGGAAGTTTAGCAGAAGAGATGAGGGTGTGGAGGAAATGTGGGAATGGATTAGCTAAAAGGGAGGAGGATAAGATGATCAAGATGATGTTGATGATGTTGATGATACCAAATCCTAAATTTACTTTTGCGAAGCAAGAGGGGAAGGGTTCCGCCAGGCAACTTCTCTGTTTGATTTATGCTTTTATGTTCTCCACTAGAAATTACGAAGGCACCGCCGTTAAGTTTTCTGCCCTGTTAACTATGAATTTGTTCCATTGTTTATGCGTCCATTCAAAGATACCTTGTTTATCAAGTATCAATTGCCTGTTTGCCGGCTACAACCCTAGCTGAGGAACTGCTGACTAGGAAACTTAGCCAAGCCTTGTACAAGCCCAAATAATTCACAGTGGGGTACTTTTGCGGTAAGAAATACTGTCCTATAATTGGCACGTCTGAGATTATTCACACATGAAGTAGTTTTCCCCACTCTGAATTATTTGGCCCTGTACGAAAGTATTGCCTCTGTACCGCATCCGGCATTTCCGTTATGCCGTTTGATAGAGACGAGTCAGTTGGCGACATACTGTTATCACTGTGGGTAGTGTTTTTGCAGTCCTTGGTACTATCATCGAAAACCTAACTAGTGGATTTCCCTTACTATGGAATAAAGTGCTTGACGTCTGCAGGGGAAAACTCTCCTACCCGGGGTTACAAGCGATGTCACATATAAGGATCGTATAAATTTGACTTTGAATATGCCTTCCGATTTCCGCGGTTCGGGGTCCGCTCACAGTCAAACACTCACTGACCACATTGTGATCATTGCACAAGGTGGGCAGAGAATATAGCGAACCTGAGCGAGTTACTTTGCATCTCCTTAACGAAACATCTTTTTTACAAAAGAGTTATTGTTAATATTCAATTAAAGCGGCAATATAAAGGTATTTACAACGTATCATGTATAATACTTTATCTATGGGCGAAATAATCTACTTTTGTCGTCTGTGCACAACAAACCCTTGTCCATGCCGCTTTCACAAGTCAATATATTGATCAGCCATCCTTCTGATAAGAGCAAGTGTTGTGGCATGTATAATAGGTTCCTAGGCTTCCTGCACAATACCCTTTAACCACTTATAAGATCCGTAGGCCTCAGGATAATGCTTTTGATATGATTCTTCATCAAATCCCAAACTCGTAATAAGGTTTAAACCAGAAGACTTTACAAGTCACATCACAGGAGTAATTTTCAATAGTCTCTAACACATATCTTAAGCAATAGGAAGAAAATCTTAGAGTAAGAGGCTTTATTAATATTTCTCGGACTTTTTCCCAAAACAGGCCACGATGTATTCCATGTTTCCCAGATATCGACCACCAAAATTATCCATATAATTTTGCGTTGATATCGAGCTTTCTACAGTATGCATGATAAACTTCCTCTAGCTCGAACTTGAGCATACTTCTCTGGTTTAACCTACTTCCATCGTTCCAGAGCAGGGAAACCACTGCCCCTCTGTCCGGAATAAATACTCCCGTGCCTACACATGTCAATTTTGTTTACATTGCCTCAATGGGGGGTTCCAATTATACAGTAAGTCGTACTTGGCCGCCTTCGTAACGCCTTCCTTATTACATTCTCCCCACACTTCTAGACAAAAATACTTAGATGTCTGCCCATTGTAGGCGTCAATTTGTACCGGGAGCTGATTTCCGTTCAATAAGACGCTTTTGGGTGGAGTATTTCAGTATGCTTTCCCGCTGCATATGTGTCTTTCAGGCTGGTAGCAAAAACAAAAGCTCCTTATCGACACCCCTGCAAACTTTATTTTAATACATTTATTATGCCTAATACGTTATAGTGTACTTTTTAGCAGTGTGAGATAAATCTACATCAGACAGGGTAGAGAGTCTAGTCTAGAGAACGTACCCCTTTTGTATATACTTCTGTGTGTACCTTAGCAGGTACGACCCTGCGCACTTCCATTCGCTGTTGTATTCCCTTGTCCTACAGGGGTGGATTTTACAATATCCCAGCAGCCAAGGCGAGTCCGGCAGTTCATTGAGACCGCTTGGATGGAGCTGACCATTCCGTTACAAGTAAGTTGACAGGAGTTTAGTCTACCACTGAGGTGCTTTATTTAAATCGCTCTTTACTTCCGCAGCCATTACAGTTTTCCGCTTCACAGCAGTATAAAAGTATAAAATTCTACCTTCCGACAAGTCCCCCAGAGGCTGTGGTAATTCAGTCTTAAGAACCTCATTCCGTTATTCCTGTTGTACTCCAAATGTGAAGTGAACCTCTACATTTCTATAGTTGTGATTGCTAAAGTAAAGCAGTTAATCTTCCTAGATCACCATGTCTCCTTTTGACATTAACAACTTATCTACATCTATAGTAAGCTTGAGCGCGAGTACGTACTGCGAACTTGTTTTGGGGACTCTCGTGGCATGGTACATACTAAGTGCAGTTCACGCTTGGTATCGGCTTCGTGCGTTTCCCACACCATCGCTCATAGCCTCATTCTCATACCTCTGGCTGGCGCGGACGACCTACAGTGGAAAGCAGTATTGGGTACACCGAGACCTTCATAGAAAATATGGACCCATGGTACGGATTGGACCAAATGACCTCATGACCGACGACCCCGAGATCATTAAAAAGATCTCGTCAGCGCGCAGTTCGTACCATAGAGACGGCTGGTATACAACAGGCCGCTTTAACCCCTATCATGACAACATGTTCTCGCTGCTGGATCCTGTTGCTCACAGCAAAGCCAAAGCAAGAACAGCAGCAACCTATGGCGGGCGTGATATACCAGCTATCGAGCTTGGTGTGGATGATCAGGTGAAAATGCTTGTAGACCTGCTCCGCCAAAAGTATGCATTGTCATCCTCAAGGGCCACAAACAAGGACACGCCTCATCCGCTGGTAGATCTAGGCCCGTTATCGTGCTACTTCACGATGGACGTCATCACGCGTCTCGCATTTGGCCAGGAGTTCGGCTACCTGAAGAACGAAACGGATCACTACAACTTCCTGGGCGGCGTCCGGGACCTTTGGCCGCGGATGTCGACGTGCGCGGATATCCCCTGGATCCGTGGCCTGCTCTTCTCGCCAGCTTTCCTGAAGATGATGGGTCCCAAGTCGACGGACAAGAAAGGCTTTGGCGCCCTCATGGCGTAAGTTGCGCTGTCCTGTCCTTAATAATGTGTATTCCTTTCCGCTAACCAAATCTCACCTAGGGTCGCCCAGCACTATGTGGGTAAAAGATTTGCGCCAGGAGCAAAGCAGGAAGAGGATATGCTGGTAGGATTCCCGGGAGTCATGACTCATGAGTGCAACGCGAGGCGAGGACTGACAGGCGTAGAATTCCTTCATTAGCCACGGCCTCAGCCAGCAGGAATGCGAGGTCGAAGGCCTATTTATGATTGTTGCTGGCACTGAGAGCACCGCCTCGGCCATACGCTCAACGCTGATCCATACCATCACGTGCCCGCGGGTATACTACCAGCTCAAGGAGGAGATCGCCCTGGCCATCAAGCAAGGCCGCGTATCCAACCCGATCACGATAGCCGAGGCCAAACAGCTCCCCTTTCTGCAGGCCGTCATCTACGAAGGCATCCGTATGCGCCCACCGCTGCTCGGTCTCTTCCCCAAGGTCGTCCCAGCCGGCGGCGAGCTGTTCGCTGGCAAGCAGGTCCCAGGTGGCACGGTCATCTGTATGAACACCTCGTCTCTGCTGCGGTCCACAGCTCTCTTCGGCCATGACAGCGACGTCTTTCGGCCCGAACGCTTCATGGAACTCGACAAGGCCCATCGGAGCGAGATGGAGCGCAACGTCGAGCTTGCCTTTGGCTACGGTCAGCACATGTGCGTGGGGAAGAACGTTGCTTTTATGGAGTTGAACAAGTCCGTGTTTGAGGTGAGTAGCACTCTATCGGTTGCGTAAATAAATACCTACCTAGGTACTCGTATGGTTACCTTTGTTGCTAATGGTTGTGTGTGTTCTTAGCTCCTACGGCATTTTGACCTTCAGCTACTGAGCCCTGCAAAGCCGTGTGACACGCAGAGTTATGGGATATTTTTGGAGTCGAATATGTTGCTAAAAGTGTCTGAAAGTGCGGGTAACCCGGTTATTGATTGATCATCTCATATTTAGGCGAGCTCGTGATACCATATTACGCATGTCAAATCACCCGCCATACTATCCAACATATTCAGCTTTCGGAAATTAGTATGAACCTCAAAATAAAGATCTCTATTCTACCATGGTTGACAGTTCCATTGGTGCCTCTCGATAATAGCTCTCATATTTCTTAGCAAGAGCTTCCTGTCTTGTTACAGGTTGGAGCGACTTTTCCAGGAAGTAAGCAATAGGAGTAGTAGCCTACGATGCTTATCACTATGTTTGAAGTGACGAAATTGGTTTTGGCTTGTTCGTAAGACCGTTAGCTAGACCACAATACCTTCGTGTGAAACAAGACTTGCGGCAAAACATAGGAAATGACAGAAATACAGAGTCATACAAATGTGACGCTGTAGTAGTGAATCGCGGTTAAGAGCGGAGGCACAATACTCAATTTGAGACAGCATATGATACCATTGATGGTCTAGGGTTTCCAAGACTACAAGCCGTATTCTGCAATATTTCCTGGTGACTACAGTGATTAAAACCACCTTCCAGATATCATGCAAAATTCAAATATCTTAAAAGGAGGCAGGTGGAGCAGGCGAATATCAAAAAGGGCATTATGAGAGAGGCCCGGATGTAATATGACTAAAGCCAAGATGTACAGTAGCTTGAAGCATATTTCGCGACTATAAAGATTTCCCTCATGTGACAACACAACTACAAACCACAATAGCAGGCAAACTCGAAGATCACCCAGCGGAAAGACGACAACAGGATAGGCGCATGCAAAACGGCGAAGTAGCGCAACGAGGAGTACGACCAAAATACGGTCCCAAGAGCCCAAATTATGGTTGGCAAACACATCTGACTTTGAAATGTCGGACATAGAGAACATCGACCCAGTTGAGGAAGAAGCGAACGCCTACAGCCACCTGGCCAGACAAAGTCACCACACGCAACGGAGAGTCGATTAGTACTATTGTATGGTGACGCGTATACTATTTTAGTTTGGCTAGAGTGAATGTGTGACTCTTAACTTAGCTTGAGCTTTAGTTAGCTCTCCTGGGTGGAGCAGGGATGATGCATAGCGAATGCTTATCACCAGCCTTCAGAATTCAATATAAAGAATGATCCCTAGGGGTAATAATAGAGTTGTAATAGGTTATCAAATGGCACATTTTCCCTACCCATTTTTGCAGTAATGTGAGTCCCTCCGCACAAAATGTAAGAGACCATTCAACTCCCGAGGGAGCCTCGCGCCCAAGATCACTTCAATACAAAGCCAACCAAACTCAAACCAAAGGCTTTTCTTGTTGTTAAATAAACATCGTGAGGCATTTGGCTTGAGCTGGTGCTCTGTATGTTTGTCAAAATGCGGGTCACTGCCCGTAACCGAGAACGACAATGCATGGTACAAACCTAAAATGGACGACCCTGAAAAGTCAAACCTGTCTACGACTCCTAATCACACCCATATCTTTATGCATATTGAATCCTTGTCTTATTGAAGCATTTTATCGTTTTGCATCAAGCGCGGAGAATGCGTGCTCCAGGGCAGGGCGTAACTTGATCCATCCCACAAGCAGGTGACACTGTAATTCTAACCAGAAGCAAAAGTCGCAATTGACTGGGATGTTTAAATCTAATCGCACTCGCATGAACAAATAAATGAATGAGCTCAAATATCGAAGCCTAAGAGTCTAAGAACGGAGCTTGTTTTATATCGGGAATATTCTGCGAGAATGATCGTATCCTCATCTCACTTTCTTACAGGCCCAAACAAACCTTACTAAAGAGGGCCATTTCAAGGGTAAATAATCCTAGACACACCAATCAGAGTACCCTTTTCTGCAACAGCGTATTACCGCACTCTGATTGGTGTGTCTAGGATTATTTACCCTTGAAATGGCCCTCTTTAGTAAGGTTTGTTTGGGCCTGTAAGGAAGTGCCATGGTGAATCAGCCATCCGCGGACAGTTGGTACATCTTGACCTACCTCACTAATCATTATTGGATACCCGGCCGCCTGCTTCATTGCAAACAAACCTTAAAACAAGATAGAACGAGTCAAAATTGCAATCTTTCCTCTGCCCACTATCTTGGTAAATAAAGGAATGAACTAATAAATTGCCGGCCCATATTTCCAAATGGCCACTTAATGCGCAGTCGTCTACCAGGGTTATTGGCAAGTCTGGGATTATTGACCCTCGACAACGACTTCCCCACTGCTAACCCCTACCTCAGTCCCTTGACTCGGGCCGACCGACCCACTGGTAACGGTCGGCGCAATGGCCAAATATTTCTCTATTTTACGTCTGTGCACGTTAACTCTTGGCAGCGGTACCTTAAAGAGCTTCTTAGTACCTTATATAGATTTTTCCGTTAAAACACTATAATATATTTATTGTAGCTCTTATAAATTATATATTGTATCCTTAGTTTAAAGTTACGATAAATTTGTGGCGAGCGCACAGACTTAAAATGGTGAAAGATTTGGGCATTATGGCGCATGCAATTCGTCGAAAGCGATGATTGGTGGATCTTGACCTATCCTCGGAAGATACCTGACTCAAGATATTAATGCTAGCAAACTATACGATTGTTTCCATGACGCTAATAAATTGAGATGAGACTACCCCGGATATGTTTGGTGCTCCAGAAGTTATCACTTAAAGAAAAACTTTGTCTCAAATCCAAGTTATTTGGATGGCAGATGATCAGTATTTGGTATGATACTGCCCTCGCAGGATCCATCAGAGTTCAGGTCGCGACAAGCTCAAAGGAGTTGGCTAGCCGCCATGGATGGGCGAGTATACCGCTCGTGGAGGTTCATGGCACACCCCTAGCGCCAGGTGAGAAAGGCATCGGTTTGTCTTTGCGAGTAGCTCTGCTATTTCGACATCTGCAGTATTACGTCTTTGCTGTGAAGAAAAATAAAGAGCCTATGCATGGGAGAGACATCTATAAAGAGAAAGGGTGGATTGCAAAGTTACAAGCAGGCATGAATATTCAACGACAAGTTCAGGAACTTCAATATCCAGATAGTCATGGATTTAATGGTGTCGTTTTCTTGTCTCGATCCTAATTCTATCTATTTATATTGGCTCTGGGTGAGAGAAATCTATGTTCCAAAGCCCGCTCATAGCTTGATTTTCCCCAAGGCAAGTTCCCAAGAACGCTGACATGGGTAGCAAGTCATCATACATAGTTTCGCACGTGTTGCCAGAGCCAAATTTGGGGATGGCATTATAATATTGGCTAGTAGAATCGGTATCCATGATCGGAAAAGTAAAGGAGTCATCTTCCTTGTTATAGGACCCAAAAAAAGTCTGCGTTGACTGGATGAAGGCTGTTGCAAACCTCAAAAATACCTTGCACAATTCGTAAAGTCGATTAGTTGCTGCGGAAATGCTTCTCCCTTCTTCAAGTGTACGCAGAACTTGGCTCAAAAGTTCGACATCATCCTGGCTGTGTGATGCAATAGAGTGGGTAAAAACAACAATGAAATGAGAGAAGGAGGAGAATAGCAATATCCTATAGCAACGGATTTAGTACTACGACCTTGATCCACTAGTTTCGTGACCTATTTAAGGAGGCGATATGGGGGAGACTTACCAGCCGGAATATACTCTCATGCCGGGGGTTTTGCTCGAAGACAGCTCCGCACAATTCTGCACGTGACAGAGGAGACCCAGGCGTGCAGCTTTGTATCGTTGAGAACTGATGTGTGTAGCAGCCTCCGAAGAGGTTTTGGCCCCGTATAGGAGCGTTAAGATGTAATAATAGAAGAAGTCAGACCAACCGATGATGAGATCCAAATCTTTTTTGTCTTGCGAATGTTCGGTAGCAATCTGCGACAGCCGAGTATTTAGTTTATAGAGCGCTACTTGACGATAGGTCTTACCTTTTTCAAGCTTACATGCCAAGCAAAGAGACTGCTAACACGTTCTTCAATCATCCGTAATCTGGTTTCTGGCAGCTCACGTCGAGCTCTAACCGAGTAGAGCTCCTCGTACATTTGACCTTGGAGCCTACAAAGCTCAATAAATCCAATTAAGACCTTATCCCAGGCCCAAAATCTTGAATCTTGGTTTGGGGCAAATATTTCCACATCAATGTCATAATCGGGAAAGCTCGACGCCCGTCCAAGATAAAGAGACATAACTTTATCTATCATGTATAGCATCCAGAAGACGTGACGTTTTGCATCTGCCTGCTCAGGTGGGTCACGAGCTACCTCAGTCTCCCGATGGTAACCTAGACTCTGACACAACCTAGCGCCTCCGGACACAAGTGTCCAGCATAAAGATGGTCGAGCATCTCCCTGCGCTTTCATAGCCTATCTCGAATGAATTACTGGCTGAGATGTGCAAGATGGAAGATAGTAGACTTACGCCCATCATCAAACACTGAATATTCTCTAAAGTAGGCGTGACTAGGAACTCATAGTCCTGAATACCGATACAAAAATTCTTCTCGCACAGTTTGGCATACATCGCACAATCAGAGCTTGAGAGGGCGGGATCATCCTCTTTACCATACGCATCGAGAAGATAGAATAGAAGGCCGTTAACTAGTATAACTTCGCCCTTTGATGGTGGACTCAATGGAAAGTAGACTTTCTTGCATAAGTTTTCAAGCATAAGATGGTCTCTGAAGCCGTTATGCAAAATCACCGGAGGTACTTTCACTTAAAGCATATTAGTTTATAGTTTATTGACCAGGCTAGGGAATTTTACGGACCTGTGGCCTTCTTTAGGGCAGCAATCACAACCGACACTGGTGGGAGATCAATACTTTCAGTCAATAATCTAGTGGACGAGCAGGGGAAATAAACATCATTGACTGGAGAAGGTTGATTTTGCCTTTGGAGAAGTAATTTCAGAGATGCCAGTGAAGACCGAATTTCCTGGTTAATACCAGGGGGAGTTTACCTCTCCAGCGGAGAGTTCTGCCGAAAGAGATGCCTGTGCTGACTGGCTGTTGAAAGATGGTTCATTCTGGTAAGGTGTATTCGGGACTAACTCTGTCGTTCGTTCAGTATTCACAACGCAAACCTCGAAGGGGAGTGGATGAGGTTGCTGGCGCCGCTCAAGCTTTGCTAGTCGCTCTTTGATCTCGGCAAGGTTTTCGTGGACGGCACTGAAATTGGTCTTTTCGCTAGATGATGTTAGTGGTTATATGAAAGCAGCCTACTCCTGGAACTTACGGGGAGTCTGCTGATGCGACGTCAGAGCAGGCTTCACCAGTTGTAGCCGCCGATGTGGCCCCACAAGGTAGACTAGCTATGCGACAGCTTGAACAGGGAGAAGTTTTGTCACAGCGAATCTTTGGATATGTCAGCTCCGGTGGACGCTTCTGTGAAACTTATGGGACATATGAGGACCTTTCTAATCCTACAATTCCCGCACTATGTTGACACGCAGGCACTTTATCAGCTTCCCAGTTATCAGCGAGATTCCTAGAATGCTTACCGACTTAGCTATAAGTGAAGTGTTACGGGCCACTTTCCTGCTAACCCTGTTTCCGACTCTACTCACCTTTACTACCTCTGGGGGGCGGCTACTGGTCGAAAGGTCCATTTTAGCTAACCTCTGAGGTTTTGTTACAAGAGATTCTCTCTTTGAGACTGTATCAAAAGGGAAAGCAAAGTAAAAGAATAAAAATCGTAGGTTGGCGCGGATGCCGCGGAACACCCGGCCGCGCAGCCCGCGTAACCCGCGGAGTCATAGAACCATGGTAGCATGGTCCACAATAATTTTATGCGTTGACTGATTCAAACTATCGTTGAAGTAAAGCAAAACAAAGAGAGGATGAAGAA
Source organism: Chalara sp. BL73 (assembly GCA_918026815.1). NCBI lineage: Eukaryota > Fungi > Ascomycota > Leotiomycetes > Helotiales > Chalara > Chalara sp. BL73. The sequence continues at coordinate 573,520 of CAKJVC010000066.1, read as the reverse complement.
TAGCGTTAAGAATAAACATTTAATGGCGCTTTTTATTTATTCCGTTCTTTTGCGGGGAGTACTGGAGTAGTATTTGGGCAGATATACGAGCAAATTTTAAGAAAGTAGCTGGGAAGCTATTAGGTTGCCTGAGACTCGGAAGGTTAGGGTCTTAGCAGCCTGGAATAAGTACGGGTCACCGCGGAATGCGCGAATTCTCTTTCGGCATGTTGGCTCGAGTCGAAAAAAAGGTTATACCGCTAATAGTTTCCGGTCAGAATTTGCAGAATTGCTTCAGAGTTTATGTAGCTAGAATATATATATCTCATTCTGGATGAGAGCACAAAAGATAAATATCTCACTCTCTTATCCCATTCTTCTTTCCAGGGTCTTTTACATATCCTTGGGTTCATGTTACCACTCTTCCATGTCGAAAGAATCTCAATCATGTCAGGCATCTAGCCGGTTACAGAGGTATCACTTTCCTTTTGAGTTTTCTCCCATTCTAACTAACAATTACCGGTATAAAGACAGCAATTTTCCCAACTTCGTGTTGGATCTCTGCCAAAGGCTCAGGCCACCTCTCAAAATCCTCAATCTTCGAGCATCCGACCAAAAGATCTCCTCCCAAATCCTTCTTCCAGCGCCAGCGATTCGAGCGGCAGATCTGTGGTAGACGGATGGCGGCTAGGGGAAGATCCCAAAGTGGACTGTTCGGGCCATTTTGAATTCTGCGGTCCTTGGGGAGTAGGAACCATGATCGTTGGGTTCCCCTTGTTGATGTACTATATGTGGATCGGTTCCACATTCTACGGAGGGCACTTTCCTGCTCCTAGCTCTAAGCAATCTTTCATTGGCTTTATCAGACACCTCGCAGATCTGGTACATGAGCACGCATATCCGAGCCTACGGGCCTGGAAGATCTACTGGTCATTCTTCCTCGTCGAGGCGGCATTTTACTGTTTCTTGCCTGGCGTCAAGGGTTACGGAAAGCCCCTCAGCCACGAAGGGGGCAAACAGCTCAAGTACCACTGCAGCGCCGTGTGGTCCTTCTACATCACTATCTTAGTGGCTGCAGCACTCCACTTCACGGAAAACTTCCGGCTCTATGTGATCATTGATGAGTTTGGGCCAATACTATCAGTTGCTATCATTTCGGGCTTTCTCGTGGCTATTGCGGCATACCTCTCTGCTTGGCTTCGCGGCGCTCAGCACAGAATGACAGGATGCTTACTGTATGACTTTTTCATGGGCGCGGAGCTAAATCCTAGGATCGGCCAATTAGATTTCAAGATGTTTTTTATGGTTCGAATTCCTTGGTTCATTTTATTTGCTATTTCTTGTGCTACAGCTGCCAAACAGTATGAGATTTACGGCTATGTTTCTGCTGAAGTCATGTTTCTGGCTGGAGCTCACTTTTTGTACGCGAACGCGTGTGCGAAGGGTGAGGAATGCATATTATCAACATGGTCAGTCCCCTACATCACCTCTCTAGTCAATCTACAAACAGAATATAAATTGATCCTATGAAGGGACATCTACTATGAGAAATGGGGTTTCATGCTCATATTCTGGAACCTGGCTGGTGTCCCCCTCAGTTATTGCCACTGCACGCTTTACTTTGCCAACCGCCTGGACACTGCATCTGATTGGTCCATTCCTGCGCTCCGTATTCCGGTTTTGATCTTTCTCTTCACATCATACCTCTTTGTGTACTGGATCTGGGACACCACGGGTAGTCAGAAGAACCGCTTCAGGGCGCAAGAACGTGGGAAGTTGGTACTAAGGAGGACGTTTCCCCAACTACCTTGGCAAACACTTCAAAACCCTCGTACTCTCACAACTGCATCCGGGAATAAAATTCTTGTGGATGGTTGGTATGCGTATGCTCGGAAAATACATTATACTTGCGATATCTATTTTGCCCTTGCTTGGGGTGCAGTTACTGGATTTGGTAGCCCCTTTCCATGGTTTTATCCCGCTTTCTTTACAGTTATGATTCTACACCGAGCGTATCGGGATATTCAGCGGTGTAAAGCGAAATATGGCGAGATTTGGACAGAGTATGAAAAGCAGGTTCCTTGGTTATTTATTCCAGTATGCATTTTCCCTTGTCCACTTCCTTCATGACATGGCGCTAAAAATGACTAGCATATTATTTAGATAGGATAGCGATATCTTGAAGGATTGTAGCCATACTTTAACTGTCTTGTGAAGTGATATTTTAAGTTATTCTATTCTGAGCTGGGATACGAACCCTATGTGCTTGCTACTTGTACACTCAAATGATATCTTCTTACTCTGAACCTACTTTTCAAGACACTCCGGTGGCGTGTGAGGGACACAGGCGTGTACGTTGAGGGTCTAGCCCTAATTGTATTATTATTATTCCTTCTAACGTGCTGTATCAGTCAGGGACTATGTAGCACGGCTAGCGCCTAGGCGCTAGCGTTTCTATTTAATTAATTTACAAGCAATGGTGGTAGCCAATTTATTCCAGTGAATGTCGAGGGTCTAGCTTTGATTGTAGCAAATAGCAAAACAAATGAAATCGTAACAAACGTTTATTTTTTTCTTTCTAGCTCCTTTAGCGCCTCTAGCTCTTTTAGCTCTTGTTCTCGCTTTAGCCTGTTCAGGTGATTCTGTCCAGTACAAACACTAGTCTTTTTTAAAAACGCCAGCGTTTTTTCAATGCCGATTGTCGTGTGCAATAGTAAAGCTATTGTAAGCTTGTTTCTTTCAAAGTCGTTTTTAAGCTTTGATTTAGCTAAAACTAGCTTAGGATCATTGCAGCTAAGTAGCAAATGCTAAGCTGTTTCTTTCGTTTCGCACACGTATTTGTTAAACGTTACATATTATTATTATTATTATTCCTTTTAACGTGCTGTATCAGTCGAGGACTATGTAGCACGGCTAGCGCCTAGGCGCTAGCGTTCCTATCTAGTTTATGTACAAGCAATGGTGGTAGTCAATCTATTCCAGTGAATGTTGAGGGTCTAGCCCTAATTGTAGCAAATAGCAAAACAAATGAAATCGTAGCGAACGTCTATTCTTCTCTTTCTAGCTCCCCTAGCGCCTCTAGCTCTTGTTCCCGCTCTAGCCTGTTCAGGTGATTCCGTCTAGTACAAACGCTAGTCGCTTTGAGGAACGCTAGCGTCTTTTCAATGCCGATTGTTGTGTGCAATAGTAAAGCCATTGTAAGCCTGTTTCCTCCAAAGTCGTTTTTGAGCTTTGATCTAGCTAAAACTAGCTTAGGATCATTACAGCTAAGTAGCAAATGCTGAGCTGTTTCCTTCGTTCCGCACACACACTTGTCGGACGTCACATGCCCTAGCTTGTGCAAATATGATCGAATATAGCCATAGCCGAGCTTTAATTGAAATAGCGAGCTAGCTAGCTCTCTAGTCGTTCCGCGCGGTAGTTGTATTTTTGACTTGATTTTCCACGGAAATAGCTTTTTGTACGTAAATGGATTTGTACTAGGCTTGCTGTCGTACTTTGCTAGCACATTTTTCCATTCCGCAATATTAGCTTTTTTAGCTTCGCAGCCGAATACCGCAAAACTCGTCGTTGTAGTGCTAGGCTCAATAGTTGTAGCTAGTTTAGCTAGTTTGTCGGCTTGGTCGTTTCCATAGATATCCGTGTGCCCTGGAACTCACTTTAGTGCAATACTAGCTCCTTTTTCTATTGCATATAGCGTAGCTTCGCTAGCGCGTATTTGCTGTGATTGGCCGGGATTGTCGTTAGCTGATTTTAGCCTGTGAAGTGCGGCTTGATTGTCGGCATAAATATTGTAGTTCTGGCCTGGCTGTACTATTGTACTAGCGTATTCGATAGCTTGTGTGATTCCTTCTAGCTCTCCATTGTAGACTAGCTGTAATTGGCCAATGTTGTCGATATTACGATGTATTGTACTAGGCCGTCCTTGATTGTCGTATTGTAGCGCAATAAAGCCGATTCCTACACTTGTCGATTCGGTGCTCGGAATCATCGACGCATCGGAATACATATTAATTGTACTAAGGTAGCTTAGGTGATTCAAGCTAGTTTGGTGCATTGTGGTGGCGTCTTCTTTTGACAGGGAGCTGATTTCGACTTTGTATGGCGTAGTGCGATTCCATGAAGCGTACTTGTAGTGCTGAATATGCTCTAGTCTAGCTGAACTGGCTAAACTAGCTAAACTAGCTGAACTAGCTGAACTAGCGATGCGTTTTAGCTGTGTGCCGGCTGTAGCTGTTTGTGTAGCTTGTTTGATAGGGTGATTTTGAAGTAGCTTTAAAGCTCGAATAGCATATTGTCGTACGTTAGCGTTAAGTCGTACGCTAGCGGGATACAATGCTGATTCGACCTCTATAGAGCAAATTGGACTAGTTCGGAAAACACTTAGTATTTTGCGTAGTGCCAGGTTCTGTAATAATTGTAATTGTCGGCTGAATTGTGCTTGGCCTTTCCACTATATTACCGCTCCGTAGTCGGCTACGCTAGTCACGCAAGCGAGGTATAATTGTCGCATAGCAAAAGGGCTAAGACCTTGTTTCGTGTTAGCTAGTCTAGCTAGTCGATAAAAACTAGATCTAGCTTGGCTAGTACGTATTGCGACGTGTTGCTTAAATGTAAGCCCTGAATCGAACCAAATGCCTAGCTAGCGTACTAGCTTTTTTGGCTGTACGACGTTGTTGTCAGGTAGTCGTAAGCTAATTGTACTAGCTAGTTTAGCTGTCGTAAAATGGATTAGTTCGGTTTTGGCCAAATCAAATTGAATTGCATTCAAGCTCGCTAGTTCAGCTAGTTTAGCTACTTCGCGTTCTAGTATGCGTACATTTTTCCGGAGGCTAGTCGATGACGTAGTCAATGACATGTCGTTTATGTACGACACTATTTTAATCGACGAAGCTAGCTTTGCCGCTAGGTCTCGTATGTAAATTAAGAATAGTATTAGCGAAATAGGACTGCCTTGCGGGATGCCGGTATCAATTGTACTAAATTGCTTTAATTGGTTGTCGAACGACAGTCGTAATTGTCGATTAGCTAGAAATAACGACACCTAGGAAATCAAGCTAGTCGGCATGCCGAGCTTTTGCAAAATAGCTAGTAGCTGATTTTTGGCCACGTAATCGAATGCTTTTTTGATGTCTAAAAACAACGTTGTTGTAATACGTTTTGCTAGTCGATTTTGTTGTATCTCATTTGTCAATAGCATTGCCGCGTCGATAGCTGATTTTTTCAAGCGACCTCCGATTTGCGTATTGTGCAATAAGCTAGTCGTTTCCGCTAAGTAGCTAAGTCGCTGTGCTAAAATACGTTCGCTGATTTTGCCTAAGCAATTTAGTAGCGATATTACTCTGTATACTGTCGGATTCGTGTAGTCAGGCTTTTGATGTTTTTTGAGTATTACACCTGTAGCTTGCTTCCAGCACTTTAGGTGATAGCCGACATGCAATAGACTAGCGAATAGTCTATAAAATAGCTCCGGATCCGTACGATAAGCTTGACGAATAATATCTTGATTGATCAAATCCGGACCTGGCGTTTTGCCTTTGATTTTTGCCGAACATGCATTTTCTAGCTCCGAAATAGCTAGTTTCGGCTTAGGGCTAGACCCTCAACATTCACTGGAATAGATTGACTACCACTATTGCTTGTACATAAACTAGATAGGAACGCTAGCGCCTAGGCGCTAGCCGTGCTACATAGTCCTCGACTGATACAGCACGTTAAAAGGAATAATAATAATAATAGCTAGTTTCGGCCATGCCCACGTAGTACTAGGTTGATAATTGTACCAAGCTAAATTAGCTGCTATTAGTGGCGGAGGGAACAGTTTGCTACGTAGCGTACTAGCTTTGCCTTGGAACGTCGTTTGGCCTGATATAGTCGGCAATCTTTCCGTTTGTCGATCCTTTGTATAGGCCATAGCTTTGTAAATTGATCGCGGATCCTCTTTTTCCAGAAATTGATTCCAATGCTTGCGTTTTGCACGTTTGATGGCCAAAAAATAGCTATTCCGAGCTACTAGATATGCTTGTTTCCGACTAGCATCACGTGCTGGCTGTTGACTAGAATCACGTGCTAGCTGTCGTTTGCACTGTAGCATAGTTTGCCGTAATTCCCGTAGTTCGTCATTCCACCAAAGCTTGGCTTTAGCGCTAGTTTTCTGTATTGGAATAGCTATTTTTGCTGCTATAGTAATAGCTGTAGTAAGCAATTCCGCAGCTTGATCTAAAAAATCGGTAACTAGTATATCCGAATAGCTAGCGCTAGCGTGTTGTAGGATTTGTCCGATTTCCAAATTAGGATCCTGAAGCATTTCCAAGCTGGCTGAGCTACTTTAATCAATTGAACTAAGCTGAACTAAGGCCGAGCTGTTTAAAATCGAGCTATTTTCGATTGCTCGAGCAAAAGCTTCGGAAAATCGAAGCCAGTCAGCTAATTGCGTATTGAATCTAGTTTGCATATTGTTGTCGAAATCCGAGCTAGTACTAGTTCCGCGTATTGTGAAAAGGATGCCGTAATGATCCGAGCCTAGGTCAAGCAAAATTTGCCAGTCGTCGACTAGTTCAGCTAAATTGCTCGAAACTAAAGTCAAATCTAGTACCGATTTTCTAGCTAAGTGCGGCCGAAAAAAGGTGCCTTCGCCAGGCGTATTCAATAACGCTAGTTCTTGATTTTCGATCCAATTAACTAGCTCGTCGGCATTCGGACTAAGCTTTGCTAATAGATTTTACCAAGAGTGATGCGTATTAAAATCGCCTAGCAAAATTGTACTTGGCTGTAGCGTTCTAGCATACAAGCACCGATTTAGCGTTTTAGGCCTTAATCTAGCTTGGTCTGATTCCTGGTAAATATTGAGAAGTTGCAATTTTGACGTTTTTTCGACAATATCGACTACAAGCATGTCGGAGTTACGTAGTGACGTGCTTGCTATAGTGACTATTGGCCGATAGCTTTTTGCTACGTAGACTAGTGTACGGAGTCGGAATGCTAAGTCAGCCGGCAAAATCTGTAGAAATGCTGAATAAGCTATTGAGCGTGTTGTCGAATAGTCTAGCTCATTGTCGGCTGGTTGCACTAGCTATGGTTCTTGAACGACGATTATATCGATTTTTAGCTCAATAGCTAGCTGGAGTGCTGATTCGGTAGCTGCGGCGCTTTTGTTAAGGTTCACTTGTAGTACTTTCGTATTGCTACTAATTATGCTAATTTAGCTTAGTCGATTTAATTGAGGTAAAAACCTCGCATGCTCGATTATCAGCTGTATAGTTGCTTTTGCAATTTGCACAACTAGGAACTAGATGCACGCATTTGGCTCCTTTTGTATTGCATGTATTGCAAGCATGCTTTTGCGTTACGTGACCTTCACCGCATAGCTTGCATTTGGCTGATTTTTTGCAATGCGTGTCGATATGCCCGAATGCCTGACATTTGCCGCATTGCGTAGTCGGCGCTGTAGCATAGAATTTCTCTACGCGTACACTGATGCCGGCGATAAATAGCCGGTGTTGAATAGCTCGACTAGCTTCGTCGGCTGTAGCAAATGCGACGACGATAGATCCCGCACGTTGATTGGCCCGCTTGTCAGCTGACGACAGCCAATACGGCTTTCCGATAGGTTGTAGACCTTTATTGAAAGTCTTGATTTCATCGATCACTAGCTCCATGTGTCACGGCACGAGCTGTGGATCTACAGATACAGAGGGCAGCTGTGGTACTATACGAGAATTTATAGCTAAGGAAAGAAGAGGGAGCTCGAGAAAAGCAGGCTATATATACACGAGGAGCTCGGGGAGCTCGCCTAATATAGATCACGTGTGCTTGGGAGCACGCGACGTGACACCATGCCGCTAAGCGTATTGAAGTCGGCTGTCGTCGACAGACCTATAAGGCACGACAACAACAATTTTCAACCCCCCCTATTTTGTTCAAAACACGTCTCCAATACTTGAAGAACTAGCTCACTAGCCTATTCCTCCCAGCAATAGCCAGCTCGACGCGTGGTGCGCGTAGAAAACGCTTTGTTGTGGTCGATATGTCGAGCGCGTCCGACCCCTTTTCCGAGGCGCCCGCCTCTAGCCCACCACCAAGTGATGCTGTCGACATGATCGATGTGCCTATCGAAAGCTCTAGCTTAGAGCTACCGAATCAGCCTAGTAGCAACAGTGCTATTAGGCCTATCGAGCTAGAACCTAGCTCCGACCCAATTGCTAGCAATCCTTTCGCGACAAAAAACTTTTCTGCCGCATTTGCCTCAGGCATCAATTTTCACCGCTCGAATCACAACCAAAACGGGAAGCGTACGGCATTTAGTTTTTCCGCAACCGACAACAACAACGCGAAACAAGCACGTTTTGCAACAACAACAACAACACAATCGGCACGCGAGCTAGTTTTGCAAGCAAGAGATTTATTGATCCAAGCTAGCTTAGCTACGCAATCACGCGACGAGCAATCGAAGCTACTAGATTTGCTAGAGATTTTCAGAGAGTACACGGAACAAGGAAAATTGCGTACGGCCTCTACAATCATCACGTCGCAAATCGCCAATCTGGAATCGGCCACGCGTCAAATTGAGAACAAAGCCAAAGCACTAGCTAAAGTGCCTACAGCTACAGCTACAGCTACAGCACCTACAGCTACAGCACTTAAATCAACACCGTCGTACGCGTCAATAGCTACGACAAGCAATACGGCCTTAAAAAAAGCCTCAAGAATGGACCCTAGTTCAGCCTAAATCAGCCAACAAAGTAGCTAAACTAGCTAACTCAAAAACAGAACTAAGCAAATTTAAGGCCCAAAGGCTAGTTTTAATCAAATCTCCAAATGCAAACAACGCATTCTCGCCGCTAGCACTACGGAACGCTTTCAACAATGCTTTTACGCAAAAAGGCATAAAAGAGCCTGTAGTCAATACAATCACAAAATCACTAGGCCAAAACCTAGTAGTTACGACAACTAGCCAATTTTCGGCACAATTTCTACTCGACAAACAATCTATTTGGCAACATTTAGTTTCGTACAAAACAGCTCAAATCGACGAGCCTTGGCATAAAGTCGTACTACATAATATTCCGACAGCCGACTTCAATACAGCTAGCGGCATGGAGCTAATAGTTGAAGAAATCAAGACTTTCAATAAAGGTCTACAACCTATCGGAAAGCCGTATTGGCTGTCGTCAGCTGACAAGCGGGCCAATCAACGTGCGGGATCTATCGTCGTCGCATTTGCTACAGCCGACGAAGCTAGTCGAGCTATTCAACACCGGCTATTTATCGCCGGCATCAGTGTACGCGTAGAGAAATTCTATGCTACAGCGCCGACTACGCAATGCGGCAAATGTCAGGCATTCGGGCATATCGACACGCATTGCAAAAAATCAGCCAAATGCAAGCTATGCGGTGAAGGTCACGTAACGCAAAAGCATGCTTGCAATACATGCAATACAAAAGGAGCCAAATGCGTGCATCTAGTTCCTAGTTGTGCAAATTGCAAAAGCAACTATACAGCTGATAATCGAGCATGCGAGGTTTTTACCTCAATTAAATCGACTAAGCTAAATTAGCATAATTAGTAGCAATACGAAAGTACTACAAGTGAACCTTAACAAAAGCGCCGCAGCTACCGAATCAGCACTCCAGCTAGCTATTGAGCTAAAAATCGATATAATCGTCGTTCAAGAACCATAGCTAGTGCAACCAGCCGACAATGAGCTAGACTATTCGACAACACGCTCAATAGCTTATTCAGCATTTCTACAGATTTTGCCGGCTGACTTAGCATTCCGACTCCGTACACTATGTTGAAACCTCAGGCACACAGCCCCACTATAAACCCTGACTGCAGGCATATAAGATAAGAGGCCCTGCCCTTATCATTGAATAATACAATCAAGTTCTCTTTCTTTTTAACAGGTTATAAGCCCGGATTCCGCACAGGACTTAACTACCAGCTAAGTCCTGTTTTACAAATCAGAGAACGCTACTAATTCACATATTCCAAGTACATTTTTACAGGTTAAAAGTTAAATTCACTTTACTTTTCTTTCTTTTTCTTTTCAGAAGTGTTCTTTTTTCTTTTTAAAAGCAATTCAGTATACACTATTCAGCTTTGCTTAACAAAGTTTCAAAATTAAGTAATTCAATCACTTGTTATTTTGCAAATTACAAATAACAAACGGACTGTTCGGCTTCTTAGCTTTTTTCTTCGTCGTTTTTGTTAGTTTAACGAACTTTTCGGCTGTACTAGCTTTTCTTTCCGTTCTTTTCTTTGTTCAAAGCTTTTCGATTATTTCAATAGTTGGTTTTTTTTTCGCTTTGTTGATAATATACACAAAAAAGCTGTACTAGCTTCTTTTTCTCGAGTTCTGCTTACTTTTATTCGGTAGCAAGTTTTTTCTTTTTTTCGTATGCATGCTTTTAAAGTCAGTGCCCCTGCTTTAAGCTATAGCTAAAGCCAAGTGTTTTAAACATTAAGTTTAATAGCTCTTTTTCTCGAGCCTTAACAAAGTGCGTTGATAAGTTTTTCATTTCTACTTACTAGGCCAAGCGAAGATATGTAAGCCCACTTACACTTTACTGGCCGAACGGCTTTTTCTAAGCTTTATTCGAAATCAACTTTTAAAAGCTTCAGTTTGCTGTACTGTAAAATGGACTTTTAAAACATACTTAAGCTAAAAAGCTTTTTGCCGAAGTTAAACAGTAGCTAAAACGGTTCAGAGCGCTTAAAAACTTTTGTAGCGCGGTATAAAAAACGTTGTGTAAAACACTCGTCGATTTTTTTTACAGAAAAATCGTTGCTCGAGCTTGAAAAATCTCAACTTTATTACCGGCTAGCACAGCGCAATTTAGACTACTAGTTTTTTTATATCGAAAGTACAGTCGGCGACGCGTTTAACACATATTTTAATCGGCTAAATCGCACTTTTTACTCAACTTGTTTTAAAGAGCGCAGCAACGAAGTGCTTTTATTTCAAGCTGATTTTCAAAAAAGCTACTACTTTTTAGCTAGCTTTACCGATCTGTTCGGGTTTACTGTACGATTACTTTTGCTTGAAGTTAAAGTAGTTATTTCGTTTTACAAGTTAACTTTACTGCTGTCGAAAGCTTTACTAAGCTCAGATTTAAGCGTTGCTTTAGTTTAAAATCAGAAAACCAAGCTCGAGCTTTTTTTAAGTCTTAGCTCTAGCTCCAACTTTTTTACATTAAGCTTAAGCTCTAGTTCTAACAAATACTTACTGCTTAAACTTCGCTAACGCCGACTTTAAATGTTTCCGCCAGAACTTATTATTATTTTTTTATCGCTACTTTCGTTACTATAACCGACGAGCTTAAAGCTTTATTCGGCTTGTCTATAGTGCTGCCGTTCGAGTCAAAAGCCAACTAAGCCGACTTTTACCGCCGAATAAAAGAATACTTTATTTTTAGTAAGCTTAGTATTATTCTAAGTAAGTCCAGAATCTTTATACTTTCGGCCGAGCTAGTTTTTTTTACAAATGCGGAAAGCGAAATTACTTTAATGCAACAAAAGCAATATCAAGCGGCTCGCAGCGAGTATGTTAGTTTAATAAAAGTGTACAGCAAAAAAATAGCAATTTGGAAAAAAAAGCAAAAGCGCGTATGTGCTGCTATTAAGAATCGCTGTAGCTATAATAAACACTCGGTTGTAAAACATATAACTCGAATATACGACATGCTAAAAGCTCTAGAAAAGACTCGCGCTACCGGCGCCGGAAAGCTGATTAAGCTATTTTTTAAATTTTACAATATGAATCTCGCAAACTGCAAAAATGTCAGTAAGCTGGCTAGTATGCTGCTACAAGTTAATAATGAGCTGAAAAATTTACACACAAGTGCCGCGTTTACTAACGTACAGCTTGTTATACGTTTTTTTTAAGCTTTAAGTTTTGCATATAATATTTTTGTTACAACGTTCCAGCAGACACACAGCTTAATTAACGGCCTTAGCATTTTAGCCGTTACTTACGAAACGGTCACTTAAAAAGCTTTCGATAAAAAAGCTCGTCAAAGCTTTATTACTACTAACACAGCGTTTTTGGCGCACAGCAGTCGCTAGTTTAACTTTGCGGATTTTTGCACTTACTGCAAAAAACTTCGTTACACAAAAGCTAAATGCTTTTTAAAGCATTTTTACTTAAAAAAAGACTTCAATAATAAAGCAAAAAGGCGCTATAACCGTAAACGGCGAGCTAAGAATAAAAAAGACAGCAAAAAGAAAAAAGCCAAAGCATTACTAGCTGCTAAAACTTTTAACGACTTGTTATTCGTTACAACTAACTTCAGCTGTTTAGCTTTTAACTCGGAAGTTTTAGCCGGCATTGTTTTCTAAAATACAGCTTTGCTAAACTACTCGAATACTGTTTTTCAGAACAAGTGAGTTATCGATACAAAGTGTACAAACTACGCGACAAGCAACTTAGCTAGCTTTATAAGCATTACACGCGAAGACTTCGGCGCATGTAAAAGTGTTAAAAGCAGCGTTAAGTACGAAAGCAAAAAAACTGTAGAAATTCTTATTTCAAGACTTAAAAACAAGCTCGCGAAGCTGACTTTGACCGATGTGAAATACTGTCCAGCTATAAGCTTTTTTAACCTGATTTCGGTTTTTTAACTTTACCGAAAAGCCGAGCTCGTTTTGATTTAAAAGTCAATATACTGGATTATTAATAACTACAAAATCAACGCATTTGCGCAGTACGGCTTTTAGCTGCTTAACTGCGCCGAGTGACTTTCTAACTCCGGATTTATAGCTTTTCCTGCTGTAAAAGCTTTTTTAGCTAAAGCTTTTACTGCGTTTCAAGTATACACCGTTCGTAAAAACATGCTGTTGTAGCACAATCGAATAAGTTATTTTAGGCACTAGAACTTAGCTAAATTGCTTGTAATAGTTACAAGCGTAAACTTTGCTCTGGAACACCTTAAAAGCCGACACGCTTGCGAAACGTGTATTACGCAAAAAAGCACTAAGCAGCCGCACAACTATCAAATTGAGCCAAGGCAGCACAAGCTAAAACTGGTTTATACAAACGTAGTTGGCTTAATTGCAGTAAAAAGCTTCGACAGCAGCCGTTTTTTCGTAACTTTTAAATGCGACAAAACGAAGTTCGTTCGAGTATATTTAATAAAAACAAAAAGCGAAGTTACTGACTGCTTTACTTATTTTAAAAAGTACTACAAGCGTGTCGACAAAAAAAAAGTTATTCGACGAATCCGCAGTAACAATAGCGGGAAATATATATTTTACAAGCTAAAGCAGTATTTTTTCGCCGAGAAAATCGACTAGAAACCTACAGAAACGTACACTTTAAAAATGAACGGCGCAGCTAAGCGTTTTAAGCGTACAATATAGCGCAAAGCCGCTTTTTTTTTAAAAAGAGCTAGCTTGGACTTTAAGTTCTGGCCTAAAGCAGTACAGTATACTAGATATTTATATTTACGTTTTTTACACACTATTATTAAAAAAACACTATAAAAAGCGTAAACAAAAATCCGGCCGGCGCTAGGCTATATTCGGACTTTTAGATCGGTAGTTTATTACAGTAACTTCGGCAAAAAGACAAAGCTGCGAAATGAAGCACGCCGAAAAGTTTTAGTAAAGTACGAAAGTAATGCTATTTGTCGAATTTTGACTTTAGATAGTCGTATTGCTCGTAAAGCTTTTATTCGCACAATTGAACGGTTGTTATAGAACGAGCTTAGTTTATAAAAGAAATTTAAGTTATCGGACTTTTTAAAATTACAAACTTTAATTTCGAAGCTTTTAGATACAAGCTTTTTTAAGCTTAAAAAGAAACGCTTTGCGGTAAATGAATATTTTGACTTTACAACCGACTTTCGCAAGCTTGCAGCAAAGCTAGCGATTACACTTCCAGCGGCAGTTCAGCTTAGACTTAGCTCTGGCTCAGCGTTTTTTCGTTTAGCTTTTTTTACAGCTTTTTTTACAGTTTTTACTTTAACTTCGCTTTTTTTTACTATTGCATTTTTGTTTACCGTTTATCAGTTTTCTTTGCTAGCCAGCTCGGCTGTAAAACAGGAAAACTTATATTCAGGCTTTTTTTTCAATATATACTCGCAGTCTGTATCGTCGGCTAAACTATCTAACAACGCTTTCTGGCCAGATAAACTTCCGTTTCGAGACTTTTTACCAGATCGAGCTGTAAAACGCTTTAATTTCTGAAGCCAAGATTTCAACTTTGACTATAAGTACAAAAAGTCGCAGCAAAAGAACGACTTGTATAACGCGTCAGACATTGTTCGGCCGCGAAACGATGCTAGCGCTTTGGAATATACTTTACTTAGCGTTCAGGACGAGAAAGAATATAAACAGTAAAAACACGTTCGGCATTCTGAACTACGTAAGCAAACTTTTTGGTCGATAGCCGACAACGAGTTTTTAAATACTTTGAATTATATACTAGCTACGCTTTTGTTTCACTTCGAGCTTTAGCACTTCGACAGCTTTCCAGACTTTATTGCTTTGCCGCTGATTTTACTATACTTCTATTTACTTACTTATTACTCTCTGTTAGCATTTCTAAGCCACGCAAGCTTTTCCGAGCTATTTAAGCCGCGCACGCTGAAAAAGGCTATAGAATCCTTATAGTAGAACATGTAAAAAGCCGCAATTCAAAAAGAATACAGCTTTTTTGTTGAAAACGGCACTTGGACAGCAGCAAACACTTTACTAAACCGTGTAGCTTTAAGCAGAAAATAAATGTTTAAAATTAAGCGCAGTGCCGAAAAAAAAATCCTGCGGTATAAAGCGCGCTAGGTAGTCTGCGGCTTCGAGCAACAGGAAAGCGTAGATTTCTACGAGACTTTCGCGTTAGTAGTCAAGCTTATAAGTTACAAAGCCATTTTTGCCTTTGCTGCAGCTTTCGACTAGAAGCTCGAGCAAATAAACGTTAAAACCGCATTTCTGTACAAAAACATCGATACAAAGATTTACATAAAACTGCTTACGAGCTGTAGCGTAAGTAAAACATGCAAACTGAAAAAAGCTTTGTACGGCCTGAAGCAATTTTTTCGCGTTTAGTACAAAACGCTGGCCGTTTTCTTTGCAGAACATAGCTTCTAGCTACTCAACGCCGACTCGAGCGTTTTCTACCGAGAAAGCACGATTATTGCTATTTATATGAACGACTTTTTGATTGCCGGCAACTCAAAATTAAGCATTCAAGCTATCAAAACACAGCTTAGTTAGCGGTTTTACATGTTAAATTTTGGCTCGTGTCATTTTTACTTTGAAATGAAAGTTATTCGCGACCGACTACGCCGAACGTTACGCTTGTCTTAAAAAGCTTACTTACGCAAAGCCCTAAAAAACTTTGGCATAAAAGCATGCGCTTTCGTAGCCACGCTTATAAAAACGACCACGCAGCTAGCTTCGGCAAGCTCCGACAACTAAGCTAACTTAACTTTCCGCCGCCAATATCAATCTGCGGTTAGTTTTTTAATGTATGCTATACTAAGCACTCGCTTCGATCTGGCTTTTGCCGTTTCAGTTGTTGGCCGGTACGCTTCGAACTCTATAAAAACACATATAAAAGCTATAAAACGGATATTTAAATACATAAAAAAAACAACAAACATGAAGCTAGTATTTCGAAAAAGCATTCAACTGCTTACGGGCTATACAGACTCGGATTAAGCCGGAGACATCGAAACGAGAAAGTTTACATTAGGCTATGTGTTCAATATAAAGAGTGCGGCAATCAGCTAGTCAGCAAAACGGCAGCTTACAGTGTCGCTATCGTCGTGTAAAACAAAGTATATCGGGCAAACTAACGCAACCAAAGAAGCTATATAGCTGCAAAGCTTCTTGAGTCAAATCAATCCAGGTCTTAATCAAAGCTCTGAAGCAACAATTATTTACGGAAACAACTAAGGAGCTATTGCTTTAGCTCGAAACCTTCAGTTCCATGCACGCACAAAACACATCGATATTTAACACTACTTTGTTCGAGAAAAAGTAGCAAACGGAAAAGTCGACCTACAATATATATCAACCAAAGAACAAGTGGCCGATAGAATGACCAAGGCTCTTGCGAAAGACAAGTTCGAAGTTTTCAGGAAAGCGATCGAAGTAGAATAACACGGCTACTGCGGAAACAATCCCTTTGTACAAATGTTACAGGAGTAAAGAGTTATTAGCATGTGAGAGTTTACTTTAAGAAGTTCAAGCTCGGGAAAGGTCTACTTTGTAATTAGTATGTGGAAGCTTTCAGCTGTGGAAGCTTTATGCCTGTGTGGGAGTGTTGAAACCTCAGGCACACAGCCCCACTATAAACCCTGACTGCAGACATATAAGATAGGAGGCCCTGCCCCTATCATTGAATAATACAATCAAGTTCTCTCCCCTTCTAACACACTAGTCTACGTAGCAAAAAGCTATCGGCCAATAGTCACTATAGCAAGCACGTCACTACGTAACTCCGACATGCTTGTAGTCGATATTGTCGAAAAAACGTCAAAATTGCAACTTCTCAATATTTACCAGGAATCAGACCAAGCTAGATTAAGGCCTAAAACGCTAAATCGGTGCTTGTATGCTAGAACGCTACAGCCAAGTACAATTTTGCTAGGCGATTTTAATACGCATTACCCTTGGTGGGATCCACTAGCAAAGCCTAGTCCAAATGCCGACGAGCTAGTCAATTGGATCGAAAATCAAGAACTAGCGTTATTGAATACGCCTGGCGAAGGCACTTTTTTTCGGCCGCACTTAGCTAAAGAATCGGTACTAGACTTAACTTTAGTTTCGAGCAATTTAGCTGAACTAGTCGACGACTGGCAGATTTTGCCTGATTTAGGCTCGGACCATTACGGAATCCTCTTCACAATACGCGGAACTAGCATTAGCTCGGATTTCGACAACAATATACAAACTAGATTCAATACGCAATTAGCTGACTGGCTTCGATTTTCCGAAGCTTTTGCTCGAGAAATCAAAAATAGCTCGATTTTGAACAGTTCGGCCTTAGTTCAGCTTAGTTCAATTGATTAAAGTAGCTCAGCTAGCTCGGAATTGCTTCAGGATCCTGGTTTGGAAATCGGACAAATTTTGCAACACGCTAGTACTAGCTATTCGGATATGCTAGTTACTGATTTTTTAGATCAAGCTGCGGAATCGCTTACTACAGCTATTACTACAGCAGCAAAAATAGCTATTCCAATACAAAAAACTAGCGCTAAAGCCAAACCTTGGTGGAATGACGAACTACGGGAATTACGGCAAACGATGCTACAGTGCAAACGGCAGCTAGCACGTGATGCTAGTCGGAAACAGGAATATCTAGTAGCTCGGAATAGCTATTTTTTGGCCATCAAACGTGCAAAACGCAAGCATTGGAATCAATTTCTGGAAAAAAAGGATCCGCGATCAATTTACAAAGCTATGGCCTATACAAAAGATCGACAAACGGAAATATTGCCGACTATATCAGGCCAAACAACATTCTAAAGCAAAGCTAGTACGCTACGTAGCAAGCTGTTCTCTCCGCCACTAATAGCAGCTAATCTAGCTTGGTACAATTATCGACCTAGTACTAGCTAGGAGTGGCCTAAACTAGCTATTTCGGAGCTAGAAAATGCGTGTTCGGCAAAAATCAAAAGCAAAACGCTAGGTCCTAATTCAATTAATCAAGATATTGTTCGCCAAGCATATCGTACGCATTCGGAGCTATTTTATAGACTATTCGCTAGTCTATTGAATATCGGCTATCACCCAAGGTGCTGGGGGCGAGCTACGGGTGTGGTGCTTAAAGGGCATCGGGGGCCTGGCTACACAAACCCGACAGTATACAAAGTTATATCGCTACTAAATTGCTTAGGCAAAATCAGCGAGCGCATTCTAGCACAGCGACTTAGCTATTTAGCGGAAACGACTAGCTTATTGCACAATACGCAAATCGGAGGTCGATTGAAAAAATCAGCTATCGACGCGGCAATGCTATTAACAAATAAGATACAACAAAATAAACTAGCAAAACGTACTACAACAATGCTGTTTCTAGACATTAAAAAAGTATTCGATCACGTGGCCAAAAATCAGCTATTAGCTATTTTGCAAAAGCTCGGCATGCCGACTAGCCTGATTTTTTGGGTATCGTTATTTTTAGCTAATCGACAATTACGACTGTCGTTCGACAACTAATTAAAGCAATTTAGTACAATTGATACCGGCATTCCGCAAAGCAGTCCTATTTCGCCAATACTATTTTTGATTTATATACGAGACTTAACGGCAAAACTAGCTTCGTCGATTAAAATAGTATCGTATATAAACGACATGTCATTAACTACGTTATCGACTAGCTTACGGAAAAATGTACGCATACTAGAACGCGAAGTAGCTAAACTAGCTGAACTAGCGAACTTAAATGCAATTTAATTCGATTTGGCCAAAACCGAACTAATCTACTTTATAACAGTTAAACTAGCTAGTTCAATTAGCTTACGACTACCTGACAACAACGTCGTACAGCCAAAAAAGCTAGTACGCTAGCTAGGCATTTGGTTCGATTCAGGGCTCACATTCAAGCAACACGTCGCAATACGTACTAGTTAAGCTAGGTCAGCTTTTAATCGACTAGCTAGACTAGCTAATACGGAGCAAAGTTTTAGTCTTTTTGCTATTCGACAATTGTACTTCGCTTGCGTGACTAGCGTGGCCGACTATAGAGCGATAATATAGTAGAAAAGTCAAGCACAATTTAGCCGACAATTACAATTATTACAGAACCTAGCACTACGCAAAATACTAAGTGTTTTCCGAACTAGCCTTATTTGCCCTATAGAAGTCGAATCGGCATTGTATTCTGCTAGCGTACGACCTAACGCTAGCGTACGACAATATGCTATTCGAGCTTTGAAGCTTCCTTAAAATCACCCAATCAGACTAGCTACACAAACAGCTACAGCCGGCACGCAGCTAGAACGCATCGCTAGTTCAGCTAGTTCAGCTAGACTAGAGCATATTCAGCACTGCAAGTACGCTCCATGGAATCGCACTACGCCGTACAAGGTCGAAATCAGCTCGTTGTCAAAAAAGGACGCTACTACAATGCACCAAACTAGCTTGAATCACTTAAGCTACCTTAGTACAATTATCTATTCCGACGCGTCAATAATTCCGAACTCCGATTCGACAAGAGTAAAAATAAGCTTTATTGCTTTACAATACGACAATCAAAAACGGCCTAAAACAATACATCGTAATATCGACAATATTGGCCAATTACAGCTAGTTTACAACGGAGAGCTAAAAAGAATCACGCAAGCTATCGAATACGCTAGTACAATAACACAGCCTGGCTAAAACTACAATATTTATGCCGACAACTAAGCCGCACTTCACAGGCTAAAATCAGCTAACGATAATTCTAGCTAATTACAGCAAATCAGAGCTAGCGAAGCTACGTTACATGCAATAAAAAATAAGCTAATATTGCACTAAAGCAAGTTTTAGGGCATACGGATATTTACGAAAACGACTAAGCCGACAAACTAGCGAAACTAGCTACAACTATCGAACTTAGCACTACAACGACTAGTTTTGCAGTACTTGGCTGCAAAGCTAAAAAAGCTAATATTGCGGAATAAAAAAATGTACTAGCAAAGTACGACAGTAAGCCTAGTACAAACTCATTTACGTACAAAAAGCTATTTCCGTGGAAAATCAAATCAAAAATACAACTACTGCGCGAAACGACTAAAGAGCTAGCAAGCTTGCTATTTTAATTAAAGCTCGGCTATAACTATATTCGATTATATTTGCACAAGCTAAATTATGTAACGTTTGACAAGTGTGTGTACGGAACGAAGGAAACAGCTCAGCATTTGCTACTTAGCTGTAATAATCCTAAGCTAGTTTTAGCTAGATCAAAGCTTAAAAACGACTTTGGAGAAAACAGGCTTACAATGGCTTTATTATTGCACACAACAATCGGCATTGAAAAAACGCTAGCGTTCCTTAAAGCGACTAGCGTTTGTTCTAGACGGAATCACCTGAATAGGCTAGAGCGGGAACAAAAGCTAGAGGAGCTAGAAGCGCTAAGAGAGCTAAAGAAAAAAGAATAAACGTTCGCTACAATTTCATTTGTTTTGCTTTTGCTACAATTAGGGCTAAACCCTCAACATTCACTGGAATAGATTGACTACCACCATTGCTTGCACATAAACTAGATAGGAACGCTAGCGCCTAGGCGCTAGCCGTGCTACATAGTCCTCGACCGATACAGCAAGTTAAAAGGAATAATAATAATAATAATAGAGATGCATAAGAGGTATGAGCGAGACAAAGAGCTACTGGTGTCACGGCACTGTAACGACGCAAGGAATCACGGGCTAGAATAGAGGCATATGGGAGTGCGTACAATAGGCTGATCGTGATTGCCTTATAGGTCTAAAGTACTAAGGATACAAAAACATGAGGAGCAACTGTAAAGGATATGAACAGGCCTTTATATAGGCGACTCCTGTTGAAAGAGGATATGTAATGAAATAGAAGCTAATAGTAATAGCTATACGGATTCGCTAATAGACAGCTGTATTGACTTTGACTTGATTGAACTTGACTTGTTTTTAAATTGACTTGTTCTATTTACAAAGGAGCGGACAGGCTTATTTATACCCTATTGTGCTCTACTAGCGTGAGTCATGGCTTGCGCGTCCTTAGAATTGATTTCTAATAAAAAGAATCGAAAAGATTTAAATCGAATTCGATTTGTAATAGAGTGGCGAATATGACTCATGTGGCAAATATGACTCATAGCAAATATAACTTATGTGGCGAGTATAGATACTATCACCTAATATTACGTAATGTTGGATTACGTAATAATCAACAACTCCGAATCTACTTCGTATTGGGTCTGAAACCCTTTATACTTTAATTACTACTTTTTGCTCTTGTATTATGACTTCCGCGCCGTGCTTTGGGCATACCGATTGTTACATTACTTTTTTTTTTAGAAAAAACTTGCTTTTAAGCTTCGAAATGAAATAGTTCGATAGTGATTCGGTAAAGTTTCGGTATTGAGAAATTTTTTAATTTAGTTTACAATACTAAGCGATTTTAACAACAAAATAGTATTTTGCAATAATAGTAATTTCTGTAAGTTACTTTTTACAGTTAGAACTATTTTTTAGTTGCTTTAATATTGTAAAACGGTTACAATAAAGTTTTTTATGTTTTTTGAAAATATAAATAACTTTATTTTTTTTATTTTTTTTTATTTTTTTTTACTAATAACAACTATTACTTGTAAGCTTGCTTTAGCGGAAAAGTTTCAGTATAAACTTTAGTACTAATACTTGTAAATTATACTTTTACTTACTTTACTTAGCGTATTAACTGCAGTTTACTGTGTGTGCTATTTTCGCTGTTTTCGAGCAAAAAAAAAAATAAAAAGCATTAATGCTTGTTTAGTCGGCTTTTTTCAAAAAAGTATAGTTATTATACCGCACAGAATGCTTTTTGCGTACTTGTAAGTTTTCGAATTTTATTTGTATTTTACTTGTTTACTTTTAAAACAAATTTCGTAATACGTGTTTACTAAATTTGCTGTTTTTTAAGCAGTACAAAATGCTTAAATTCGCGCTGCAACAGCAACACTAAATAAAATTATGTCGGTTAGCTCGGCGTTTATGCTTCGAACACAGCTCGATATAAACTTTGTTTTGTTAAAAAAAATTTGTGCTTTTCGGTTCGAAATAGCGAATATATTAATAGTAAGTCGTTCGTATTTTATTCGACTCGGTTTGACTTTAATTAAAAACTTTATAAACTTAAAAAAGTTGTAATTGCAATGCAAGTTTTCGTAGTTAGTATAGCTGCCGCTCGGCGTGCTACCGGTCGTATTACTAAAAAAAAAAGTCGGAAAAGTAGCCGAGTAAGTTTTTTTCGGGCTGTTAATTTATATAAAAATAAAAACGAAAAAAAAAACGAAAAAAAAAACGAAAAAAAAATAAAAATAAAAATAAAAAATCCGGCGGAGTTTACTAAAGCAAAAAAAAAATTATTTTGTAACTAAATAAAAAAATGTTAAGCTTTGTTTTAAAAAGCAAATCGACATTTTTGTAGTGTAAACTTTAACAGTGTTTATTTGCAAAAGTAGTTTTTTGTAGCAAAATCGGTTTAATATTACTAAAAAGTTTATACTGCAAAAATCGTTAATTTAAGCTTTAAATTAAAAAGTATTAAATTGTTAATTGAATTGCTTTGCTTGTATTATAAATTGTACTGTAATCTGTAATTTGTAATTAAAGTCGAAAAGTTGTTAAAAAAAGTTCGGTGTTTAAGCTCGGTTGTTTGTTAAATAATCGTAATTTTTTTAGTTAGATTTTTAAACTGTAATTTATTTCGTAAACTTACGAAAAAGCTTTAGCAACCGAAAGTTTTGTATATAAAAGTCGCGGATTTTGTAAAGTAACTTTATAAAATTAAAAACAAAATACTATTTAAAGTTTAAATCGTAGCCGATTTAATTTATTTAATATTTTAAAACGTTTCTGATTTTGCGCACCGCTTTAATATTGTTAACTTTTTTTATTTTTTTTAGCGATCAACTTTGCTTTAAGCTTAAAATTCTTTTGGCTCGATAAAGAATTGTTTAGATTTTTAGTTAATACGTTAAAAAAAAAACGTTATAAATTTTTAATTTAGCCGGCAAAACAAGCTTGTAAACGTTATTTACTTGTTCGGTAATTTTAAAAAAACTTATTTACTGTTCAGCTAGCTTTCGGCTAAATTTATAGTTTTTTAGATTTTTAGTAAACAAGTAAATTTTATTTGTAACTTTTTAGTCGATAGTTTTTTAGTGTTTGTTTACTAACGAAAATATATGTTTTTAAGTTTTTATTATATTTGCTTTTGCTAGCTTTTATAATTTTTTTATACGATTAACTAGTTTTCGTGCATTTTTGTAATTAAGCTTTTTTAATAAAATATTAGCTTTAAGCGTATTCCAGTTTTAGTTTATTCGAAAATCGACTTCGAACTTAAACCGGTATAAAACTATTTTAATAAAAAAGTATAAAAAAGTTATTTGTGTTTTGTTAATTATAAAAAGTAACTCGCTTTAATTATTTTAATAATAATTAACAAAAAGTCGAAGATTTTAATCGATATATTTGTTTATAATTTCTGTTTAACTGTTTATTTACTTGTAATAAATCGTCGAAAGCTTAATTTTAACTTTAATAATTTTACAAAACTTATTTTAAAAAAAAAATACAAATTAAAAACTTTTATTAAAAACTATCGACTTCAGAATATGTTCGAATCGATATATTTACTAAAAAAAAAAAATTGCTACGCTACAAGCGTTAATTTTTTTGTAGCAAAAAATTGTTATTGCATTTTTTTTTAATCGATTAATAAAAACCAGAATAGTATCGAAGTTATACTTATTTATAAAAAACTTTTTGAAATTTATACAAAAGTATTATATCGAGTATACGAGCACCGGTAAAAAGTATAATAAACTTTATTGCTTAATTTAGTTAAAATAAACTGTTTTGCAATTTTTACAATTTGCAACGTATTGTTTACAGTTTGTATTTATATTAACTTAGTAGTATTTTTAAGTAAGTAACTAGTAAGTTTTAGTACTATTTAAATGTGCGCTAAAAAGTTAATTATACGCTTTTTGAATAAAGCGAATATATAAAAAAGTGTTTTAAAGTATATACAGTTTTTTTTTTGTATAGTAGCAATTCGTTTTCGAAATAATAACTTTTAAATAAAGTTTTTTGTAAGTTTAAAAAAAATTTACAGTTAACTTGTTATAGTTTAGTTACTAGTTTTAAAAAGTTTAAAATTTTTTTTAAAAAAGTTTCGAAGTTTAATAAAAAAAATGTTTATTGCGAAAATATATAGTTTAGTTAATTTAGCATTAATTTAAAAATTTAAACAATAAAATCCGAAAAGTACTTTAAAACAGCTGTTTTTTTTAGCTTTTTTTTGTATAGCTACGTTTTGTTTTTTTCGGCTAAAAATATCGGCTTTAAAATTATTTTTGCTTAACGTATATATAATTTTAAAATTAAAGTTAAAAAAAAACTTTATTTAGCGTACTTGCTTTGCAGTAAGCACTTTAGTCGTTATAAAGTATTTTAACAATTTGTAATTCGAGTAAACGCTGATTTAGTTTTAAACCGACATAAACTCGAAACGCTATTTATAAAAAGCTTTTACAATAGTGTATAGCTTTTTATTGTAAATTTTTTAGTTTATTTTATAGCTTGTTAAAACATGTAAATAAAAACCGACAAAATACTATTAACTATTAAAGCACTTTTAAAAAATAATACTAGCAATAATTTTATTCGAAAAATCCGTTTTTAGTTTTGTAAAAAGTTCGAAGTCGAAATAGTAAATAGCTTGTACTGTTAACAAGCTTTTTTGCAAGTTTTTAAACGTTTAGTTATATTTTTTTAATTATATAAACAGTTTTGTAAAACGTGTAATAATTGTTAGTAGTTTAGCGATTAAGCCGAAATTACGTATAAACTAACAGTAAAATTCGCAAAATTTTAAAAAAAACTTTATACTTGTAACAGTAGTAAATCGAGTTTAGTTTTGTAAAAGCTTTGTTTTATTAAAATTTATTTTTAGTTTGTTAGTAGTTAAAATGTATTTTAAATATTTAGTTTTAGTAACGTAAAACTTGCATTTAGTAATGTCGGCTTAAAGTTCGGCATTACGAAGTTTTTGCAACACTTTTTTAACGTGTTTAATATAAATAGTAAAGTTTTCGGAATAAATAAAAATATCGTCGAAATATATTATACAAAAATTATTTAAATATTTTATTAAAACGTTGTTTATGTATTGCTAATACGTAGCAAGTTTATTAGTAAAACTAAAAAGTAGTATTTTATACTTGTAAAATTTGTAGCAAGTTTTAAACGTTGTGTATTTT
Source organism: Chalara sp. BL73 (assembly GCA_918026815.1). Lineage (NCBI taxonomy): Eukaryota > Fungi > Ascomycota > Leotiomycetes > Helotiales > Chalara > Chalara sp. BL73. The sequence continues at coordinate 548,603 of CAKJVC010000066.1, read as the reverse complement.
TTAAAATTAAAGTCGATTCGAATTTTATAAAATGTTTAACAAATATCGAGCTTTGTAAATATTTTAGCTTTTAACATTTAGTTTAACAACTTATTAATTTTAAAAATAAAATAAAAGTCGTTTTAAGTTAAAGTATTTAGTTTTTTGTAGTCGATACAAAAACGCAAACTACTGTTAAGTTTTTTAACAAATAAAACAAAAAACGCGAAAAAGCTTTTGCTATAAATAATAAACTTTTTGTTTAAATGTTTTAATAAATACTTTTTTACTGCTTTTAGTTTTTTAGCAAATTGTCGATATAAAAAAAAAAGTAGCTAAATAAAAAAGTTTTTAACTAGATTTTGTAGTCGTATAAACGATAAAAAAGTAGCGTATTCGAAACTATTTTAAAAAATACGTTTTAAAATAAATTATATAATTTAAATAGTTTAAAACAAATCAACTGTTCGGTTTTTATATTTTTAGCAGCTTTTAATTTTTTAATAATCCGGTTTATTTCGTATAAACTAGTTTAAAAAAACTTAATGCTACTAAATTTTATATTGAAGTGTAGCGCGTTAACGCTAATTTAACAAATGTCGACTATTTTAAAAAGTTTAAAAATTTGTAATTTAGCTTTTTTTTAAAGTTGAAAAATGTTTGTGTAAAATGCGAAAAAAGTTCGAAGTTTAGTATTTTAAATAAAAGCTATAAAAATAAAATTTCGTGATTTTTGCTTTTAATTTATTTTTATTGCTTAATTTTTTCAGTTTGCATTTACTTAGTAATTGTTATAAGTATTAACTAGCTTTTTGGATTTATAAAAAATTATTAGTTTTTTAAACTATATTAAAGTCGAAAAGTATTTAAAAAGTTATATAAACCGACTTTTTGTTAAGTTTAATTTGATTTTGAAATAGTTTAACTATTTGTTACCGATAATAGCGTTTTGATTTTTAAGTTTAAAATTACAAAAAAACAATTGTATATTTGTCGATTATTAAAAGTTAAGTGTAAACAAATGTATTAAAACATACGATTAAATTTTTTTTTTTTAAATTTTCTGATCGGTACAAAGTAAAAAAGTTGTCGAATAAAAATATTAAAAGCATATAAAAAACAAATAGCAAAAAAGCGGTTAATAAAAAAGTAACTGTTTGTTTTTGTGTTTGTTAACGAATATAACGAAATTCCGGTTTTATTTATACTAAACTAATAAAAAACTAAAAACTGTTTACTATTTATTAACTTTATTAAGTTTAGTTTTAACAAATTACATTTGCGTAAACTTAAAAACGAGCTTTTGCTTAAATTTCGTTGTTTTTTTTAGGGTTTTTATACTTTTTATTTTTTACTAGTTTTTTTTGTTTAAGCTTCGTATTGTTTTCGACTATTTTTTTAACTGCAAAAACTTGTAAGCAGTTATTTGCAAAGTATTTAAGCTTTTTATACTTAAAACAAGTTTTTTTTGTTGTTTTAAACGAGTCGGTTAAACTAAAATAAAAAAAAGTTTTTTTAGCAAAAGTAAAAGATTTATGTCGAAAAAAATAAGTACTTAAACCGAAGTTTTGTATATTTAAAACAACTGCAATTAGCGTTTTAAAGTTTGTCGAAAACTTTTTTATAATGTTTTTTTCCGTTTTAAAGGCTTTTTTAGCGTATAATGCGTTTAAATAAGTAATTTTACGCGTTTTTATGTCGATAGCTGTTAGCGTACTAATTATTTCCGAAAAATCTTTTTTTTACTAATGTTTAAAATTTACAAAAACGAGTCGAAAAATATTCGATATTTTAGTTTACATAAAAAAAAACTATTTTGTTTTGTTTATTTTTTTTTGATAGTTTAGCCAAAAAATTTAGCTTTAAATTGAAAAAACGTTTCTTTCGTATAGCTAACGCTTTTTATTTTTATATCGTGAAACGTGTTTCGCGCTTTTTTCGTTTTATTGCCGGTAAAGTAATACATAGTTAAAAGCTTTAGCATTTTTTTCGCAGTTTTGAAACTTTTTAAAAACAGATATATATTTTTTAAGTATTTTTTAGTTTAGCTTTTAGTTGCTTTTTATACTGTGGCGGGGAACATGCTGAGAGCAAGAACAGCAACAGGATCTAGCACAAAACTCATAAGCGTGATAGCGGTGGCTGTAGCATACTAGGAAGAGCACCGGCGAGCTTAAGCTCTATATAATAGATAAACGTTAATAGCTTATAGTAGTGTAAATATAGAAAAGTAGAAAAGTGTATAGTATTAATAATAATGCGCCTTTCTACCGGAAGCGCAGGTTATATACAATTTATGCTTTTCAAGTTATATGACTAACTATTTATAAGTATCACGTAACAAAGTGTAAAAAGAAAAAAAATCGTTTTTACTATATCCGTCTCTTTTTTTATACGTGCTCGCTTCGAGCACTAGTCAGTAAAAGCTTGCGTTCAGTTAAATCGAGCTTTTTTTTTCTAGTATTGTTTTATGAATTATTGTTATATTACGTGATTTACATTTTACTTTCGAAAGTAAATATTAACTTGCTTAGCCAGCAATAAAATATCGACTTTTTTATATTACTCTTTTTTATTTTTCTTTAACTTACAACTTTACAACAACAACAACAACAACAACTCGATTTCTAATAATTATAATTTTCTTCGAACAATATTATAAAAATCTAATTTATTATTTGTATAATATTTAGCTGCTTAATTCTTTGCGAAAATCAATTGCTAACTGTTTATTTTTTAATAAACTTTTTTTTACAACTACTTTTTATTCGAGCTTTTTATACAACTTTTTATTTAATTTTTTTATACTCGACTGTATCGAGTATACAATTAAATCAAATAAGCTATTAGTATAAAAAAATTAAAAAGTATTTTTTTATTGCAACGCTGTTAATACGTTGTTGTTGCGCAGATCGATTTTTTGATCGGTTTTTGCTTTTACTTTTAACTTACAATTCTTTTATAATCTTTTTTTTTTTTTACACTTAATTTTTTACTTTACACTCAATTTTTTATTTCGTGCTTACTGTCGATACAAATTAAAGCTAAGTCGTTTTTTTTTTGACTTGTTTTTATTACTGACTAGTATTAAAAACAGAAATTATTGAACAAAATAAACTTTGCGATTATACAATTAAAAATAAAGTAAAGCGCTAGCAAAGCTGCGCTAGCGAAGTTGCAACGCAAAAACTATAAGTATACTAAATTTCTTTTTTTAATTTTTATCGCTAACTATTGTTTGTAGCTTTTTAACTACTTTTAACAATTATACAATTAAAAACAAAAACAAAATTCGAACAAAACAATAAACGGTTATTTTTTATTTTTTTTCGAACAATTTTTCGGATTTTATAATAAAGTATTAAAGTGTAATATTAAAGTAAACGGCTTTTACATTTATTAACATTATGTTTTTAACGTTGCTGTAATGTTCGCAAGTCGTAGTAAATAAAGCAAAACTGAAGTATTAGTAAAGCTATAAGTAAGTTAAATTACTTTTTATAATTTTTATTGCTAACTGTTATTTATAACGTTTTTTCAATTTTTAGCAACTATACAATTAAAAACAAAGTCAAAGTTTAAACAAAACAACAAATACAGTTACTTTTTTTTTATTTTCGAACTATACTTCGAATTAAAATATTATTTAAAAATAACGCAAAACAACAAAGTAACAAATTTTTACAGTTTAACTATATTATAGTTTTAACGTTGTTGTAATACTACAAGTTATAACGTTAAAAACGTAAGCTTAAAAAAACTTAACGAATTTAATTTTAGCGCAATTATTTGCGATTAAACTGTATTAGTTAACTTTAAAAACGTGCACGTTTTCGCTTGTATTAACTTTTTTTTTTTCGAATACAGTTACTGTGCAGTTTTTAAGTTTTTTCGCTGTTTTTTCGAATCGAGAAATATTGTTAATATAAGTTTTAATTTTCGAAAAACAGTATTTGTTATTTTTATCGCATTTTTTTGTTAAACTATTTGTTTTTTTAATGCAACGATTTTTTATTTGTATTTTTACTAATTAACTATAAAATATTTTTACTCGAAACGGTTTAACGCGTTATTATTAATAGCAGTATTAAAACTGTTCGGCTTAAACATCGCGCAATTGTTTTTTAGTTAATAAAATTTTTTACTTGTAGCTTATTTTGTTTGTTGAGCTTCGGTTGCTTTTAGCGGCGAAAGCAGAAATTTACTTATTAAAAAGCTTGCTTTTATAAGCAAGTTTTAAAGTGTTTAACGTGTTATGTTTTTTATCGCTACAAAATTAAATTCTAGACTTTTGCATTTTGTACATTGTTTGTTTGTTAATACTCGAAATTGCTTGTTCGTAGATTTTTAATTTTATTTCCGGAAAACAACAAACTAAGTCCGGTTTAGGCTTATTGTAGCTAAGTATTCCCGAGCGCTATCGAATTTTTTTTAATTTTTTTTAAGCTATTAACTTTCACGAGCTTAAAGTCAAGTTAAGTACTAAAAGTAGTTACTTTAGCGTTTTTTTTTTTAAGCTTTAAAAAGTTTGCTGAAAAGCCGCATTTCGCTTAAGCTTTTTTTAATAATTTTTTGTTTTTCTCCTCGGAGTAGCTAAAAATCCTTTTATTTCTTTAGCTGCCTTAATTTTTTTTACTGTGGCTTTAAAAGCTTTCTATAAAGCTTTTTGTGGTTTTGGGGCATATGCGGCTTTGGGGGCGTTCCGCTTGCCGGTGCAATGGTTACTGAAGCTTTTTTTCTTTGCACTTATAAGTGTTTAAGTCATAACTACGACTTTTACTTATGTAACGAAGTGCTGAATTGTGCGCGTTTTGGCCCACGAAAAGCAGAAATAGAAGCATTGTCGGAAAGATCGTCGCTAAGCTAGTAAGTAAAACGTGTAGTAGCTAGTAACAGCTGCTGTTAACAATCCGGTTTAAAACTCGTTGTAATACCGGCTAAAACTTTTTTTTTACTATAAAAAAGCTTTTAAGCTAATAGCGTATTAAAGCTTTAATAGTTTGAGTGTTTAAAGTTTTTTACTCGAGCATATAAGTTTTTTTGCGTATTCGTTATATAAAGTAAACGAACAACGAACTGCCGTTTTTTTCGTTTTTTAATATTTTTAAACTTTTTAAGCTTAAAGCTTAAAACGTTATTTGTTATATTATTTTTTAGCGAATAGAAATAGTTTTTTTTTTAAAAAAACAATTTTAGTTTATTTTTTGAAAAAGTTTTTTTCAGCGTTGCTTTATCAAGCTTAAACTTTTTTAACTTGTAGTACTTTTTTTTATTGTTAGCGCTAAGTATTTAATATAGTTTTAACTACTTAAAGTTAAGTTTTTTATTTAAAAACATATCGATTTTTTTAACAAAGTTATAGCAAAGCACAATATTACTTTTTGCTAACGGCTTAGCTTTAATTCTATATTTAGCATTAAAAGCTTTTTTTTTTTTTTGCTGTTAACAAGTTTTTTTGTGTATAGCTTTTTTAATATTTTTTTGCTTTATTTAAAACTGTTTTGCTTTTAGCTTAATAAGTTTAGTTCGGTTTGTAATTTTTTTTGTAAAAAAAGTTTTTTAAGTAAAAAATCGTGATTTTATAAGCAAAATAAGCTTTCGCTTATAAATTATATAAAACGGTATATATTTTGTAAGTTTATAAACTATAGTATGTTTCGCAAATAAAACAACGGCTAAATTGTTTATTTAGTTTTTTTTTAACTTAAACAAAGCGTTTTTTAAAAATTTATAACTATGTTTAATTATTTTGTTTACTGCTGTATAATATACAAAAATTTGAATTTTATTTACTTTTTATTTCGAAAGCAATTTTAGCATTTTTTTTTAAATTTTTTTTCGTTATTTACTACTATTTTTCCGAAAATGCTATAACAGCAAATAACGTTTTTTTAAAAAAACTTAATAACTGTAAATGTTTTTTTGTTTGCAATAGTTCTCGCTTTAAGCTAATTACTTATATTATTTTTAGCTATAACTAAATATATATATATATATTTTTTAAGCCGGTATAAACATAATATTAACTGCTTATTTTTTTTATTAGCTCGTTTAACGCTGTAAAATACATAGTTTTTTTTTTTTTTTGTTAGCTTTAAACTGGCATTTTTTACAAGTTTTAACGTAACTTTTTACATTGTTGTAGTATTTATACTAAAAGTATCGTTAAAAAATTTTATAATAAGTATTTTTTTTGTTTTTATAGCTGCTTTAATAATGTACGTCGCGAAAAATCTTGTTTCGGATTCGTTTGCTGTTAATTACAAACTTAATAAATATGTTTTTTGTAAACAAACGCTATAATTTTCGCTTGTAAACACTATATTTTAGTGTTTTTTTTTTTAAATTTGCGAAATTTCGAAACATTTATGTTTTTAAGCTTTTTAAACGTTGTTAAATACTGTGCTATTTAAATAAATTTTTTACTGTATTTAAAACTAGAAATAAGTGTTTCGTATTCGAGTTTTTTTAAACTAAATTTTATTCCGATTTTTTTTTCGTTGCGTAAAAAAGTTACTTTGTTTTTTATTTTTTAAAATATTGCTTTTTTACTTTGTAACTCGAAATTTGTTTTAAGCTCGAAACTAGTATTTTGCTTAGTATTAGTAATTTGTTCAGCTTTTATAAAATATATTTTATACTCTATTAAACGACTAGACGGCAAATTGGGTGCTGTTTTTGGGTGGTGCTGTACGCTGTTTTCCGGGCCCTACTTGCCGCCTTCCTCGCTGCTTTAAGGTCTCGCGTACCTGACAGACCAGGCGGCAAGACACAGGGACCCTGGGTGCTTAGCGCTTGGCACTCTGTTGGATCAGACATCAGAAAACTGTCATCCTCTTCAGTCATCATTCACAATACCAATTCTTGGGAGGGGCAGAAAATGGATCCCCTTCATAATGTGCTGCTCTGCGGTAGCAGCTTTTACTATATTTCCGCTTATCCCCTCTTCTTCTTCTCTTTCTCATTATCTTCAATCATCTACTCAATCCTTCATTTTGTTCCTTTCTATTACTTGTTTTCTCTACTGGCCACAACTTTCACAAAGAGTGCTTTCCCCCCCTCTTCTGTCTTGATCTTTATTATTGTGATTTATCGACTCTGCCTCTATAGGTTCTGGCCAACATGCGGTGTCGTCAGCAGGCAGAGGACTGCTCGTCCGACGATGACACCGATGCTGAGAGTTGTTTTGACACTGAGGTGGAAGGCAGCGACCATGATACAGACCCAACAGATACAGATACCGATACCGACATCGAGCCAGACGGCAGTGCATCATGGCTTGTACAACGAGACAATGCGCATCCGCCAGAGTACTACATTAATCAAGAGAATGAGTTCGATGAGGGGGAGTTCGATACTGAAGACTACCAGCCCAACACTCTTACGCTTTTTGATGTGATTAAATATCGCTTTCATCGGTAAGTGTATTTGCCACGCCGTAGTAGCTGTTACTAATCGAAGTTTCTTGTAGGTACTGCAAATTTGTAGAAAAGAACCCCGAGCGTTCGATGAAAAACATATCCCTTGGCCTTCTTTACAGCTTTTTCGACTGGTTATTAGATCAGCGCCGGGGGAAAGGAGGGAGAAGAGTTTGTGGTGTTAAGTCATCCAGCACTCTTGGTACATATTGGAAAATATTTCGGCTTATATATGAGGAAGCGAATGACTCGAAGATCCCATCCAAGCTCAACCGCAAAATGCACCGGGTGCGTTCTTTTTTGACTACCAGTTTGTTTTTCCCTAAGAGTGTAACTTAAGGCTAATAAATCACTATGAGTTCTAGGTGCTCAGGAAGTTAGCAAAAAAGCACAAGTTGACGAACAAAAAACGGGAGAAGACGGCAATGTACGTCGAGGACCTTGTAGGAGTTCTTCAAACCAACTTAACTACGACCCGGAAAAAGTACGGGCATGGGCGCTACCGTATATATAATCACCTTTTTCACCATTTCGCTGGATTCTCGGCGAACCGGCCGCAAGCTGTCCTCGACCTTTGCTATCGTCACATTATCGTCTCTCTGCTTCGTGATCCTCAAGGCGGCCCACACCGGATCTTGCTTGAGTTTACTTATGAGTTCACGAAGCAGTTTCTAGGCATGAAAGAGGCGTAAGTTTATTATCCCTTTTATTACATTATCTTCTAGAAGACAGTAATAACAAAACAACTAGAAATACTTTTCCAATCCCGGAGATTATTTATGACCCATCTTTGGTACTTAGCCCACATGTGTTTCTACTGGGACTTATTCTGGCAGATGGTGCTTTTGCAGCTCCAAACCTTACGTCTGCAGAGCAACTCAGCAAGTTAGATATACGGCCTGGCACCAACCAGCTGCCTATACCGCTAAAACCTAGCATGGCCAACGTTTTTGTTTTCCGCAAGGCGATAACAACAATTTATGGCATGGAAATCTCAGAGACCGAGCCTTTGCCATATACGACTCTTTTGCCATTGGTGAAAAAGCTCGGCGTCCTGACTGGGTTCCCCCAGATCCACCGCCCTTATGGTCTTCGGTACGGCGCAGGCAATGCATTTAATCAAAGCGGTTTGTATTGAATCCTCCTGTTTATTGTAAAGCATGCTAATTGATGGGGGAACAGGTGACGTGAGCACTGCTCTCCAGAACATGATGATGCAGCATGCTGACGCACGAACATTCGTTAAACACTACCTTCCACGGCGGGTCACGGCGGACACTGCAGCTATCGTGCGCGGCTTAGAGCCTCAATATGAGTTGATGCGTGCCGCCTGCAGAATGAGCCGTTGGATCAATCCAGACCGACCCCAAGAGCTTACGGAGGAGCAATCCTCCTCAGTTAATAAAGACTTTAGTATTCAGCAACTCCTGGCCAGGCGAGCAGAATTGAAGTGCCGGTTCGAAGGCAAGGCTACTAAACAGCCTGCATACCAACTCGTGAGCCGAGAGATTTTTAATGAAAGGCAGCGACAAAGATCGGCACTCCTGAAGCAAGTACAAAGCCAGTGGGACCTGGAACATCCCGTTCAAGAAATCGAACTACAACTCTCTGGCCTTAAGTTTACCGAGGATGTAAAGGCTACTTTAGACTTGTCTGACGAGATGCCTCCAATACAAAGACGCTTAGTTGAGACTGTCATGACTTTGCCGGGAACAACCTTGGAAGAGGAGTTTCGCCGCCGTGATGCCGCCATCGATGCGGTTGCTGCATATTGCAGATATGAAGAAGGCAGGTCTCCCCGAGGAAGGAAGCCCAGCCAAAAAGAAAGCCCGGTGTTATCCCCAGGTGTCGATCCACAAGTGATGGTTGCCATGGCCGAAAAGCAAGCGGTGGATGCAGCTATGCTGTCAGTGTTCACAGAAAAAAGGCCTCTCATATGCTTCGTTTGCCTTGGGCGAAAGAGTCTTTCATTCAAAAAACGCGTATACGTATTTGCAAGTCCGGGAGATCTTACCAAGCACTTCAAACGGAAGCATTTGTCGCAGATCAAAGAAGGGCAAAAGCCCTATTGTAACATATGCCCAATGCAGCTCGAGCATAAAATGCACTTTCAAAGTCATGCTTTCACTATACATGGTACCGTTTCCTGATATCACATCTCCACCAACCTAAAACCACATAGCTTCAATTCCGCCAGCCGAAGCTCGATGCTCAGCACCGGTTTAGTGGCCATGGAGTGCAACAAAGACTATGGATTCTGCTTGCATTGCCAATGTCATTTATTTGATTGCCGAGTGGTTTAATTGCCAAACTCAGACTATCGACTGAATGTTATATGCTATAACTTGGGGCTGATCGTTCATAGATACACCATAGTCATAAATAATATCTACTTGCTTTAGCCTCTTCTTTTTCCAGATTTTTGTAAATCACAGCTGTCCCGCAACAAGTGATCAGGTAGGACATCTGTCCTGATCTCTCAAACGGTCCGTTCGGGAGATCACTATCTGCTGCACGCGAGATTAAATAGTGCTTGCTACTACTGTGCTGGCACAGGATTCGGGCTAGCCCACAATCCATGCTAGGACAATAGTTCTGGGACTTAACTCTAATGTATGAGTACTAATAATTTATAAGTACAGGCAATGTATTAGTGCAAACATTGCATTGGTACTACCTACTGTTAGTACCAGGCCGCTGTTAGTACAACACCACTGTTAGTACCACACCACCGTTAGTACCACACCACCGTTAGTACCAACCAGTTTTTGTACTAACCAGTTATTTGTACTAACCAGTTATTTGTACCGACTCACTGTTAGTACCAGCTTATTTTTTGTACCAAATTATTGTTTGTACTGGCTTATTATTTGCACTGGCTTATTATTTGCACAAGTGAAGGACTGGCACAAGTAATCGACTAGTACCAGCGATGGTATAGCACACATAACAGGCTGGCACAAGTGAAGTGGTTATCACCATCAGAATAATGCACCCTGGTTTACTGGGTTGTACTAGTCTATTACTTGTGCAAGCTTATTACTTGTGCATTGTATTGCTCTAAGTGACACCAGGCTGGGTTTCAATACGTTTACCACCCTGGTAGGTTTATAATTTGCTTAGTCAGCAGTTTTCAAAACCTACCATCCCCCAACCACTGTAAGCCCTGTAAGTACAGGGACGCTACAGGCACAGTAAACACTCTACCAAAAATGATCGCACATCGCATTTTGCATCTACTTGCACTGTAATTTTGCTTACAATTAATGCACCGTTAAATACAATTACATTACAACATAAATATTTGGCTTTTACTGCCACAAAGTCTATAAAGTCTACTAAATATATAGCGTTCTTTGTACTTACAGCGCTTACAGTGCTGCCTGTGCCTGTAGTGTCCTTTGTACTTATAGCGCTTACAGTGTGTCATGTGCCTGTAGCGTCCCTGTACTTACAGGGCTTACAGTGGTTGGGGGGTGGTAGGTTTTGAAAACTGCTGACTAAGCAAATTATAAACCTACCAGGGTGGTAAACGTATTGAAACCCCACCAGGCTGCTCACGCTTATATAATTAGTGTTTTATTCCACGTGACTTTTTGACAGCTCCAGCTTCTTCGACTGGGATTGTGCTAATGACGTAGCTTTCAAGCATGTGTCAAGTACCAGCACAACGGATGCAATATCTGCTTCTTTATCAACGCCAGCGTTTGTCAAGCGCTAACGCAACGACTACGCCAGCGTGAGAGAGCCAAATTTTGCTCTATTTATAGCGCTATCACCATAGGTGCGTTAGTGAAGGGCCGAATTGGGCTCCTAACGCTGGCGCATCTGTTACGATAGCGCTTGACAAACGCTGGCGCTGAAAAAAGAGCAGAAATTGGCTCCCTAACGCTGGCGCATCCGTTACGATAGCGCTTGACAAACGCTGGCGCCAAAAAAGAGCAGAAATTGGCTCTGACGTCAGTGCATCTATATGGGTAGTGTATAATAGTTATACAACAATTTGTTATACAACTATTCGTTACATAATAGCTTGTTGCACAACAATCCGTTACACGACTACTTGTTGTATAATAACTTGTTTCAAAACGACCTGTTATATAATAAATTGTTGTATAATAACGTGTTACACAACGCTTTGTTATATAATAAACTGTAGTATAACAACCTGTTGCACAACAACCTGTTCTATAATAAGTTGTTCTACAACTAATAAGTATTTACATTTGCTGATCACATATTTCTGAAGTAAAATCTCAAAGAAAATCATAACGTTTTTATCATTATCGCAAAATATAGCCTGAAAATATTATTAGAAAGGAAAAGTAGAGATCTCGAGGTGTAGAAATTGAATATCATGCAAATTGTTTGTTGTTTCCGGAAATAAGAAAGCCTGTCAAATAATAATGAAAAATATAAACGAGATATAAAAGGCTGCAAAGAAAGCGTTTTATCGGAGTATCCCCGGAAGAGTGACGCTATTGTTAAGGACAATCGCTACATAGGTTGTCTCAATAGCTGAAATCGAGAGCACTGTATGAGATCTAATACTACGTAGACAGGCTGGGACCACGCATCGTAAAGGACAAGGTGGCATAATGAAAGGGCTGACTGTGCCAGGTCTATTCATGGGATTGAGGGATCCACATTCGGCTCTTTACCTTTAGTTTCAAAAGGACCGGTTCAGGCTCCTATTGTGCAATCAAACCTTTCGGCTAAGACTTAGAGGACTAGAGGTTCAAATTTGGCACTGGTGCTGTTGGCCATCAATACAAGAGGGTCCTCAAAGACAACCATCAATAATAGAAGGCCCTTCATAAACGGCCCTGAACAACGAGAGAGCTCTTAAATATCTCAGGCTTAAGCTCGAAGTGTAATGTATTAAATAACCTGAAGAAACTTTCTCAACTTCTGAAAAAGGTCCTGCATAAATGGAGGCTAAAAAAAACAAAAGCAACGACGAGAAGATAAAAAGAAAACAAAAGAGCGAAAGAATAAACAGGAGAAAGGACACATTGATTAAGAAAGCCTACGAATTAGGAGAGTTCGATGGTATCGACGTAGCACTGATCATTTGCAAGCATGGTCGATACACGACATACAAATCGAGGAACCACGCATCGTGGCCACCATCTATAGCAGAGATAGTAAGTAACACGATTACTTGCTCAAGGTATACGGCGGGTGCTAATACTGATCTAGCAAACTGCCTATCCTCTCCCGAAGAATATGTTACCGGAAGATATCAAAAAGCGCATTTCTAAACATACCCGAAGAAGAAAAATAGCCCCGGAAAAACCAGATAGAAAAATAAAAGATAGCCAGTCTTGAAAAATGGAATTAAGACTTCTTTGTAGCAAAATAGAGAGATGATAGTCTTGACGAAGTAGTAGGCTGATAAGATGACAACGTGCTTCGAGGGTTGCGTGCATCCACTATATTTTTCGCTATATTCAAGGTAGTGGCACATTGTTTGATTGGATCTAGAGATAGAGCTAGTGTTTGTCTCGAGCCTCAGACTACAACTCGCGGATGTATATAATAACGTCCCTCCCTACGTAGCGAGAAACCCTACGTGCCGAGAAAAATCTACTGTTCAGGGGTGTTAAATATCTCCCACGCACATATTTGGGTTTACAGTTAGTTAGACATTGTTCCTTAGTTATTTCTTGAATGAGAATCAATCTTCAATAGAAAATTATCGCAGTCTTGGTTATGTCATCGATGTTCCCGTCCACGGAATCGATAGCCACTTTCGCTGTTTCCCCCTGCTACATCACAACTGTCAGCCTGCATTTAGTTCTCGGGACTCCAAAACGAAAGCTCTATAATAGGAAAATATTTTATCAAGCTTTAAAGATTCAAAGCACATGGAAACTTAGGTTCCGAGTTTATCCGGAAAATAAGGGGCGAGGCAGATAGAAACGCCAAGCGTCTCGCTAAGTATTTACAAATTAGCGTGCTAGAATATCATATTTACAGCCATGCTAAATATTTTTACGTGTAAAGTCCGTCCCTGTGTAGCGAGAAACCCACCATGCCGAGAAAAATGATAGGTACCTTGACTTCAAGCAATTCAAACTAGGCGTAAACATCGAACGTTTCCAAAATTTTGCATCAGTCATATGCTGTGACCACTCCTGAACACTGCTCACTCGGCTATCTAGAAAATTATGTTCGCATCATCGTCGTCGCGCCTGGTTTGCAGAGAGCCTTATTTCATTTCATGGCTTAACCAAGCTTTTACCATTAGCGAAATCGATTAAACCATCCCTGTGCAAATCTATGAGTCCTTCAGGACTACGAGAAGTCATCGCCAGCCTTTGTGGCTGCCCGTGTGCTCAAATTCAAGCAATGTCGGAGCGCCGGTTGGTACCCCCAATCATATCCTAGACTCCGATCGCCGACCTTGCAGCAGTCTACCCGCTCTTCCCCGCATCCGGTGACACAAGTAAGCGCTGGATTGAAAGTAAATGCCTGCCTAAGGTGTAAGGTTAGAGCGTCTGAAAAATGGCAGAAACAGAAGCTCGGACACTGATCAAGGTAGATTCTGGTCCTAGATTTCTGTCCATTTTCCTGTTCCTCTAGCCTCCTCCCTCAGCGACAAGAACAAATCATGCCTCAATCTCGAGCGTAGATTTCGAATATCCTATGCCAACTATGACTTCCAGAATTCCTGCGGCGAGGTCAAGCGATTAGCAGGACTTGCACACTTACAGTGATGCACGACGATCCCATTGCCGCGAGGCTGTCGCTCAGCTGAGTGCGCCAGCCTCAGCCTGGCAACTCTCCTTAAATCTTCAAATACCTTCTCATCTATGCCAACCCGACAGCTCAATAACGACTGAGACCCTCTTTCTTGCGATACTCGAACCTAGCCGAATAATGCGTCTGTTACACTACAACGGCGATGGCGAGTTCAGCCTGACCGAGTTCTTTGAGACCGATATACCCGAATATGCTATACTATCGCACACATGGGAAGGGGAGGAGGTCACCTTTGAAGATCTGCAGAACGGAACCGGCACGAAGAAGGCTGGTTACGAGAAGATACGGTTTTGCGCAGAACAGGCTAAGCGTGATAGCTTGCAGTACTTTTGGGTAGACACCTGCTGCATCGACAAATCGAGCAGCGCTGAGCTTGCAGAAGCTATCAACTCTATGTTTCGTTGGTACCGCACGTCGACCAAATGCTACGTCTATCTGTCAGATGTGTCGAGAACTGCCGTCAACACTTATGACCAAGGCTGGGAATCGGCATTTCGGAAATCTAGATGGTTCACTCGAGGCTGGACCCTCCAAGAGCTTATTGCTCCGACATCAGTTGAATTCTTCTGCCGGGAATCCAAGCGAATTGGTAGTAAAAGTTCTCTAGAGCAGCAAATTCACGAGATCACAGGCATCCCTAAGTCGGCGCTTCAAGGAGCCTATTTGTCGCAGTTTAGCGATAAGGAGCTATTTTCATGGATTCAACCCCGCCAGACTAAGGTCGAAGAAGACAAAGCGTACTCGTTACTCGGTATTTTTGACGTCCAAATGCCCCTCCGTTATGGCGAAGGGATGGCGAATGCATTTAAACGGCTCGAAGAGGAAATCGACAAGTTTAACAAGTGCTTCCAAGACCTACGCCTCAGCGATCCCCGCGATGACAAGACGCGTATTGAGGACACTAAGGGTGGCTTGCTAGAGGGCTCATATCATTGGGCCCTAGAGACCTCCGATTTCCAACAATGGCGTAACAACCCGCAGACTTGGCTGCTATGGATCAAAGGAGATCCCGGCAAGGGCAAGACGATGTTGCTCTGCGGCATTATCAACGAGCTGAAGAAGTCTATACCGAAGTCGACTCTTTTATCATACTTTTTCTGTCAGGCGACTGACTCTCGAATTAACAACGCCACGGCCGTGCTACGAGGTCTGATCTATCTACTTGTCGATAAACAGCCATCTCTTATCTTACATGTACGGAAGAAGTATGAACAAGCCGGCAAAGCGCTCTTTGAGGATGCAAATGCCTGGGTTGCTTTATGCGAAATCTTTGCCAACATTCTACAAGACTCGAAACTGAATAGTACGTGCTTTATCGTCGACGCGCTCAACGAATGCGTAGTGGACTTACCGAAATTGTTGGACCTCATCGTACAGACTTCGCCTATATCTCCTCGCATCAAGTGGATTGTCTCTAGTCGCAACTGGCCGAGCATCGAGAAAAGTCTCAATAAAGCGACCCAGAAAGCCAGCTTGCATCTAGAGCTTAACGAAAAATCCGTCTTCGCGGCCGTCAATACGTATATCCAGTCTAAGGTAGATTCTTTAGCAACGCAAAATGAATACGACAATAACGCGCGGGGTGCTGTTCAAAGCTACTTGTTGGCAAACGCAAGTGGCACCTTCCTTTGGGTTGCCTTGGTTTGCCAAGAACTCGCCGGTATCTCAGGATGGGAGGTTGAAGAAATGTTGTCAGCGTTTCCGCCTGGACTCGATGCCGTTTATATGCGGATGATGGAGCAGATCAGTATTTCAAGAGCTGCTAAGCGCTGCAATAGTATACTCGCCGTCGTCTCGATCGTCTACCGGCCCATTACGTTGGACGAGCTGCCTTCTTTTGTCGATATGCCTCCACGAAGTTCTAGTAATTACAAGGCTCTGGCAGAGATCATAGGACTTTGTGGCTCTTTTTTAACACTTCGAGAACGTACTATCTCTTTTGTCCATCAGTCTGCCAGGGAATTTTTGATCAAAGAGGCATCTAACGATATCTTTCCTTCTGGGATAGACGACATAAACTACGCTATCTTCTCGCGGTCGCTTCAAGTCATGTCCAGGACACTAGGGCGTGATGTCTATGGTCTCAGGACTCCTGGAATCTCTATCGACCAAGTCAAGCAGCCCGATCCAGATCCACTCGCCGCCGCACGATACTCTTGTCAGTACTGGATTAGTCATCTCCTCGATTGCCATACTTCAGAGGACAAAATCAGGACCCTCCAGGACGGTGGCTCAGTCTATAGTTTTCTATGCCGGAACTTTCTGTACTGGCTGGAGGCGCTCAGCTTAATGAAAAGCCTACTAGATGGCATCGTAATGATTACAAAGCTCGAGAATTGGCTTATAGTAAGTCATATTACGACTTACAGAATGTTACTAGTGAAAGCTCTAATATGATTAGGCCGACGAAAGTCACGATTTACACGCGTTTATACATGATGCGAGACGGTTCGTCGTATACAACCGATCAGTCATTGAACAAGCGCCCCTTCAATCGTATTGTTCAGCACTAGTGTTTAGCCCAGAGAAGAGTCTTGTTCGGGTAGCATTTGAGAAGTGTATCCCAGATTGGATTTTGCAGAAACCAAAAGTGCAAGCATACTGGAATGCACTGCTCCAGACGCTCGAGGGCCACTCGGCCTGGGTCCATTCAGTAGCCTTCTCCCCCGACGGCAAGCAGGTCGTGTCTGGATCAGACGATAAGACAGTGCGGCTCTGGGACGCCGCGACAGGGGCCTTGCTGCAGACGCTCGAGGGCCACTCGAGCCCGGTCAATTCAGTAGCTTTCTCCCCCGACAGCAAGCAGGTCGTGTCTGGATCAGACGATAAGACAGTGCGGCTCTGGGACGCCGCGACAGGGGCCTTGCTGCAGACGCTCGAGGGCCACTCGAGCCCGGTCAATTCAGTAGCTTTCTCCCCCGACAGCAAGCAGGTCGTGTCTGGATCCTGGGACAAGACAGTGCGGCTCTGGGACGCCGCAACAGGGGCCTTGCTGCAGACGCTCGAGGGCCACTCGAGCCAGGTCTATTCAGTAGCCTTCTCCCCCGACGGCAAGCAGGCCGTGTCTGGATCCTGGGACAAGACAGTGCGGCTCTGGGACGCCGCGACAGGGGCCTTGCTGCAGACGCTCGAGGGCCACTCGAGCTCGGTCGATTCAGTAGCCTTCTCCCCCGACGGCAAGCAGGTCGTGTCTGGATCCTGGGAGACAGTGCGGCTTTGGGACGCCGCGACAGGGGCCTTGCTGCAGACGCTCGAGGTCCACTCGAGCTGGGTCAATTCAGTAGCCTTCTCCCCCGACAGCAAGCAGGTCGTGTCTGGATCAGACGATAAGACAGTGCGGCTTTGGGACGCCGCGACAGGGGCCTTGCTGCAGACGCTCGAGGGCCACTCGAGCCAGGTCAATTCAGTAGCTTTCTCCCCCGACGGCAAGCAAGTCGTGTCTGGATCAGGAGATAAGACAGTGCGGCTCTGGGACGCCGCGACAGGGGCCTCGCTGCAGACGCTCGAGGGCCACTCGAGCTCGGTCTATTCAGTAGCCTTCTCCCCCGACAGCAAGCAGGTCGTGTCTGGATCAGAAGATGGGACAGTGCGGCTCTGGGACGCCGCGACAGGGGCCTCGCTGCAGACGCTCGAGGGCCACTCGAGCTCGGTCTATTCAGTAGCTTTCTCTCCCGACAGCAAGCAGGTCGTGTCTGGATCCCGGGACACAGTGCGGCTCTGGGACGCCGCGACAGGGGCCTTGCTGCAGACGCTCAAGGGCCACTCGGGCTGGGTCGATTCAGTAGCCTTCTCCCCCGACGGCAAGCAGGTCGTGTCTGGATCCCGGGACACAGTGCGGCTCTGGGACGCCGCGACAGGGGCCTTGCTGCAGACGCTCAAGGGCCACTCGAGCTCGGTCAATTCAGTAGCTTTCTCCCCCGACAGCAAGCAGGTCGTGTCTGGATCAGACGATAAGACAGTGCGGCTCTGGGACGCCGCGACAGGGGCCTTGCTGCAGACGCTCGAGGGCCACTCGAGCCAGGTCTATTCAGTAGCCTTCTCCCCCGACAGCAAGCAGGTCGTGTCTGGATCCTGGGACAAGACAGTGCGGCTCTGGGACGCCGCGACAGGGGCCTTGCTGCAGACGCTCGAGGGCCACTCGAGCTCGGTCGATTCAGTAGCCTTCTCCCCCGACGGCAAGCAGGTCGTGTCTGGATCCTGGGAGACAGTGCGGCTTTGGGACGCCGCGACAGGGGCCTTGCTGCAAACGCTCGAGGTCCACTCGAGCTGGGTCAATTCAGTAGCCTTCTCCCCCGACAGCAAGCAGGTCGTGTCTGGATCAGACGATAAGACAGTGCGGCTCTGGGACGCCGCGACAGGGGCCTTGCTGCAGACGCTCGAGGGCCACTCGAGCCAGGTCAATTCAGTAGCCTTCTCCCCCGACGGCAAGCAGGTCGTGTCTGGATCAGGAGATAAGACAGTGCGGCTCTGGAACGCCGCGACAGGGGCCTCGCTGCAGACGCTCGAGGGCCACTCGAGCTGGGTCAATTCAGTAGCCTTCTCCCCCGACAGCAAGCAGGTCGTGTCTGGATCAGAAGATGGGACAGTGCGGCTCTGGGACGCCGCGACAGGGGCCTCGCTGCAGACGCTCGAGGGCCACTCGAGCTCGGTCTATTCAGTAGCCTTCTCTCCCGACGGCAAGCAGGTCGTGTCTGGATCCCGGGACACAGTGCGGCTCTGGGACGCCGCGACAGGGGCCTTGCTGCAGACGCTCAAGGGCCACTCGAGCTCGGTCTATTCAGTAGCCTTCTCTCCCGACGGCAAGCAGGTCGTGTCTAGATCAGACGATAAGACAGTGCGGCTCTGGGACGCCGCGACAGGGGCCTTGCTGCAGACGCTCAAGGGCCACTCGAGCTGGTTCAATTCAGTAGCCTTCTCACCTGACGGCAAGCCGCTACCAACTTTAGGTGTATCAGGTCAATGGATATCAGATGGCACTGCGAATATTCTCTGGTTACCTTCTGAGTACCGACGTACATGTGAAGCTGTTTGGGATAAAACTCTCGTTCTAGGACATTCGTCAGGGAGGATTTCATTACTTCAGTTTAAACAAGGGCTAAAGCTTATAATATGAGACTAATATAAGTTAATTAATATTTTATACTGATATTTATATAATATCTCTTTCTTTTCATCTCTTTTTCCTTTCATCTCTATTTCATAGAGGGTTCGAGGGGAGTGGGTCACTATATAGCAATTCATAATTGCCACTCACTTTTTAGAATCTTCTAGAATAAGTTTGAAAGTGACCACTATCTTCGTTATTCCATCGATCGTCCTATCAATGTTGTATAACAGATCTGCGTGAACAAGGTGTAATAGAAGACCTTGGCAGACCTTGGCGCTGAGTTAAAAATATTACTAACAGTAAAAGGCGATGAGCCTTCGCGTCAGCAAGACCTGGAAAGCACAAGCTCGGCTGTTGATGACATAAGCGAAATTACGGCGGAATTACCAAAGTTTAATCGGAAGTGCGGGGTCAGTTCCGTCGATCAGAAGTACCGACCCGCGGGGAGGTCCTGCATTAGTTTGCGTGCAACAGCAGCCACAAAACTCATGACGGTCATAGATAAAATAGTAAGGCTCTGAAGCTCAGATAAGGCCCTTTTATAAGTGTAAGGGATAATGAGAGCTCGCTAGTATAGCTATGGCAAAGGACTCGTACTGAAGCATAAACGGAGGCTTCTTATAAACCAGGCGAAAGGGCGATGATGCAAATAAAAAAAAATCTTCGGGAGGGGTCAAATTGCTAATAAATAGCTATAGAATACGACTGATCTTTTATTTTTAGAGACTCATAAGTTGGTGTGGAGTTTGAGATGCTTAAAGTTAAAGTACCTCTCTTTTTTCTCGGCACGTAGGGTTTCTCGGCACGCAGGGAGGGACGTTAGAGCGAATCTCGCAACTTTATAATTTAGAAGTTCTTTGGTGTACTGGACATTTAGGACATAGTCACTCTATGTCTCTTTATATAGACATTGCTCCAGGCTGCAGTAGAATTTTGTATTCTCGCAACACTAGAAGCCTGGCTCAAACTTTGGTGAGTGTGCATATGCAAACGATTAAGCAGGTTAAATCAAAATGTCGGTTGGTCCATCTGCAAGCATTCAGTACCAATTAATGCTTGTTACTGCTACTTGACAGTTATCGGTTTCTCGGATCGACCTGAATGGCTTAAGGACTGTACAAGTTCCCACTTTGTCCGCTACCATTTGAGTCAGCGGCTCGAATCAGAAGGTGGTAGTTGGATTCGCGGCTTGCTGCTAAGGCGCATTGACCATGGTACTGGCCAGCCACACCCGCAATACCGAGTACGGCAGCCGAATTCCTCGTAGGAGACCCTTCAGGCTCCCTACCATGCAAGTCACAGTGCGGCTCATTTGCCTACTTGACATGACAAAGAAATTGAGACGTGATTGGGGTGTTCAACACACAATTTCTTGCATCCAATGAACGGTAAATACAGAATGCCGTCTGTGCTGAGGCATGACTCACTGGGTGCATGTCTATCCTTCTACGCTATTGCCAACTAACTTGCTGTGGCGGAGCCAATCAAGTCTACATATAGCGTTAACTCACATGAGCAGGCGGGGATGCTGCGAGTGAGCGGCCACCTATTCGTGCACACAAAAATGATTGGCAATTAGATCTTCTAGTTGCACAATTGTGAGATTGCCTGGCGCTTATCGTGCATAAGTGCAGAGCTCCAGCTCCAAGGATAGATTCGTGGGTTTCATTGGTCGTTTCTATCCAAGCCCAGCGGCACAAGCCGCAATTGGCCAATTTAGGTGTAGCTTCTAATTGAATCCCTTGTTACGATAAGATAAAACAATCAGCTGACTGCGCATCCGAAGCGCAGCAATTTATATCCAATCACACGAAACATCCAACACGTCCTCAGAACCCCCACCTTGCTCTGTGTCCAAGAGGCCTCCGGATTATACCTTCAGCTGTTCGCATCAACTCATCAAAAAACTCCAATGTCCAGCACCCGAGAGCAGATAACACTGTGTCGAAAGAGAAATCACGCAGAAGCAGACCTAACGACTGATAGACCGTTCGAACTACATGCTCCAAAACGGTACAAGCTCCATTCTGCGAAATTTTACGACTCTCTCTCGAAGGTGTGGCTTACTCGCCGAGCATTGAAGGAGCTCGATCGAAGAACAAGTCAAATCAACCGCCTTCAACCTGCTGTAGCACCTCAATGCGTACACCTGGAAGGTACTTTTAAGGAGATCAAAAGATTTGCTAGACACGGCGGTCCAGACCTGCGTGATCTGCGAAGCGTAGGTTGGAATTGCCAAAGGTTATTGGTCTTTGCTAATCTTTCAGTATCCGACGCCAGCAGACGTCCATATTTCACACGCGATGGGCTCGAGCCGTTACTCCGGAAGCTCTAGCAGTAAGCATACCAAATCTACTGCGCCGACAAGCACATCATCGAAGACCAGACGATCTTCTGCCTATGACAACGATTTCGAACAACACCTCATCGACCACAATGTTTATCCTGAAGAGTATGACTATCCCGATAACCGCGAGACTCCAGAGCCAGACACTCTAGACGAACTCAATCGAATCTTGCCACAAGCGAGACCATCTCTTTCACCTTCCCAATTTCCTAATTCGTTTGTCCGGGACTTCAAGCGGAAAAATAATCGGGTGATTGATGAGGGTGAAGTAATGAGAGACTTGATTCCTATAATATGTGGCCGCTCGGATATTCCAAACAAACAGAATCTGCAATTTACACGGCTTGACCCAATAGCTGGCGGTGCTACCGTCGACGGCAAACCAGACTTTTACGATGGAGCTCGTATTGAGGAAATCGACAAGCAGGTCCAAGAAGACTTGGGACCTTTCATCATCCCTACGGGACATCGAACAGCTCCAGTAGCACCCAACTTTTTCTTGGAGGCGAAAGCGCCAAAAGGAGCTGCAGATGTGGCGAAACGACAAGCTTGTTATAACGGTGCTTTGGGTGCTCGTGCTATGCATAAGCTGCAGTCATACGGGGAAGATGAGCCTGTATACGACGGCAATGCCTACACAATTTCCACGACTTACCATGCTGGGACTGGCACACTCCAGATGTACACCACTCATCCTATGCAGGCGCCTGATGGATCTACCGAGTACCACATGACTCAGGTCAAAGCCTATGCATTAACAAGCGACCCTGACTCCTTTCGGCAGGGTGCAACCGCATTCCGCAATGCCAGGGACTGGGCTCAAGTACAGCGTGATTCATTTATCACAACGGCAAATGAAAGAGCAAGTGTCAAGAACATCGAGCCTTTGTATGGGACATCCGATCACGACGACGTCGACGACTCCGCAGATACACAAGATACTCTACATGCGCCGAACTATACATATACACAGGAGGCTATATACACACAAAACACGGTGGCAGAAGATCCGGTAGATGATCAGCTCTACACATCACAACAAGATTTTCAAGGCTATACGTCCACTTTCCCATCATTCAGTTATAATGGCGAGCCCATAGAGTCTCAGCCCTCAACCTTCAACTCATCCGATTACTACTCAAACATGGATCAAAACCAGGAGTCCGAGACCTCAGCAGATGAACTTGCTCTCGATACGTACACGACGATCACAACTTCCAATAAACGTACGAAGTCATCGGCAAAGACAGCTTCCAAAGCTGCGCGGTATGAAAATCAGAGTTCCTATGAGAGGCATCGCTCCAAGAGATAGCACTGGTTAACCTCGAAGAGAAGAATGAGATTAAAAGGAAGCGAGTTTAGTGTTTGCTATCTTGCACACGATTTCCCGGCCTAGCAGGTCAAAAGGCTGCAACAGAGAAAGAGGAATTGCAAGCCCGGGATCATTTCTGGCGTCTTCTATTATGACCAAGGCGAGAATGTCATAAAATTGTGTTCAAGTTGACCAGCATAAAGCGATACTTTGTGAACTTCACATTTATTGCTCTCCCTCCCTGAATGTTCAGATGCCAGAAAATGTGCAGAGAAGTGCAGAAGTATTTGTCTGAGGCATATCATGCTCTGGCTCCAAATTCCAGTTGCACATGTATTGTCTCTCGATAACTATTCATAACAGCATGTTGAATTAAAGATATCTTGATGCTGGCTCCTTCGTTGCATCTCTGTCTACAGCAAAGAATGCTATCCAACTAATTCGTGATACTCTTGTGATAGGCTCGGCGCAATGTGCTGGCGTCGAAATGATCGTCCATTTAAAAGCTGGAACTCGATGTCGACCCAGAGCTAACTGCCCCTGTTCTAAATCGGACCCTGGATTGAAGGGACCCTTCTATCTAAGCATTGCCCTAGAAATGTGGGATGCTGGTATCAGCGATTGGGTAAAAAAATGGGTTTCGGCTTGAGACATGGTGGCGTAGTTTGGTCGCGGAATCCTATAAGATAGCATTCAGGCTACTGGTTTTTGAGAAATGAAGATAGCTGGGGTTTAATGATTGCTACAATCGAGAAACCCCTGTCTAGTACTGGTTTCTATTTTCCGTCTCACTTATCGAGCGCCATTCCAGTTTATGCTCGCCATCGCCGCTCTCCTCTTCTTTAAAGGAAATAAGAAAACCCCTAATTTGGCCCCCGCTCGGCTCCTATAATTAGAATAGCATAAGGGAGCCAAATCGGATTTTGGATTGAGGGGACTCTTCTATTTAAGCATTGCTTAGACGATCTGGCAATCTCACTACGGGACATAAGTAGCAGCACGCGAACAGAGATATTCTCAAGATAAACCGGTATAAGCTCTTCTTGAACTTTGTCTAGTGTTGGTAAATTAACCTTTCGTGCTTCAACTTGAAATTGCTCCTATATAAGAAACTGAATCATATCAAAACTCCAAACTTTTTACAGCGTTTTTACGTATCAAAGCGCGTGTCATTCTGCTTCTCTGCCAAATACGCTTCGAACTGATCCCTTTTCCGTTTCAGGAATTCCTCTTTCCCAGCAAGTGTCGCTGTGTCCAACATCGCCTCGCCTAGGCCTTCCTTATACAAAACCTCCCAGAAGATTTGGTCGACGTCGAAGCTGCTCCTCGACGCAAGGTTGAACCAGAAGCGCTCGCTGTCCCATGACTCCCGCATTCGAGCCGAGAGGCGCGGCTCCTCAGCTGGTAGAGCTGACTTGGCCTCGACGCGCTCCATTGCGTTGATAAACTGCTCCTTCCTCGGCTCGAGAAGATCCAGGAATTCCTGCTTTCCTTCACTCACTCCGATGCCTGGCGGCTGAAGTATAAGCCACCAAGGCAAATCGTAGGCGAATTGGGCGGGCATGACATTCGTAAACTCAAAGTCGAGCAAAGCGGTAATGCGCATCGTCTTAGGATTTACAAGCATGTTCGAAGGCCGTAGATCGTCACAAAAGACTCGGAACGGCCCGGAGTTGTCGATAGTACCGTGCGTAGGGATTAGCTTGCCGAAGCAGTGTCGCGCGACGTACCGGTTCCAAGTGATGCCTTCATTTTCGAAAGCTATGTTGCGCTGCGTCTCCAAATGTACCTGCAAGCATTGCGCGCGTGCTGCAAAGAAATCACTCGAACGAGCGAATGACGTCATGGTACCGAAGTGGTCGGCGGGAAATCCAGCGAAGCCGACAACTTCGTTCATATCGTACGTTAGTGGTGGGTCTACAACGGTCCACTCGCCAGATACGGTGTCTTTGGAGATAGCCCCAATACGCGAGAATTCCAGGCGCGAAAGCTCTAGCATAAAGCTAGCGACTTGTTCGTAAACGATATTAAGCTTTGTCTCGTCAATATCTGGATCTAAAATAGCAGGATCAGCCTCGTTCTCGGTGGGTTTTTTCAGGATATCGCCGAGGTTTTCTCCTTCTATAAACTCCTCGATCATAAACGGCCCCAGCTGCTGTGGACTCTCTTTAGTGAGACCCCAGTGATGGACACGCGGAACAGGGATGCTCGTATACTCAGAAAGATAGTTCATGATCATGACCTCGTTTTTAACCTTTTTCTCTCGCCATGGCTCGTATATCTTCCCCGGAAACGGGAAGCGAATAAGGACACGCTCGCCGGTGTCCCTATTCCTAACGGCGATGCTAAGGTTGAATGAGCCTTTCAAGTAATCGAGGAACTCTCCGGACTCGTTCCACCCAAGGCGGCTGTCAACAAAAGACACAATCTCACTTGTTGCCTCAACGAACTTGCGAATAAATGCGTTTTGCTCCTCCTGGGCGTTTTTCTGGGCGATGAAATCAAAAGGTATCATCTTGGTGGGTAGAAGAGCATGAAGAGAAAGAGAACGAATGCATTGGAGGTGTGCTGGAGTGAGGGCCTTTTAAGCTGTTGTCAAGGCGGTTAACCCCTGGCGCGGACACACAAATGAGCCACAGTTGCTTCAGGGATCTATACATCACGTCTTGGCAGCCAATGAGGTGTTTGGAAAATCAAATGGGGTTCCTTGTCAAATCATGAAAAGCAACACAAAAAACCCATAGGTGTCAGTCAACATCTAAATCCACCAGAGTTGAGGAAATGCGGTTTTAAAAATGAGTATGGATGTACAAATTCAGTACGGATTCTAAACAAGTGTAACCACCGAAAGACTCGGAACAGTAGCCAAACCAAGGAGCCTATAACAGACACTATGTCTTCTTCACACGGCCACCAGAATGAGCATGAGGATCCAGTTGGGTCCCTTATTCACGATTAGTGAAGCTGGTAATTAAGGCTGTTGCGACATACTTCTGCCAGTTCGGGAGCATCTTAGATACCCTTGCGTCGAGCAGTCTGGGAGGTAGTCCCGGCATCCTCTGACAGCTTCTTCATTACCTCCGCCTTCTTCGCATCCTCCTCCTCTTTGCGACGTTTCTCCATAGCAGCCTCGCGGGCCTTCTGACTCTCTTCGCCCTGCTTGATGAGGTTGTCGATGACCGAGGGGTCGATGATGTTGCCGCCCTTTCTGTCAGTCATAATGATTGCTTTGGTTTTGGGGTTTTGTGTGTTTTAATTCAAGACGATTGGTGTGTTGCAGAAAAGCTAGAAGAGAGCAGTGAATTCCAACCTGTTAATGAGGCCTTTTATATAGAATTGGTTGGTCCCCTGTGACTCTACTTTCGATAGAAGGTATCCGGCGCCGATATGGGTGTGCATATGCATCGACTATGGGAGGGAGGGTAAGTGACCCTGACTCCGGGGTGGGGGGGTGTGAAGGGCACTGTATGTGTCTTCGATATAATACAGAAGACTAGCTTGTGGGAGATGCTGATGCTAACTAACCTGTGGCCTCACTACTGAAGGCAACTCAAAATACTTCAGTCATCATGGCCCTGGCCCTTTAGGCATACCCACAAGCCAACGGTGGTCGCGAGAGCGTGTTTTGCCGCCCGAAAACAGATTGTGTATGCTCTGTGACTCTCCTTTGTGCGAACTTTCGCCCCCGGAGGGTGGCTAGAAACACCAACAATGTGGCATGTACAATGCACATCATCACAGTGCATAATTTTTGCCAAGGTTCCCCATCAGGCTTCCCACGAGTTTCCCCAAGGAAATGCCACTCTTGGTGAAATATCCTCGGGGTAAATCCCATCGACTGCATGCTGCCCCCTTATATTTCACATCTCTGATCACTAATAACATGCTACACGGTGCATGTCTAAAGTAGTGTCTGAATTCTTTTTATATTTGGCTTCGATGTCTTGTTTTCGTTGAACGCGACGTGTCATAATATGGAAAGGCACTTTGAATGTGCTTTTATTGGTAGGAATTCTTTCACTCGGAAGAGTTGTGGGGAACAAAGTATACCTGTTCTTGAAGCCGACCACAGCCTTGTGCAAGCAATCAGGCTGGAAGTCAGCCGTCATGGAGGGGTACAAAACTGCCTAAGGCACGAATATGGAGAAGGCTCTGGGACGAGCGAAAGTACATTATGCTCCAAATTACTGTTATGCCACGTTGATGATGTTCTTACGTGGCGACTCCCAAAAAATATTATCACGTGAATTTCTTATCTTAAGCGAGGCATCCTCCTACCCCTCCAAGAAATCTTGAGCAGATAATACTAGGGTGTAGACGACGTGCTGCTCTCAACCACTTATGCTGTCGTGAAGATTGGCGATGTCGAACGATCCTGGATACAAGATACTCGATGGCGCGCCTCCCACGCGCGAGAAGATAGAGGCGGCGCAGACAGAAATCTCGGTAGAAAACTTGCGAAAGCTCCAACAAGGCACATCTTCACTGGGATTCGAGAGGTTAGGCTGGGGCAAGGAAAATGATAGACTTCTGCATAATGGGCTAGATGTAAGTGCTTCCTTCTGTTACCTGAGACTAAAGGCTGACCCTCGTAGCTCGACAGCGATGACTACCTCGAGAATTTATTGCATGGCCAGTACAAGAATGCGAAGATACATATGGCAGATGTTGTTGTCTGGATGCAAAACCCCACCCAGTTGCAGCGTTTAAAAGCAGGGCGGGGTCGAGTTTTTATATACAAAGCAGTTGAGGAAGCCCTTGGTCCCGAAAATGGCTTTTTTAGGATTGTGGAGGGGTCCCATCGAATGAGTTCAGATCAGATCATCAACGCTAATGCGAGAGATATCCGTCTGCAGCCCGGCCAGGCAATCATCCTGGATGGAGATCTAGTGATAGAGTATCCTCAAGCAGGTGGCGGTGTCGGACTCTTGAAATGTGTCTCTAAAGCGTGATAGGATCGTGGCATTAAATACTATATAGTGGAGGGCTGGAAATCATGATTGCTATTAGTCTGAAAGAGTATATCAATGCAATACTAGGCTGGGATCAAATTTGTGCGAGTATAACAGATTATATCTTTTTGGCTTTAATCAACATGCACTTCCATCCCCGCCTTACCCCCCAGTCGCAAACTTTCATCACTCAATTACGGAGAATTCCCATTGCTAACTAGATATCTGGCGCGCGGGAGAAGTCAACCAAGGACTTGCGTCCGAAGAGTTAGATAGTCTGCCACGAAAATTTACTTCTACTTCATGGCTTACTCCGCCAAAGTGCATGCTTTGGGGCATCGCAGCTGGATCATCGCTAAAGTTGAAACTAAATTCATGACCAGTATCTATAATCGCAGCTGGATCGTCGCTGAAGTTGAAAGTAAATTCATGACCGGTGCCGGGCATGGCAGCCGGATCATCGCTGAAGTCGAAGGTGAATTCCTGACTCATGTTGGAAAGAGCAGCCGGGTCGCTCCTTATAGCGGCAGGATCATCGTCAAAATCGCAGACTTCGCCCTGATTTATAGCCGTTGACAATGAAGTTATCCGGTCACCACTGAAGTCAAAAGAAGCTGTTTGGTACATTTCCAATGATGTTGAAAGGATTTGACGAGCGTGATTCTCTGGATCTTGTGGTTGATAACTAGCGTTGTCATTAGAGCAGGGACCAGTACTTTGCCTCGTTGTCGGATCCAAAGCGCACGAACTAGCATTAGTACGTGGCGTTTCTGGGACTTGATTGCCACTGTTGGAAACGGCATTATAGTGATCAGGACTGTTTGTGGAGATTGTGGTGATTGGCTCCTGAGTTTGTTGTTCGTGATTCAGGCCTTTGTGTATACCGATTGCAAGGAGCAATGTATCCATTCGTTCATCATGTGGCTTATCCGGACAAATTTGTGTGTTGGTGTTTGCTACATCTCTCTGCGTATCCTGATTTCGGTAGTGCTTCTTCCGTGGACTGTCACGGCTTCCTGCTACTTTTCGTTTGAGAAATGGTGATGAAGGGTGAGGCTCCTTGTCTTGCCCTATCAAAATCCTTAGATTAGAAAAGCTTCTTGGGGGACAAGTTGAATGTGGTAGAAAAATAGTCTTTCCCTTACTCGTTGCATCATCCGTTGGATGAGGGATAGGTGACAATTGTGACTTAATAATGCTATCTAATTCCGTGAAGTCGAGCCTACTATCCCACATTTCCTTCTTCAGCAGGGCCGCTACTTCGCCCAGTCCAAATATAAATTCCGGTGAAACGTCATCGCAATATTTTGCAATCAGCTCGAACTCTTCCCAAGAGCACTTTTCTCTACAGTACCCATAAGATAAAAGTAGTGAGTTAATGAATAAACACTTACAAACCATTCATAGGAATGTCACCAAGGGCGATGAGAATTCCGCTTTGCAACCGGCCGTACTTTTCACCCGCTCGAAGCCGGGATTGAAACGTCGATTTTACTGTTTTCACTGTAGACGCCTCGGAAACCAGCGTTTCCAGAACTTGATATGAAATTGACTTGTATGTGGTGCTCTTCCGGATCTTGATTTGTGATCCCCGAGCTAAGAATTCAATCCTCCTTTCGACAGCTTCTCGACACTCATTGAGCCTGGCTAGAGAGAGACGTCTTCGTATTGGACTGATAGTTATTTCGTCGTTGAAATTTTCGATATACCCAAATAGACAGCGGACAGCGACTGGTATTTTCAAATGAGATAAGCTATCGACACGTCCCCAGAAAGAACGGGGCTGCTTAGTCCATTGTTGGCGTCTTTCCTCTATGAATCCCTGAATTCGAGTATAATGCTTCTCGAAGTTGCCGCAAAACGCCGAAAAGTGTTTGTGTTGGTCAATGGAGTTCGTAGCTCTGCCAGTGTTTCTGTTTGTTGGGTCTGAGCAGAAGTTGGTGGATTGCAAGTATTGCACAATTGTTTCTAGATTGGATTGAGAGGCTAATTCACTTGACTCCGTTACTTGCTCGATCAGCTTTGCGACAGCCTACAATTACAGTGTTAGCCTCCCTTAGTGACCGTCCTCGAAGTGGTCCTCTTACAGCGTCTTTTGGTCGGATTACGCCTACCAAGTTTTGCACACTTTGCTGGTAGGTGCGTAATTCCTGGAGTATGTAAGAATATAGACGTATGATATTTTGGAGAGAAGATTAAACCTTGGGGTCAAGCGTACTGACCAGTCCTCCCATAGCTTAATGTTAGGAGATGAATGATATGGGATGGAGAAAGAACGTATTATTGTTGGCAAGCTGACGCTTAGCGCTGTGTTGTCTGATATCCCTGAACAACACAGACAGCACTTATTTTGATCAGGGATCATTAGACAAAGGCTGGGAGCGGGGCGCGGATTGTCTGATATCCCTGAACAACACAGACAGCACTTATTTTGATCAGGGATCATTAGACAAGGGCTGGGAGCGGGGCGCGGATTGTCTGTCTTGGGATATGAAGCCTTTTACCGAACCCCGCTCTTTGCTTACTTTGGCAAATTCAAAGTGATCTCAGTCTGGTCTTGGCGCGGCATAGGCCGAAATAACAATAGCACATCCTTTTCGATCCACAAGTTTCATACTGATTCAGAGCTAACACACTCGCTATCTCTACCAGGAGTACATCGCTAAAGCCCCATAACTGTACGTATTAAATCCAGGTATTTGCTTGTGGGGGTTCCGGGATTGTATAAGTAGAAGCTGCAGAGTAAGGCATCCTGCATGCACTTTCTTTACTTCTTAATATTCACTGCTGCACTGGTTCGCTTTATTTGTGGACAAGGCAAGGCTTTCAGATTTGTTCGCTTTATTCCATTTAATCCCTGTTGATATGCATGATGGCCAGCTCTTTCTGCACAAGAATCACTTCTGGTAATTCAAATCCGGCTGGGAGGAGCACAATAACTCGTGAAACAAGCGTGTCTTACAGCACGAATAGCAACAGTGTTGAGACAGTTGCTGTATGTCCCTAAAGAATCTTTAAGAAGTAGTCTGCTGACGTATATAGTATGAGTTTAAGATTTCGTTTGAGATATTACCCAACGTTTTTGAAGTGTTGGGAGGGTATAGACCAGCACAAGTTAGTCTAGATAATCTAGAAAGTACTTTAGCTGGCGCGCTGCTCCTTGTGGAATATGACCGCCAGTACCGAAGGCTATGGGCGTGGCTGTGGAAGTATAGTTTAAGCGGAGATGCTTTCAATACAATCTATTTGTCAGGGGAGTGGCCTGAAAGGTCGCCGATAGAATGTGGATATTTGATTAGTGGATGCTCTCCCAAATTAGCTATCGACAAGAGCGTATTAGAAAAGAAGTGGTCAGGGAGGCTGCTGATTCAAAAATATACAAAACAACCTTTTCTATTGTTGGGGTATTTTTGGCAGGATATTCAAGGATTAGGCCGGGATTGGTCTTTTGCTATGTCAGCTTGGAGATATACTTCAGATGCAGTTAGCACTTAACAATTCAATAGTGTATTTGCATTGCACGTAGACAAATTCGAAATAAATAAAAGAGGGCTGCATCTCATATTGCAACATCAGGCAGCCACTGTTATACAATGTCCACGTTGCGCACTTGGCTCTCAGAAACGGATTTCGTGCTTTTATTCTTTACATTTTTTATTGTATTTTGGTTTGGAGCAATCATTTACTGTATACCTGTGCAACTTTATCTTGATAGAAAGGCCGAACAATACTCCGAAGCACTCCAAGAGCAAGCGGACAGTATAAAGAGCAAGAAAAATTAAAAACCTAACTTTCTTCCGCTCTCAATACAACCAATATACAATACTCTTTCCGGCTATTGCTATTTCCACTTCATCAGAATGTCTGACCCTATAGTCGACGTTGTTATCGAAGCCGCCGGGTTTGTTATCCGAGGCGCTGCAAATTTTACAATTTCGGCTGTTGACAAAAGCTTCTCTGCAATTAAAGCTATTTCCGGGCGCGAAATTGGAAAGTATGTTTTGCCCGTGAGCATAATTGAAAAGTTAGGTTAGTAGTTGATTTTGTTATCAGATCCGGATATGCTGACAAAAACAGCTTCTGTAGGAGGAACAAAAGCTCGTGACGTTTTGCTTGGAATGCGAAAGCCGACTTTAGCTGAGCTTCAGGCTGCATATCCTGAAGAAGATAACCTAGACGATTTTCGAGTTGTCTCTATTAACCCAAGAGACTACAAGGACTAGTATTGCTAAGGGCTTGCTTTGTTGGATTACGTAGTAGCTTTCTTGAGGGAGTAAGTTAAGTTTGGCGATTTGATGATGTTACGGCCCATTAAATAACAATATAAACCTTTCTACTCCTCGCTCAAACTTAGGTGATTTTCATATGCGTGAATTCACAGCCTACATTCAAGCCGAAGCAATTCCAACTCACTTTTGTATTATGTCTAACCCAAGCTCCTGCCATCATTCGTTTAACCTTCTAAAGTCTGAATCTACACTTATCCAATGGATGTGTTCTATGTGCCACTCCGGACCTCATTGGTACATATTTGAGTGCAAGTACTGCAAATTGAAGACTTGCCGACCCTGTACAAACAAAGTTTAAGTGCGTTATCTTTTAGAAAGTGAGTTTGGTTATGCCAACGCACCTAGCTACTTGGCAATTATTTTAATATAAAGTTAGGGTCTTTGTTGCGTGTCTGTTTACATAGCATCCCGTCTCAAGCTTTACAAATAGACACAAATAATCAGTACAAGGTGGGCAATAGTATATATTTTTCTATTGTTCTTTAAGCTTAAACTTTTTAGATGTCCGAAAGATTTCAGCCGTCGGCCGATGTTGAGAAACCAGATAGCATTCATGACAATGAAATTGCCGACAGCAATATTGGAACAATAGACGGGCTTATAGTAGCCCGTCTTAAAGATGGTCAAAAAGCAATATTTATCGACAGAAAGAAACCGGGGAAGTTCTTTTGGAGCAACGCTGGTGAAGATTGGGTTAGGGCAGATTTTAGACTTCTGAATTATTTGGAGTTCTGCAAAAATGATGCAAGCATTGATGAGGACAAGAGTGCTTTCCAATATCTGATTAGCGCCGTGGCAAAAATCGATACAATGTGATGCACAAAGCTTTTCAACGCTTTTGTAGCAGAAACGCAATTATTCAAGGCTGCAAAGGACAACTTTCGCTTATCAATATTTAAGATAGCAGAATCGAGACTTTATTATTTCTCAATATCCCCTGCACACTTGTTAGTGACTATAGCTTTCTGAGTTTAAAATCGCGTAATCGAATATTAGACATAGGCATTTAGTAATCAAAAAATTGATCAAGAATTGGGAATCATTTTTAGCTTCAGTCTATCGATGAAAACCAAAATTGGTTCTATTTTCTATAAGGTGCCACTTTTGGCGCCCGAGCGCTTGTGCCACAAACCAAACTCTAAAAATAAACGCTGTGAAGTGTGCGGTGATTCTCGCTTACGGAGAGGTCATTCGCGCTCCGCTGTATAACTACCCAATCAGAGCTGTAAATACACATCCTCTGGAGACGTTATTCTTGCAGTTTAATTGAGATTGCTGTTTTGTATATCAGCAATTAACAGCTTTGCATTTACGGAACCAATGCTTTTCAACTAAATTAAAATGAGGTTGCAATATGTAACAAGCCTGCCAATATGTTTTGAAGCTTCAAATATCATAGCCATGAACGTATATTTATCCGGTGAAACATAGATAGCTAAGGTTGAGCTATCATCACCCAGCATCCACCTGTGCTTGCCGCTCCTGGCGCCTCCTTCTCGTCTTCATTATCATCGAACATGACTATCTTTTTCGTCGCCTACGGCCAGTTTCTCCGTCACATTCCAAAACCCCGCCATCTCAAGAGCATATTGATGGGTCAATCTTCTCTTTATTCTGTAAGCCCAATATTGATCCAAAAAGTAGTCAAAAGGATCCGGAGCAGGTGAAGTTGTGTCAAGTATCATAGTAAGAAATTGGCATGGTTTCTCATCGCTCTTTCCTGTGTAAAAGACCCTTAATACTGAAAATATCATACGTTCAAACATCACTCGCTCATTGCCAACATGTTGACCATTCAAAAGTAGATTGAAATCCACTTGAAAAAAGCCTTTAATAGGTAGGTTGGTATTGTTCGGAGTGTGAGGCAGAAGTCGCTGACGATTTAGTAAAGCCGCTAAGGTCAAGCCGAGCTGTTCTAGAGTTTGAGAATCCTGAAGAGCTCTGGCGATTTGTTGATATGCACTCAAGCCGTCATCTGCGACTGCCCATTCCGCTAAAACCCGGTTAGCCATTGGCTCAAGTGAGCTTCGAGCAAGAAGGACCAAAATATCGTTTTTTGGCCTCAGGAGAGAAGGGTGTTCGTAATAGAAATGTGTTCTATCTCTTATTAGTATCATCCCAATATTGGCCACAGGACAAATACAGTTGTATGCGAATCATTTTCACTTGGTCGTACCCCAGCTTGCTCAGGACCTCTATCGGAATATTCTGCAGAAAATAAGAATCAAGCAAGTTTGTCACTGAAAAGCTCATACCAAGTATCCATCTGGAAACCCCAATGGAAGATGGACCAACATTTGACTGCGCAATTTGATAATATCGGCTATACTGGTATCGGCGGGGAAGACTAAAGACTTTGAAAGAGCATTGCGCATTTTCTCAGGGTCGAAGATCCCAAAAGGCTTTGAACCATTGATGTTAACAACAGAGCCGTAAATATTGGCGTTTTGATTAGCCGTATACTCTGGGAGAAGCTCGTGTTGCCGTTTATTCATTTTTCCTCCAACAAATTCAACAAGGTATCGGAAAAGTGAAAGACTGTGTAGGATTACATTATTTGGAACAGTTCTTGGTCTGGTCTCGAAGTTGATAAGTGATATGTCTGGGTAAGTAGAAAGTTCCGTAAGGTTGACCCAAAGGCCTTGGAGTAATTCGTGTTTATTCTTCCCAAGAAGCGCAAGAGCAAATGTCGTGTCATAGTTATCGAGCAAGTTCAGAGCAATGAACAGCAAACATTGGGCGAGTAAAAGTGAGGATGTATATCCTAGGTCGTGCTTCAAGATTGCGCACTGAAGCGGTATTTGGTGTCGCGCTGGGGCGAAGTTGAGATAATACAGGTCGAGTCTTCGGCGTCCAGAAGAGATTGCTTTGAGAGCATCTTGGAAAAATCGAGCATCAGCTTTCATTTCCGCCACCCATTCGCCATGTATTCGCGCTTCTGTGTCTAATGGATTTGTTGGGTCCAGGACGAGTTCAAACTTAAAAAAGTTAAGTCCAAGCCATGGAAGATATGCGCTATCAACTGCAACCCGATATATGCCATAGCTATTCCCAATGTTGTATATTCCGGCTGCTGGTGATATTTGATACCAATCAGAACTAATTGGCTCAATTTGATCCGACAGAACGTAGCAAAGCCTCCATACGCTGCTCAAAGGTGTGCGAAAAAGCTCATTGACATCGAATGGGATTCGCTCAGTAGTCTATTTTGAAGATGAATCGTGGGTTATCAACAAAGGCCGTAGGGGCTTACCTGCTCAGTCACACTTGAGACCTGAATCTGCCCATGCATAGGAATGGGCTGGGTGATGTTGAATGCAACCATTACGAATGCTTCGTGATATGACAGCGTACTAGTCAGCAACCGATAAAATATAAGTAGGCAAATATTGTGCCTCAAATAAACTCTGCAGCCATGCTTTCCTAGAAGAAACCAGCCCTTTATATGGTCAATCAAAGGGATGCGAACCAAAGCCATGCGTCTTGTTTTGGTCCCCAATAGGTGGATGGCTGGGTAATCCTAGGAGATGTGCAAACCGAGCCTGGATGCACATCAAACAATAGATAGGTCTCATAAGGGATAGACGCCTTGTCTGGCAGATCCAAAATGCAAAGCAAGACCTTGTCTAACTGCGGAAGCAAGTTAAGCCCTTAACTTGCACGGTGTGGGTGGTGTGGGTGCTTCGATGATATCCCTGTTGGTGCTTGAAAGTGTGGCTTGCTGACTGGACTCGGCTAGGAAGAGATGGGTATTTAAAGGAGGGAAACTCTACCTTAAACACCAGCCTTCGTATTGTCTCCTTTCAAACCCGACCACGAGTATGTAAAACGGAAATTATGTCTATACACAATACTGCTGCTACCAAAAATGAAATCTCCACTGCTCATTCGAAAGTAAGACAAGAATTGGGATCCAATATTGAGAATACTCACGGGTTGAACCTAGCGGATAGGAACTGCGATCAAATTCCACAGTTGGGCTCTGTAGCTGCGAGCACCACCCATCCAAACACGCTTCCACAGCCCCGAGTCCAGCTGTTTACCATACCACCGTCTCCTTTCCTCTCATCAACAGCGCCTCTCACTTCCACCGAAACAAAAGACGCTTCGTCTACCGCTTGCTTACCATTCTCATTGCTTTCCCCTCACTTCGCAGACATCTGTGTTCCGCTGTCAACAGCGGCATTATCGCTACCATCCTCATTTTCACTGGAAATCAATGATGCTCCGCCGACCTTTCATTTAACACAGCCGGCAGCAGGCACAACTCTTTTCTCATCACCATCAAATATTTGTACCCATCCTCTGCCGTTGAAAAAATCACCAGCTTCCCCAGCGAGCAATTCAACCACAGAGTACTTTTGCAACAAGATTGGATCCGAGGCTACTATCCGAATCGATTATCTAGTTCGAGCAGCTCGAGGATTCGCTGAATCAGAAAATCTCGAACCACAACCATTCACCCATTATTGGCCGCCACATATCTTTGATGGAACTTATTCAGAGCCGACCTCGCGGCTCCAGCGCCTATTCCGCGGCCTTAGTCAGACTTACCACTCTTTCGCCAGTGTCCTAGGTAGCATATTTTTTGCCCATGAAGTGGAACAGGTCGCGGCGGCAGAGCGAGCCAAGCTCCGCCGAGGCCAGGGACGGCTGAGTAAAGCATTTTCGACGGTAGGGAAAAAGCTTGCAATTACGGAGAAAAGGGTGAAAGCTTCGTACAAGAAGAGTAGTAAATATATGCTACTTCTTCAGAGCGGGGCAACAGGGTTGCTTTTATACATTGGTGCGGGCACTGGTGTCGAGAGTATGTAAGTGAATCCAAAGCAAAATGCAGTTCAATTTTAAGGAAAGAGTACTAATTAGTATTCCAGATGGCAACATAGTCTAGTTAAAGAGGATATAGATCTTTTGATCAAATATCTCGAGGAATGCAGACCAGATCTATACAAGCGAGCTCGCGGTCTCGACAAATTTGTTGCCCAAATCCTCGTCTGTTGCATGGAAGCTTATGGTTGGAGTTACAGTGAGCTTGCCGCTACTAGCAGTGAGCTGACGAAATGTATACGGCGGCACATAAACCTTGATCAACCACTGTATGAGTCGGGAAGCAGCTTGACAATCGCACAATCGCATAACCCAAGATCAGAAGAAGACCCCAGCAACTTAAAGAACGAAAGTCAAAGTAAGAAGCGGTATGCTGGTTTAGATCGCACAGAACATCTAAGCAAGCGAGCTCGGATAGTGCAAGAGGTTGAGGGACTGGATATATCCATGATGATGCAGGAGGCACAGAGTTTCGATGCCCTCAACATTGCAAG
Organism: Chalara sp. BL73; assembly: GCA_918026815.1. Taxonomy (NCBI): domain Eukaryota; kingdom Fungi; phylum Ascomycota; class Leotiomycetes; order Helotiales; genus Chalara; species Chalara sp. BL73. The sequence goes on along the minus strand of CAKJVC010000066.1, from coordinate 511,110 downwards.
CATAATGCAGCCGGTTGGGTCATTTGAGCAACTGGATATATCGATGGAAATGCAGCCTGTACAGAATTTTGGGCCGGATATATCGGAAATGATGCAGCCTGTACAGAATGTCGAGAGTGAATATATGAGAGATTACACAGACATCAGCAGATTTGGATATTTCTATGGTGATCCAACTGGCGCGGCCACTTTATAGCCTAGAACCATGCACAAGCAACAGCAAACGCTCCGCAAAAGTATGAGTTGCCAGCCGACAACAGAATCTCCCTAAGCATCTGTGGATTGGACGTGTTCTGCATTGATGGAAGCACTCGCTCACAAATTTCTCTGCATCCAGCACAGCAAATTGGGACTGCCCATTTGTCTGAAAGATATAAGGTCATCATTTCATTCTGAACAGCAAGAATATGAATGATGTATTCCCGCCACCATCTGACTTCAAACTTGAATCGCCTGCCAGATAGATAACAGACCCGATAGTCCAATCTATTGACGAGGTTACCCCACGAGAGTTGCAGTATTCGATTGTGGGATTCCCGTCTTTCACCAAAGGTATCATCACAGCTGTGGCTAGAGGAGGTATTCGAAAAGACCCTTCGGTAAGGGCGAACGCTTCGGGAATCCACCATGATTCGATTTTGTTTGGATCGAAAACCGCTGCGGTAGAAGAACCTGGGAGGATCTAGTAGAAAGCTATTAGCTATCAGGGTAAATACTGGAGTTTTCCAACACACCTTCTCTTGATAAGTTCTTATAAATTCTTTCTGCACATTTGCGCAACTGTTTGTGAAGTCGAGTTTAGTGACAGGTTTCTCTTGAGCGGAGATTGTTTTGTCGCGACAATCGCGAGCTGCTGTCTCAACTAGGCTGAGGAAAGCTGCTGTTGGTTGCGAAATAGCAAAAGAATCTTCTCTGTTAGTAGACATCCTTAGAATACATGTCCTTCAAGAATTTAAAGGTCGATACTGCAAGATTCCGAGTGATTTGATTTAAATGGCGTACCTGTTAAAAACCTAGGATGTTCAACGTGGCAAGCGGGCGGACAGCCGCGGACTTGCCAAGGCCTGATTGCCACGTGATATACAGGGAACTGAAGTACTCTTGTAATAATGGATAACTTGGCACGGAGCTGTATTTAAACCAACGGCTCTCCAAATCTGCAAACCGAAGCTTTTATTTAAAAGACAGTTATCTATTTATAGCTGGATTTGATCCCGTGACCGTATAATCGTGTTACATAATACCTTCTTGTGACAACAGTCGGGCCTCAGGTACCTCGCTCCTCCCAGGAGTTTTGCTTATCAATATTTGAGGTAGCAGAATTGGGATATTATTGTGTTGGTGGAATTTGAAGCGAAAGCACCTTTACTTTAACTCTAGTTCTGCTTTATGCTTTTTATACTTGGCTTCGATGTCTTGAGGAAGCAGGTTTACTGGAATCGGATAAGTACATTGCTGCTAGCTTATCAGCACATTCCTTAAACTCATTAAACAAACGCTTACGATTTGCTCTTTCGAAGGTGGCCATAATTCCGCATCGGTAGATTTGAAAGTAATAAGCTGGCCAGTTTTACGGATACGAAGAAATATTGCTACATCGACGTCGCATAGTTTTGCTATTTCGTAAGATTTATTTATTAAAGTGTCTTTTCGTCTGGTCAGCCTTTCTCTTTTTCTTTTTGAAATTTTAGCCATAGTTAATTCAAAGATAGTCTGATTGTATGCATAGATTGACTGGGACGTCGTTTTTATAACATTTCAAGTCGGCAGCCTTCCCAAGCCCAAAAAATAAGCAGAAAACATCTGGAAGCCGTTTTTGGCTTTGGACTACCTGTATAACTGAAAACTAAAATTAGCATTGGGCCTTATTTTATAAAGTACCACTTTTGGTGCGTGAGCGCTTTTGCCACAAACTAAACTCAAAAATAGACGCCTGCGAGAAAAAGGATTCTTGTTTACTAAAAGTTATCCGCCCAATAAGGCTGGTGTTTTTGCCCCGCTGTATAACTGCCCAATCAAAGCTGTAGATATACATCTCCTGGAGATGTTATTCTTGCAGTTTAATTGGTTGGGTATTGAAGCACGCCTGACTGCTTGACAACGGTTGAGCGCAAAGCTCCTATTCTGAAGAAAAGCTATCTACTTATACGGGACTTTTGTGGGGTTGGAGTCCTCTGGAGTCCCTCAGCTCTTAATGGTCCTTGGGCTATATCACGTGACCAAAGACACCACAGGTAGACAAATTGTTATTCAAAAATTGTTATTTGATTAATTTTTTTAACAAATGAGCAAAGAAGCTAGTACGCCTGAGTAGATGATTCGAAGGAATCCTCAGGCTATTAAGGTTTCAAAGTGCTGCCAGCCTAGAAACCCCTTTCCAGAAGAGTGAGTCTTGGCCGACACTACAACGGGTCCCAAGCCGGGTCGTCGACAGCAGTTGTCACCAACTACCATACGTCCTACCCGCCGGCTCAGCGACGATCACTTTCACAGTTCCCCTATCTCTGCCTTTCGTGAGCCAGGACGCGCACAATTCAGCACCCCGTTGCTTGGGTAGGGGTCGTAGCTGTGGCCTAGACACTCATAGATGCAGGGAGGAAAAGCTTCCGCAACCATCGCACCGACAGATAGTACGCAATCCCCAAAGATAGGCCAAGAAGTAAAAGCTCTAACAATGTTGAATTGCTAGAATGAGTGTTGAAACATGGCTATATTAGTCAGCATATCAACTTCACAAACGGAGCTACAATCCAGTTCCAGAATCCAGTACCAGAATCCAGATCCAGAAAAGCCAGATCCCGAAGCCGAAAGCCAGAAAGCCAGAAAGCCAGAAAGCCAGAAAGCCAGAAAGCCAGAAAGCCAGAAAGCCAGAAAGCCAGAAAACCAGAAAACCAGAAAACCAGAAAACCAGAAAAAGCCAGGTCCAGATCCAATCCAGTATAATATAGGATCGATGATCCACAAGCCGTTTCCCACTAGGCAGAATGCACGAGGTGCAGTTACCTGGATTCCAACGCTGCTGCGATTAAGGCGACAACACGTTGAAACACCTTTAAGCTTGCTCATGATGCAATACACCAAGCAAACTCTCCAGTGGTTGAATCTTCGCCCTTGCCGCCAAGAGCAACCGAAGCTCAACAGACAAGGTAGGCTACGGGTAGAAGATCTCATCAACTATGGGACAATTGCACGACTACTAAAGCCGAACAACTTCAACGCTTCTATCAGAAACAACACGTTGGACCACTTTAGGCTGGTTACAGTGCGTGAACACTAGGCAGGCTGTCGAGTGGGTGTATCTCCTCCTATAACCGCCAAGCAGGTAGGGTACAGGTAGGAGATCGCTGCAACCATGAAACAAATAAAGCTCAATATCACATGACGCTCAGCGAACAAGCACCGCTCCTCGAGGTAGAGACCCATGCTATCAGTGCTCCCCGACCTGAAAGAACAGCGGAGGGACCCGAAAACTGCACAGTGACTGTATTCAGGAAGGGGAAGGTCAGTACAGGCGGAAGCGTGCACGTTCTTAAAGCCAACCGGTACAGTTTGATCGCAGGTAGTCGCGCTGGGTTCAGATCCGTCAGGTCTTTTCAGGCTTACGCTCTTGAACGCTATGACTTGCAGTGCTACAACGACGTCAGAATCATGATCTTGTTGACTATAGGGGCTCTTTACTTTAGTGCTTTACTTCATCTTTGATTTACATCTTTGATTCGGAGGATTGTTCGAAGGAAGGAGAGAAAGATGACCGTGTTTGTTGTCCTGCTCGAGCCTTGACCCTGTTCCTAATTGTATGGTTGTTGAGAGTTGAAGAGAGAAGCTATGAGCAACAGTTAGCAATGAGGATCAAGAAGGGGGATCGGGGGGGAAGATCAGGAAGGATGATCAAGAAGGATGATCAAGAAGGATGATCAAGAGGGGGGATCCGGCCTACTTATAGTTCTTGCGTTGCAGCCTTGCTGGCGCTACAGCTTCACTTTATCCACCAACTTGCATGAAGCTGTTCTTGATTCTAGCAGTTAGCAATATGAACGAGGAGCAGGGAATGACTTAGCTCTGCTTTATATTGACAGCTATGGAGTTGTGAAATCGAGAAAGGATTGTGAAGTTGAGGGAGCTTTGAAGATGGTTCGGAGAGAGGTCGTGATTCAAAGGTGAAGACGAAAGCCGATCAGGAGATCGATCTACGCAACGTCAACGTATTGAAAGCGTTACAAGGGAGAGATACTCTTACATATTCAATTCTTTCATGCTGAATGCTTATTTTTTGCTTCTATTACATTCAATACAGATGAAGCATGGAGTTCGAGGCATGAGGGGTTCGTATAAGGGGTTCGGTATAGAGGAGGGAAGCGATCTGAAGGTGAACAGTTAGCATTTAGTTTTCGCGAGCAAATCTAAGGAACTGGGAATCGAATAGAGGATTGATTAGATCCTCGAGATACCTTTCTGAAGGAGATCAAAATCTCTAAAACTCATTTCGTTGTTATTGTTGTTGTAAAGTTGTAGGTTGGGAAAGGATGAAGGAGAAGTTGTGATGAAGTCGATATTTTATCGCTGGCTGGGCAAGTTGATATTCACCCTCGAGGCTATGAAGGCACGAGGTGAGTCACGTGATGCAACGACACATAGCGCAAATACCTAAAAGTAAAAGCTCGATCTAACTGATCAATGAACCTCTATTAATTTAGTATTTAAGGCGAGCACGTATAAAGGAGAGGATAGATATGGTGGAGTGATTCTTTTTCTATGCTACAATAACACGTGATACATGTAAGTAGGTAGTCATGTGACTAGTACAGTCTTTTGAGCTCAGCGAAGTACGGGGGTTTGGGGGCTGGCCCCTATATAAAAACGTGATAACTGATATGACTAATAGCATTACAAGGCAAGCTTTCTATTTTCGATTGTTACACCTAACGAGCGACTTTATTTCACGTGATTGTCGTAAATACGTCGGCCCGAATATCTTGGCGTTAATACCTCAGGCACCCACATTTGAGCCAATCCAATCCAATCCGGGAAAAAACCGATCTACCAGTAGAAATTTACCAGAAGAAGTTTATTTTTAGCAATTACCAGTAGAATTTTACCAGTAGAATTTATTTTTAGCGACTGTCAGTAGAAATTTACCAGTAGATTTTAATTTCAACGATCACCAGTAGAAATTTACCAGTAGAATTTAATTATAGCGATTACCAGTAGAAACTTACTAGTAGAAGTTGATTTTTAGCGATTACTAGTAGAAATTTACCAGTAGAATTTAATTTAGCGATTACCTGTGTAACAATCCAGTTGTTTTCTCGATCGCATAAAGTTTTGAAATTGTTTTAAAGCATTTTAAGGCTGTTTGCGGGCTAGCTCAGGTGTGAATTCAAGAATGGATCTCTGTTAAAAACGTTAAACTGCGCTGGTTAGTAAGGCTTGCGAAAATCGGCGCATAAATTTAATTGGCAAGTTTTGGATCACAATCAAAAAGCAACTCCGCCAAACGACCCTTCGCTTCTTCCGGATCCCACTCGACCAATTTCCGCTCCTTCATCTCCTCTATCTTCCGTTCTACAAATGGCTCCATCGCATTCCTCGCTCCCTCGCTTAAAAGATGCACTCGTGTCTTCCAAAGCTCATTTTTCTCGACGTGATTTTCCCTCTGTCCAAAGAAACCCTCATCCAAATAGTTCCAGAAGATGGTATCAAACGCCCAGCTCTTCCGCGCTGCATAAGTCAGCCAGAATCGCCCCGTTTCCCAGCTCTCTTTCATGTATGCCGACAGCGGGAATCCCGTAAACCTGGATTCAGATTCCGCACTCTCCTCCGCTTCTTTCATGGCGGATAACCATGGCTCAAGTCGAAACTCATATTTTTTTACCCAATCGTCGATACCAGCATCCCACATTTCTGGAGTGTCAAGTAGTAACCACCACGGGGGATCGAGAACGAACTGTGTAGGTGCAGAATACGTGAATTCCCAGTCAATAACGGAAACAACTTCGTTGGCATCGTTGATTAGTATATTTCCTGGACGAAAGTCATCTCCATACAGCCGAAATGAGTCTGAGTTTGAAGGCGCTGGCAAGAGTTTTGAACTTCTGGTTCTTGCCTGGGCAGACCAGTTATCCTCAGCGAATCCAAACGTAGAGAGTCGACTTTGCTTCGCCAACTGGCGGAAAAGTTGGCGAGCAACGTATTTGTTTCGGCAGTCGTCCGCTGATTTAACTAAGTCGTTGTGTTGGAATATCAGCTGTACCAGATGTCCCCGCGCTAGATGCAAGTAGTACTCGTCTGAGGATTGGAAGGTCTTGTACTCTGGTGAGAAAATAGCAGAAGGAATGTTGGCGAGCTGAAGCATGTCGCTCATATTTTGAGTAATGGGTCGCCCACCGACAAAAAAGGAACCATCGTCGGCTTCGAGCAAAGACCCAATCCGTGTAAATTTATGATATGAGAGTTCGAGGATAATATTCGCTACTTTGAAATAAAAGTTTTCCAGCGTAGTTTGGGAGATGTTTGGATCCAAGGCATGAGTTATTGAACGATCAACGCCGGGTGTAGTCAAAGCATGCGACAAAGTTGACTTGTTCTCAACGCGCTCTATAATAATAAATGGCCCGACGTCAGAGACATCGCTGTAATATAATACTTGCGGAGTAGGTATTTTAGTATTCTGTTGTATGTACTTCGCAGTTGCCGCTTCTCGGAGAGTTTTCTCTTCCGGAAGCTGGGCTTGACTGACGGAGGGCCGTCGAACCAAAACATCGGAGGAGACATCTTCAACGCGTATTCGATACAGATTGTTAAACCCGCCAATAATCATTGGGGTAATCCAGGTTGCTGGCTTTCCGAATTTCTCCGCCACTAGCAATTCGAGGCGACGACACAAGGACTTCTTGCTCAACGCTTTCTGGGCCGCTTCCCATTCCTCGTCATTTTTATCCCACGCGAGCTCGTCGAAATCTTGCCTGGCGTTCTCTATGATTTTTGGCATCTCGATAGATTGACGCAAGAACTAAATGGAGAGATAGGGTGTTACAGTGGGATCCTGGCAATTTGATAGTAAAGGCAAGTGTGATCACCGCGAAACGATATCCTCTGTGTGAAGACCAGGAAATGAATATTGAATTAAGAAAATCTGGCCCTCTGTATGTTTGTGATGTTCTTGTCTCGAAATGGCGATAGGTTGGTGACGTTTGAAGTGTTTAAGGTTCTATCCCGATTGGCCACGGCGAAATCGTCAATGCGTGATACGGGATCATCCCTGCTCAAGACGCCTTCGTGGCTGCGACCGTATTTCCATGACGCTCTGCGGAGCTCTGGGCCTCGCCTATACGCGCTCAATGGATCGACCCGACTACCGCTGGCACAAGCGTGGATGTGATGTTGCGGCCCTTGTTATTGATATCAGATATGATACCTGTTCATAGCTTCTATATCTCTGCCATGGGGACTTATTCCCCTCGATCTTCACTGCTGAACATATTCCACTTGGCGACTTAGATAAAACACCAACGCGGCGCAGTAACCAACAACCTTCAGCTTCGAGGAAATCAAAATTTGCCTTTTCCAACAGACCGAGACAGAACCGCAGTGCCAATGCGTTGATCCGATACCGCTAAACAGAGCGATGATGGCACGAGCGGCTAATTCCCTCGTTTTCAACCAAACAATTACCAACAACGGAGGGTAAGCCAGGATCATAGTCCTCCAACACTCACATCAAGCTGCTGAAACAGGAAGCCAGCGGTATGGATTACGATGGTGATGGTACTTAGGAGTTCTGTTCGTGTTTGTGATGGCGGTTAAGCTTCAAACTATCCATGGACCATGATGTGGCTATTTCGGTGGTGAGCTATTATACCGAAGTCCATAAAGATACTCGGTGTGCCCTCTCTCAGTTCATTCAATTATCATCTACCAGCAGCTTCCTCCTCCATTTTCCATCTTCCTTGTCTCACCCACAACACAGTAAACTACCACATATACCATCGTTCTGCATTTAGCTTCACAGCCCAGTCTGATCTTCTGTAAAAAACAATAAGGTCTTCCACCAAGGTAAGAATATTTATCCCATCTTATTTTAGCATTTTGTAAATGTCTTCGCAGATAGGAATCGTATTATTCCCTCAAGATGTCTACAGACGATAGACGTAGCAAGAACAGTCTGGAGGACGAGATTGCGGCCGAGGACAAGATGGTTGACGCGGCTACGGCCAGCCAGAATAAACGCCGAAAGAACAGGGAGGAACGGGAGGAAAGGGAGCGACAGGAAGAGGAAGATCGGAAGGAGAGGGAACGACAAGAGGAGGAAGATCGAAAGGCAGACGCGATCCAAAGGTCCCTCGATGCTGGAGTCTCCAGCAGGAATAGGCGTAACAAGCATACTGACTAAGGACTACTTCTATTGCCGAGGTTGGACGCTCTGCCAAATTAGGGTTTGTGCTGGAGATATGTGAGAATGATGATTGAGAGATTTGGTTGAAGTTGTACGGGTATGGCAGGTCGATGTCCACTCACGCTCGTTTTTGATATTGGTCATGTAGCACACTCATTTGAATAATAATCTTCTGACTCTAAATCAGAATAGTACCATCTCCCCCATCCCTCCAATCAAACTCCCTCTTCCTAGATCAAGAGAATTGGGAACCATTTTTAGCTTCAGTCTATATCGATGAACTGAAAACCAAAATTGGATAAGGTGCCACTTTCGGCGCCTGAGCGCTTATGCCACGACCCTTCACACTTTGGTGCTAAGCCCCACGCACCACCAGCGAACTTGCGGCTAAGTCGACCCTGCCACGAGCACCACCAACCACTGCCCCAAGCGCCCATCAAGCACCAAGCTTGCAGCCTGCCTGATGTGTTCCATGTTCATGCACGAAACTTGAGCGGGTCGAGAGATATGTACCCCTGCTCTGCGCTTCCTGGCTCTCCACAATAATCAACTTGTTGAGCAGAGATAACCCCACTTTGTCACAAGTGATGTATTATTCCTCTATTGTAATTTGTACGCTACTGTAGGATTTACTTTATTGTAACTTTTGAACCAGTCAACCGAGCCTCGAATACTATATTGTAATTTCTACTCTACTGTACATGATGAAGTTGACCAAAATAATTGAGGAGCTCTCCGAAAGAAACGCCCTGGTTATCTATCCATAAGCCATAATGTGCTTCCAATGGATAATGTGTGATCCTAGGAAGCTATATGCTCCTAGGTCCACATATCCTGGGAGAAGGTACAGCCCCAGGACCATGCTTTATCCTGGGATTAAAGGTCCTGGGACTTATTAGACACCCAGGAAGCTATATCCTGGGAGCACTCACGGCACTCAAGTTCCTGGGATCACCAGGTGTCCGTAATTGGATGCCTAGATGGCCCAGCCTGAGCTCGATTTTTATCCATTGCGAGTAGTAAGACTCTGCCAAATCTGGCTTATAACACACCCAAAGCAGTGCCTCCAGTTATGGCAAGGTGACCTTATTACAGTAGAAGGCGAATTGGGTGTCGCTAGTTTTTTTAGTTAACTATTTTAGGCGGGCTCCACTTCTGGACAATTGTGGCTGTGCACCCTGGCCCAGATGTACTCCAAAGTACCGCCTGCTACAGTACAGTAATTGGCATCGCAGCCAATTCTTGCCCATTCTACTCACGTTCAAGACTAATGGCCTGCTTCTGTGGGCATACAATACGTGCCGCAAGCTTGCTGACTAGTCCACTCATGCCACCGATTCAGGCAACTACGGCAGCCGCGTGTCCAGATGATGAAGTTTAGATCTTGACCTCAAGATGCGCCTCAGTGAAAACGATGCAGGGCTCAATCGCTCATGAGATTCGCTCAAATGGCCCGAATAGCTGCCAAGGCTTCTGTAGTAGCTGGCCTCGATTGGCTGGCCTGGCGTGTTGCGATAATGCACGACGACACCATGCCGCGAGGCTGTCGTTCAGCTGAGTTGTACGAGCACAACCTCGACCCAACTATACTCTCAACTCAACAAATGCATACGTTACATAGCTTCCCTGCAAGAACTACCTGCTGATTCTCTCCGATACTGTTTAAGCAATGCGCCTACTAGTCTACAATAACGATGGCGTGATCAGCCTGATGCAGTTCCTCGACGATATTCCCCCATATGCTATCCTCTCGCACACATGGGGACCGCAGGAAGTCACCTTCGGGGACATGATGAATGGGAATGGGATGAGCAAGATTGGTTTTGACAAGATCCGATTCTGCGGAGAACAGGCCAGACGCGATGGCTTACAACACTTCTGGGTCGATACCTGTTGCATCGACAAAACGAGCAGCGCTGAGCTCGCAGAGGCTATAAATTCTATGTTTCGCTGGTACCGTGATGCGGTGAAATGCTACGTCTTTTTGTCGGACGTTCTGAGACCGACCGTCGATAGGGAGGACCGGTCCCCCCAGCTTCCCTGGGAACCGGCATTCCGAGCAAGCAGATGGTTTACACGAGGCTGGACCCTTCAAGAGCTTATTGCTCCGGCATCAGTTGAATTTTTCTCTAAGGATCGGGAGCTTCTAGGTGACAAAAAATCCCTGGAGCGGCTAATCTGCGAGATAACAGGAATTCCTAGCAAAGCTCTTCGAGAAAGTCCCTTGGCGGATTTTAGTGTGACCGAACGAATGTTATGGGCAGGAACCCGTCAGACAACTCGCGAAGAAGATATAGCATACTCATTGCTGGGCATCTTCGAAGTTTATATGCCGCTTATCTACAGCGAAGGGAGAGCGAATGCCGTGAGACGGCTCCAGGAGGCGATTGATAAAAAGGAAAAAGGTATGCTGTTCTTATTATCAAGATTGAGATTATGCTCTATAGATGTTATTGACTCGGATAGGGATTAAATATGAGAACTTTTCAATCCCGTTCAGTCTCTATGCGGTCTCTGATATCGAATATTTCGTGGCAAGAGAGCATGAGCTCAGAGAAATGCACAAGTTGCTGAGCGGCGACGGCTCCCGGCGCACTGTTATTCTCCATGGCCTCGGCGGCATCGGCAAGACACAATTGGCTGTTGCGTACGCGAAGCGGCACAAGGACAATTACTCGGCTATATTCTGGCTGAACATCAAGGACGAGGATTCGCTAAAGCAGAGCTTTGCTATAGTGGCAAGGCAAATATTGCGAGAATACCCCTCAGCTGGCCGGCTAAGCAGTGTAGATATAAAAGGAGACTTGGACGAGGTGATTGATGCCGTCAAGGCGTGGTTGAGTCTTCCGTACAATACGCGATGGCTAATGATTTACGATAACTACGATAATCCTAAATCAGCGAAAAATACAGATCTAGCAGCAGTTGATATCCGTCAATTCCTCCCTGAATCGTATCAAGGTTCAGTTATAATTACAACACGGTCATCGGAAGTTAAAATGGGGCATCGTACACAAGTTACAAAGCTAAAAAATATCCAGGATAGTCTTAAGATTTTATCAAATATATCAAACCGAGAAGGACTAGAGAATGGTAGGCGCTATCTATATTTCTAAGTGCAGCTCTAACTCGTCTGTAGATTTAAATGCTATAAAGCTTGCCAAGAAGCTAGACGGACTCCCTCTTGCACTTGCGACGGCTGGAGCATATCTTGATCAAGCGGCAACAAGTTTCTCTGCCTATCTTCGCTTATACGAAGAGTCATGGACGAAGCTCCAGATAACGAGCCCCGGACTTAGCTCGTACAACGACCGAACACTCTATTCTACATGGCAGATTTCATTTGAGCACGTCGAGCGACGGAACGTACTCTCAGCCCAGCTTCTTCGCCTCTGGGCTTACTTTGACAACGAGGATCTTTGGCTTGAGCTTCTTCAGCATAGCGTTTCCAAGGATCTAGACTGGATACGGAAGCTTGTTAAAGACGAATTAAGCTTCCAGGGAGCGGTGCGGGTACTCAGTGACTACGGGCTCGTGGAAGTAGATAAGTCATCACTAGAGCTAGTAGAGTCACGAGGGTATAGTATCCATGGGTGCGTTCACTCGTGGACAATTCACGTCCTAAACCAAGATTGGGATTTTAGTCTTGCTAGAATAGCACTAAAATCTGTCGCATTACATGTCCCAGGTAAGCAGGCTAATCAGCCGTGGCTAACACAGCGACGGCTTCTCCAGCATGCAGCCAGATGTTTTTATATTGTGTTGAACGGCTTGGCCCCGGTCGATGGCATGGTAGAGACATACTTCAGCTTAGGTTATCTCTTCAGTGACCAGAGCAAGCTCGTCGAGGCCGAGCAGATGTACCAGCGGGCGCTGCAGGGCAATGAGAAGGCATGGGGACCAGAGCACACGTCGACGCTCGACATTGTCAACAACCTGGCGAACCTTTATGCTAACCAAGGCATGTTTATCGAGGCCGAGCAGATGTACCAGCGGGCGCTGCAAGGCAACAAGAAAGCATGCGGGCCAGAGCACATGTCAACGCTCGCCACAGTTAACAACCTGGCGAACCTCTATGCTAACCAAGGCAAGCTTGTCAAGGCCGAGCAGATGTACCAGCGGGCGCTGCAAGGCAAAGAAAAAGCATGCGGGCCAAAGCACACGTCGACGCTTGACACAGTCAACAACCTGGCAACCCTTTATGCTAACCAAGGCAAGCTTGTCAAGGCCGAGCAGATGTACCAGCGAGCGCTGCAAGGCAACAAGAAAGCATGCGGGCCAGAGCACATGTCAACGCTCGCCACAGTTAACAACCTGGCGAACCTCTATGCTAACCAAGGCAAGCTTGTCAAGGCCGAGCAGATGTACCAGCGGGCGCTGCAAGGCAAAGAAAAAGCATGCGGGCCAAAGCACACGTCGACGCTTGACACAGTCAACAACCTGGCAACCCTTTATGCTAACCAAGGCAAGCTTGTCAAGGCCGAGCAGATGTACCAGCGAGCGCTGCAAGGCAACGAAAAAGCATGGGGTCCAGAGCACACGTCGACGCTCGGCACGGTTAATAACCTGGCGAACCTTTATGCCGACCAAAGCAAGCTTGTCGAGGCCGAGCAGATGTACCAGCGAGCGCTGCAAGGCAAAGAAAAGGCATGGGGGCTAGAGCACATGTCGACGCTTACCACAGTCAATAACCTGGCGAACCTTTATAGAACTCAAGGCAAGCTTGTTAAAGCCGAGCAGATGTACCAGCGGGCGCTGCAGGGCTACAACAATGTATACGGGCCAGAGCACACGTCGACGCTCGACATTGTTAATAACCTAGCAAACCTTTATGCCGACCAAAGCAAGCTCTCCGAGGCCGAGCAGATGTACCAGCGAGCGCTGCAGGGCTACGAGAAAGCATGGGGACCAGAACACATGTCGACGCTCGGCACAGTCAATAACCTGGCGAACCTATATAGAACTCAAGGCAAGCTTGTCGAGACTGAGCAAATGTACCAGCGAGCGCTGCAGGGCAATGAGAAAGCATTAGGGCCAGAGCACATGTCGACGCTCGGCACGGTTAATAACCTGGCGAACCTTTATGCCGACCAAAGCAAGTTCGCCGAGGCCGAGCAGATGTACCAGCGAGCACTGCAGGGCAGAGAGAAGGCATGCGGGCCAGAGCACACGTCGACGCTCGACACGATCAACAACCTGGCAAACCTTTATGCTAACCAAGGCAAGCTTGCCGAGGCCGAGCAGATGTACCAGCGAGCGCTGCAAGGCTACGAAAAAGCATGGGGGCCAGAGCACACGTCGACGCTCGGCACGGTCAATAACCTGAGTCTCCTTTATGCCGACCAAGGCAAGCTCGTTGAGGCCGAGCAGATGTACCAGCGAGCGCTGCAGGGCAACGAGAAAGCATTGGGGCCAGAGCACATGTCGACGCTTAGCACCGTCAATAACCTGGCGAACCTTTATGCCGACCAAGGCAAGCTCGCCGAGGCCGAACAGATGTACCAGCGAGCACTGCAGGGCAAAGAGAAGGCATGCGGGCCAGAGCACACGTCGACGCTTGACACAGTTAACAACCTGGCAACTTTTTATGCTAAACAAAGCAAGCTTGTCGAGGCCGAGCAGATGTACCAGCGAGCGCTGCAAGGCTACAAAAAAGCATGGGGGCCAAAGCACACGTCAACGCTCGGCACAGTTAATAACCTGGCGAACCTTTATGCCGACCAAGGCAAGTTCGCCGAGGCCGAACAGATGTACCAGCAAGCACTGCAGGGCAAGAAAAAGGCATACGGGCCAAAGCACATGTCGACGCTCGACACGATCAACAACCTGGCAAACCTTTATGCTAACCAAGGCAAGCTTGTCGAGGCCGAGCAGATGTACCAGCGAGCGCTGCAAGGCTACGAAAAAGCATGGGGGCCAAAGCATACGTCGACGCTTGGCACGGTCAATAACCTGAGTTTTCTTTATGCCGACCAAAGCAAGCTTTCCGAGGCCGAGCAGATGTACCAGCGAGCGCTGCAAGGCAAAAAAAAGGTATGGGGCCAAAGCACACGTCGATGCTTGACACAGTCAACAACCTGGCGAACTTTTATGCCGACTAAAACAAGCTTGCCGAGGCCGAGCAGATGTACCAGCGAGCGTTGCAAAGCAAAAAAAAGGCATAAAGGCCAGAGCACACGTCGACGCTCGCTACAGTTAACAACCTGGCGAGCTTCTATGCTAACTAAAGCAAGCTTGTCGAGGCCGAGCAGATGTACCAGCGGGCGCTGCAGGGCAAAGAAAAAGCATGCGGGCCAGAGCACACGTCGACGCTCGACACCGTTAACAACCTGGCGAACCTCTATGCTAACTAAAGCAAGCTTGTCGAGGCCAAGCAAATGTACCAGCGGGCGCTGCAGGGCAAAGAAAAAGCATGGGGGCCAGAGCACACGTCGACGCTCGACACGGTCAACAACCTGGCGAACCTCTATGCTAACTAAAGCAAGCTTGTCGAGGCCAAGCAGATGTACCAGCGGGCGTTGCAGGGCTACAACAAGGCGCTTGGTGTAGAGAATACTATGACTTATATCCCAGCACTAAACACAATTTGGAACCTTGGCTCACTTTTCGAAGAAGAAAATAATCTAGTAAAGGCTAGAATCATGTACTCAAAGGCTCTTGTAGGATATGAGAAAGTCATTGGACCTAATCATCCAAATCCTTATAGTTTACGGGAGAGTATTCGGGCTTTGGATACCCCCCCCCCCCCCTCGACAGGAGAAAAAGCGGCATAAACTGCTCAGAAAGCTTGGGTTGAGGTAGGTGCCTATTAAGGTGGCTTTACCTTCAATGTATAATATTTATTTCTTTATTTCTCTAGTACTCAAGAGTTGCCACGAGACTTCTAGCCCCTTCTAGAGTAATTAAGCATAGCCGCTTCCAAAACCCTATATAAAAGCATTGCCGCATTTTGTTCTTACCGATATTCTGGCTCAGCTGGTATTACTGAGGTTAGGGTTAGGGGCTTTCCAGGCTAGTAGCTGAATTATACAACAGGTGGCCATAAGTCGATGCCCTCAATTAGTCAGCGCCAATATCCCCTTCTTTCTTCAACTATTAATTGCAATTATTCAACCAAATCTTAATTATATTGAAAGCAGCTGTTCTGTGATAAAAATTTGACCTCTAATATACAATTCTAGCTATTCAGTATACCAGCTATCTGCTGCAATTACAGTGTCGATACGCTTTTGCATCTCCCACGCTTTTTTCGCTGCTTTGATCAAGAACTCTTTGGTTGTATTATTATTTTTCATAGCAATAAACTCTCTTAGCTTTAAGCAATTTCCACAAGTTTTCGATTGGGTTAAGATCGGGAGAATAAGGAGGCAAATCGACTAACTCGATACTTATATTAATGAACTATTCTTGAACCGCGTGTGCTGTATAAATCCGAGCATTATCTTGCATAAAAATGCCATCGAAATCTAGTATATTTGGCAAGTATTTTTCAAGGACTTCGATGTATTTCCGTGCTGTAGGTGGGTGATGTCGTTCGTGAGGCTATATTCGCCATTAGCTTCTAGCTTCAAACGACGCATTTGGGCTTAGAGCATTGAACGGTCTGCGCGTCTGCTATTCGTTGCAGCGAGGGCTCTTGGCGGAAGTACTTAGATTGCGATCCATAATCTATCCACGAAGGCTAAAATGGTGGAGATGGGTCTGAAATGAAGAGGTTGATGAAGGTTTGAGGCTGAGGCTCCAGCTAAGAGCCTAGAGATGATCGCCGGCGCATATGGTAGCGACGAATGGCGTTGCGCTGGTGAAGCCAATAACTTGTCGTCCCCCATTTTTGATGAATGGCACATCAATTGCGCAATACAGTACGTCTTGGCATTCCGATGAAGAAAGATGTTTGGAGTTTTTTTTGGGTTGTTTCGGTCATAATTAGCAAATAGAGGGGCTTCCCATGGAAGCCCGTAGAAGCCCGCAGAAACTCTGAGGAAGTGGCCACTTGTCCGTTTCGTATGAACAGTGGCAACGATCTTTCCCTTTTGCCTCCACAATTGTCCACTAGCGAAAATTGGCGCTTAGCTACTCCGCCAAACGATCCACTCGACCAATTTCCGCTCCTTCATCTCCTCTATCTTCCATTCGATAAATGGCTCCATCGCATTCCTCGCTCCCTCGCTTAAAAGATGCACTCTTGTCTTCCAAAGCTCATTTTTCTCGACGCGATCTTCCCTCCGTCCAAAGAAACTCTCAGGCTTGCGGCAAACCCTGGCAGCGGTGTATTTTTAAATGCATACTTACCCTTATGCCCCGTGGTGAGATTTCTAGATCGTCTAGGCGATGCTTAGATAGAGAGGTCCGATTTGGCTCTCTTATTTTATTCTAATTATAGGACCCGAGCAGGGAGCCAAATTGGGACTCTTATTTAATAATTTGGCTCCTCCTCTTTAAAGAAGAGGAAAGCGGCGATAGTGAGCCGAAACTGGAAGGGTGAGGAGAAGCAGTCTTGCTCGATAAGTGAGACGGAAAATATAAATTAGCACTAGACAGGGGTTTCTCGATTGTAGCAATCATTAAACCCCAGCTATCTTCATTTCTCAAGAATTTATAGGATTGCGCGACCAAGCTTTGTGACCTGGACTGGGGATTTAGAATAGCACCGTCTCACCCAAGCTCGACATCCCATCCCTCCAATCAAACACCCTCAGTAATAACAGAATATAGTTAGCTTACTTATTCAAAACGCAGCACAGTTTGGCTAACATGCTTGGTTAATTGTGAGATTCCGTCAATGCCCTTTGGTTGGAACTCGATTACGTGCATGCTTTTACTGAGGGTTGGAGTAGCCGATGCCGGCGAAGTCAGTGGAATTCGGACAGTCACAAAAACGGTGTGTTTTCAAGTCTGTGACATATAACTACTAGACTCCCACATTCGCGCAAGGCATGACGGAAACCCGGTGGGGAAAACGTACGCGGAGTCTAAACCAAGTACAAATCAACAACGTTCTGAACAAAGTATAGTTTTCGCATTTATTATCATCCCTGTAGATGAAGGAGGCTGTCCTTGAGTCCTTGTACCAATGCAACAAGTGTTTCCCGACGCCGCCGTTGCGTCTCTGGTTCCGAGGCAATCTGAATAAGCTCTTCATCAGATAAGCTCATAACGACCGGAGGAGAGAAAATATCAGGTAAATCGCACAATATATGCCTCTCGATCACTTGGCGACATACGTTATCAACAAAAGTCTTCATAGCTACCTACGCGCGAACATTAGCGCTCTAGGGATATGTGGCTGTTCGTATGTGCGCACTGCATACCTTGTAGTAGGCTGTTAACCCGGCCAGTGCTTCAGAGCACGCCTGATCATCCATATTGACAATTACTCGTTTTTGAAGAGATGCCAGCAATTTGTCAGAGTCCAGTTGAGTATTACTGATGTGAAATTTTCCATTCCAATCCTCATTTACAACAGCCTTCATGGCACTCTGAATTGCCTTTTTGAGGGAGTCCTGACGGGCGTTCTGAATGTTGTCTGTATAGTAGTGATTATAGGTTATTGGCTGACGTTTCTCGTCGCCAACAATCTTTTGGAGTTCGACCTGAGCGTTCTCCCTCCTAGTCTCGAGCGTACTAGCAGTGAGCTGTAGAATTTCGCCCCGGACCTTATCTTCGGCAATCAAATGCAGCAACACTCTCTCAACAAAGACCTTGGTCTTATCAAAGAGATAGGTCAAATGATCAGACGCGATTCGGCCCCATCGGCTGGACTGCTCATGGAAGAGCTCTGAAAGAAGAACATGGTTGTAATTCCCAGGGAGCTCTCTGCCTCTTGTCCGGACATAAACCTACTAGCGTCAGCACGATTCGAGTCTGGTGAAAAGAATCCATACTTCCTTCACCCAGGCTTCAAAGTCGCCCTTGCTAACAAGCATTTGGCCGTCATCTAACTCCGAACTTGAGTCAGATTGAGGAGTGTTATCGGACTGGTGGGTATTGTGTGGCACTGGGCGGTCTACAAGCTTCCTTTTTTGCGCATTCTCACGCATATCAGCTGCAAACTCTCCATTCAGGCGGTGAACTTCAGCTCTCAAACGTGTTGGGTTCTGAAACTCGTCGATGTCGTTGAAGAAAGAGGAGTTTTCTACGTGATAGTTCCCGTCAAGCGCAGCTTGAGCTAGGTTATGGAAACGCATGCTGAGCCGAGTAAGAAACATACGCATATGCCCTGCAGTTGGTCTTTCGTCGCCTAGGTCCGCAATCTCACTCTCCGTCTGAAGCAACAGCTTCTTGATTTCAGCTCTTACTTTTGGAAGTTCTCTTTCGATATGCTGCCCGAGAAGTTCCTGCAGAAACGTTCGCAATGCTTCGATGCCGACTCGACTCATGTCCAGCTGTTGCTCTTTCCATGCTGATGAGCAAAAGAATTGGTACTCATCTCGTTTGCGTTCATCCGCAGACATACCCGCATTTAACTGAGATGGAGTCGGGTTCTTAAGTAAGAAGTAGCCTAGCTTCAACTTTGTCGTGTCTTTGTTTTTGGCTAAGAGTGCGATACGTGGCTCGGTATGCTTGTTGATCAGATCCGCCTTGGTGATAATTCCTACAGTTCTTTTCCCAGCTCTGTCGAATTTCCGAGCTCGTTGAATAATCTTTTGATTGGCGATATCATTTGTTGCCTGAATCACTGCGAGAATAATAGTGCGGGAGCTTTCGAGATAACTATCGACGAGGTTGGCCACTATCTCGACATCTTCATCAGTCTGTTCGTCACTAGTGACAGCGATAAGGCCGGGAAGATCAACAACCGTAAGGTGGAGTCCAGTGTCGCCAACGACCTCAATTCGGAGGACGTCTGCACCAAATGCCGGCCCGTCTTGGACGCCGTCATGTCCTCGAATGCGCATGAGCGAAGCCGCATCTGATATGACGCTTGGCAGCTCGGAGAAGACTACCAAGTCTCGGCGGTATGCGTGGAATCGTTTTTTGTCTTGCTCACTACGCGAACCATGTGGGATGACCGT
This sequence comes from Chalara sp. BL73, assembly GCA_918026815.1. Taxonomy (NCBI): domain Eukaryota; kingdom Fungi; phylum Ascomycota; class Leotiomycetes; order Helotiales; genus Chalara; species Chalara sp. BL73. Next base: position 491,703 of record CAKJVC010000066.1, on the reverse strand, counting down.
TGCAGTTATACGACTTACAAGAGGGTCGTGGCGAAGGATAATCTCGGTCGCAAACTTGGTGCATACGCCATCCTGGCGCGGGAACGGTATTCCAGTAATACCTTCCAAAACCGAGCTTTTCCCAGCTGACTGGTCTCCACAAACGACGAGCTGTGGGAGCGAAATGTGATCTCCAACCCCAGTCGCCCGAACACGGTCGATCTGATTGAGTTTGTGAGTGGATTTGACAGACCGAAGACCTGCAAAACCTAGTATGCTTGTTGTATCTGATCCAGACTCCTGCATCAAGGGAACCGCCATTGTGGGAGAAAATGTATTAAGAATTCTTGCAAGATGGAGGCTTATGCTGGAGCGGTGGTGGCTGTACCCACGAATATATAGGCTCAAAATGTAATGTCAGTGAGAATTAAGAAGGCTGGGTAAGGCCGCAAAGAATAAAGTCTCGTAAAGAACTCACATCCGATGCATATTCAGCATTCCTTAACAAGCCGCCATGTCTTCCAGGCCTTCGATCAAATCCACTCACAAACTCAATCAGATCGACCGCGTTCGGGTGAATAAGGTTAGGAACACCACCATTGGCTGAAAACAGGGTATGTGAAGGTCATCTTTATACATGGTTAATACCGTTCCTGCGAGGCGAGAAGTAACTTTGTCGTTTTATTTAGAGGTTGAGGAATTTGCATGCCGTTCCTTCAGCAGTGAGACGCGCTGCGCTGTTTCCCCAGCCTCACAAGTGGAGCTGCTGTGGAGGAACTTTATTGCGCTATAAAAGAAAACTCTTTGCAAATCAAGCGTAAGGGCGACGATACGAGTGTGATTTCTAGTAGTTAGGAGGGGTTTAGGGCGTCTAGGAGTGGCCACAGAATATAACCTGTAAAACATTATAAACGATATTAAAGTATGCATAGATTTTAAGATGCTTAAAGTCAAAGTACCTATCATTTTTTCCGGCACACAGGGATGGACAATCCTCCTCCTTTCCCTCAACCTCCAACATTTTCTCGCTATACCCCGTGCCTTGGCCAGCTTATGTTTCCTCCCAAATTTGTCTCCAAGCCCTCTCCCAAGTCTTTCAAAGACTCTATTATCTCCATCAGCTGGAGAGGCAACGATGCAGAGCGGCCACATGAGACTGTGGAGAATGCCTATATGAGGAATCGAAGAGGGACTCATAGGTTGCCATGAACCTGCCAGGAGAGCTAAGTAGAATAGCGAGAGGCCCTTCGGGGCGTGTAATTCAGAGAGCTTTTCAACTAGCCACCAAAGAGTAGAAGTAATAAGTCTATTCTCGGACTTTGGGTTGCAAAATACCAAGAGACAATAGACACACAGGGCATGAGCTACTGCCTGCCCGTTTGCCGGGATATACCCATTTTGCTTCTGTTCTGAATGATGCTCCAACGCGTACGGATTGCTGGCTCAGTCCTATCTGAGAATTTCTTAAAAATCCATTCCCAAGGCTTCTCTTCCTTCTTGTACGCGGCCAAGCGCTGCTCATCCAGCATTGACCACCTGTTGTGCTTGACTTTGCATATACTTTCTTGTATTTCGTCATTTGAATTCCCCTCGTCATCACTACTGGATTCAAAACCGTTGTCGCTTATACCACTGTCCTCATGTGGCAGAGATAGATTCGCACCTATGCCATGATGGCGCCGAGCAGGCACCACTCCATTATGACTTAGGCTGGGACCGGCTGTGGTTGAAAGAACCAATTCATCAGATGGAGGTTGGGATGGTGTATAACGGCTGACCCCGGTCAAAAGGAATGTATGCTGGTCTGTTGGCTTAACCGTAAAGTCCTCGATCTTTCCTACATGGCCTGTGCTTTCAATAAGTTGAGTCAGGTGGCGGAAAGAAACTCCTTGGTTATTACAGTTATCCTGGACCAATGCTGTGAAAGACCAGCAGTGCAGAGAGTGTGGACGGAATGTGATATCGGTCAGTGTTGGAAGGACAGCTCCAGGTGATCCTCTACGGCTGTATGCCAACTCTGCATCCGTGGCCGTGAACACAGAAGGCGCCGGCGAAAGTAGTTGACCCTTAGGGCTAGAGGTAGCAACGACTCGGGATCTTCGATGAAAAGGATGGCGTGACTTAGGAGAGTGCCGATGGGATTTCTCGTGTGCCTTCTCTTTGTGGATAGATCTCTGCCGAAGATGATGCTTGCGCCTCTTGGACTTTGGGATATCAAAAGACGAGGACGGCGGTTTCCGCTTTTTAAGACATGGTCCCGTATCATCACTGTCCTTATCTGAGTCGAACTCGTTGATAGGCTCGTTGTCGCTTTCACCAGCGCTCTTGCCCTCTACCTCACAATAATTTGGTTCCAGCAATGGGTCACAGGAGTTTAGCAGCTGCGGTGGCTGGGCTGGTCGTGTGTATCCATCAATATCGTCAGATGGGTAGGCACTACTATCCCATCTGTGGCCAGCATCCCCTGCTACATCATTCACTTGCGGCAATGTTTCATTCTCATGACCGTGTTCATCTTCCTTTTGCTCCAACTCTTGCTGATGCTTCTTATCAACGGGCCCATTATGGAGTTCGGATCCAGTCGCCTTTGTGCTGTTGTGGTTGTGCAATGGCTCGCTTGAAAAAGAGTTACAGGAGCGTGTAGAATTTGGTATTGAAGCTCTTTGATCAGTGAGGAGCTGGCATGGAGCTGTATTATGGAAGTCGAAACTATCAATGTTGTGCCATTCATCGAGGCTAGAGGAATGCGCTGAAAGTCTTATGTCCACAGCGTTTGTGGTATCAAGAAGATTTCTATCGAGCGTTGCGCCTTCAGCACTAACGGTCTTGCTATTGACGACTTCAGAAGCACTCGAATCGTCGCTTCTTAAATAGCCGACTGGGCCATCTACACCACGTCAGCAGGCTGCTCATCTATTTCCACAAGGGCAATAGGCTAATTTACCTGGATCCCCGCCTGGGTTGTCGCCTGACGCTGACCAGCTGTGGTCGATGAAGTCTTCCTTTCCCTCTGAAGCTGATCCTTCTATTCTGCGGAGTGTTTCCTTCGGGCCAGAATCCTTTGCAGTAAACTCCACCTTTTGTAGTCTGCTATACAAGAGTTCTTCGATATGGAGTTCGATTTCGTTGCTGGTGCCGCTAGTGCTGCTGGCGCTGCTGGGAAAAGAGCTCATTTCTACTAAAAAATCTGTCAGTCAAGGTTGCTACGGTTGGGCATCTCCACTTCATTTTATACCTTGAATCCCGGCCCCAACGCCTGCTATTTTGCTGCACCGCAGCTCATCGAATATACCGGATTGCTCAGAAGCAGGTTTGCGAGCTGCTGTGCTCTTTAACCGTGGGCGAGTTGGCACATAACTGTAAGGGATTGTGCTGAAAGTGGCCATCCTAAGCTTGTGAAAATGATTGGAAATTATTCAAGAGATTCTTTGCTTGCGACTGCTAGCTGACAGGTGGACTGTCCAAAGAAAGCAAAGAATTGGAAATCAATGGGTTTATGTAGCCTGCTCATCCACCTTTACACAGCTAGAATTCGCTTTGACCGCTGCTTTCCCGCCATGCCATGCCAGCTGTTTTCTTTTCCTCCAATACTGCCTCCTTTTTTATACTGCTCGTCTCGCAGAAAGTCTCACCTCCCATCTCAGCCGAGAAGCCCTGCCTTTCCCTGAAACAGCTCAATCCTGCACCCGTCCTAAAATATGCCCTGCCATGCCTCATTACCTCCACTATTTTATGCACAAGTCGGCTGATCACATGCTCTCCTTTTAATCTGTGGCAAGGCCATAAAGCTGAGCAGAGGGGCTGTGATGATCGGGCAAAAGACAGGGTCGTGTGACGACGCATATTGCTATAGCCGCCCTTGGAAAGGCTTCCGGCAGGTTTGTTGGTACCAGGTATTCCTTGTCGCTGGCATATTGACGTTTAGGCACACAGCTTGCACTGTTATAACCGGTGCTCGTATGAAGCCTCGCATGATCCTGCCGTCTCAAATCAGCTCATATCCGTGCCGATCAAATTGTAGATGCAACGTCGCAGAAAGTGAGCTCACCAAGTAGCTACCACCACGTCTTCACCGAGGGCGCAGCTAGCAGATGCCAGGGCATGCCATCCTGAGGGATTTCTGCTACTGGCAGAGTGCTGCAATGGAAGCAAGCCTGGCCACGGCAGCTCACACATCCGAGGGTTTCTGGGGCACTAGATTCTCACATGTTGCAATAGCGAGTCAGTCCCAGCGCGCTTAAAGCCTGCTCAGCTCGTATTATAGCCAATGCTATGCGGAATCCGCATTATAGAAAGCCTGCACCATCGAGATTTGCAGAGATCCTGCTCCATCCATAATCTCAGCTGCAGCATGATTGGAGCCTGGGCAGGATAGAAGGGCCGAAATGAGGGCTGGCGCACAGGCATAAGACAGACACATGAGCCACGCGTTATGGCCAACCAGGCGTGGTCTGGGTTGTTGGAAGGGAAAAGAAGGAAGGAGAGCAAGCAGCGCGAGATGGAAGGAGCGGTGGTTCTTATACCCCGCGAAAACAGCGGCAGGCCCGTGCACGCGCTTTGCCTAATGCGGGGGTCGCGGTTTCCGCATGCAGACTTGCCGTCTGGTTTATTACGTTTTTAGTTTTGCTAGTATTTAATTATTAATGTTTTTGTTTTTTAAATTAGTATTTTTAAAGTGTTAAAACTTTTTTAATAGTACGTTAGCGGCTGTATACTGTTTTTTAAATATATATCGAACTTTAAAATTAAATAGTCGTATTTAAGCAAGCTACCGAATAATTAAAACTTTTAAATAATTCGTAGCAGTTTTATTTAACTGTATTATAAGTATATTCGCATTTGTTTTTAATATAAAATAAATCGCAATAATTTAAATTTGCAACTTTTTTAAAATTTTAAAAACATTTTTGTATTTTTTTTGTAGTATTATAATTGCGCTCGGCTTTTAACTAAGTTTTGTTTTTGTATTTAGCAAGTTTAATTTTGTTCAAAACAAAGTTTTTTTAGTTTAAATATCTGCTATAGCTATTTAAGCTAACATTTACTTTTACAACAATTTTTTCGGCATTCGGTTTATAATCGATCCGAATAAATACCAGCGTTATAACTATAGCGTTTTATAGCGTTTTTATAGTTATTTTTTAAACGTTAAAATTTTAATGATATACAACACTTTTTTTTATTAAGTCGTAAATAAGTACTATAATAGTGCCGAAATTTTTTATTTAAATTTAAAAATACACGTACAAATTTATAAAAACTTTAGTTTTTGTAACGTTTTTAAATGTTTTTTAGTTTATAATTTTAACAACTTTGTTTGTAAAAAGTTTTTTGCTTTTTAAGTTGCACACGAAGTTTACAATATTTAGCTTGTTTTTGCAGAATTAAAACTTAAAACTTATAAAACTACTTGCACGTTTAATGCGTTTTAACGTTTTGTTAAAATTTTAAATATATTTAAAAATGTACTATTGTATTTCAAGCAACGCTTTTTTTTTATTGTAGTTCGTATAAAGTTTTTTAACACTTATATTGTTTAAAAAAAGCACAACTATTTTAAAACAAATTGCTGCTAAAACAAACATTATAATTTTTATATATTTTACAACTGAATTTGTAGCGTTTTAAAATAATATTATATATTTTAGCAATCCGAGTAGTATAAAAAATGCCGTTATATTTCTGTAAATAAAGTACAACGTTATTTAATTATATTCGAAATATAAATTAACTAAATTTGCAATATAGCATTTTGTAAACTTATTAGTAAATTCGTTTATAAAAAAAAGTAAATTCGCGTTTTTTAATATAACAGCATTTATAAATGTTGCTAAATTAATTAGCTTGTAATTACTAAGCTTTTTTTTAGCAACTAAAAACTATAAGTTCCGATATAGTTTATTACAGTATTTTAGTATATTGCAATTTAGTTTTTTTTTAAACATTTTTATTATTAAAAGTTTTAATGTTTTCGAAATAAAAAAATTCGCTGTTTGCTATACTGTATATTTTATTGTTTTAATTACAATAAAAAGTAATACGTTTTTATAAAATCGATTGCATTTAGTTTAATCGAACGTAAAAACTTTTTTTTTGTAAACTGTAGTATATTTTTAATATTTAGATTTTTTAGCTTTTTAAGCGTAAATTTTGATTTTTTAAAAATTTCCGAAAACTTGAAAATAATATATTTTTAATATATTTTAATTTGCTTTTAAAAAACGTTTTTTGCTTTAAACTTTTTATACTAGTTATTTTTGTTTTTCGGAGTATTGTTTATTTTGTTTGTTTTATTAACTAAATAAATCTTTTTGTTTTTTGTTTTGTATATAATATTTACGCTAAAGTACTGCGTTGTTTTTTTTTTGTAAAAAAAAAAGTGCAATTAAAATTAAAATTTGTTTTTACAAAATTTTAAATTAAATAAGTGTTTGTATTTTACAAATTGCTTATAAATTTTTTTTTTTTTTAAAAAAGTAAAATTTGTTTTTAAGTTTTTTAAGTATTAAAACAAGCTGAAAACTTTTTTAAAACATTTTTGCGTTTATTGTATTAAAATTATTTATAGTTACGCAGTTAACTACAAATATTGCTAGTTTTTCGAATTTGTTGTATATTCGTTATTACTATTAAACTTAATTATTCCGATAGTGTTTTAAGCTTAACGTATTATAGCGTTTTTTGCGAATTTCGTTTTAGTATTTGTTTTTACTGTAATAATTAAGCCGGTTTTTAAGTTTTAAATAAAAACAAAAACAAAGCCGTTAAAATTTTTTTAAAATAACAAAATACTATTTTAGTTTTGCGTATAAATAAAAAACTTAAAATTAGCTTAAAACCAAAAAAGTTTATAATATAAAATCGAGTTTTTATAGCTGCATTACTAATAGTAACTAGCAAATTGTTTACAAACTTTACAAATTTCGACGTACTTTTTATAATAGTTTTTAAAGCTATATTGTTGTTTCGAGTAATAAAAATGTTTATTTTTGTTGCAATTTTTAATGTTATTAAGCTAACTTCGGCGTTTGTATTAAACGTAATTTTAAAAAAATAAACTTTCGAATATTCCGAATAAAATTTTATTAATCTAGAATTAATATTAACTGTGTTTTTGCTGCAGTTTACTAGCTTTTTTAAGTTTATTATACTTTTTTTAAATGTTTGCTTAACAGTTGTATTAAAGTTAATATTAAAACAAATTACTAACTTTTTTAAGTTTATTATGCTTTTTTTAATAAATGCTTGTTTTATTTTTTTATTCAAAGTTTTTTTTAAAGTTTTAAGCCGTTTTTTAAAAAGCAAAGCCGGATTTGTTAGCAACAATAGTTTTTTTAAAGTAAATTTTTTAAAAATCGATTTTTAAGTTATAAGTTTTGCTAGCGAACTTTTATAACTGTAGCTAAGTTTAGCTAGTATACTCGCTACTGTAAATTTCAATTTTTAAGCTTTTATAGCTTTTTGTTTTAAACTAGCTTTTTCCGGTTTTTTAAACTTGTTTTCAAATTTTTTTTTTTTGAAAACGTACCGTTTTTAGCTGTAATGTTTTAACTATACTGTGTTTCGTTTGTTTTTAAAGCTTTTTTTATAGCGTAAAAAGTTTAAAATTATATAGTATTTAACGCTTCGCTTTTTTAGTAAATAGCTTGACTTTTACAAGCTTTATTCCGGCTTTTTTTGCAATAAAGTTTTGCATTTAAATATTAGTTTTATTATTTAACTTTGTTTTTGTTAGTATATTGCTAGTTTTACAAACGTAAGTTTCAATATTGTTAACTACGTTTTTTTTTTTAGTTTAAACTTTTTTTTTTTAAACTAAGTTTTTTTTTTTAAAGTTTGTTTTTTATTTTTAAAAATGTAGCTAAATTTAGTATTAATAGTTCGCGTTATAACTTAGTTCTAGCGCGGAAAATCGTTGCTAAACTGTATAAGTATTAAAGTTTTTTCGGCTTTTCAGAATTTTAAGCAAATATAGTAATTTTTATTAAACTTATAAATAACGTTTAAGCTAATAAACTTCGTGTAGTTGTAATACTAGTTTATATATTTATAAAGCTTTTAAAGTTTTATATTACTTAATTACTGATTTTTGTACTATTTGCAAGTATTATTATTTTGAAACTTTTTTTTTTTAAAAATTTTTCTGTAATTTACTTTATATTTTTTAGTATAATTCTTTTTTAAATAGTTAAAGTTAGCTATTTAAGCTTTTTGCTAAATTCGTTTTGTAATAACTTGCAAAATTTGCAAATATTTTAAGTTTTTTGTAATGTTGTTTATTTTTTAATTTGTAACTAAACGACTTTTTAAAAAAAAAATTTTAACAAAAAACAAAACAGCTTTTTTGCGTTTTTTTAGTTTTAATGTCGAAAATGCCGAAAATGCTAAACGAGTTTTTTTAAATACAAAAAAAGTGCTTATTTTTAAACTATTAAACTTTGTAAACAGCTTTTTTATTTTTTGTTTTTATACTAAATTATTTATTTCTTTTAATACTGCATATTCGTTTTTAACGTATTTATAAACTTTTTTGTAAAATTTAATATTTTCAGTACTTAGTTTTTTAAGCTTTGCTATATATTTGAAAGTTTTTGCTTGCAATTTATAAAACAGTTTATATAAAAACTTAAACATTAACATTTTGTTTATAATAATTTTTTTTTTAAACATTTTAATTCTGTTTAGTTAAACTTTTTGTAATAAAAGTATATTTGCTTTTGTATTACGTAACTTTAATTATCGATAGTTTTGAACTTTTTAACGTATTTGTCGAAATATGCGATAGTATATAAAAGTTGCTTCGAATTTTTATACCGATACTTTTTTTAACAGTTTTTATTAAAAAAAATTTTACGTTACAGTCGAATTACTATATTCGCTTAGCTGTTTAATTTTTTTTTTCAGCTAAACCGAAACGTATTTTGCTGCTTTTTTTTTTTTTTTTTGTTATTTTAAATTTTATAATTTTTAAAGTTTTTGTTAAAAAACTTAAAGTATACAATAATTTTTTTGCTGTTGAAAAACGAACTGCTATATTTTTTAAATACCGGCATAAGTTAAAAGTAAGCACAGTTATATATTCGGCTCGAGTTTATAAAAGCAACCGATTGCTTTTTAAACTTTTTATATTTGTATGTTTTGTTAAAAAATAAACTTAAAGTAAAATCTTTAAGCGTTATTTTAAGCTTTTTAACTGTAAATACGAATTTTAGTATAAATGTAAAAAATATTGTATATAGTGTAAATACTATAACAGTAGTAATAAGCAAAAAGTTGTTTTGTTAAAAAACTTTTAAGCGTAAAAAAAAAAGTTGATATAACTAATCGTTGCTATTAAAGCAATTTATATATTTGATTTAACAGTTTGCAACAGCAACAAAAGTAATTTTTATACTTATTTGTTTTATACTAGCTATTTAAACTTTAATAACAACTACTGTTTTGCTAAAACGTTTAAAGCTTTTTTAGTAAAACTTTTTGCTAAAAAAATTTTAACGAAACTTTTTTACGCTGTAAATTAGCGTATGCTTAGTTTATGCCGAAACTTTGTAGCTTTTTGCTATTTGTTTAATTTTAATTACTGTACTGAATTCCGGTACTTTTAAGTTTTTTACTTTTTAAGTGCTGTTTAAATGTTTAGTTTTAGCGTTTGTATACTAATTTTCGTTTTTAAAATATCGTTCAGAAAAGTCGTTTGCTAGCAGAAATTATTAACTGAATAAGTTTTTGTAAACTGTTGTAACGCTTTTTAAACTTCGCGCTGCTTTTTTAAAAGCTTGTAACGTTTTTTTTTGTATTACAAAAACATTGCTGTAATGCTTTTTATCGAGTAGCCCGTCAGTAAAGCGTATTTAAGAAGTGTGCCGGTGCTTTTTTTTTTGCTTTCTCGCACTGCATATCGCGTTTATAAGCTTCGCTGTTGCTACAGAAAATGCTTGATTTTCTGTGTAAATTACTAAAAAACATGTAGCGAAAAACATGTTGAAAGCAAAAACAGCAACAGGATTTAGCACAAAACTGTCACGCTCCTCAATGATGCTCATTGGTTCGCTTACCAGTTCGCTAATGTGGGTCACGTGATCATGGTTTTACTTATGAGGGATGCCACATCCACAGCTACACCTTTCCTCCTTAGTTTAGTATTCTCGTAATTGAAGCACCTATTCAGCGCCCTTACAGGCCATAGGATCGTGATCGTGACAAAAACTTATAAGCGTAATAGCAGTAGCTGTAACATACTAAAGAAAGCACCGGCGAGCCTAAGCTTTATATAATAAATAAACGTTAATAGCTTATAGTAGTGTAAATATAGAAAAGTGGAAAAGTGTGTAGTATTAATGATGATGCGCCTCCCTACCGGAAGCGCAGGTTATATACAACTTATGCTCCTCAGGTCACATGACTGACCACTCATGAGTATCACGTGACAGAGTGTGAAAGGAAAGAAAATCGTCCCCACCACAATACTAATGCTTTTTTTGAGCGTTTAGTCGAATAGTAGTCGGAGTTGACTTTTAAGCGATTTATAACAAAAGTTTTTTATTAATAAAAAATAAAAGTATTTTTTTTGTTTAAAAAGTTTATTTTTTTTGTTAGTTCCGTTTTTTTAAAGCGAAAAAAAGTGTAAAAAGTCTAATTAGTATTAAAGTTAAAAATTTTAAGTAATTTTTCTCGATAATTATTTGTTGTATAACTAGCTTTTGGCGAAAAACTATTTTTTAATAAATATCGTTGCAAATTTAAGTTTTTAACCGAATTCAGCGTTTTATTAAAGTTACGCATTAAATTTACAGCGAGTCGATGTCGGTTTTAATTTCGAACTAACCGAGTTAACTTTGTAATTAAACTTTGCAAAACTTGAAATTCCGCGCGATTTTTTTGCTGTACTTTTTCGGCTTTATTAACTTTTGTTTTTAACGAATAAACAATGCCGCGCATTTTATTAAGATTTCTATAGTTGCAAAAATTTTTCGCATGTTAAATATTACAAAATTTAAACGAAAAAAGCTTTTAATTAAAAAACTTTTTTGTAAAAATTTAACTGTTTTGCGTTTTATCGTTTAAAACAAAGTTTTGTAATTGTTGTGTCGATATAATAGTTCGTGTCGGTAAAATTTCGGTAAAAAGTATAAAATGTATAAAAAAAACAAAGTTCCGGTTAGTTTGTTGCTACTTGTTTTTTGTCCGCAATTTCTTTTGCGCAAAAAAAGTTTTTAAAAAATTTCTGATATTTTTTTTAATATTTCTACAACGATTTTTACTAGCTGCACGCGCTGAATTAAACTTAAGTTTATTAACTGTCCGAAAAATTTAAAGAATTTCGGCTATTTAAAAATATTTGTATTTAAATAAAACTTGCATCGAATTAAGTCCGGTATAGCAAAATAAACTCGATAAAAAAATATTATAATAAAAGCCGTTTCCGGCTGACTTAATGTTTTTGTATAATGTAACGACGTAAAGAATCACGAGCTAGAATAAAAGCATATAAAAGTGCGTACAATAAGCTAATCGTAATTGCTTTATAAGTCTAAAGTACTAAAGATACAAAAACATAAAAAGCAACTGTAAAGAATATAAACAGGCCTTTATATAGGCGACTCCGAATCTACCCCGTATTGGGTCTGAAACCCCTCATACCCTGATCACCACCCCTTGCTCCTGTATCATGACTTCCGCGCCGTGCCTTGGGCATACCGATTGTTACAGGCACGAGCTGTGGATCTACAGATACAGAGGGCAGCTGTGGTACTATACGAGAATCTATAGCTAAGGAAGGAACAGGGAGCTCGAGGAGAGCAGGCTATATATACACGAGGGAGCCCTAGTGGCTCGGCAGCAGGGCACGTGCTCGACCAGGGTCGGCACCGTGACAACTGGTCGAGGCTATAATATCGTATATTGTGTGGGCAAAGCCTATCAGGCTGTCAGGTTCCGAACTGGTATATGTAGTAGGATAAGCATTCTGGCAGGCGACGTCGGATATTGTACCTTTTTGGCCCGCTTAGTGCCATGGTAAAGCTTATCAACCTTAGCTCCTGACACAGGCAGCCTCGGGAAAGAAACGGATCTCAAGGAATGTTCGCCAACCGCACTTGCAAGTAAGCTACATTACCTCACATGGAGTTATGTTGGGAGAGTCCTCAGTGTTTAGCTGCTGAAGGAGTTGGCATTCAGAGCAAGAGTACTACACACAAATGGCTGCTCAGTGGGGTATCGATTTTCGTTAAGAATGGTGACGAAATTTGATCGGTAGCAAAGTGCAACATCTCTTTAATTGAAGGGAATTGCTATAGTTTTAAAGTTCAGTAGGGCAGGATTCTTTTGTTATTATACAACGAACCCTCGTTCCTTGGCCCAATCTAGGAGATTCTCTCGGTCTGCTTCGGCAAAGCGAGCCCGAGCTCGAATTAAATCCAATGCTTGAACAAGCAAGAGCTCGAATGACTATCAAGTGTAAGTATATACGCTCCATATTTCATTGTTTAGCGTTGAAATGAATCACTTACGGGCTCAACCTTGTCTGCGAAGAAGTCTTCCACATGTTTTAAATGCTCTTTCGTAGCCAAACCGCTCAGCGTCAGGGGCAGGAAACCAAAGCTATTGATACCACCGTTTGTACGAATGCTACGCAACAGGTCCCAGCTCTCCTGCAGCCAGTCCCAGCATGCCTGTGCGCCGCCTGGGTGCTGGCGCAGTGAACGCATGATTCCCAATCGTTGGTTCCACTGAAGGGCTAGCGGGGCGGCTCTGCTACGCGCCATGGATGTGGTGGATGCCAGGAGATACGAGGTAGATGGGGAGGGAGTAACGATTTCTAGAGTTCGAGCAATGAGGTCTAGATTTGGGGTGCTGCCTAATGCCTGAAGCGCCTCAATAGGTGTGACAGGGTCACCTGAGCGGATGTACGCTCCTTCGAAAGCGATTGATCTTAGGTCATTCCAGGTTTTCTGAAAGAAGACACGTCAGCCTGTATATTAATTCGATGATATAACCGAGAGACCTACATCTGTTTTGTCGGTAAGAAGGACAGTATCAAATATGACCCTCCTGACGCTCGGATTAAGGGCATCCTTGTCACCACTTAGTAAGTTATTCCATGCTTTGGCGGCTTTTTGCTGGGCCACTGGATGGTTCTTGAGCTGGCTTAACAGAAGTGATTTAAACATTGTCTGCTCCAGTGTGTCGTCGGTTTCGAAATCTAGGAAGCCCTTTCTAACAAATTGATCGAGTAGTATCGATCTTACAATATCGAAGATCCGAAGCACCTTTTCGCCCTCAAACAGGAACGCAGCACGAAGATTCTGTAGCTGTCCCAAGATCTCACGCCATACGAACAATTCTGTAACTCGGTCCTTTATGCTCAAAAGGAAATCGAGCACGTCTGAGATCCGAGCCCTTCTACCTGGTGCTCCAGTAGCCACAACCACTACAAGGTCAGATATCAGACCTATCTTATCCTTCTCAGAAAGCAGACCGCCGTCGAATTGAACGCCAAGCTTATGTATTCGAGACAAGGGATAGGACACGCGGTAGAATCCGACGGTATCAGTGTTGATCTTGTACGCAGATAGAGAAGTTGAAATCGTTGTTGTGGCACTGCTCATGAAATGTATTTTGTCACCGTTGGTATCCTTTATATGGATTGAGACTGGATATATCTCTTTCGTATCATGATCGCCATTTTGTAGGAAGCGAGATTGTAAGACTGCAACTTGCTTGGTTGGGCGAAGCTCAAATACGGTCAGAAGTGGATACCCGACAGTCTGGATCCATGTATCCATGAAGCTGGCCACATCTTTCCCACTAACTTCACTCAAAGCGTGCCAGAGCTCCTCGGTCGTAGCATTGCCATACATATGCTGCTTAAGGTAGCGAGTAATTCCCTTGAGGAACAACTCTACCCCTATGTCTTCCGCCATCATGCGGATGATGCTACATCCCTTAACGTAAGCGATTGAGTCGAAGGCAGCAGCGGGCGGGATATTGGGGTCCATTATCGCATGACTGCCTTGATTTGAGTCTAAGGTTAAGGCTTCCTGGAAGCCACTCACGGGGCCTGTATTGGGGTCGCTGGCAAGGAAATCTGCCCAAGTGTCATATTCTGGAAGAATTTGTGACATTGCATGGAATGTTGCCCAGTCGGCAAAGGACTCATTCAACCAGACGGAATCCCACCACTTCATCGTCACGATGTTTCCAAACCATTGATGTGCAAGTTCGTGGGTAACAATCATTGTCAGCCTCAACTTGTCCGTATCAGAGGGGTTATCGTTGAGAAGGAGGCCACTTTCTTGGTAAGTGACACAACCCCAGTGTTCCATGCCACTATACACCAGCAAGGTTAGCTATTTTTGCTCGGGATGTACTTGGGATACAAAGCGAGTGCGAATTTGAATCATTAGACTGCTTATATAGATTTCAGCTGGGGTGAGATAAATATCAATGATTCCAGCCAAGGGAAGGTGAAGTGGACAGTGTTTGCCTTGTTAGACAACTTTCGGAATATCTCCATGGCAATCACACAACTACCACAAGCCAATTGTCTTGAATGCTCACTAGAGCGCGTGTAGAAACCAGTCCTTGTAGTCTATCGGCTGTTGACCCCAACGTCGATCAATCACTCGACAGATTTTTTTCCCCTGACGTTTAGGGACTGTGCGAACGCAGTGAAAAGGGAAAATAGCTCTGCGTACTAACCCTTGGTGTCCCGGTACAGCTACCATGTCAAGTTTGGGCAATGGATACTCAATTCCAAAGTTCTTCTCATGGGCATTCAATGCTTTTATGGCGATTTCTAGCGCATACTTTGCATTATCAATGTTTTTGTCCAATGCAGCCCAAACTCGAACCGGAACGCGGAAGGCACTCGTTTCAACCATGTTGAAATACCCTGCGATCATCACTAGAAGGTATGTAGACATCTTGGGTGAGGTCTTGAAAGTAACCTTCTTCTTTGACACGGCTGAATGCATGTGAACCGGAGCTTCGGAGGCTATTTCCATGTTGCTCAGGCATGACAAGTCTGACTTCACTATGAGCGACAGAGTAAATTCCGCTTTGAAGTCCGGCTCATCGAAACATGGAAAAGCAGCTCGAGCCATGGTAGGCTCAAACATTGTTTCGAACCCGAATTCTAGATCCCCTTTTGGTGTGGTATAAGGCGTAGGGTACAAGCCCCCCATCGACCCTAGTTCAGTCATCTCTCCTTCATACGTGAGGCCCAGCAAGACACGTGATCTCGCAGGTAAAGTCGTTTCCAGTTCGATATACGCAACTTCGTGCTCGGGATCGTATTGGACTTCTGGAAATGTAGCATTGCCGGGAGCAGGTTGCACGGAGGCACGGAGAATCTTCAACCTAAGCGCATGGAAGACAATTTTTTGTGTAGCCTCAATAACCTCGATATTTACGACAACTCGACCGGTGATTATCCTTGTGACTACATCGGGTTCGATCTCAATGGAGTAATGAGTAGGTTTCAAGGCTCTAGGAAGACGAAATTGTGCATTCTTGCTGGCGAACAGCGGAATGGCGTCACGCATTGTAAGGGATTATCAACAATTAAAGAGCCAAGAAGTAGTATGGTGACTGAGAGGCTCTATCAATGTTATAGTAGCCCGCTGTCTAGGCAGCTAATATAATTTCAGGAATATCATCAAACAGCTGATGGGCGTCGTCAACAACCAGTCACGTGTGCTCGCGCCACAGCCATGCCTGTATGTAAGTGGGCTGAAGATCCGGATCGGGAAAGTGCTTTAATTCGGGCTAGAAGAGGCATCTCATCGGCCATTTGCTCTCATATCAAGTAGGCACTCGCAGGAACTTCAGGGCCTAGCCAAAGACCTCGACCAGGTCGCTACCCCCGCCTCAATAACGCAACAAACGCGGAGAGGTTGATGACTCCAGCGTCATCACTGCGTATTCGATGGCTCGGGTTCAGAGGCGTGGAGATTCAATAGGGCAAGGCGCGCAGATCCGAGTCATCATGTGTACTAATACCTACCTAGGAATATAGTGGAGGAACCACGCAATTGTGCAGCGGTAATAAATTGCCACCGAAAAGATCATATTAACCTGCGTTTGACAACATATCCTGTAAATGGTGAACCTAACAGAAGAGCATTGCTTATAGCATTGAAACGACCTTGTTACATTCCGCGCCGTGAAAACTTCCAGACAAATCAGCTTGTCAACCTGTATTGATGTCGAATCAATACGGGAACTGTTCGAGCCCTCATCCGATAATGTCAGTGCCTGCCTGCGACTTTACCAAAGTACAGACACGGCTCGCTGAGTCCGTTCTATGAACCAATTAGCAATTCACTTATCACCAACCACTGCCGGAGGTCGGGTTATTCTCGAAACACGAGCTGTAGATGTGTCCGAAAGCGGAGGGAAGGTAAGCGGGAATTTACGTTCGTCCAATGATTGTGGTGGTAGGTAATGCGAAGGTGACCTGTGTCTTCTTCAGAGTTGCTGTCGGAATGGCCCACCAAGGAGCCTTTCCAATGATCGTGAAACTTGTTCCAGGAGACAGTCACATAATCAGATGCGTGGGTGATATCCAGAAGATCATCATAGTAATCTTTATCACCTGTTAGGCGACAGTACCGAAATCACTAGACGAGAACCTTGTTAGTATTTGAGGTGGTAAGACATGACGGCAGAGCATCGAGGTATGGATTCTTGCACGTCGGCTTACCAGTGATCCACCCAGACCTTGGTTGCAACGTCAAGGGAGACTAAATCCTTTACTTCGGGAGGGTTGTGGAATTTGAGGTTGCGGATAATGACATTGCTGATGCTCTTGAGGCGGAATCCGCCATCAGTCAACCCTGTAGCCCAATAATTAGCTCTTGATCACACAGATGTGCTGCTGAACAAACCAGCATTCGAGCCAACACCAAGCACAGTCGTGTCACTCTTCAAGTCAATAATACCACATCCTGTAACGGTCCCGGAGATCTTGATAACCCCAGCACTACCGACTGCAGATGAGAGAGCTGAGCACGAAGCTACAGTAACTCCACTCCCAGTTCCACACTCCCGTCGTACCGGCAGCATATCCTACTACTCCATTAACTGCCGCTGAACCACAGGTATTGCCGCCGCTAGTGTTGGTCGGCGTGGGGCCTGTGGTTGTTCGGGTAGTGAAAGCTGTTTCTGCGGGAATAGATGTAGGTGTGCTGCCTGCGCCACCAGCGTAGTAACATGAGCATTCTTTTGAGATCTCTTTTGGCTTATTAGAGCAGTTTGATGCCCACGCCGGGAGACCGTTGGTCGCAGTCACAGTGCTTTGAGTGAACCTGATGCAAAAAGGAGAGGCGGTAGCTTTGTTTGCGCTGATGAATGAAGCGCACGAGTTGGTATCTGGGTTCGTGCAAGCCAGCACTGCTGGGAAAAGAGCTAGCAATCCGTAGCGGAACATGACTATATCCAATGTTTGAACTGTTGTAAACTATTCGTGGCTTATCGACTATAGCGAATTGATATTGTTCTATTCGGCCATGGTATTTATACCTATATCTGGCTCTTTAACAACGGTCCATCTTGATATGTTCTGCTCTTACAGAACTTCCACCTGTAAACAGCAGTCTGATTCCTAGAGTTACACTCCTATGTCCTTGCAATGTGATTCACTAGGGAATTCGGTTAGACGAAACAGCAGGCGATTACCATCCAGAACCGTGGTTCACTAAAAAAGGCATCATCGGCTGCGGCTCCGTTTGGTTGTTGCCAACGGAGGATTTACCGGTTGATCTGTTGTGCCTCTTGGCATGCGAGCGAAGATATATATTGTGGCTGATAGAAATACGGAGAAATATATCGCGAAACGTATTTTTTTGGGGGCAAGGCTACAGAATAACATTAAAAGGGATTAAGATTAGCTTGGTTGGTGGAACAAATATAAGGATGGTGACGGTAGAATGGAAGAATCCAACAAAATTTGATGGCCACTAACAAAATATCATCGAAGAAACCGTCGATAACAAGTTCCATACAACAAACTTCTGAATATAGATTGTACATTGATATCAGCAGTCCCCTCTGGCTACTCGCGTGTGTAGGTACAGATAATCTGAAAAGCAATTTCGAGATCTGAGTGTGGTAGTGCCAATCCCACGATATCTCCTGTCGAGCATCCGGAGTTTTTTTTGTTTCGGCAAACGGTTACCATTCATGTGTCCAGAATCCTCGACGAATGGCCGGTCCTTGGAAAGTGTTGATGAATTGGCGGTATATGACAAGAATCAAAGAGCATGGAGCTTGTGTATCTGTCATGAGTGCGTGCCGATATCCAACAACTCGCAGCGATCCTTAATGTGGCTAGATTAAAAAACCAAATAAAACCTGCCAGAGAAATCTTTGGAAGCACGAGAAACTGGTTGGCTCCACTAAATTGTCGTGTGCTGACCGTGAACATAAACGAAATTGACTTAATCTTTGATTGCGTGCCGCCGTGCATTATTCACGAACCAGTGCTGTCTGTGCTCGACTCGTTGCTTGAGACTGGCGGTTCTCAACTATCGAATATAGAATGCTCCCAAGAGGGAACCGCGGATGAACGCTTGTTCAGCATGGTGAGGCTATTGATGTTAAAGTCTGCAACAGGTTGAATTAACGCTTCTGATTTAATGAATAGCCGAATACTTCTGCTGGGCCAAGGGAAAGACGGCAGTCCACAACAAGCGTATTTTGATAAGAAGTGGAAACTGAAGCTAGGATCGGACGGGAGCGGCATGAAATGGATATGAGATGGAAGGTAACGAGTACTAGACAGGATACTTATCTCTCCAGGCGGGAGAAGTGTAACCTTGTTACCACGTGTGGCTCGTGTAGAGCAAGATGGTACATGTCTGATGCCATTTTTGTCCCAGGTTGTTGGGAACTGTGGCTCCACAATCGGGCCAAAATAGATTAAGTTTTAGAGTTTTAGGGGGTGAGCAACATGGATTGTATCGCGGCTCCATTTTCGAGTGCCGTTTGTAAGACCAGCAGTGTACCTCGCAAATGTTCGTGGTTTAATGTTGGAATGAGTGGCAGTTTAACCTGATTTGTGCTTGTGGCGGCTTCTTGTTCGTGTTCCCATGTGCTCTATCTAGCACACGATACATGACAAGCGTGGCAGACCCATTTTAGTAGTGGTAGCGGCTAACCAGTCGAGCTGATCATGTCCTGTAACCACGAAGG
This sequence comes from Chalara sp. BL73, assembly GCA_918026815.1. NCBI lineage: Eukaryota > Fungi > Ascomycota > Leotiomycetes > Helotiales > Chalara > Chalara sp. BL73. The sequence goes on along the minus strand of CAKJVC010000066.1, from coordinate 472,530 downwards.
TGTAACATTAAGAAAAGGGAAAGCCCATGCGGTAAGGACTTGTAGCAGTAGTGGCGGGCGGCTTGGTGGTTACTTACCAAAAAACCAGCATGAAAGGGATGATTTTTGGTTGTTCAAGCTTGTGCCGCACGGGGTTACCAGCGAAGGAAAGTTAAGCGTTCATCTCGTGCGCCCTGATGGCCCATTATAATGGGGTGGAGTTTGTTTAGGTAATTTTGGGGGGCATCACAAGCTTTTGGGGGGGATGCATCATCAATCACGTGTAGTCGGCAGCGGAGTAAGGAAAAGGGGGAAATGGGAAACCTAAGTACAGGTACAGTACAGTACAGTACAGTATTGTAGAGGCAGAAAGGGATAACAGCGGCTAGCCAAGCAAAGTTTATCACCACCCTTGTTGCGGGGAGACTGGCGGACCAATAAAAAGGAATTGAAGCGCGAGCAGACATCCAATCATTACTCAAGAGATAACTTCGATCCTAAGAAGACTTACGTAAGTCCACCACACCACCACGCTAACTTAGCACAAGCCAAAAAGCCGTTTCAAGCCAGGCGAATTGAGATACGGTACGGAGAGAGGTTACATACTACAATACTCTGCTGTAGCCGTATAGTCCTGTGAGAGAAGAGTGGCCACTCTCCCCGCGGGCTTGGGGGAGACGGATGTTTTAAACCCTTCCAGAATCAGGAGCCGAAGCCCCAAGTAAGCCACAAGCTCACCCGTCGATTGCTTTTTTCTATCTCTGCCTGGATATAATTGACTGAACGAAACAACCAATTCTGCTGTAACATTACCTGTAGGCGTTGGTGAAGGTGTAGGTTGGAGGCGGGCGTGTGCGCCTAGGACTAAGCGACGTTTGGGTATGTACAGTAGATAAACATTCTTTGTTTCTGTTCATCATTTCATATCATCGCCATTATCATCATCACACGTTACATCTAAGAAAGGGATGGATCTGACCCATGGGTGGTGCAGTAGCACTGGCACTGGCACTGGCACTGTCCCCCCTCCGAAATGATTGTCAGGCTTGGAGCTAGGGTGCAACCATGATACAGTAGCCTACGGTACAGGATTGGCATGCATCCCTAACCCCCCGACCGCCACACTGGAGCCACCAGCACAGGGGGGCAGCTATCCCTCCCCTACCAACCACTCATCATCCTCAACATGGTCCCCAAGATCAAATAATGCGGAGAAGCTGCCAATAAAGGGCCGGATAGGCAGATAAGCCTCGCCCATTATTCGACTTTTTCTATAACTACTTATGCTGCGATCGCCTGCTTCGCATCGCAAAACTTCGCTCGCATCCAAAGGAGCTTGTCCCTCAAGACTTTGAGTTGGCTCTTCTTCATAGCTACCCTGCCTGAGCATCAACCCGCCGCCCCAAGCTGTAGCTACAGTATCTGTCTTGCTTCTACTTGGCTTGATTCGATTCGATTGGATATCACAGACAGTCGTTCAAAATGGCAGACGAGAAGAAAGATTTGGAGCTCAACCCAGCTAGCTCGCCAGTCGCGGCCTATGATGTGACTTCTCCAACATATGCTGACGGAGTTGATCCGCTCCATCTTCCGGGAGGTTGGCGTTACAAGCAGCTGAAGGTCGGACCGCTCAAGCTGCCATGGTACGCCTCGCCCAAGTTCCAGTTATTCATGGTAGCCATGGTCTGCTTTATGTGCCCAGGCATGTTCAACGCCCTCGGTGGAATGGGAGGCGGTGGGAAAGCCAACCACAAGACGGCCGATAATATGGTATGACTGGCCTATTATATCCTATCTAGGGGGAGGAAACAGACGCTAACTAATTTTCGTAGAATGTTGCTCTCTACTCGACTTTTGCGGTCTTTGGCTACTTTGGAGGAGTTTTCGTCAACTGGCTAGGCGTTCGCGCGTGCTTGGCTTTCGGTGGAAGCGGTTATGCTCTGTACGCCATTGCCTTGCTTGTTTCGGAGCACTCCACCAAGGTTGGAGCATTCAATATTGTTGCGGGTGCTATACTGGGTGTTTGTGCAGGTCTTCTATGGACGGCGCAGGGCACGATCATGATTTCATACCCACAAGAGAACGAGAAAGGTCGTTACTTCGCCTGGTTCTGGGCAATCTTCAACCTGGGTGGGGTCATCGGTTCCTTGGTAAGTTTCGACAGGACAATTTTTCAAAGACCGTGCAAGGCAGATTATCAGGAACATACTAACTGGGCTGCAGATTCCTTTGGGCCAAAACTTCAATGTGAGTGCGTCGAGCAAGACGGTTGGTGACGGTACATATATCGCCTTCATTATCTTGATGGCTTTTGGATGTTTCCTCGCATTCTTTTTGGTTGATGCTAAGTCTGTCATCCGAAATGATGGTTCTCGCGTCGTTCTGAAGAAGAATCCAACTTTTACGTCGGAGATGGTCGGTCTATGGGAGACTCTTCAGTACTCTCCATGGGTCCTTCTTTTGTTTCCCATGTTTTGGTCTTCCAATTGGTTCTACACCTATCAACAAAATGCTGTCAACGGCTCCCGACACAGTACCCGTACCAAGGCGTTGAACAGCTGTCTTTACTGGCTCTCCCAGATCATCGGCGCTTTGATTCTCGGCTACGTTCTCGATACGGGCAAGGTCAGCCGAACTATGCGTGCTAAGCTCTGCTGGGCCATGCTGGTCGTCACTACCATGGCGATCTGGGGAGGCGGATATGCTTTTGCCAAGGGTTATACTCGTGATACTGTTGATGTCGAAAAAAACCCGAGCTGGGTGCCAGTTGATTGGGCAGAGTCGGATCGTTACCTTGGAGGCATGTTCCTGTACATGTTCTATGGTTTCTATGACTCCCTCTGGCAAGCTTCCGTTTACTGGTTTGCTCTCTCCTCGAAATTTTCCAAATGGGCATGCTAACAAATGGCAGGTTTATGGGTGCTCTTTCTAACTCCGGTCGTCGCTCCGCAAACTATGTTGGGTTCTACAAAGGCATCCAATCTGCTGGAGCTGCTGTTATGTGGTCCCTGGATGCTCGACCTATTTCCTTCATGGCCGAGTTCGCTAGTAACTGGGCTTTGTTAATGGGATCACTCGTTATCGCAGCCCCCGTCATCTTCCTCAAGATCAAGGATCATGTGGCAGTCGAGGAAGATATTATTAATACTGGCGAAACGCTTGAAGAGGTTCTCCCAGCAGGACATGCTGAGAAGTCAGGAACAGTCTAATGGAAACCAACGCTTGAAGACAGGGATTGCGTGGAAATCTTAATGGATTATGATTGCAGAAAACATATAGCTTATATAATTGGACTTGCATAAGTTAGCGCTCCTCTATCATACCCCCTCTAATTAGGACTCTGTGGAGCAGGCTAGAGTATCGCACCTATGACCTATACATATATTACTTGCAGCCATTCGGTCTGCTCTTATAACTTTCTGTTTTACGATCACCCCAAGAAGGCTCCTCTACCTCAAGTAAGGCAATTTCGTTAACCGCCCCGTTTTTTATTTTCTTTGTGCTACATGTTAATTGCCCGTAACTCACAATTTCTGCCTCATTGCGCCGGGATTATATGAAAGATATGGACGCCAACTTGCTACTGATATGATATGCCTCGAGTAAGCAATAACATTTATGTGCAGACATTGAGCGAAAGCATGATCTGATAGGTTCCAAGGTTTGTTGATTGTACTCGGCATGACTAGCACTAAGATGAGCCATCAACAATCGTGTACGAATAGTCACCAAACGTCACCGAGTCCTTACAGATGTGCTGGACCATTCAAGATGACTACGCGGGCCTTGCTTGTCACATTATTTCTACTATCCACAGATTTACCATCTATGACACTGCCATCACAGTGCATTATCAATCAACACCATGTCTTCTCCTTGCAAACATGGCAAGCATAGAGTATGACCAAATACCGTCACAGCCAAAGACTTCATGATCGGGCACCTTCATCAAAGCCTCATCTACAAGGTGAGCTTCCAGAGGCGATCATATATAGTCTGAAGTGCGACCACGATAAGCGAGAAAATGAATGGCGGCAACGGCTTACTTGGCTCGGCCTCGACCACCTTTCATATCTCACGGAAGAGCAAGTAGATGGTCGGCACCGATTTCAGTATAAAGGGGTCTTGGTATTTGGATCACGTTTACGACATGAAAGATTTGCCGGACCCCTTGGAGAGTAATGGCGTCTTTTCAAATGGACCTTTCACCCCTTCTGGCTTCTGCACCCTGCGAGATTCTCGATAGCATAAGCTTTGCAAAAGCGAGGGAATAGGACATACCCCAGGATTGCTGGGCACACCTTCTGGGCACGTCGCCGCCTTCGACCCTTGATAGCCCGGTGAGAACGTTGGTTGTACCCCATTCATGAATTTCTTTGAGTGGTTTGGCCGCCTGCCGTCCGAACTGTACAGTACAAGGGCGGCTCACTTGGATGCCCCTGCTACCCAAATGCTGGCTGTTTTCCAGATTCTGGTGCGATAGCTATCTTGATTTCGACCGTGTTTTCTTGACATGAGAGTATTAGTGTACCAATACGCCTGGCTGCGCAAAAAGAATTCATTGCTTTTCGATCCGTGGGCCCGAGACTCGGCTTAACAGATTTTGAATTCAAGAGAAGGGATGTGCATTCAACTAGTCCATGGCTGTTCACAATAGAAAAATACAATCTAATGGCCAGGTATCTTTAATTGCTAAACGAACTGTCTAAACACCGCTCACCATTACGTACTTGAATAGCAAAGAACGCCCAGCATGTATATGCTATGGAAACTGGGTATAAGCAAAATCCGAACTAGTCATCTGTCCTTTGCAAGCAAGAAAATCAGGTGGGTGGCGTCCCATCTAGAACTTGGATCCTGAGGCAAAACTTGCCAAGTGGTTTGTGCCAAGGTGACGGCCCTCTGTAAAGTGGTTAGCATTTCGTCCAGATCGAACGCGAAAGTCACTTCAAAGAATCAGGCAAGTGACAATACTTACTTAGCCACCAAACTACAAGGCTGGGGAGCTTGAAGCTACCCCCCCATCCAGTTCCCTTGCTTCTGCCCAGTGTCACAGCTATGATTCGTTCACCACCATGCTTGTACACGACCGGCTCTTTGCCTTTCAGCACTAGATCCAGGTTCTTTGCCAGTGCGTTAGCCTGTTTATCCGCATACACGTATTGCGCGAAATCGAGGTCCGTGATGTCGCCGGCGGCCCAAACGTCCTTGACATCTTTCACCCGCAGGTAATCGTCGACCTTGACAAAGCCCTTCTCGTTGAGCAGGTGCCTCGGGATATACTCGCTATTTGGAGTCACACCTCCGGTCGGAAGATACAGGTCAACCACCTTCTTCTCGCCGTTACTGAGTGTCAACTCCGTCTGACCGCTCTCCAGCTTCTGGGTGGAGGTGATGCGTGTATTGGGCACGATCTTCACTCCCATGCTCTGAAGCTGATCCGCTGCCGCTTTCGAGACATTGCCTGGCACTTGGCCGTCTAAAACCGCCCCGGACGTGATCAGCGTGATCTCCTTCTTGTTTCCATACTCGAACGCTAGTTCTCCTACAGTTTCTGTGCCTGTGGCGCCGGCACCACCGACCGCGATGCTCTTTGCGGCCCCTACTTGCCCCTGTACGAGGTGCAGATCGTCTTTGGTGGCTTGTGTGCCTTTGGGGTTTGGCTTCCAGGGTACAGCACCTGAGGCAGTTCGCGAGCCGGTGGTTAGGATGAGGATGTCGTAGTTTAAGGTCTTCTCGCCGGACGGGGTGGACACGGTGACGGCCTTGGCTGTGGGATCGAGGGAGGTTGCCGAACCCTCGATCTGCTCAAAAAGAGCCCTGTTATATTGTGCGAATCCTGGGGCCGTCTTCTGGAAGAGCTGTGGTGGCAGGTTAGTTTGGGTGCAGAAGGTGGTTGAAGAATGATGAAGGTACCTTTTCGTCACCAAATTGTCCTGGGATGATACCTAGACATGAGTTAGTATAGGCTTGATGCTGCGGCCGGGAACAGGTGCCCACCTCTAACAGATGCCATATTCATATAGAGCTCAGTCTCTGGAGCGACCAAGACAATCTTGTAGTCCTTGACGGTGGACAGTGTCTTTTTCAGGAGCCTGGATATACCAACCGTTAAAAATGGCTTCAACCAGGCAGGGATACTCACGTATGGGTCACCGTCAACCCGGCGTAGGCACCGCCCAAGACAAGTATCGTCTTCGTCATCTTGCAGGTATACTTTCTTCTTCTCAAGATATCTGTCAACAAAACCGGTCGAACCGTTAATTCTCTCGAAAGCGTTGAAAAGTAGTCGAGGCTTGGGGATTCGCAGATTAAAAAGAGAGATGCTTTATTGTGCTGTAAGAGCTTCTAGCAGCTGGGTAATGTATACCCGCCCTTAGCTCGGCAGATCGAAACAAGCCTTTGCGGGGCAGGGAGGTTCAGACAGTTGCATTAATCAGGAACAAGGCCTCATTGCATAAGCATCCCTAATCAATATTGTTTAGTGTGGTGCTCGCTGATTAATGACAAAGTATAAATGTATAGTAGTTTCGTAGTAGTTGTCTTTGAAAGCCACTTGTTTTGTAAGTGATGCTTGGCGTGGAGCCCGTACGAGCAATGAGTTCAGGGTGGATATCTCCCACGACCACTGACTGGTCAGATCCATGCGCCTTGATTGCGTCTTGCCGAGCGGGGCTAGCTTCGGCCGCGAAGATGCACCCAATCGGTGAATGTTCCGATTATTTTATGGGCCGGGCGTGGTACTTCTAGACTCCGAACACCCCGAGACCATCATATGTACCCGCGTCTTCGGCGGCTATGGCTGGGTATAGGTGCAGTATTGATTTCGGTCAGAAAGAAGAATATCACGTCAGTGGGCCGCGAAAAGCTGTCGAGGCACGGTGCATCAAAATGAATTGAATTGACTTGACGGTAGGTCAGTAGCGATTAGAAGTAAACGCGGTCATGTCTGCCTATATTAGTGCCTGACCATCCGTGTCTGGCTTGTTTTTCAGACGGTGTCACATATCACATATGTGCTACTCATCTGGTCCATTGGAGCATCTTCCACCCTTACTTCGCCTCGGCGATTGCATCAGAACTGCACCGTAGCTGCTCAATTTCGATGCAGTCAGTAGGCTGCAGCTTGGACGCGCTGTACTTTGGTTGCCCGCGCCTTGAGTCGGACCTGCGAGCAAATGAGACGTGCTGGAATTGATAGATGATCATATCTGATCTACATGTGTCTATCCCGAGCGCCAACCAAGAGCCTCTTGCTGTTTGTTATTACATTGTAAATTATCTCATCCCAAATGCCTTTTACCCATAACGCCCTGCCATGCCTTTACCTTGGCACTAGAAGAACTTCTCCCTTGCCGGAATATGAAACTCCCTTCTGTAACCTACAGCCTTGAAAACTTATTTTCTCTGAGCTAAGGTATGTTTTGATGTCTCACGCATCTCTTCTCTCATTACCTGGTTGAATTGTTCCCAGCCGTCCAAATAAAGATGATGGCCAGCTTTCTGAATTATCACAACCTTCGCTGACCCATTTTCGCTCTTTCTCTCCTCAGTGGTAGCATTGCTCAGGGATCTAGCCTTCTCTTCCTTCAGCTTCTGCTCGGCAGCATATCCGCCAGCAATATCCATCCAGTCATGCTCACCATACATCATCACAATCGGGAAGCCCGTTTCCTTCGTCAGAGAAGTAGAAGAGTTCGAGGAGGATACTGGGGGAAGGTTTTGTCGCCCAACTCCATTGATTCTACGGATCAAGGGGCTCCGGGCAAAAGCTCCAGGAGCGAGAATATATGCAAGAGCATATTCCCCACTTCCGCGTTGTTTAAAAAGAGAATATGCGTAGTTGTGTAGAGCCTCGGACTCGTTCTCTGGCAGATGAGAGAAGCGACGTGATGTCCAGCCAGATACGAATCGAGGCCCTAAAGGTCCAGTCCATCGTACAATACTAAACGGGGAGATGTTCGCGTCCCAGAGGTAGGTGAGCCATTTTGGTAATGGCTTCCGTGGAGGATCCTTGCTCTTTTTAGCTGTGGTAACTTTGGAGCGGGCGTTCATGAAATTGTTGTTATCTCCAGGTTTCTTCGCGGAGCCGTTTTGGGCAACAACATCTTCCTGGTCTTGAGTGAACTCGTTAACCATGGTTGATTCTTCCGGCTCAGGCATGTCCGCTTGCATTGCATATGGATCTTCTGGGATGCCTACTGGGGATGCGAGAATGAGCTTGTTGAGATGCCCTGGGTATTTAAGAGCGTACGCAACCGCCATATAGCCTCCCATACTATGGCCCAGGAGTGTGAATTTGTCGATCTTCTTTACTACTCGCCATTCTTCCAGCGCATCTATGAACCAATCCTCTGCTTCTGTAATTTTGCCTTGCTGATCCTTGGCATGTATTTTGAACGGTGGTCGACTAGATCTTCCCATTCCCAACATGTCTAGTGCATAAATTTTCCACCCCTCTACTCTACTCAAACCCTCAAAATTCTTGTAAAAAAAACCGAGACCCGCTCCATACCCATGCAGCATTACCAAGTTCTCTTGTACCTTCTCCCCATCCCTTTGGACAGAGAACTCGTTGAGCGCTCTATCTCGGCCGCTCAATTTGACCAGGTTCGAATGCCATGACCTAGGTCCATATGGGTCATTTATCGAGGTGGTTCGAAATGGCGCAGACTCTCTGGCTGGGTCGTTATTGATAGACGATAACGATGGGCTCTTGGAGACTGGCGCGGATCCAGTCTGTGTGTGCGTTGGAGGTTTTTGGAGATAAGGAATGTACGACATCACGGTGTGTTCGGCAACGGCGGGCGATATACCGGCCCACCATTGACTGGCTGCCTCCTTGTATCCGAGCGGGAAATAGGCTGTCCTTTGTACAGGAGTTTCAGAGTTTTTGGCTCGTTGCGATGCTAAAACAGGCTGCTGGCCACGGCCGGCTGGAGGTTCCGACTGCCGTCTCACATCAGTATTGGCTCTTATTTCGGAATTGAGTGCGCCAGTAATTGAGAGGCAAGAGACTTACATTTACCGAAGACATGGTGGAATATGTGTTCGTTTGAGGGAGGAGGCGCAAAGGTGCAAATGGCGATCGAGCCGTGAAGATATCAGGTATTGTTCGCAGAAGCGAAGGCAGATATGGTGCTTGATACAACTTGAAAGACGATTGATGAGAGACAGATAAACCGCCTCCCAGGAATCTATTGACTTATGTTGTGTTTAGAGGGCGGCGCGCAGGCAGCTCTTATGTACGTGGCGGATGTACTGACACACATCTAGGAGATAAAATGATAACGGCGAGACCAATCGACAATCCCGGTAAGGAGTTTGGCACTATGTGATTCGTAGACTTCTAATGGCGCTTCAAATGTTGCTGCTTCGCATTCGCATCAAAGTTTCGTCCGGTCCCGAAATAGTGAGTTGTCGGACGTGGACTTTCTTTAAATCCGGTCAATGTCCATCAAGACATGACGCAACATAAAAGGACGCGCTGCACACATTTGAATAAGAAACCTCCAATTGCTATAACTATTAAATGGTAATATAATCTAAAAATAGCATATGCTTGAATATTTGAGATTATATGTACATACAGCGCGTCACAGAAAGTCTACAGGTTCTCCGGTATGTAATAAAGCAGTACTGTAGTCTTATGCAGTTTTACGCTTGGGCCGAGTATCCATGTGACTCCCTTTATTGGCCCTCATCAGCAATAAAGGCGCTCGTTAGGTGTAACGATCGAGAATAGAAAGGTTGCTTTTATTTAGTGATATCACGTTTTTATATGGGGGCAAGCCCCCAAACCCCCGAGCCTCGCTGCGCTCGAATATAAGGTGTTTTAAAGGTTTATAAGGGGGCAAGCCCCCAAACTTCGCTGCGCTCAGAGTCGAAAGTATCAAAGTCCAAAAGCCTGTAAAGTAGTCCAAAGGCCTGTAAGTACAGTAAAGTGCAAAAAGTCTCGACACTCTTTTTCTGCTAGCGTAACTGTAATATACGCAGTTTCAGGGCTGCAGGTTTTAATGTACGCATTTTTACTTCCCTGAAACAACCGCGTTAGCATAAAAAAAGTGTCGAGACAATTTGCACTTTACTGTATTTCAAGAGCCTGTAAATGATTCAAGAGCCTGTAAATGATTCAAGAGCCTGTAAATGATTCAAGAGCCTGTAAATGATTCAAGAGCCTGTAAATGATTCAAGAGCCTGTAAATGATTCAAGAGCCTGTAAATGATTCAAGAGCCTGTAAATGATTCAAGAGCCTGTAAATTGGGGGCTAAGCCCCCAAGCCCCCCTATTTCGCTGCGCTCAGCGTTCGCAGCTAACGCACTGACCTGTAAACGACCCGTGCAAAAGACCTGTCACCTGACTACTCTTTTTTAAGTCACATGATTCGGATTGAGCCCTCAACCACCAATTTTCGGCATCACGTGCCCCCACACACTGGGTTCTGACTTTAGTAAGAAAGCAAGCTTTCTAATCAGCCACAGCGTTTACGAGAACCCTTAAACCATCAAGACATCTGAGATTGAAAAGTGTGCAGGTTATCATTTTTTCTATTGCGCACTTGCCGTAGGCTGCATGGCGTAGCTTGCGACAGTCTGTGACCCAATCGGCGCGACAGTCATGATCATTCCTTAAGAAGAGCTCTTTAGAGGTTTAATTGCCATGGCAGACCTGGACCAGATAGTGAAAGGAGCGCCTCCTCCAGGAAACGCATATCCGATACCAGCGACGACACTCATCGTAGATTCCGACACGCCTCCGACGACCAGCTCTCTGAAAGACCCTTTAGCCTCTCTGCCTTCATCGCCTCCGCAGATATACCTTAACCTGCTGATTTTAGAGGCCTCTTTACGTGCGCAATGGCTGCAGCTGCGAAGTAGAAGGCGACAGCATACCTTTTTCCTGACGCTACTTGGCTTGTGGATCTTATACTTTGGGTATGCTTTGTTCCTGGCACCAAGAGAAGATGGTAGTGGCGTTGGTGGTTCCGTATACTGGGTTATCGAGGTGACGGAGAAGGTATGCTTTATGGGTGGGATTGTCACCGGAATACTGGTTTGGGGAACCGGACAGTGGGAACGAGGGATCCGCTGGCCCAGGCGCTGGGTTTGGACTACAAATCGTGGGTTGAGGGGGTTCAACTGTAAGCTGGTAGTGATAAAGCAGTCATGGTGGAGGGAGCTGTTGTCGACGGTGTCCTTCCTATTCTCCTATGGACTCTTTCATGGTAATAGCGGGAGCTCATATCGATATGTGAACCATTCTCAGTTGGCGGAATCTGAGAAATCAACTCGTGGAGGGCATCCAGCGCTACCTAATATACACGAGAACGATGGCACGACGGGCTACGAGGAGGATCTGTCTCCTGGAGGTGACTATATAAAGCTATTATTGCTACCCAAGCCCTTTTCACCCAATTTCCGGGAAAACTGGGATATCTACCGAACTGAGTACTGGGAGAAAGAAAACGAACGACGCGCTGTGCTGCGGAAAAAGATCAAGGAGCAAGATCGTAGTTTGGCAAAGCAGCAGGGTGGTTGGTTATGGTGGACAGGGTATCGTGGGTGGAGAAGAGGGAAAACGACTGATGTTGAGAAAACGCATCATCATGTGCATCGCCATAGCAGTGTTCAATCAGACCACAAGCGTACCAGAAGCGTCACTGCAGGAGGCTCTCACTCTCGGAATTCATCTCGTAGCACCACTCCTAGCACAGAAATTGAGGACGCTCAAGCAGAAGGACGCCTTCGTCGCGGTGGCTCAAGTGGCTCAACGGCTCCAGAAAGGAGGAAGAGGAAGACGACGGCCAGCAGGGTACAGAAGCTTACATCTTCGGGCTCTGGCTCGGCAACACCAGACGTTCATTCTCCTCTTGCGCGAGAAAACAGCTTTACCAGCGTCTCCTCATTAGACAGTGAACGGCCAGGCACGCCAGGAGATGGAGATTCTATTCGGTCATTAAGATCCTCCAAAACCGGTGACAGCCCAGCACGAAAGCCTTCAGGTAGGGTAGCAAAGCAGATTTAGCATGATGCAAGTACTTTCTGCCTCCTCCCAGGCCGATGAATAGTAAATAATGAACTATCGAAGTTCAGCTGCTAGACTATAGTTCTTGCTGTATTATCACAATGATATGTTGAAATTTCGGCGCTCGAAGTATAGAAACCCAGATTGTCTATATTCGTGGTCACATTTAATCTCCAATCTAAGGGCCCACATTATGGATTTTCTGTTGTTCCAGATCTTGGGAGATAGCACTTTATTTGGAACTCCCGAACAACTATCTTAGGCTGGTCTGAAACAGAGAGTGCTGCTAGAAACCATGCAGGGTCTTAAACCATTGTAGTCAACAAAATGGTTCCTTCTTCAGCCTTCGTCAGGCCAACTTCGCCTTGTTACCTAACCGGTTACCCCTTGCAGCAATCTGTTATGTGCCCGAATCTATCCACTAAACCACTGAAGTTTGACTTTAGTTCACGTCAAGACCTCAACATTAAGCACAAACCACGCAGTGAATTACCTACTATGTATCACAGATAACTAGTCTAGCCCTGTCGAATATCTCGAAACCAAAGAGCAGGGGTCATAGTGCCAAGACTGGAGACAGGGCATGTATCGGCTGGCAGCGGATGATGTTCTTGCTCCCGATGCATCTCCACAATTATCTCGAAGTCCAACAACAACTATAGCCACAAATATAACAATCCCAACGACAACGCGCACAATGAGGGAGATTACGGCTACCGTGGCTCCCTTGTCTGGCGCAACTCGAGCGACCGATTATCAATGGCGAGTATGTAGTTGAAACGTATTCGCCGTCTTCTTTTGCTGATTTGTCTAACAGCCACCTTCACCCCCTCATATCAACATCCCACCAATACTCGATGACCAGGTTCAGACTTTGCCTGCTTATATTGGAGATGTCGCAGAAGAAAACCACGAGATTTTAAAGCATATCACACAGGGTAACTACTCGGTCGAGACATCTACATGGAAATACACCTGGCGTCGTACCGCACAGCCTGTTCTCGCATTTCTCTACCTCGGACCCGCGTCCATCGCGCGAGATTTGGAGTTCTTGAAGAGAGAAGGCATCACAATGTTGCTAGTTGTACGCGACGCCGTTTCTGCTTCGCAAGGTCTATACAGTGGCAAGAAGGCTGAGGTTGAGCTTGAAATCAAGTCCGAGTTTGTCAATATTTCCGACCACCAAGATCTTATACGCAAATTCCCAGACGCCGTTCAGAAGATCAATCAGCACTTGGTTGAAGAGTTTCGAAAGCAGGGTGGACTTCAGAAGATTCAGAATCACGAGCTAGGCAAGCCAAATACTTGGGGAAAGGTTCTAGTCTTCTGCGAGTCTGGTAACGAGCGCTCCCCAGCTGTTGTAGCCGCATACCTCATGACACTCTATCAAATCCCCATGGTTACAGCTATACAGTATATTCAGCAACACCGTTTTTGTGTAAGTTCTCCTTGGTGAGCATAGGATATCTGCCGGTATTGACCATGTTAAACTCGTAGGTTGCCTTCGATGATGCTCTGAAGAATCTATTGTTAAGCTACGAGCAATTACTGGAGGCTAAGAGAAGCGTTATGAGTGTTCCTATGCCAAACCCGTATGTTTCTTCATCATGACTCCCTGTTTACTCAATATTCCATTCAGGGATATTTTTGACCCTAGAGCATACTAACTTCAATCTCTAGGGGGAGCATTTCAGCAAATGGAAGTTCTGCAGTAAGAGGTGTCTCTGCTCACGCGAAGAGAGGTAGGGATGAGGTTGAGGAAGACAGTATGGACATGGATATGGGGGATGCAGACGACGAAGCAAGATTCAGAGGCCGTTCTACATTTGCTCCGTTCGTTTCAGGTTCTTAAATGAGCTGCATCTAAGAAAAATTTATGTGTATTGATTATGGCATATCGGCATATGGGCGGGGTATGCGGCGTTTACTAAACGGAATCCTGTCATCTTCGCAGGCTGGCGTTATGAGATTTGCTCAGAGCATTTATTAGCGATCAAGATACCCAGGGAGGACTTTTCAATGGAGTAGAATCAACTTAAAGAGTGGTGCAAAGCGCTTTGGAACCTTTTATTTCACTGATCTCTTAGACTTTATTACCATAAAGGTTCGTTGCTTGATGTTTTTTTTAGTCAGCCATGCAGCTTGTTATACATCATGACTGATCTCACTTGGTATGAATTATCCTACAGCAGTATACTTACAGCGTTTTGAAAACACAGAATAACCCTTGTGCTTCGTGTTGAGAGCCATCACTAATTTGCTTCGCAGCTTCCTCTGTATTATTAAATCGCTGTTTCCTTTTAGTGCTCTTGGCTATGCCTTTCGAATGTTAAAGGGGAGTCATATTCATGCCGCGATATTCTCCTATGAGAGAAGTATCTTCACGACTCGTTTAGATAATGCGACTGCAGTATCGCTTCAGGAAGCTAGGAGAAGTATCAGCTTTATGGAACCTCAAAGACACCAAACTAGATTTATTGAAATAGAAAGCTCTAGGCCGCTATATCCTATCGATAGCCTAAACTATGGCGAGCGTGCTACTTCACAAGCCGAAAGGTATAGCTTCTCCCCCTTCGCCTCGTCTTTTGGCACTTGGCTGATTATTCACTTTCAAGACCAGCAGCCAGCATCTTCAATACTACACCACAAATGCCAGCACAGGAGCACTCTCCTGAAGCCACTGCCGTGCTCTGCACTTCAATATAGCTGTCGGAGGAGCACTACATCTAATTTAGCATCTCACAAATTTCTTTCCAGGGGCACTCTCCACAAGATCGGCATGGTAGAGCTTCGAAGGAGGATACAAGCGCCTCTGAGGTATCGTGAAGACGACGAGGCTGATCTACCTCTACCTCCCAATCCAAAATTCGTACTGCCGGACGTCCCTTTCAATCCCGATGCGCGGCCCGCAGCCTTCCCATCACTTCCTTTAGATAAGTTTTACGTTGACCCTGAGCGTGATCCTCCATCTTCGCCGGAGCCTCAGTTCGATCCCATGGCGCAGACTAATATTAAGATGATCAAAGTTGAGACTGAGATTGAAGCACTTGGCCCTCCAGGAGAATTTCCTGCTGTGCGCACATGGGTGTTGGAAGACATAGCTCGCGAGCCACAATCCACGCCATATCTACAGAATTGGGGCAAGGCCTTGGAATGGGCAGACGATATCAGCGACGGAATGAAACTTGTCATTAGTAAGTACCTCTTGGCTTCCTTTGTACGCAAATTTTTCGCTTTTAGCCCTCGGTCTTTTTAAATTTTTGGACGGTTTCTCTTATAATCTAATCATAGCTTTCCTAACTATGTACATCATATAGTACGACAACTCATGAACCATCTTAAGTTTGAAGACACATGCGGATGGCTGGGTCTTCACGATGAAGATGTTCGAGACTTCTTCAATCTCGTACTGTCAGAGAAGCGCATCGCAGAGGAATTGGATATGACTAGCAAGGCGATACTTAAACGACAGCTCAAGCTGCGCTCCCAAGGCGCGGGCGAAGATGAAATTCGGTTCGTTGGCAAGGATCATGAATCAGAACCGGGAACAGCAATCTACATATCACAAGCAGAGGTAAATGTCGCCAAGAGATTCGTCAGAGATATTCGGTACAAGGAGGAGTACGATCATTTACATCCACGCGACCTTGACGAAGAGGTGCAGCATTTTCCAAGAAAAAAAATGATCGACGCCGTTCTTGAGAATCTCAATGACTATGCAGATGAATCAACATCACTTGATATGCTCGATTTCCCCAACTACTGGTTCGATGATATCGAGTACTTGGCGCAATTGGAGAAGACTGGACGCTTGCAAGCTTTGAATGAAGAACCACAGGTTGAGAATCAAGAGGTAAGTCAAACTCACAGTATAGCGCGATTAGAATGCGGAATACTCTGCTATGCGTCGAGCCGGAGTAGGCTGACGAAGTGATTCTAGGATGATGATATAGAACAGCCTGGTTTTGCGGAAATGGTCGAATCAGATTTTGCTGTGCCCGATCGTTCACCTACGGTCAGCTTACTGAGTCCTAGAAGACAAGAATCCGATGCAATAGGCCCCGTGATAGTACAAAATTCGTCGGGAAATGCCTCGCCCTCGACTATGCTTCCACCATCTATTCCTGTCAAAGCTCGCAAGACCAGCACTGATTCAAGACGCCATTCCTCCCACGTACCGACTGCGACTGCTACATCCACTGACACTTCAACTTCTGTTGGCCCCGTTATGCTTGGCTCATCGGCTTTGTCAGGTACCTCGGCTCAAAAGCAGTCTTCAAAGATCAAGCTTAAAACCACGAAGGTCCAAATCGGAGAAGTTACGCGCCGGTCTCAAGAGACACCAGCCGGCCCTGGTACCGTTGCAAAGTAGGTTATCCTAAGCAGGAATTTTCTGGGTTTCACAGTATCTACATTCCTGTCTCTCTGAGTTTGGTGTTTGAAACATCCATTCGATTGGAAATATGCTAACATTTGAATTAGCAGTGTGGTATCTGAGACAGAAGCATTGGAAAATCTAGGCCGAATGCGTGCTAAGAACAGTATTATAAAATTAGGGTCGAGTAAGCCGTCATCGGAAGTACCAGAGGATGTAACTCAAGAAGTAGGAAAAAGGAAGCGAGGCAGACCTGTGGGATCGACAAAAAGCGCGATACAACAAAAGAGTAGTGGAGGCCTTTCTGGCAAAACTTCTGAGGATGATGTTGCAACCTACGCTGCACCTCAATCATTCGGTGACCAGGTGCAACACCCCTTAAGCTCACAAGCACAACAGGTACTGCAGTCTATTCAAGCACAGCAGGCGCCTCGAGGAACAAGCCACACACAGACTGTGGCTGTCAGTTTGAGCCCAGCCCTTCATTCGTTTCAGGCCCGTTCAGCATTTTCTCCAGGGCTTTCGGCTTCGCAGTCTCCAGACCCTGGTACAAACTCAGGAACCAAACCCATATCACTGCAGCAACAAGTTAAGTCTAAGGCACTTCAAGATCTAAGAAATCAAGTACCGAGAATGATGCAGCGGCCCAAAGAGCCTCAGCACGTCCATAGTTCACCAACTGCTTCTCTTCCAACTTCAATGATTGCATTGATGTCGTCCAGATCCTACAACATTCAAAGTTCGGTGCATAGCCAAGTCCATGGTCCAACTACACCCGGCAACCCAGCTCTGCCGAACCTGCCTCAGAATATGGTTCCATCGGATGTGTTCAAGCCAGAGGTTCAGGACGCGCTCACAACTCTCAGCAATACCATGGCAGAAATACGCAGTACGACCGAAAGGCCTAGGAAGTCCCCAATGTCTACCCCCGCAAGAGTAGAAAGAGCTCAAGTATTTGGATATAATTTCACTGACCCGGGAGATAACCACCCAGACAGCCCTCTTACTGATCTTCATCATTCTTCAGATCGAAGAGCGTATAAGCAGCTGCCAGAGCATCATCCGAAGACTTGTGTGGTTCCGCGACATTTCCCACCGGCCAAACAACCTGATTCCCGGCAAGTTTATTATCCAAATAAGCCCAGAGATGCCTTTACAATACATCCCCTTGTTAATTGGTCCCCATCAAAATTGAAGCGCCGTCTATCAGAAACAGATGAAAATCATGATAGCGTTGGTTTACACGTGAAAAAACGGCCACATACCTCGTTTTCTGGTGTCACGCAAAGCTCATCTAGAAATATATGTGGTATTGCAACAAACAACTTCCAAAGTCAAGACCCAATCTATTATACAACAAAATTGCCTGTTTTATCTCCTGCACCATACATGATTGACGAGGGAGTCAGAAAAATCCAAGTTCTGCCCAGCCCAAACAGCAAAAATCCTCAATTTATTGGCTTGGTTGATAGTCAAAATCAACTTGATCCCCAGCAAATGCATGAACAGGACCAGGTGCATCGCCAGAACTATATGAGACGTCAACATCAAGCGGGCAGTCAAAATCAGATTTGCATCCAGGCTAAGGACTCTTCCACTTGGATGGCAACGCAAGCTACCGGCGTAATGAACTCCTTTCCTCCGAACTTGTTACCTAAGCCATGGGAAAGAGGAGCGTTGCACATGGACGGAAACAGTCAAGGCAGCTCGAAAGAGAGCATATTTCCTGCCTATCCGACAGGTTCATTTGTTGCTGAATCACTACGGTGGACTGATTCGTTGGAGCCAGTACATGCCTGGGATCGCGCGTTTATGACACAGGACCCTTCATCTACGGTTGTTATATCTGCCGCCGAGTTATCACAGCTCCCAGAAGAAAACCCCTCCCATCAAGAAATTAATCAGGCTGAGCCGCCTATGGCACAGCGCTATAGTTTCCCAGAAAACTCTCTTCAGACAAAGGAAGACGATTTAGGGTTCAAGCATAGCTTCTGAAGGATAGGATCTACATGGGCGCTTCACCATATCCCTGTGGTGTCTACAACTCCTGACAAGCTCATAGGATCAATGATGAGTTTAATCTCGGCTTGTTGGAAAGCAGGAAACGGATATTCTCTTTCCAGGCCACTAAACTTGAGATTATGTATGGTAATTATACCTAAAGAAAACAATGAATTATGGTCCCCTAAATGTAATCTTGGAAAATGTAGATGAAGTTTGTCGCCCCTATTTTCTAAGCGACACTAGAAAGTATGTGCTTGGCAAAGTCATCGCACGGCCCACCAAATGATCATAGCTTCTACTGGTTAACGTCCTCTTATTCTTAACTGCAGATACTCGTAGCCCTGAGCGAGGCGCTTTTGTCGCAATTACTCCTCATTACTCAACAGAAAATTGAACTCCAGATTGACGCACTTATAATTCCTCTACCACCACGAAAGCATTTGACCTTTTACTACCTCCCGAGCGTTCCACAATCGCCGAAGATGTCCAATAAGCGCATAGAACAGAGCGAGATCGAGAAATACTGGGAGATTTTCGCATCTCTCTCAAATGGCGGCACGCACCTCACAGGCTCGCAAGCTGCGCCAGTGTTGAAGAACAGTCAACTGCGGGATGACCAGCTTGAGCGGATATGGGATCTCGCGGATGTCGACAACGACGGCAATCTCGACTTTGAGGAGTTCTGCGTAGCCATGCGATTGATATTCGACTTGGTCAATGGAGAATATGCGGATGTGCCGGCGAGCTTACCAGACTGGTTAGTGCCTGAGTCGAAGGCGCATTTGGTGCAGGCGAATCGTGCTCTTACGGGAAGACAGGTGCATTTCGAACGGGTGGAGGATGAGGATGATACGCCGGGCTTGAAGGATGGCTTTGATTGGTATATGAGCCCTTCGGACAAGGCAAAGTATGAGGAGATATATAATGCGAATCGGGATCGGAGGGGAGACATCACTTGTAGGCCTGCAGATCCGTTCTAGGCATTCGAGCTAACATTGTGGAAAGTTGAATCATTAGATACACTTTACTCCTCGCTAGATGTGCCAGATACAGATATTCGAAATGCATGGAAATTGGTCAATCCAACAGCCAACCCGCACGACCCAGCATCATCTGCGCCAATTTCTAAAGATGCTTGTCTAGCCTTCTTGCACATCCTTAACAATCGACACGAAGGATATCGCATCCCCCGTACAGTGCCTCCGTCTTTGCGATCAAGCTTCGAGCGAAACCAAATTGACTATCAAGTTGACAACCAGCGCACATCGTCGCCGGCACAAAGGTGGGGAACGAGTGGCAACGAAGAAACAAGCACTGGTCGGAAAGCAAAATTTGGAGAGGCATACCTGGGACGGATAGGAAAGAGCACATACAATTCTTCTGGCACGGACTTCTCAAGCACCAAGACCACGGAAGACTGGGAGGAAGTGCGGCTCAAGAAACAACTTGCGGAGCTGGAGGCGAAGGTCGAAAAGGTCGAAGCTGCGGCTGCAAAGCGGCATGGTGGTAGACGAGACACGAAACCTGCGCTGGTGAAGAGGGAATTGGAGCAACTTTTGGACTATAAGAGGAGAGAGCTGAGAGATCTAGAGAGTGGGGAAGGGAAGAGCAAGGTTGGAGCGAGCTTGAAAGGTGTTGCAGATGAGATTGCGACGGTTAAGGAACAGGTAGATGGGCTTGAGGCGCATTTGAGGTCAAGGGAACAGGTTTTGGCAGACTTGAGACAGGAGATTGAGTATGAAAAGTCTGGGCGATAGATTCGGTAAGTGGGGATGATATGTGCATAGTATAATGTCACCAAGTGTTTCCGCATGTCCCGCGCTCTATGTCATGTGTGAGCGAACGGGGATACATTCTCCCCCAATTCAAGCAAGTGCTGCAATGATACATACATGAGATGGTCTTGGCTTCTTGGGTCTGCAATATTCTATAGACTCCAGCGTTATTGCTGCAAATGTATGATTCATTGTTGCGGAACAACTCCTTCTATAACTATTCTGGCTTGCTTTAGTTCAAAAGATCACCTGAACCTATAATGTGGATTCTTGAAAGCATGGTTTTTGAACCCCCTACGTTGAACTCCTTATCCAATGGTGAAAATAGGCTTCTTGTCCAGCTTGCTCTCGACAAGGAAGTCGGCATTATTTATAGTATGGACAAACCCCTTGAAGTAGGTAATTATATTATACACTGGTTAACAATCACGTATCACAGACAAGAGCGGCCTCATACTGGTTAGTGAACTGTCTGTAGAAATCACTTCGGGCGTCAAGTTAAAGATTCATTTCAGCTCTATGAAAGGGGAGAAGTATCAGCAATCAGAGCGCTCTATTTTTATATAAGAAATGCCCTTTCTACAATGTTCGTTTCTTAACTTGTTGCATGTAACCATATGGTTGGGACAGTGGAGGCATGAAGATTTTATGGTCATGCTCTGTGGGCACATAGGTTTTCCTGCGTGTAAACATCTAATCAAAGCATGTCAAAACGAATGCATGTAAGATATAAGGGTGCTGTGATACTTCAATCCCTACGTACACCTCTTGACTCCACTTGTTGTTAAGCAATCCTTTGCTGCTGCTCTAACGAGATAATATTTTGGCGTCAACATGCTAGTTCGTTCCAAACTTTTGCAACCAATCTCTTACTTCAGGCGAGCCTTGTTATTATGATATTCAACCCTTGGGAAGCTTGATATACATTCGGCTGTTAGGTAAGACGACATGGATCTTGTCACTCCCGTGAAGTCAACCGCCGTGTCTGCATCTGTTAGCGAAAAGTTATTGGTTTTAGCATCCATTTTTTTATTTCCTGTAGCTCTTGCACGAGCAAACAGTCAGTGATGACTGCTGAGTCCATCCTCATTCGAGAAAGTAGAGAGGACCCCAAAAGAAACAATGAGAACAGGATTGCTATTCTCTTCTCTGTGTAAGCTTGATACTTGGGTTTTGTTCTTTCACGAATCTTTGATGAAGAAGCCATATAAAGCGGCAAGATGCAACATTAGTACGTGCCACCTAGCATGGTATTCGAATCTCTAATCAATAAGAACTCTAAAGGTTATTATGTATTCATGACACGAGCCTATATAATTAATTGTATTAATATTTCTTACTTGAACCACAAGGTCTCAGTTGTTGTGAACTGTAAGTTTACTATTAATGTTTAGGTCCTTGACAATAACTTTATAAATATCATACGAAAACATCCTTTCTACTTAATTCTGCCTTGTCTCTAACAGCTCTGCTTAACCTTTTGTCTTATACCTAGAAAGACTTAGTTTTAAACAATTCAAGCAGCGCGTATTTTCTTGTTTACCTCAAATACTACATGTCCCAAGCATAGTTCAAGTGTTACGCAACGGATATTTCGAGGGTTTCTAATCATTCACAAATAACTTCTGTAAAACTATCGCGAAATCCAGCCGCACCTTGGAAGTAAATAGCAAAAACCCAGCCTTTTTATGTGGTATTTTCAATGCTCTCCTTCATTTCGCAGAAAAAATATAGGTGAGCGAATGGCAGTAACGGGGAGTTCTTGCACATGGAAGAACTTTTGGACCCAAAGAATATCATGGGTATCTATTCCCACGCAGGTTTTATAGCCCCATGCCTACTTGAATACATGTAAGAATCTAATCATCTTCCTTCTCAGTATCGATTATAAGAAGCGTTACCATGGAAACTGAAATAAAGGGTCTGAGGTAAGGGTCAATGGTAGTTCTCAACGAAGACCTAACCAAGTTGCCACCATAACCAGAAACTACAATATAAGAACTCGCAGCATCACCGGCCAACGAAGCAGAGTATCAACATAATTGAGCTTCCATATCGGATGCCAATTCACTATTCAAAGACATGACCTTCCATGCGTATGTTTCTTGAGCCTTCCGTATGCGCCATTAGTAATCCAGCTCATTTTTACATCCATGCCGAAACCAATATCATACATAATGAGTGCCTTCAACATGCAACTCCGTGCGCCTTGTAGAATACACCTAACGTAACATAATGCTTGGAGCCATCTTCCTTCCATTCATATTTACATGATATTCATAGATACCGTCCTCGGCACCCACGTATCTGAGAGAATTAGCATAATATCGAATAATGGAGGTGATAACTTACAGTATTTTTCCATCTGGACTCCAGCATATACCCATGGTATGCGGTGACCGCTCTTCTTCATCATCGACTCTGGGACGGTACATAGACCTCCAAGCTCCATCGCTTCCTTCACGAACTACCGAGACGAAATTCCCAAGTGGTCGCCATGGCTGTCTTGACGCTGCCCTGGCATCAACATCGCGTGTAACTCGCAGACCCGAGGATTCCTGCTGCGGTATACACAATGTATCAATGCCTTCCCAAGGATTTGAGCTGGGCTCGGGAAGACACGGCGTTGTGATTGTCAACTGTTCTAAGCTTGTCGAGGTATCATTTCCATGTCTACCGGAGCCAGCGGCAATATTCTCGTGCTCCATAGTGCGCTCTGCAGTAGCTAATATGATAGAAGGCCGTCTTCGAGGCTGGTGTTCCACTTCTCGTCGCTCTCTATCATGTATAATCGATCTAAAGGACGGATTTCGTTCTGAGTTCGACGAAACTCGGAAAGTTCGCAGTGGTGGAATGGGATTGCGACTGGAGCTTGTACTTGTAGGTCCAATACTGACTGGCTCTAGGAGACTGCTACTAGGATTGCCTTGACCCCAGAGAAGACTTTCAGCGTCTGCAAGAGCAGCGTTAGCATCTCGTTGACGACGGGCAACCCGATGTGCTTGTAGAATCTCCAGTTCTTCGGGTGTAATTGGTGCTTGATGTCTATCTAGCATATCACGCGCCATCTGCCTCAACTGTCTTGCATCAAAGTCTAGTCCCAAGTAGTCTTGTGTCAAGGAAGGAGAGCTGGAGCGCAAGTTGCGCCGGTGGGAGCTAACCGATTCTGGTCTGTCAGATATATAGATTTTTTCGAACTCATCTCGGCGGCTGTCAACATTAAGAAGTTGCCGTGAAGTGAAGAGTGTTCGAATACTATGCAAACATATATTAGCCTTTTAAGCAAAATAGATGTATGTAAGGCGCAGATTATGTTTGTAACGATGCTCATATGTGAAACTTTGCACTTTACATGAGGTTCATGATATGGAATCGAGAAATTACTACTCACTCAGCTACCTCAACTTTGCCATTGGATTCCGTCCATGCAAGGAGATCAACCGACCCAGGAGAGAATTCCATTGCTCGCACTGCTCCAAGAGTCGAGTCAGGTCTCGAAGAAGAAAATATCGACAAAGGCTCAGTACGCTCGTCCACAAGAGATCGTGTATCGAATATAGAGATGACGCCTCGTTGAGTTGCCACAGCGAGATATTTTCCTGAGCTAGAGAATGACAACGCGAAAGAACCCTTCATATTCGACAATTCACTTAATTTCTGCCCTGTGAGCTGGATACGGCAGGCAGGATACCATTCATAATGTTCCACCGCACTGAATAGCCCAGGGGTGAGCTCTTGTCTTCTTCTCCTTTGATATACGTATAGGAAAGGATCATCCGTAACAGCTACGAGAAGTTCACCATCTGGCGATATCTCAGCCCGATTGACGCAGGAAGGGTAGACAAATCTCTCCAATATCTCTGAGTCCTCCAGATCCAAGATATAAACAGAGCAGTCATTATTCGCAATGACCGCAACTGGTGATTTATATGTTCTCTCGGACGGTGGATCCTTGGGAAACCATAAAGTCGTACAGTTATTGATGGCATCGTCATTCTTCTTAGTCTCAACTCCGATCTTCTTCACATTTGCTGATATTGGATATCTAGGACTTCGAGATCTGCGAGAAGGAGGTGATATAGTTCTTGATAATGTTCTTCGGGATGGATCTAGTTCCAAGGGTAGTCTCGCATCAGGATCAGATCCTAAACTAGGGATAGTTTCCGCACCCCGTCTGCCATCATTCAAAGAAACGACCGCAAAGTTGCCATTATGGCCTCCGCAGCACATCCATCCTCCTGCGACTGTGAGACAGCGTGGAACGAATGGAAGTGATGTTATAAGCTGGCGTTCCTTGGTCTTCGTATAGAGGGCGTAGATGTTGGAGTCGCCTGGATAATATATCACATCTTGTTCTGGACTGGCGATCAGTGATCGCAACTGCCAATGACTGACTACTTGTTAGGTTGATTGACTTGATATCAGCCAACGGGCTTGGTACCTGGAGAAAATAGAAGTTTGGTAGTATAGACGTTGATCCGGGAGAATGAGTGAGTCTGTGGCCTGGTGGCTGATGAAAGTGGATGTATTAGTACTTGTTAGCTGGATTGCACAAAAACAAACTCACAAGCTTTCTGCTGTCACAGCCATTTGAAGGGGGCGGCTAAGCTGGATCCAGTCACCATGCGTAGAGATTGGCCTGACTCTACGATCACAGAGGTTGTCAATCTTGGTTTACGCCCTGACCGTCTTTGGGAATAGTTGTTATTAAGAGCGATGTTGCAGAGAGAGGCGACCATAAAGAAGAAGAAGGAACGGTTGAAGTGGTATTGCTATTTGGTTTTCGGACAAAAGCGACTGAGCTCTTTGGACATATACAGTGGAATGGGCTCGTGCTTGACTCCTCTCAACAAGCTACGGATAGCTTTAGCGGATCTTATACAGAAGGAATAGGTTGTGTAACAAATTGCCTTATAAGATGTATATATCAAGGTTCGAATTGTGGTGGGAAGCCGCCTAATAAGCATGAGGTTGTCTGGGAGTGACGGAATGTGTGATGTCTTTGGCCTTTGGCCCTTTTGCCCTTTTTGCCCGCCCCCCACCAGCAGCTCAGCCTGTGCTGTGACAGGGATGCCTGAATCCACCCTGGATCGTTGAATCACGGGATCACTGAATCACGGGATCTCTTGGCACCTGGATACCTTATATCTCCGGGTTTAAAACGAACGTTGGAGCCTAAGGCGATAAGGCATTAACCCTGGCTTCCGTGCCGAAGCGAAGCTGCTGGAACCGAAATGCTTCTTAAATTTTTTTCTGTCCGTCATCTCCTTCTTATCCCTATACCACCACAACCACCTCAAACACCACACCCATCCATCCCATCCCTTCTTTCTTGTACAACATCATCATCTATCTACCTTAATAATACTTCTTTCCCCTTTAGAGTTTCTTTCATCTTGTTGCGACCCTTCACAATGTTGTCTTCAAGATTAGCTAGAGCTGTGAGTACCACAAAAGTCCATTTCCGCCATCCCTCCGTCCACTGACACTTGCCTCAACAGCTTCCAAGAGCCACATCATCCGCCACACGCTCCTCAAACCTCTTCAAGAAACCATTCAGCTCTTCATTTGTGCGATACTCCGATGAAGGCGAAAAGAAGATCAGAGGTCCCGTCATTGGTATTGACTTGGGTAGGTTTTCACCTTGGGCGATGCTCGCAATTCAGGTTTAACTGTATGCTAATTGGGATGCCTAGGTACCACCAACTCTGCCGTAGCTATCATGGAAGGTCAAACCGCAAAGATTATTGAGAATTCAGAAGGTAAGTTTCTGACCGCCACCCCTCCTGAATCTTCAGTCAGTTAATTCTCTCCAAGGTGCCCGAACAACACCTTCTGTCGTTGCTTTTGCACAGGATGGTGAGCGGTTAGTGGGTGTTTCCGCGAAGCGTCAGGCCGTTGTCAACCCGGAGAACACATTGTTTGCCACAAAGCGACTGATCGGTCGAAAGTTCACCGATGTTGAGGTTCAGCGCGATATTAAGGAGGTGCCTTACAAGATTGTCCAGCACACCAATGGTGATGCTTGGGTGTCAGCTCGTGGTCAAAACTACTCACCATCACAAATTGGAGGCTTCGTCTTGCAAAAGATGAAGGAGACTGCGGAGTCCTACCTTAACACCAAGTCAATTCAAAATGCTGTAGTCACCGTCCCCGCCTACTTCAACGACTCTCAACGACAAGCCACCAAGGATGCAGGTCAGATTGCCGGTCTTAACGTCCTCCGTGTCGTCAATGAGCCCACTGCCGCTGCTCTTGCATATGGTCTTGAGAAGGACCAGGACAAGGTTATTGCCGTCTACGATTTGGGAGGAGGAACTTTCGATATCTCAGTTCTCGAGATCCAAAAGGGTGTTTTTGAAGTCAAGTCTACCAATGGTGATACCCATTTGGGAGGAGAAGATTTCGATATCCACCTTGTCCGTCACTTGGTCCAACAATTCAAGGCCGACTCTGGTATCGATCTGTCAAGTGATCGAATGGCTATTCAACGGATCCGTGAGGCAGCTGAGAAGGCAAAGATTGAGCTATCCTCATCTCAACAAACCGACATCAACCTTCCTTTCATCACTGCTGACTCTTCTGGGCCAAAACACATCAACTCTAAGCTTTCTCGCTCACAACTCGAGAAGCTTGTTGACCCTTTGATCAACCGGACTATTGAGCCCGTTCGCAAGGCATTGAAGGACGCAAACCTTACCGCCAAAGACATCCAGGAGGTCATCTTGGTCGGCGGTATGACTCGTATGCCGAAGGTTATTGAGTCTGTTAAGAGCATCTTCGGTCGCGATCCTGCCAAGTCTGTCAACCCTGACGAGGCTGTTGCTATGGGTGCTGCCATTCAAGGTGGTGTTCTTGCTGGCAATGTCACGGATGTTCTCCTTTTGGATGTTACACCTCTCTCACTCGGCATTGAGACCCTCGGAGGCGTCTTCACTCGTTTGATCAACCGCAATACCACCATTCCTACCAAGAAGTCCCAGGTCTTTTCCACAGCTGCTGACTTCCAAACTGCTGTCGAGATCAAGGTCTACCAGGGTGAGCGTGAGCTTGTCCGTGACAACAAGATGCTCGGAAATTTCCAGCTTGTTGGCATCCCACCTGCGCACCGTGGTGTTCCACAAATTGAGGTCACCTTTGACATTGATGCTGATGCGATTGTTCACGTCCACGCCAAGGACAAGTCTACCAATAAGGACCACTCAATCACCATCGCTTCTGGATCTGGCCTCTCTGATCAAGAAATTCAGAACATGGTTGATGATTCTGAGAAATACGCTGAGCAGGACAAGGAACGTAAGGCCGCCATCGAAGCTGCCAACCGCACTGATAGCGTTTTGAACGATACCGAGAAAGCCTTGAACGAATTTGCTGATAAGCTCGACAAGGCTGAGGCTGATCAAATTAGAGAGAAGATCACCACTCTCCGTGAGTTCGTAACCAAGAGCCAATCGGGCGACGGTACGGCAACTGCTGCCGAGCTCAAGGAGAAGACCGACGAGCTTCAAATGGCCAGC
This sequence comes from Chalara sp. BL73, assembly GCA_918026815.1. Lineage (NCBI taxonomy): Eukaryota > Fungi > Ascomycota > Leotiomycetes > Helotiales > Chalara > Chalara sp. BL73. The sequence continues at coordinate 444,855 of CAKJVC010000066.1, read as the reverse complement.
TTGAACCTGTTCGACAAGATGCACAAGGCTCGTAACGAGGCTTCTTCATCAGAGCAAGGTAATGCTGGAGAGGCGAACACATCAGAGGGCACCGAAGGCGAGAAGAAGCCATGAAAAGCCACTCGAGCATAATTTTCTTCACCCCTTCGATCTTTCTAGCGTTTCGGGCGCTCGCATAGATTTCTGATCCTGTATCAACTTGTACTCATATGTTGTATGTTGCATATTGGCGACTTTTCTCTCTTGTCATATCATAACTACTACCCGTTTATTCTACAGCTTGGGGATGGGGCGTTTGAGCATACCCTACTTATGCGCTGAATTGCAGCGTGCAAGGATTCATGAGGGATACATGGGGAAAATAGGCATTGCCGTGGCTGTATAAAAATAGGATATGATGAATAATATGACATTCCCCTCTCATCTTTGTACGAATTTGTGAGAAGTATATGCCGCTGGTTCGTGATATGGTTTAAGTTCTTGGGCGATACATTTGGCACTCGACGTGCTGTCACCCTATAGCTGTATAACTTGGCCTGGTGTGCAGAGTTGAGCTTTACATAACACTCTTTGCTCAAGGTTGCCTATTTGGTGGGCCTTCACCTACACTCTTCGCAAATAGAATGTATCGTCATAGATTTATAATTAAATTCGCTCATAACGGCCGTCTCAAGTGTGGATTGGAGGAACTAATTCCCTTTTCGAGACCAAGTAATCATAGGAGGCGAGTCACGTGTCGTTTAAGTTCCCCCACTCAGAAATTATTTTGACTTGAACCACCAAGTCGCCCCACCTCACCTCCAGCACGAAATATTCAGGACGACACAAACCTGCAAACCATCATATCTGGACGCCGCGATCACTTCCTTACGATACATTACAACGGATAGATCACAAATAAGCTGAAGCAGAATGTCTAAGGCTCAAGCTAGGTAAGCCCATCTTATAGAAAGCCATATGGCTCCTCCCAAGGCTTATATTCGTCTCACGAAATCTTGAACATAGCTAATAAAGCATAGTAGAGCAGACTGGGCCGACGATGAGGACCTCGACGATACCGTCGCCGGCACCTCCGGTCTTCCTCCAAATACAACAACTACCAACAAAGATGGTACCAAGACGATCATAACCTACGCCTACAACGATGAAGGCAAGAAAGTCAAGACTACGCGCCGCATCAGGTTCACCACAGTCCGCGAGGTCGTCAACCCCCGTGTCGCTGAGCGTAAGCAATGGTCGAAGTTCGGACTCTCCGCCAAAGACGGCGCAGGGCCAGCAGCCGACACGACCTCAGTCGGCGAAAATATTATTTTCAGACCAAGCACGAACTGGCGCAAGGATGCGAAGGAGGAGAAGACCGAGGCGGGCGCTATGAAGGATAAGCTAAAGGATAAGAAGGTCAAGTGCAGAATCTGTAATGGCGAGCACTTCACGGCGAGATGTCCGTTTAAAGACACGATGGCTCCTGTGGGTGAGGAGGGCGCCGCAGCGGATGTGGCTGCTGGCATAGGGGATGCGACAGAGGGAGCTGGGGGGCTGGGTGCTGTTAAAGGGTCATATGTTCCGCCACACATGCGGAATGGCGGTGGTGCTTCGAGTGGTGGGGATAGAATGGGCGGTGGCAAGTTTGAGAGGGATGATTTGGCAACGCTGCGTGTGACGAACGTATGTTTATCCCCCATCCATAGATCTTCAACCGCTTGCTAACATGAAACTAGGTCTCAGAAATGGCAGAAGAACAAGAGCTTCGAGATATGTTCGAGCGCTTCGGCCGCGTCACGAGAGTTTTCTTGGCCAAGGACAGAGAAACAGGTCTCGCGAAGGGCTTTGCGTTCATCAGTTTCCAGGAGCGAAGCGATGCGTCGAAGGCATGCGAGAAGATGGATGGCTATGGATTCAAGCACTTGATTCTCCGAGTCGAGTTTGCCAAGAAGGCTGCTTCATAGGTGGAGGACAATGGTTGTATTTTAACGACGGATTCATGAGCATGCCAAAGGCTTTCTAAAGCCCTGAAATACCAAAAAATAGAGCAGCCAGGAGCTTTGGGAAGTATGAAGCATGATGCATAATTCTGGCCGAGCTACTTCCTGGGCTGCTTCGAGTGCTCTTTCGCTTGCACGTGTTCAAAGTGTCCCCTGTTTTCTGGTAGCTGGACAAGTGCGGATACACCAAAGGCAAACTACACCTTGTATAATATCGTGGCCCAGATCTCGAGATACCGGGCGGGGCATAGGACCGAATCCCAACCAGTTTACACAGGTAGGACAACCCTCTTATTTGAGTTGTGAGTTCTGAGTCCTGGCCCGTGTATGGGAAGCAGTATTCCCAGATGCTTGGGGAGATTTTAACGCCACATCACATAGAACTTTGATAATCTCACAAGATAAAGCTTTTGCGCCTACGTGCTAACACGAAATTCGATTTCTCAATCTCGAGAGAGCCCGCAATATATCATTCTATCTGGAGAACAATAGCGCTCGTGATGTCAGAGGTGGTCATGGACTCGTAATTCATTCTACAGCGAGGCTTAATCATACACAGAATACTCCGCCATTCCCAGCCTGAATCTCTACTTTCAAACCCCTAAAACTCCCGCAGATGTTGCGAAAACTCAAAACTTGGGTTTGTTGCACACTTTTAGGCCGATGTCAAAATACGCTGCGTCTCTGCGTCCCCTTCCATCTTGCAGTTCACGATCTATGCGCTAAAGGACCTTAATCTTCTTTTACTTCTTCTGTTCCGCTGGGGCCAGCATTTGCAGGAGCTGTTGGATCTTCTGATACTGTTGTGGAACGTAGAAGATTTGATGGGCTTGCTGGCTCGTGGGTTACAGAGGAATTCGCGTTTAATGCGGCCACTTGACGTTCTATCTAGGAATTAGCGATATACAACATGCATAACCTGACAAGCAGGTATATTTATGATAAATACCTAATTCTCTGATCCTCTGCCGCAGCATCTGGTTCTCACGAACCATCATCTGCGTTTCAGCCTGATAGAAAGCACTCTCATCACGTCCGCCTAGATTCCAGATATCGCCGGACTCGCCGGTGATTGAGCTTGACCTTAACCTTGGAGAAGCCGTTCGGCTTGGAGTTCTTGACCGTCGTTGGATATCGACACGAGCGAACTCGAGAGAGCCACGGGGAATGTTGGCTCCAGTTGGCGATCGCGGAGTCGATAGAGTTGTAGATTGTGGTTGAGGCAGTATAGAAGGACTAGAGAGTATGATAGACTGTTCTGAAGTTGGCGTTGACTCATCGATTGCGGGTGATGTGCCATATCCTTGGCCAGCAGCTTGCAACTGTTGGAGTTGTTGCTGTTGGAGGCGGATCATTTGCAGGAGGCGGTTCTAATAAGGTCTTAGCCATGCTGCAAACTTCAAAGAGTAGATGTAAACGTACAACCTGAGCTTCCTGTTCTTGTTCAATTTCTTGATGTATCTCTCCCAGACTAGGCGCTCGATAGTGATGTGGATCGCCCGTGCTTGGAATGGTAGGAGAGCTTGTTATGGAGCCCGGGCTGCTTGCTCGGTGAGCGATACCTTCACTAACCATCTCGCCCGGAGCTGGCAGGCCTGGGTCGTTGAGCTGCAGATTCATAAGGATCGTTGATCGTCTTCTGCCAGCGTGAGAGGACTGTCGATTTCTGGAATTTGAACTGCTAGAAGAGCCTGAATGAGAGTGAGTGGGACGTCAGAAAATTGATTTATACTGTACACGCACGTCTTGAAACTTCTTCCTGTCTAAGCCCAGCATTAACAGCAGCAGCAGCCTGCAGAGAGTTTGTCGCTGATCGTGCGATAGGAGATGGGCTTTGGCCGCGCAAGGCGGAGGCGTCAATGGATCCAGAATTGGAATGAGCGCGAGCAAGCGATGGCGAACCTGGTATTGACCGCGAGGGAGGCAAAGAGTTCAAGTCCGGCATGTCGGCTTCTGATGCGCTGGACTTATTGGTAGGTTTGCAAGGTGCTGAAGCAAGCTATTATCGGTTGGGTCGTACTAGTTTGAACCTCAGTATGGCAGTGTGAAGATGGCCTGCGATGGTGGCTAATAGAAATATTGTAGATGAGAGTAGCGTGATAGTCCAGTCAAGAGAATAGATGGCTGGATTTTGGAGACCTTAGGTGTCTAGGCAGGCTGTGTGTTACCTTCTACGCTCTCTATACATAATCTTGGGATATTTGGTCCGGTATACTGCCAAGCCTTGGAGGGGTTATGTTACCGCCTTTATCACCAGATCCGCCTCCCGCCCGCATCAGGCCGCACTTGCCGCATCACGTGGGAATAGGTAGCTAGAACCTGCTGACATGAACCCAATAACAGAGTCACTGGTCACTGGTCACGATAGTATTGTCACTCCACCCAACTTCCGTTTTCTACTTGCTTTGTACGAGTTTATTCTATAACCTATTATAAAAAGAAATTGCATGCGAGACATTGATAATTCGCCTGCCGCTCCATGGCGTGAGTAACCCCATCTCTCCTCATTTGGTGAGGGTCAGGCGAGCCTGCTGATTTCCATCCACAGCCAAGGGAGAGACCTTCCAATTATTGCTTGCCAAAGGGCACACAGCTATATGTCGAGGTGCAAATACTCCAAAATTTTAATAGCGCTTTGGTCAAGAGAAGTCTCCAACCCTCCCCCCCCTTCCTCTTAAAAAACCCCCTCAAAAAAACAAACGTTTTATTCCCAAACATAGAAATCCATGTCAACAGAAATGGAGCCCATGGGGCATAACGCACAGATGTAGGTTATTCTTGAAATGAACAACAACAGAAGGTCGTTCATATTGTTATCCATGATATTGTACATGTTAAAAACTTACATCAAAATTCTGGCTACCTTATATGCCAAAAAGATGATTTAAGGAGAGCTCAATCTGGCCAACAGAAACAAAGTCGTGCCCAAAATGGCCACCGGAAGGAAGAAGCAAACATTCCCAAATCTCAGTGACTGGCACGGACTACCTGGGTAGAGGGGCAATCCTGGATGTTATCGTGCATCCTGGCTCTTAACTTCGAAACGTGTCGGGAAAAGGATCAGGGGCTCGGGAAGAACACGAACCCTTCGACGGGAAATTCCAACGGTGCGAGCGATGAGGGTATTGCCAAAGAACACTGCCGATTGTATCGATACATCCCAAGAACACCTGTGTTTCAAGGCAACCGCACAAGTGAATCAGCATGCTCATACAAGAGCACAACGCGACGACGACGACTACTGTAGTTAGCGGACGGGGAGGCACAGGATTGCGCAGGACTGTCCAGGAGGAACATTACTTGGACCACCTTTCGATCCTACCGAGTCACCTCGCACTCGCTCAAATGTAGGCTACAGGCGTTGCAGGCGTTGCCAAAGCAAGCCCTATGGAACCTTATGCAGGTACCGAGTGGGGGGTTGCTGCTGCGCTACTGCTGCTGCCCGAGTCATCACTCCATCCACCATCATCACCAAACTCATCCTTCACGGCAATGATGATATGAGGCCCTTTCGCTTTCAAAGGGGATTCTGTTACTTATGAGATGCACTCTCACCTAGTTAACAGGTCTTCCCTCGAACACATCCCCAGTCTCGAATTGCAACTGCCGCCCATGCCCAAACACAGGTGCGAGTGTTTTTCGCCTTGGCCTAACAGTAAACAAGACAGGCTTATGATTTCAAGCCTCACGAGCCAACCCCTGCAAGGTGAGAACAGTACATACTTTTGCACCGTCCCATAGAATTGGCAGTTATACACCGGGGGGACACCTCGTTGATCGTCAATCAGACGTGTCCCTTTTTGCCCAAACCCACCGAATGGAGAGGCAAGCCGTGGTCGACTAATTAGTATGACAGAAAGGGCGAGGAAAAGTCATAGCACCACGGCACTGACTGTACGGTACAATAACGGTACAGCCCAGTAGTGTACTTACTTACAGTATTCCAGGGCCAAGGGGAGGAGGGGGGGCCCAATCGGCGTGCAGCAGCTCATCCGCCATTAGAGTTCTAAGCTTACTTATAGGAAGCTGACCCCTGGTGCCGAAACCCTGGAACCGCCCTACTGTAAGTACTGGCCCTGGGCACTGTCACTGTAATGACCGAATCTGGCTGGTCCTGGGCATCCTTTTTCGTTCTTGTTTTCCAACGGTCGTTTTCTGTTTCTTGTTTCAATCCCGTAGAATATCTTCTTCGTATTCCCACACCTTGACGCGCACACCCGAGCTTCTATGTATTGTTACGTTTGATTGTCGTGCTACGCTGCACGAAACACAAAACCTCTCTTATATTCTCCGAACTGAACAGCCAGCACGGCCCAAATCTTATACATCTCACGCGTCAGCATGCACGGCTCCTGATGGTCAGCTTTTTGTTTACACCTGGTGCCATGCTTAATCGTTGATATTTGACCGTCCACACTCATTCCTTCAACAGCTTTTTATTCTTTTCCATTTCCAACACGACTTGTCGATAGCGGTAGTTCCAATCCGAATCAAACTACAATAGGACCGCGGCATAATAGCTCCACCGGCTCCTTGAAACACCACTCCCCCCCAAAGAGGACACCCCGTCTAAACTCTCCTAATTCCTGAAATCCCTACTGGGAAATCGAAACACGCTACCGAACTCTGCTCAGAGTTTGGAAATAACTAATACTTAGCCTGACGTCAAAAACGCACCGGCGGGGTAGCTTCTGCACACCAGAGGGGAACTACAAAATGCCTAATGCAGGAACTACCACAATTGCAGATGATGGATTAGGCTCATTACAGAATTTGCAAAGCGCGTTCAATTCTACCAGACGAACACGACCTCCCATGATGCATATAACCATGGGAAAAGAAGGTGAAAGCAGGATCCCGCTCAAACTCCAGAGACAACCCTCAAAAGGCGGACTGCGTGGCATGTTTAGTCGAAATAGGTTAGAGAAGGGCCTGATATCGCCAGTTCAGGAGGAGCCAATTCTGATAGCCTCGGGAAGATTTGTACAAGACGTCCCTGCAACGGGTACAAATGCAAGTAGTTCGTCTAAGAAACTACCTCCACTACCAGATATTGCCCCAATCACACCTCGGAAGTCAACAAGATCACGTATAAATTTGAAAACAGCGAGGGAGAGCAAAGCTGGGTCCAGATCTGGATCCAAAACCAGTCCCAAATCCTCACCCAAAGCTCCCATGAGGACATCAGCTGCTTGGGACCCACCTCCGCTGTTCCAGGCATATCCTCAAGCAATCAAACATGCCCAACTTTTTGCTTCGACCTTATCCGCAGATTCGATTCTTCGAATCAGTCAAAACAAAAAGAACACAAGCTTGAGTAAGTGTTCTTCGTACGCATGTACTCTTTACTGTTCAGTGCGTGACTATGAATGCTTGGAATAATTTATGATAGAAATATACATTTCTTTGGAGAATAAACGTCAAACGTGAGAATTTGCTAATCTTTTGTCCTTCGCAGTAAGGGAAGAATTCTCTCAGACTATGCCAGGCGGAGAGGCCCACTCGGCATCAGCAAAGAAATCAGAAAAGGCAAAAAGCAAGCATCGGAGACAAATTTCGGGATCAATATCTGGGGCGGGCTGGACACAGAAAATATTTGTACTTGTGACATCTGGGTTAGTGAGATAGTTGTAAGGGTGAAAGATTTGACTGACTGAGTTTAGATATCTTCTGCAATACTCAGGAGAAGGATCTTTCGATAGACTTCCCGAAAAAATGATGCAGCTTGGGAAGGACTCTGTCGCATTTGCAAGCGATGCGATACCTGGCAAGCATTGGGTATTGCAAGTTTCACAGGCCATGGATGCAGATGGGACGCCGACTGCCGATTCTCGATCCCTTCTGTCTAGGTTGACTTTTCGCGGAGCAGACTATAAGCGGACCACGACAAGCATACTGTTAGTGCTTGATAGCGCTGAAAATATGGATTCTTGGCTCGCGGTTATTAGAAGAGAAATTGAGGCTCTTGGTGGGAAACAGCATACCTCAGAGACAGGAAAGCCAAAACCAGACGATAAGGTTATGCAACTGAAGGCACAGCCAAGCCATCGGTATTTGATGTCAAGGAATCCTGACCAGAGCTCACTGCCTCCATCGCCTCAGAAGCTAGACTTCGACACCCCTGCATCACCGTTAGGGCCTGGACTACAAAGAGAATTGGAAGAGGTAGCCTCAGGTTTAAATCCACCGTCCTTTACTCGCCCACTAACAGGTTATGAATCGGTCGCCGGTAGTATCACCTCACATGATGGTCGGCATCTTGACAGCCTCACAGACAGCACATTCCGGCTTTCGTATATGTCTTCAGGGCAGCGAACGATAGTCACATCTCACACCTCATCTCCTGCAACCTCTCCTACTCGAGAAAGCATATCTACAATTGACGATTTTCCGCCAAAGCTCTCCACCGATGACGCACGGCCACGACCGAATGCGCATGCAATCAACGAACGGAGAAGATCTATGCAAACAACGCAGATTCCCATACTTGATGCCCCTCCCAAGTCCTTCCGACCTCACTCGACATGGGGAGTGCCTACCAGAGGTCCACTACCAAATTCTCCTCCCGTGACTACAAACTTCAGCGTACCCTTTCCCTCGCTTAGATTTTCGTCCCAGAAGAGTGTGATTGATGATCCGCCGCCTCCACTCCCAGCGATTATTACCTCGACACCTGTTCAAATGAAAAGCAACGGAATGCGAAAGCTTCCGCCATTAATCACAGTCCCTCGACCGCTCTCACCCGTCAAGGTCTCGGCATCACTTGTGCACACACCCCCAGTCTATACACCCACGGAATTTGCTTTCAAGCGAGTTTCCCAAGTCAAGGCTTCCGTAGTCGACATCCCTCCCCGCTCGCCAAGGTCTCCCACTGCCTCAGAGACAAGCCTTCCAATCCGTCGGTCCAGCCTAATGCCTCTGAACTCTTACGAAACCCTACATATAGACTTCCGCTTCCCTCGGCGCCACTCCAGCATGCAAGCGCTGCGCGATCCTCCTTCTCCCGATGCAGAATCGGAATGTCTCCCTACGGCAGCACACGACGTGCCACTTCCTCCATCGCCGCCGCTTAGCCCCTCGGTGCCTCGAATTGAAAGGACCCCAGGCTCAGAGGACAATAATCTTTCCATCTTGTCTCCCGCCGCGAAGTCTAAGATTTGTCGTCCGACCAGTATGCAGATCGCGCCTACCACCAGCCTCCGCCCTCTTTCCTATCTTCCACCGCCGACCTCCCTGGCCGTCAAGACATCTCGATCGCCACGCCTGCGACCCTCAGGCGAGGGATCTCGAAGCGCGAAGTCGCCTGTACTAGGTAAAACCATGGTCAATAGACTCAAGGTGGAAAAGATCTTGGTGAACAGAAGGAGCATGCCTGTGCTAGTAAATGGACCGCCACCTGCTCCACCGCCAGATTGTGCATTACCTCCGCTGCCACCGCCAGGTCCGAAGGCTCAAACGAAATTGAGTACGGCTGTACGAGTATAAGATATGATTTTCCAAAGAACCACAACAGCACCAGTACCATGGCCATCCGTCATGTTACCACGATTTCATTGTGTCTGTACCAATAAAGTTGAAACTTAGAAAAGCGAGCGATCGCGGAAGGGGGAAGGATGTACGAGTCTAACGGACGGCGATTTCTCTTCTTTATATTATAGAATTTGTGACGTACTTGAGCGAGCGAGCGATCGATCGATATGATGAGAAGAATGTCATGATCTATGTATTGTACTATATTACAACAAATGAGATGAATCCTGCAAAACAATGACTTCCAAACCTCTTTTCCGGGTAAGGGATTCACCTGCTTTCGTCACCCCTTGCCGGGCTTGGGGGGCCCGCAGGCAGCCATATTTCGGGCTTGAATATCATCCTCAGCTCCTAGGTTTGGTCTTTGGACTGATGTAGGGGACTCATTATCCAGAAATGAGGTAGGTAGGTTAAACTCATGTTTCTAATAATTTATATCTGGTAGTGATGGAATGGTTTTCGCTCTCTCTCTCTCTCTCTACCTCTTCTCGGAGTTCCGTCCTTGCACCGCCACAGGAGGGGCAGACCTATTTCCAAAACACCGCCTGACGAGGTGCTCACCCTAGAACTAACGGCGGGGTACCTAACAACCTCCGGCACAGTCTTTCCCCCTACAACCACCCGCCTAGAAGCGCTGTCGTAACCACCACCGCCTCAATCTCAATCTCTCTCTCTCTCTCTTTCTCTTTCTCTCTCTTTTTCACCTAAAACCCAGCCCCCCTTTCCATTTCACATCGCTTATCCTTTCATCTTTGTTTTCCCTCGTTTGAAATTATTTGTTGTTAGAAAGATGCCGGTGGTAGCGGTCAAAGGTCAGTTATTCCTCACTCAACTTGATCTCTCAGTCTGGATGTGGGGAGGAGAGCAGGTGATTGGCGGGGAGATCATTTTGGTCAAGTGGCAATGGGCAACGCAATGATCCTGCGCTGCTCAGGCAGACACCCAATTAACCATGATCCCCAAGCTTTCTCCTTTCTTCTCCTTCTTCTTTTTCTTCATCTTGTTCTATCCTCTGGTCCGTATGAGAACAGTCAAAGAAAAGTAAGAAACATGCCTAACCATCCTGCGATCTCAGGTGCGATTGTCGTTGTTGGCATTGCCGTAGCTGTAGGTTCCCTTTCCATATATATCTCGGAGCCATAAGTAATATACTTGAGTTTGGGATGCAACGGTTTATTTTTCGAGATAACATGCTAATAAATAACAGGCCGCAATAGCAGTCTACGAATCTCCCCAAGCACGTCAATTCGCAGAAGATGTCCGCCGCAAGATCGCCATCGCCCTACATTCCCTTGGCGATGAGATAAACCCCCGCTCCGGAGAGCCAAATCAAGAACCAAGATTCAACCGTCCAGAGGATGCGGAAGGTTTTATGCAGAGCGGGGCGGCTGCGGGAGTTGATGCGGATGAGGAGTCTAGAAGACGACAAAGAGAGGAGCTGATGTATTGGAATGCCTTGCGACTGGAGAAGATAGAAAGGGAGAAGGCTGCCCAGCAATCTGCCGAGAACGAAAAGACGGGGACGACAGTTCTTAACACGGGTGCTGATGTCAATCACGGAAGCGACGAGGGCTTGCGAAGCCGAGGTGTACGAGGACTGGATCGTTCAGTGGTTTATGCCAACCCTTTCGCCGACGAACATCAAATTGACTGGGATGAGCAGCGGGCTATCGACGCCTCGCTCATGTCGCCAGATGCATCTGAGAAGTTTGACATCACCTCCCAGGACCTCTATGCCGCCTCTGAGGCTCCACGTCCTGCTGCCGAGAGTCGCAACTTGATCGATACTACAATTGAAGATCCCCCAGTCTCGTATCCTACTATCGAGGACCTGGAGTCAAGCAGAAACTTCACGAACATGGCTCCAAGAGATGACTCCGCTTTCGCGTCTATACATGCCTGGGCTGATCATGCGAATCATAGTTTCTACTCCCCGCTTCCTACCACACCTCGCGCAGCATCGCCTTCTCCACGAGATGGTGGCCCTAGCTCTCCGCTCTTTAGTGATCCTCCGGAATCAGTTCCTGGTGATCTGACACCTACCTATTCCGCCTCAGTTGCCGATAGCGCGGAAGAGGTGTGGGCGCCACGCAGTGGTGCTACAAGTGAAGGAGGAGCAGATGACATAGAGAGCGTGGGTTCTGGTGCGGCCATAAGCACTCCTGGAAGCTGGACGGAGGTTGGGAGTGTGCGGAGCGAGGATGATGGTTTACCACTAGCACAGTAATGGTTTACGCTCCATGATTGGATGTGATTTCTTCTTTCTTAGCGAGATCTGTTTGTTCAAACCGCAATCCTAGTGAATCGGTCGCTGGTATGGCGTAGGTGGGATGGGAAGGGAAATGGGGAACCTTATATACATCTGTTCCAGTGGAGCACTTTTGTGGATAGGAGTCCGGAGCCTTTACATTTCCACAGTTTTCTAGTTTCACAAGCTCTTCATTCCAGGCGGTTCTTCCGGTAATAGAATTTGTTGTTCTCCAGTACGTCTAAGTCTATATCAATTGATGGTGATTTTCCTTCTCGCCTCGGAGAAACTCGCTGGTAGGTGTACAAGTAGTTGTTCCTACGCTGAAACTACCCTGCTCAGCCTTGCTTCTAGCCTTGCATATTGAACCCCATCTCTCTTGCTCTGTCCTTCTTGTTGCATCGCATCACGTCTATCCAATATAGGACATGCAGGTTTGAATAGAAAACTTCTCCCATTACTTTGAGATTTCATCCATAAGGTGTTCCTTGTAGATGCGAAAAAATGTTCTCTGGCTTGGTCTCTAAGCGATTGGCGTTTCAACGATGTAGATATTTTAGTTCTTCTGTAAGGAGGGAGGCAGATTTTACTCATGCTGTGAGAACTTGGCCCAAACATAGAACTCGCAAGAAAATACTAATTCTCTGCGACTAGGTCATCGGAGGTGGAGCTGTTGGATTAGCTATTGCACGGCAATTGGCTGGAAGAGATGGCACGAGCACCATCTTAATAGAACGGAACGAGGGCGTGGGCATGGAGACTAGTTCTAGGAATTCTGAAGTAACTTTTCATCATGGTTGTCCGTGAAATACCACCAGCAGACTAATAAGCTCTAGGTCATCCATGCAGGGCTTTACTATGGCAAAGACACACTAAAAACCAAACTCTGTATCGAAGGCAAAGAAGCCTTATACGATCTATGCAAGAAGCACCACATTCCCTACTCCAACATGGGGAAATGGATCGTTGCCCAAAATCATCAGCAGTGGGAAGAGCTCTGTAAAGTGCACAAGTTCTCCCGTGAGATTGGCGTCCCAACCGAGTTTGTGAGTCTGGAGCAAGCGGCGAAGGAAGAGCCGTTTGTTAAGGCGGACGTGGGTATTCTGAGCAGTCCCACGACTGGGATTGTTGATTCGCACTCTTATATGCAATTTCTACTTGGTGATTTCCAGGATCGGGGCGGTGACGTGGCATTGTTCAGCCCCGTGACGACTATCTCCCCGCTGGGGCCGAAGAAGGATGGGAGTGAGGGTTGGGAAATCACGATTAAGGATAAGAGGACCGGAGAGGAGAGTTCCCTTGTCGCGGAGACGATCGTGAATAGCGCAGGACTCGGAGCGTGCGATATCAATAATATGATAGTGCCTAAGGAGAAACATAGGACGCAGTACTATGCGAAAGGAAACTATTTCTCCTACGCCCCTTCTTCGCCTACCACCAAACACCTCATCTACCCAGCGCCGGAACCTGGGCTAGGGGGGCTGGGCACACACCTTACGGTTGATATCTCAGGTCGTATTCGATTTGGCCCGGATGTTGAGTGGGTAGATGATCCTTCTAATTTACAAGTCAATTCGGATAGGCTGCCTCAGGCGATAGAGCAGATAAAGAAATTCATGCCAGCTATCAAGGAGGAGGCTATCACGCCCGATTATGCTGGGATACGCCCCAAGTTGAGGAGAGGAAGTGCGGTGGGGACAGGGAAGGGGTTTATAGACTTCCATATTAAGCAGGAAGAGGAATATAGAGGATGGGTGAATCTGCTGGGGATTGAGTCTCCAGGCTTGACAAGCAGTTTGGCGATTGGAAAAATGGTGCATAGGTTGTTGTATCAGTGACCACAGTATGCATTGCAGAATGGGCGGATGGTTTTGTACATGATATAGAGTGCTTAGACTGGTCCCTATCGGCATGTATTTAGAAGGCGTCTCGCTATTGAATGTAGAGAAATGATGGTAAAGAAGGAAAGCATGGAGGGTAAAGGTATCACCGAATGAAATTATGATGCTGTGATACATTATCATATGCTTAGATAGCATCAAGATTGAAATATGGACATTAATATATCATCTCTATGGTCTAGCTGGTCGATGGGGGCTTCCACCACTTTTAGCAAATCTGATTCTTCAAAGTGCCATGTTAAAGCTTACGTCTCAATGGAACATGTCTTGTAATCAAGAACGCCGTTGAAAATTCTTCGATGAAGACGCTGTAGCATATTTGTTATTTCTCGGTGCCCCGCGTTTAGAGTGGCTGGTGTTACCAGCACGTCAATCTTTATCTACAATTAAAAAAACAAGGGTGTATAAACATGAAAAGAAGGGAAGAGGAGTCAAAGTGATGTATGGAATGATGGACAAGAGGCTGTTGTGGCACTAGCAGTTGTTGGGCAAATCTCCACGTGATGAGAGGGTGAACACAATAGAAGTGGAGAATAGATGGGAGGTGATTGATAAGTATGAAATGCTTTTGGAATTGAAATATTTTGAGTGATTGTACATGTATTACCAGCACGCCCATACTTATCTCGTGTGTGCACTTCAAACACATCTTCTGACCTAAAAACGTCATCCGGCAGCCCAGCCCTGTATCGTTAGCCTCAGTCCCCGCCACTTTCAGCTATCGCTACCCGTCGCCCCCCAAGCTCCAGACCTCACTTCCCCAACTTCACCCAACAACCTCATCCCACCCTCCACCCACCGATCACCACAAACCATGAAGTTCTCCGCGAGCATACTTCCGCTGCTCCTCAGCCCCCTGGTCGCTGCAGACGGGTTGAGCTTCCGCTTTGGCAGCACCCAGAAAGCGCTGGGTGACGGTGAAGCCGTGCCGGGCAACAACCCGCTGAAGTTCTGCAAGAAGGATCACGATGACGATCTGCTGGTTCTCGAGAAGGTCAACCTGACCCCAAACCCACCCGTCAAGTACGTTTTTGCCCTTCGTGTGATCGTCTCATTTAGCTATCGATCTATCTATCCATCTTATGCTAGCGTAGCTAATCGCGGACGGCGAACAGGGGAACAACGCTCACCATCGAAGCCGCCGGCACGTTGAAGGAAGAGATCGATGCCGGCGCTTACGTGGTGCTGCAGGTCAAGTACGGGCTGATTAGGCTGGTGAACACGGAGGCGGATCTATGCGAGCAGGTCTCGAATGTCGATTTGGAGTGTCCGATCAAGAAGGGCGAGACGATTATTAGGAAGGATGTTGAGCTGCCCAAGGAGATCCCTCCGGTACGTTTTGTTCCTTCTCATTTCTCTCATTTCTGTTAAACAGGATGTGATATGGGAACGGGGCAGGTTGCTAATACTGGTTGAACAGGGAACATATACCGTCTTTGCTGATGCGTATACGAAACGCCCGGAGAGCAAGAAGATTCTTTGCTTGGAAGCTACGGTTACTTTTACTTAGATCGTCCTATGTCGATGGAGACGAGGGAGGAGCATGAGTGGTGGAGCGAGCATAATTGCCAATGTTCATAACGTAATTCATGACCGCTGGGTTCTTTTCGATGCATTTGTTGGCTGCGGAGCAGATACCTTAGTTCATGGAGTTTTTCAATCCAAGGCGGCATTGTAATTAGTATGATTGTTCGTACACATGCACATATACAGGACCATTGCGTTTAGTGCTTGTTCTGGTTGGCTCATCATTTATACAAATCATATTTCATTATGACATCCTAGAAATCGTCCCAGGTTTTAGCATGCAGCGCACTTCACCAGTTGCGAGTTTTAGATCTTGCGGCGACTTGTGTCCAATGTTCTATTTCTTACGGGTTTCGTTCTTCAATGACCGTTGTAATATGAACGTGCTTCGATATCTGGTTGTAGACCCATGCCAAAATAACGCCACTTCCGATCAATACTCCCAGCACAACATCCAGCCTACTCTCCAAAAAGCCTTCGTACTCTTCTCAGCACGCTATCCTTCTCAGGATCGTATGGATGGTCCTTGCTAGGGATCTCAAGAAGCGCTGGGAAAGCGGCAGTATATGAGTCGACTCGGTGACGTATCCGCTCAGCAATCTGCTTTCATGTTAATATCCACCTCTTTCATACAGCTATGTAATGAACCGTACGTGTTGATTGATCAACAGAATCCCAATATCCTTCCTCTGACTTGTGAAATTCTCGAAGGCTTCCTCGATCGCCGCGTTGTCTGTCTTGCTGTCCACTACCAAGAAGTTCTTCTGGTTGTCTGGCGGCGCCGTGACGTGCTATTTGAGTATGAGCATATGCCGCATCGCATTATAGGTGGAAAGGGACATACTCCGATTCCTGCTAATAGCAGCCCGGTAACTGAATCCTGTTTGCGAGGTTAGTACGACGCTGAATTGAGCGCAGCGACTATCCTTGCCTCATCTCCAATCACCGCCAGGAATTGCCTATCCTTATAGGCGGACGGTGGAGCTGCCATAGTGATGATATGCTTGGTTACGAAGTGTTATTATATTCAAGCTCTCTACCTAGCTGTCGAGGAGCTCAGGCGGCTCACGCAGGCACCCCACTAAATCCATCCGCGCTAGCAACACCCCTGCAACCAAAGCCCCAATTCTGACATCGTGTAAACAAAGAATAAGTACTTCCCTATTCACAACTTTCCGAACGCCTGTCTTTCTATCTGGCGGCCGATCCTGGCTATTGCGGCAAATAGCCCGACGATGAGAGAAAAGGCACTTGGTTAGCCTTCCCCACCATGCCGAGACTCGTGCGCAGAAAACCGCTGCTGGAGCGTATCAAGGATTACTTGAATCCCGGAGACTTTCTGCTATGGCTGTCTGAGGAGCTGGAGACGACGGATTGGGATGGGAAGCAGTTCGGCATGCCGCTTGCGCTGGGGCTGCATGTAGTGTTCTTGATTGCGAAAAGTAATAGCGGACGGGGCGGGAGTGCTGGGGGAGATGATGTTTTTGGGGATATGAGCTCCGGCTCGGGGTGGTTGAGCTATATGGTATATACTTCTATTCTTTCACTTGTAACTGCTACTGATGGTGAATAGGCCTCATTTATTGTGCATATTTTGACATACTTTTCTATCGCAAATACCGTATATACCTTCTGGCGGAAACGACATTACCGATTATTCGAAAGCTCTGTCGATGCGACACCCTACACTCCTTCAGCACAGAGAGTGCGCGTTGATTCCTCTCCTGTTTCTTCACCTTTACGATTCCTCACCAGCATACTTGGAGATACGAGTGTGGAATCCAGGACACATCCAGATCCTACTCGAGATGTGTGGGAGCTGGCCGTCTGGGATCCAATACCCATCTGCCTACGCTTGTTCTGCTTTTTCAGCCCAGGCCACGTCCTTATATACTGGCTATTTCTACCTACGGTGCCGTCGGACCCTCGACCAAGTATCACTGTCTTCACCACGATCCTTCTGCAGTTGCTAATGTCTTCGCAACTTTATTTCCTTCAATCAAATTTCTCCCAACAGGAGAAAGATTCTGCTCTCATTCATAAAGAAGTGATGAGCGAGTACGATATCAAATTCGTCCATCCTCGACTCAATCCACTCGTCCGTGATGTGGCCACTCAATATTCGGCACCTGTATCTGAGATCAAGTCTCATGTCGTTGAAGAAGTCAACACATATACACCAACCACCATCATCAAGCGAGAATTCCGCATTAACCCCAACCCAAACTATGCAAAACATATCGACCCGGACAATGTAGCCAATATCACGCAAAGAGCTCTATCTCCAGCTCCAAATGGAATGTACACACCTTCTGCATACAACTCGAGAGAACCAACGCCGTTTACGGGCATCGCCCCACGAACCGCAATTCGGCAACCTCAATTTCGCCAAAATACAAGTATCTCGACAGGAACAAGTACAGGCGACGGTGGTAGCTTAGGCATATACTCGCATGCGAACTCGCCGCTCAAGAAAGCTACGAGTATGTATGATATCGGTAATCGCGACCTGCCAAAGAACTCTTACGATATGGCACGCAGGGAGATCCAGGATGGTAGGGAAAGAAGCAAGAGCCCTATAAAACGGCAAAGCGAAGCCCCCCAGCTCGGATTAGGAAGGAGACCATTCCCGGACGCCGATGATGTAAGGCGGAGCAGTGATCCAAGTTTATTTGGAATAAGGAAGCTGAATAGGCATGAGAGCCCAAGACCGTCGAGGTTCTAATGGATATCCAAGGCACTTGAGCACTAAAAGACTTTTGTTAGAGTTTCCCGTGTACTCCATGTACCATAGTAATGAAGCATCGATTTTGATACCCATCTGTGGGTCTTTCAGAGTTCTGTACACGTCGTATTTCGGGCCACCCGACGAGTTGTTTAACACTGCGTTATTTGCTAGCCGCTTTTCATTCAACAAACAGCACGTGGGACTGATATTCTCAATGAAACATTTATCCGTCGTTCCTCCCATTTCTGATGTTAGTTGCGGCGAGTGATTCCCTAGAGGACGCTGCACCTTCCTCTAGGGCAATACCATGCAATTATTTCAATAATCCCTCTTCTGACAGCTATTTCTCAATCATAATACTCTTAACTATACACAACATGTCGAGACCCCCAGCAGTATTAGATACTCAGGCTAGGCCGAAGCGCCGATCTGCATCATTTGGCGAATTAGTCGCTCGCATTCGGCCTTCGAATCGAGAGGAAAGAGGTGGGACACTTCGACCTGAGGTATGGAATGTCCTATGCCAATTTGATATCCCCAGTAGGAGTATAGCTTAACTTTGCTGATTCAAAGCTATAGAACGTGGTTGTTTCCACAGAAAGTAAGCAGCGTGTCACACATACCATACAATTGGGAGAGGGAGGCTTCGGAGATAGTGTTGGGCGAACAGTTTTTGGGCGACGCATTCTGAGCTTCAAAAAGAAGCAGCAGAACCCTGAACGGTCAAGGTCTGTTACAGGACAAGAAGCAGACACTGCCCTTGTCCAGAGGCTAGCGCCAGAAGAAGACTCGTCCAAGACTCAGAAGATGTTCGAGGATAAGAAGGTGCGAAGACAAAATCGAAGGAGTCTACGGGAGAGCGGCGATTTCCTGGGCGTCCAAGGAGCGAACCCTAGGACTGGATTTTGGGATCCCAGTGCAAGCAGCAGCGAACCTAGCCAGATGAGCGGGGAGACCAAGAGACGATTGGAGCAAGAGGCTAGAAATGTGATAGAGCAGAAGAGATTGTATGAAGAAGCGCAGACTAGATTGAGGGAGGAGCATCTTCAGCAGCAAGCTGCTAGAGAGAAGAGGAGGGCTGAGAGGGCTGAGCATAAGAAGGAGGAACAGAGATTGAGACGAAGGAGGCATGGGAGATGGAAGTTAGGTGAGCCTCATTACGATACTTGATATACGAAGTTATATCTTTGGACTAATGTACTTAGGGGATAATGGCTGGAGCAGTGTTGCGGAACCAGACCTAAGTCCCATTATCCAGTCAACGGTTGGGACTCCCCACCATGGTCAGTTAGCCCCCTCAGCAACTTCATAGTGTGGAGTTTAATTAGAAATAAGAGTCAGGTCCTAATGACGACGACCGTCTGTTCCCAATGCCCACTTATTTTGATCCAAACCCATATATCGAGGCGAGGAGAATTGAGGCGAAGGATTGCTTTGTAGATCTGAAGATATCAAGCACTTTAACGGATCCTCACAGTACACTATCAATACCTCGTAAACCAGTTTATTCACCACCAGGCACTCCGCTTCATGCCCTTCCCCCGGCACAGGTCTCATCTCTCAGGAATATTGCATCATTCACTCCAGAAAGGGAGCAAAGCGTTGCACTACCGACAGAATCGCAATCGTATTTTGAAAGAGTTTCAGCTTCCGGCCTTCTGAAACAACCTGCTGCAGCAGGGTCTGATAATATTTCAATCGCTGCTCCTCCAACTAGAGATGTCTCCACTACAGATACTACCGTCCAGCATGAGGGAAAGCAGGCGGTAGATAAGTCAGCCGCATCCATAATACCAGACCGAAATACATTCCCCCATTCGAATAATTTTTTAGGCCAAAGCCTGGGAGAAGACAGGAATACAGCGATTCTATACCAATCGATATCGACGAATCAAGCCCCGATTCTCCATCTATCGGATCAAAACCTGTCTTCAAGCATCACACGCCACCCTTTATCCATAGAGAACTTTCCGCCGATATCTCTCAGAGACCCAGCCACGGCAAGAATTCCTATGAACCCCCTAGCACAAACGCAAACTTCCATAGAAAATCAGTTAGGGTGGGAGCCACACCTAACCTCAAACCCGAAGGTCCTAGACCATTCGAGCTTCCAGGATCAAAAGGGCCCCATAAAGACAGTGCTCCGACACGAGTCCCCGCTGAGACTTCATATAAAGGAAGCCCCTGTGCCAATCTCGCATCTGCAAGATCCACCCCTGACAGAGCAAACCAGCCACCTATCCATCACACCCACCACCATCACTACTGGATGCAATCGCCATCAGCGCCACTTGGGGCAGTTAGACGGTACGAGCGATATCACGAACGAGGGTCAAGTTACGCGACCCTCTCTACAGCGGAAGACAAGAATGATCCCATTGCGAAGCAGTTCCTTTCCGAAAACAAATTCCCCGAGGAAAGAGAAACCGAGCAGTACGCAGAGAGTCACGTCCCATGTCCCAAGTCAACGAGCATATCTAGACACCGCTATATTATCGGAGCACCTTCTCAGAGAGACAAAGGAGAGAACCGCAAGTTTATGTCGGAACGATTCACCCGTCAGAGGGGCTCCCATGGAGAGCATACCCACATCCATATTTATGTCCCCTCAGAAAGCAGAGGATCTAGCGGCTGTGGCACAGAATGTGGCACTTCTCGCAGCTCAGCACGCAGCGGTGGCGAAAGCAGAGGACCGGATGAAAGAATTACCAATCCCAGTGAAGGCACCTCCAGCAGGCGCAGAAGGCATCGCCGGTCATTCCAGAGTGAAGCAGCATGAGGGCAAGGAAGAGAATTTCACATATGAAAGGAGGCTGATTGTGGCTGGGGATGGTGCCGTAGGCACTAAGTATGGCGTGGAGGACAGATATATTGTTTGGCATCCGTTTCCCAAGAAAACAAGGAAAGTCACTATTGAAGCTCTTCCTGCTTCTGTTGAAGAGCCGCCGAAGCCGGACCACCGCCCACAGGTGTCTTGTGGACAGGCCATTCTTCGTATCTTCCACACAGCGTGGTGGTTTGTTGAGCCGGTATTTGATCCTGACTCAGCGGTGAGAAAACGATGGGAGCAGAATGAAGCCACTTGGCAAGATGCAAGTATTCTGATTATGGCGGCTGTTCTCACCGTCGTCCTCTTTCTCGCAATCACGGTTTGTGGTCGCACGATTGGGATGGGCGTCCGGTTCATGCGGCTCTTAACCAACTTTTGAGGGGAAGTCGGGGTAGGCCTTGGCATATGTTAGATTACGCTTATTGATGGATAGGAGAGAAGACGTCTTTGTCATGGGGAAGCGAATGGTTGGTAATGCAAGGGCCCTCGAAGGATGGTCCGAAATCGGGGTGTGCTCTCTCCTGATTTAGGGGGTCAATGGAAGAGCGCAAAAGTGGACAGGCTGCTGTGATGAATAGATGGGGAGAGGATTTTATGCAAAGAATAGTATGTGCGAGTGCTTCGCAGGAGCAGTAGGGAGATTGTAATATTCATTTTTTATTCTGTATGAAGTGAAATGGTGATTGTTTTCAAATTACCCAATTCGCTTTGCCCCCTTTTCAGATCGGAAGACCGCTTGCCTTATTCGTACAAGCGGCAGTGGATACTTGACTCCAGCCAAGACTTCCCCTCCCCGCCACCCGTTGAACAGATTGACCAATCATAAAGAGTTGATTTGGAGCTCTCCGATGTCGCTTGGTCCGTCTACGAGTGGGAGAGGCATAAATATTTCACCCCGCATATCGCATTCCAGGAAAAGAGTCGTTTACATATCTTCTACCTTTCAATTGAGGATTAATTCTATTTTGTTGTGAAATTGGTTGCTCGGAGGAATTTCCTTTATTAATCTCGGCGGCTTGGGAATTGAAACGATCAGTTGAGGGTAACTTGATTGACAGAGAGGAAAAAGGGAAGTGGTAGTCGAAATGCCGGCAGTCGACGGGCCTCAAACGCTCTACGATAAGGTCTTCCAGGACCACATCGTAGATGAGCGACTCGATGGCACGATTTTGCTGTATATTGATCGGCATCTTGTGCATGAGGTTACAAGTCCTGTAAGTCTTTTTTGTGCTCAGGAAGGATGGAAGTCGCTAACTGATGCCCATAGCAAGCTTTCGAGGGATTGAAGAATGCAGGACGAAAAGTGAGGCGGCCGGATTGCACGCTTGCCACTACCGATCATGTAAGTTTTAACTCATTGAGGGAATTGGGATACCGACAGGAAATGGTTTATTGCGTGGAGAGAAGAAGGCTAATGATGTCCGCAGAATGTGCCAACTTCCTCCCGCAAATCCATGAAGAATATCGAGACCTTTGTCGAGGAAGAGGATTCCAAGCTGCAATGCATGACCCTCGAGGACAATGTCAAAGACTTTGGTATCACATACTTCGGCCTTGGCGACAAGCGTCAGGGGATCGTGCACATCATCGGTCCTGAACAAGGCTTCACTCTCCCGGGCACCACCGTCGTCTGCGGTGACTCGCATACCTCCACACATGGTGCTTTCGGAGCTCTAGCCTTCGGTATTGGCACGAGCGAGGTCGAGCATGTTCTCGCTACGCAGACGATCATCACGAAGCGCAGCAAGAACATGCGGATTAAGGTGGATGGAGATCTTGCGCCTGGGGTGAGCTCAAAGGACATCATTCTTTATGCGATTGGAAAAATTGGTACAGCGGGTGGAACCGGCGCGGTCATTGAGTTCTGCGGCTCTGCAATTGAGGGTTTGAGTATGGAGGCACGCATGTCGATCTGTAATATGAGTATCGAGGCTGGTGCCAGAGCTGGTATGGTTGCACCGGATGAGGTTACATTCAAGTATCTTGAGGGTCGGCCGTTAGCACCAAAGGTGGGCTCTGAGGAATGGAATCGCGCGATCAAGTATTGGAAGAGCCTCAAGAGTGATCCCAATGCAAAGTATGACATCGATGTTTTCATTGATGCCAAAGATGTCCCGCCAACGATTACGTGGGGAACAAGCCCTGAGGATGTGATTTCCATCACGGGCAAGGTACCGGATCCGGAGACGTTTGCAACAGAGGAAAAGAAGAGAGCTGGTCGGAGGATGTTGGAGTACATGGGTTTGACTGCTGGTACGCCTATGGAGGAGATTCCCGTTGACAAGGTGTTCATCGGTTCTTGCACGAATGCCAGAATTGAGGATCTGAGAGCTGCAGCACAGGTTGTGAAGGGCAGGAAAGTGGCTCCGAATATCATGCGTGCTATGATTGTTCCAGGCTCTGGTCTTGTGAAGGATCAAGCGGAAGCTGAGGGTCTTGACCAGGTCTTCCTTGATGCTGGTTTTGAGTGGAGAGAAGCTGGTTGCAGCATGTGTCTTGGCATGAATCCTGACATCCTATCACCAAAAGAGCGATGCGCCAGCACCAGCAACCGGAATTTTGAGGGACGGCAAGGAGCTGGTGGTCGGACACATTTGATGTCCCCAGTCATGGCTGCTGCTGCCGCCATCGGTGGAAAGCTTACGGATGTCCGGAAACTCGTTGAGAACAACGTCACACCTCGGAAAGCATCACCGAAGCCAATGCAAGTTAAACCTTATATTGATGAACGGGTTGAGACCGACGATGATGAGCGCGATATCATTGCCGATCAACCAGAAGACAGCGGACCAAATACAAACACCGTTGCAGCGCAGTCCTCCGCTGGGCTTCCTAAATTCACAGTTCTCAAAGGTATTGCGGCACCATTAAACCGTGCCAATGTCGATACCGACGCCATCATCCCCAAACAATTTCTCAAGACCATTAAGCGTACTGGACTTGGCTCCGCCCTATTCTACGAGCTCCGCTTTAACCCGGACGGCTCCGAGAAGCCAGAATTTGTCCTCAACCAAGACCAATATCGGAAATCTAAGATCCTCGTCGTCACTGGAGAGAACTTCGGATGCGGCAGCTCAAGAGAACACGCACCATGGGCTCTCCTCGATTTTGGAATTAAATGCGTTATTGCACCCTCATATGCAGACATCTTCTTCAACAATACCTTCAAAAACGGCATGCTTCCCATCATCATCAAAAACAAATCTGATCTCGACATTATCGCAACCGAAGCCCGCGCCAACCGCGAAATCGAAGTCGATCTCCCCAACCAAAGCATCAACGATGCGTCGGGAAAGAAGATCTGCGGGTTCGAGGTTGAAGAATTCAGGAAACATTGTTTGGTTAATGGATTAGATGATATTGGCTTGACGATGCAGATGGAAGATAAGATTAAGAAGTTTGAGGACAAGATGACCCGCGAGACCCCGTGGTTGGATGGCAGGGCATACCTGAGGAGAGATAAGAGCGGAAGATTGGCTGCAAAAGCTGTCCCAGTCCCGATTACGAATCGCGGGCAGGAAATTAAGGAACCACTTGAGTGGTAGAGGCTCTAGATGAGGAGAAAGTAGGCGGAGGAGGACTTGAAATGTAGATAATGCGACACGTGCCACGAGCTTTACGCTGGTTTTAGCATGGTTATCTGGGATGGAAGTTACATCTGCAATGCAGCTTCGCGGCGCCTTTGTTTTAGTGGAAATGGCAATTGCTTTCCTAAACCGAAACAAGACACGTTTACTTTTGAAGACTATTTCAACTCAAAAGATTTATTAGCTGCTAGAGAATCAAAGGGTCGGAACTAATTTATACACTAATAGTGGTACTTTCTTCAGGATCCCCTCTTCCGGGGACTCGAGATCAACGACTTTCAAAGATGCACGAGGCGCTAGTCAGATTATGGCTTAGCCTTGCTGTCGTCCTACCCAAAACTTATCGGCACTGGAAACAGACCTCGTACGCTTCAAGTGAAGTCATGTATGATGCTTGCTACGACCAATAGCCTGCCCTCCCCTCTTTATACGCATGGTCTGAAAGGTTTCTACGGCTTCTTTGCTATCCCAATGTTGAACGAGAATGACACGGGATACCTGCTGTTGTTCTTCCAACCCTGTCTCAAGCATAGGGATTGGTTGGTATGGGTATGAGGGATTTTCTGTGATTGCAGCGTATTAGCATGTTTTTGAGCAAAGATTTCAACCAGACGGGGTTTGCAGCTGGCAAGCTTACCTGAGCCGGGTCATTGCGTGCGAGGATGCCACAGGCAACTTGTTGTGAAAACAGGTGTTTAGCACTCGTATGGCTCACTGCGCTTAGACGATGCGATATAATCTGTCCGCAGTCCAGACCACCACGCGCAGGCTTACAAAGAGCAGTGCAATCGCCACAGCGCGGTGCATAAGTCGTATGCCCTGCCCGAATTGGTTTGACGTGCCCCTGCCTGTATTTTTGATCTCTGTAGCGCTGTCGTAGCCGTTTGTTGATGGTGCCTGGGAAATAGTTATTCTACTCTCTTTGCGATGTTTGACGAACGATTTCCACCGCTGAAAGAATAAATTTTCCTTCTCGCGTCTTGTCAATTCAACATCTGTCAACCCTTGGCAATCTATACGCTGTGCTTTAATAACATTGTCTATCATGAGTCTTTTGAATCGAGCGGCAAGGCCTCTAACCTCCTCAGTATTCGGCATTTCAGGGTACCAAAGCCGTAAATCAATCCAATATTTGCCTAGTTGTTCATTATTGACGTTGTCCAAGCTTGTGCTCGGACTTTCCGATTCAGAATCACTTGTAAATTGAAGTGGCGCGAGTATCAGCCTTTGATCGCATGGCTCGGTACATTCTCCAACAGGAACAAACTGTTGTTTGGGAAAATCGGGGGCATTCATGATTTTGGTCTGCAACTCTAAAGTTGTGAATTTCTCTCGTTTGGAGTCTTCTGACACTAACGTCGTTAATGCCCAAATCAACGCCGACGTGAATGAATGGGGACCTGGCAACGCTGTTTTCGAGTCTTTCCCACAAGCCGCAATGCATTCATAACTTCGGCTAGAAAAATAGGATCTTCCAGGTGGGGCGATAAGGTTTCCGGCATAACAGCAGTCGAAAATAAGCAGCACATCGCTTTTTGCATCTTGTAGAATATGCTCGGACCTGTGCCAAGCGGCTGAGTTTTCGATGGACTCTTTTATGTCTGGCCTTCTACACCTATAATTATAGTTAGCTGTTACATTATTGCGTGTGGTCTTTGGTATTGTTACCCTGCTAAAGAAAGTTCTCCTGGCTTTCCTGGAATTCCATGCCCTGCATAGTAGACAATAAGAAGAGTTAATCCGTTATCGTGCTCATAGACGAAGTCAATAAGATGTTTAGCTAATTGAATTCCTGGAGGATTCTTTGCTGAAAGCTGTTTTTTGACAACTTGATAGTGGAATATGTCTTTGAACACGCATCCAAGCTTCTCGACCTCTGCGGTTATATCTAGATCGTCCAGTTCATTCACGAAAGAGATCATCAGGACCGCGACGTTTCTGTGTGTTTTGCCCTTTAGACCAAAATCCTTCATTTCCTCCTGCCATACTCTTCGGACAGCGGCATCCTCCAAAGCGAGCGCTTCCTGTCCATGTAGAATCGAGGCAAGTTCTCCACTTTCGCAGCATTCTAGATCAATTATATTGTCTTCCGGGAATGTTGTTGCAGTGTTCATTATTGAAAGTGCTCTAGAAAGTCCTGACGCTAAGCATGAAAATCAAGAACTATCACCAAAGCAGCGGAAAATGTTTCTTAGCAGTTATATATCTTCCACATACAACTTCGGCAGGTTTTAAATAGGGACAGCCTAAGGAAGGCAGCCCTACAGAATCAATTGAGTCGGCGCAGCTTTTGCTTAACTGAAGCCAGCCTATTGAAAAGAAGGGCCTGGCATGCATCGCTCAACTCAATCGATCATTCCGGGTGAGGCTGGTTTTCACAAAAAGCCTGAGCGGTGTGCCCAGTTTCATTGAAGAGCGTAGATTGGGGTACAGCCACACCTGGGGGCTTGGTACGTTGATTTTACAGGCTCTTAGTCGCCGAATGATAAGGCTCGATGGTTACACAGGCAGACCTAGACCTATTTATTCAGGGTACATAGCTTCTTGCAAGGCACTTGGAGGCATTCGCAGCATACGTCAGACTTTTGTACATGAACTGCCACTCCACTCTTAGTTGCCTAAGAAAGTATGGCACAATTATTTTGCTTTGAACTCGCAAGACTGGAGTGAAGCTTATGAAAAGCTTTATTTATTTCTGATTGGTTGTTGACAAAACTAAATTGAATGTTCCAATGATCTGCATGTCTTCACCGATGCAGGGCGGGCATCTTAGAATTTTGAAAGAGTTTCTGCATATTATATCCTACTAAATAGCAACTCGTGATGGAAATGGTGAGCTTGAATTCCTACAATTGGACACCAATTGTGAAAGTTCCTGATTTTATATGTCTGGACTTTCTCACTACACTCTCAAGCCTCAATGTATTCTAGGGTTCCGAAGATCTAGCTATTTTCATGTTCAACCTAATGACAGAAACAAATACGGTCAAGATTCCCACTTATTGATTGGTAGAAATACTTAATTGTCCGTCTTTGGTCCAGAAAACTGGTCCACGTTTCCAATAAATACTACAAGGACAGCACAGTATCTGTGTTTTGCATTTGTTAGTGCGTGGATTTGTAATTTGTGCTCGTAACATACGCAGCTGCCGATGCAAGGATCTCATGACGCTTTGCTCTTGTAAATAGGGACAAGGCTCCAGAAAACACCATGGTAAATATCAAAAGCACGCCTATGATGACTGCAATGACCTTGCCCGAGGGCTCCACACGTGTTAGACTCCAAAGGATATAGACAGGCACAATTAGCAAGACTAGGATCATGATTGTAATGATTAGAGATACTACGAAGTCGATCCTTCTTCGACTGTAGAGCATGACGCCTGTATCCCTAGGATCAGTCTTTCTGGAGAGTTCCTTGAGTCATATAGATCGTCAGCTTAGAGAAAGTTTTCGGAATCGGATTTGGTGCAAGACTAACTGGGCCGCTGAAGAGATACTGGTGTAGAGGTTAGAGAAGATTTTTCAACGCGGCCTAGTAACATACCCTGACAAATCTGCATGACAGTTTTTGCAAAACCTTTTCAACAAATGCATCTAGCCACGCGTTCTCTTGACCGGGTTTAAGTGTTATTAAGTCCTCTTTACAATATATATAACTTTCAAGGTTGCAAAGTGGATCTTCTTCGTCAAAGTAGCTTTTCACGCTCATGTAATCTCTTGTAGGTGGGCGATTGAAGTTGGCAAGGTCTCGGCCAGCATTTAGAAGCGATACTAAAGGCGTTATGAGTTTCAAGAGCAAAAAATATAACGGAAAAGAATTCTGTCGCATTACCATATTCCTTGAACTTCTCTTCGATGTCATGGAAAAGCTTCTTCCGCCGATCATTTGAAAGAACATATTTCTCGCGTGACCTTAGTAGGCTCGGATCTGTCTTCTCGTCCACGCTATCCATGCGATCCAGCTTCTTTTCGAGGTCCCTCAGTTCGTCTTGTTTGTTCAGCAGTAGCCGAGCCTGGAGGAATCCGAATCTTCGATACAGCATGAAGTTTTCGTCACTGTCGAGAAACGCAGCGAGTCGTGGATAACCTTCCGGACATTGCGCGACTTCCAAACGATTAGCATACAGTGCTTTATAATACTTTAAAGTACTATCTGTTGCATCAAGTATACGTACGCGTCCGTACAATTGTTTTTCTAGATTCTACTGCCCTCTGCCGTCTAGATAGAATTAGGTGGCGGAGGTTTTTGAATGTGACAAGCAGGCGATAACCGAATGACTGAATTGGACTGGTATCTCGTTTTGCTTCAATTCTCGATTAGGACGTATGGCAACCTCTTTTGGCGGCATCTGAATCTCACCATTCTCTCTTACCCCTTCCGAGTCATTTTTAGGCGCTTGGACATGCAAAGGAGGAGAACCTGGGCTTGTTGGCACCCATGTCTGACACTCTGGCACTTGAGCACACAGTCCTCCTTTCTCCATGAGATCTTCCTTCCTTTCAAATGAAGTCATTGCCGATTTCAATGCTGAATTCTTGAATCGTTTCTCATCAATACAAGTTGATTTCAAGGATACATGAACACTTACTCGCGCAAGGCTGCGCTACAGTTGTCATGTGGCTTGCATAATATCTGTACAGGAATAATAACCCAATCATGGGATGCGAATTTACACATATAAGCCAGAACACCACCTTTGTAAGATTATCAGGTAACACAACGCCCGGCTTAAACAGCTCAGGACGCCTAATCCTTGCTGCGGTCCAGTTCCATTTCGCTGACCGGTGTCCCTTCACTGTACAGCTTTCCGTCAGTCTGCCTCACGGTGAAGTACCACTGCTCCGTAGTGACATCCCAAACCCCGTCCGAAGCGATTGCCACCTTGAAGGAGCCGCTACGGCCATTGATCGTGAGCCACGCTTGTTCTCCTATCTTGTAATTGGGAGCAGGCTGAAGCTATCAGACAGACTCAAAGACGTGTCTAGGTATGAGCACTCACTAGTTTGGTTTTCTCTTTCCGAGGAGTTCTGAATGATCGTGCATCGGGTCTTTCGGTCAGATTCTAGCACGGTGAGCATTGCATAGCATAGGTGATTAAGTTCCCCAAACCTTTACGATGACCATGTTCTCTGCCTTCAGACCACGCCCGTCAGGCAGATTCGACCGGACGGCCTTGGGGAAAAGAGCCTGAGATTTCTCAATTGACATCAACTCTGCCTTGCAAGAGAATAGCTGCGTCAGGAGGCGAGGCATATTTTCACCGAAGAGCCAATAAGTGTCATCGAGAGTTGGTGTGAAGGAACCCACAGCCGCCGCTCCTGTGGAATCTGTCCTGGCTTGTGGAGGCATCGCCACAAGTTTCATTTCAATACGTGCTTAAGGTTGTGAGAGGTGAGGTTGAGCAGGCGGTACAGGGCTAAAGAAGATGGAGGAGGTAGAAGGAAACATTGGGAACATGTGTCGCTAACCGAGTAGGCGTAGAAGTGAGGCGAGCTGCTGGTGCTGCCTGACGTAGACAACGAAGTGAGTCATCGTCAGGTGCCGATTTGTCCTTCCAAGGCATGCCAACTTTCGTGTTAACGTGTAACGGCTGTCCGATCCGACAGAGAGACATCAAGCATGTTGCTTAACTAAAGGCAGAGGCCCGCTAGGATCAGAATTTGTTTTCGTCGGTGAGGTTGGTTGAACAATGGGCTCTTCAGCCTCATGTTATGTTGATTGTTCACCAGAGATATCTTCACCGGCCTTGCCTTGGGTACCGAGGGCTCGTAGCACGAAAGGCTCGATTCCAACTAACTGTCGTACTCGTTAGCCTGATTTTGAAGGCACAGCGTATGACTCTGCAGACTCGCACTACATCAAAGCTACCCGTGAAGTTGTGTATGCCTTGCCAGTCCTGTGCAAGCAGGCACCAAAATTTGAAGACCACACGTGATTTTCACATATCAAGGAGTGAAGGGTAGATGCGTAATTCTCGTGAAACCTGCTTATTTTCTGAAAAATCCATAAACTAAAGCTTAATTGAACTGAATGTCGACTAGAAGGTTCTAAAATAAGCGCGATTGTGATATTATCTTCATATGCTGGATTAGTTTATAATATTCTCTTTGATCCTTCCTCCGTTATTTCTTAAATACATTCACAAGGCTACCCACGCATTCGCCACTTAGTGCATGGTATAAAATAGAACAGCGATCTTATGGCCTCAGACTTCTGCTTTCTTCAGTTGGTCAGCTCTGCACCCTGTGCTATACTTTCCACGCTTGAGTTGATACAATCCAGCTAACAAACTGAACAAGCGAGAAGTAGGCACCTAAAGAGGCTGCAACACCCTATAAGATATTAGCTTAAACTTTAATGAGCTGTAGATTGCCTGCCCACCAACCAGTCCAGCTTCTTCTGTCTGACAATTGTGGTTCTTTCAAAGTTGGGTATGGTGATAAAGAGGCTGGTATGACAAGCGTACTGATATGTCAATACGGTACTTGTATCACATGGCATCGGCAATTCTGCCACAGGTGACGAAGATATGTCTAGGGTGTAATCATATGCTGGTTTATGTTCAGGAGCTTGCCGTTTGCGGAGTCCAATGTTGATTGCGACAATGCTGTATGCATTGATTAACTTCATTCTTGTATACCCTTGCTGAAAAGCCTTTTGCATGCCCAAAACAGGATCGTATATAGCCACGTACAAGCTAGGATTGTAGCTGCTGGAGTCATCTTTTGCTTTCTGGGCATTATCTGGGAGAGGTCAGCCTCTAAGCTTTGGAAATGGTTTTAGACATTCTCACAATCAAAAAATGCTTGCAAGAGCAGCATGTATGTTGGCGTTCTCGTCGAGAGCCATGGTGGAGAGTTGAAGGCTACGTAGCGGTAACTAGTGTTCATCCACACGAAGTCTTCAATGACTTGATCATTATTGTACCTGGCGAAGTTAAAATCATTCATCTATTCAATCTTTGAAATGCTCATACCACAAATCTCTGCAAGTGCACTGCGTATCGTTGTTCAAGGATCCTGCTGGCAAGTCGTGACATGATGGGGCAGTTTCGTTGTACCAGCCGAGGAAACATTTTGAACCGGAGGTTTCTGAGAAACGGCCTCTGAGATTTGCTTGAGATGACCAATCCTTCCGTTGAAACAAGGCAATAGATGGGAACTCAATTTCATCCTAGATCCTTTGTTAGCGGTTACATCTTAACGCGAAGAATATAACTTACTACCATGTCAATAGTGGTAGTCATAACGTCGTGATTTAATTGAGGGTACCATAACTTCAGATACAAGACGGTGATCAATGGTATCGTGAGCAATACCACAGCAGCAGTGTTTCCGAGGTTAGCGCTATAGGCTTCTATTATCCTTTTAGCTTGTTATTTCCCCTGCGACCTATACACCCACGGTTTTGTCGAAGGGAGATGAAGCTCCACACAGCATACAGCAGAAGACCGGCGGAAGAGAGGATGCCAATGGCCGCCACCGCAAACCATGAAGTATTATCTGGAAATCTCGATACCAGAATCAATATAACGACAAAGGCAACGAAGATGCAGATCATTTGTTGAGCGACCCTCTGCGATGAATTTGTGGAAAAGGGGAGATTCTGTAGCACTCTCCGTTGTAACCGTAGTTCTTTGAGACCGGTGTCAGTCTGTCCACCTTTAGCACTTTCAATATCATTTGTAGATAGAAGACTTCCGAAGCTGTGCATCCCTGTAAGTGTAGGAGTATCGCTAGAAAAAGCCCGGGTGAGAGTTGGCTTTAGAGAAAGTGGGATTGTTGGCGATACCTGCGCAACAGCATGGTGATCTAGCTGCTGTTGGTCCATGGAAAACGTTTCGCCACACACGAGCCTTTGTGTTGTTGAAGAGGGTATTGTGACAGTTTATCGTCACTTTTCACATATTTCGCTTTGCCCTTCACACTTTCAATCATGGAAGGATAGGGAGGTCTATCAAGTATGGATGATATTCGAGATGAAACAGGAGGTGTAGTCCAATGAGCACCGTGTGGTAACTTAAATGCACAACCCTGCAGTGTATGCCAACAGGAATAATACTGCCACAGCTGTGGACTGCATGTGCATTACGTACGCTTTGAATTCAGCGTACCATTTTTAGGGAATCAATTGGCCAGTATAGGGTGTATTATATGCTCTGATATTTCAAGGTTCGAAATTGTTTTGTGGATGATATCATATTATATCACGAACCAATATGTTTAGAATCTATCACGGCACACAGTTTCTATGTCGATCCAGGAGCTGCTCATCGCTTGATATTGAATTTAAATGCTGAAAATCCCGGGATTACGTTAAGCTGGCTCCTAGCACAGCTTCCTCTATTAATTTCTATTGATTATCTAAGTCGGATATAGCCGATCCTGAAACGCCTTCGTTTTGATTTCCGTCCCGCATATCACATCTATCACATCTCTGATTTGTCTGGATTTAACAGAGTCAGCTTTAGAACTGGGTGGCTTTTGAAAAATACCCTCCCTAGATTGTGCAAAAAGGAAACCTTTATCTTTTGGGGTCCATGGTGGATCCTGCTTATGTTTTTAACAGAGTGCGCCGGGGCTATGATGTGATTCGCAGATTTGAGTCAGTACCTGCATCTGCATCTGCAGCATCGGAATCCGCCACTTTGATAATATGGTCACATCGGGTCTCGCCCCCGCATTACAGTGGACAGAGCAAGTATCAAAAGGCTTAAGTGGAAGCAATACCAGAATCTCAAATTGTTAAAGAGGTCGCAATATACCAAGAGTATCGCGTCCGTGGGTTAAGAGCGAATGATCAATATTTAAGGCAGACAGAATTATAATTTCATGCTCAAGCAAAGTGATTGTGAAGAAACTTCAGAAACGGCTGCGGGCATCTTTTGCTTTGCTATGTTAGTCAGCAGATGTCTAGCCCGCATTATAGAAACACAAGTAGGAGGCAGGATGTACTCCTTTAACAGTAGCTTGTCAGATATGACAGCCCCCAAGCCACCGTTATCACCATGCCGTCTGGAAGTTAAGACTAGCCCCTGGGAAACGATAAGGCTGGAACTAAACCGCTCAGGTAGGGTCAATCAATTTTATCAGTGGCTGTTGTGCTCCAACGGTTGGCATCTCGGCATGAGGCTCTGTACCAGAGGAACGGGTGGCCGTTTCCGCCTCAGAAGGAAATTTGACAGGTCATATGCAGTACCCTGCATGCCGATTCCTTTTCAAGATGTCGCACAAAGCCGCATAATATGCTCTACGGGCGATTTCTTATTGGCGAATGTTGGGGATATTAAGGACATGGCTGGCCAACTCAACCTAAAGCAGTGGTGAGAGTTTGATTTTTAATATCGGGTAAGCTCAGCTACCTCCTGAATCCACTCGATTAGGAAGGATAATGTCATGCCGGATATCCTAGGAAGCTGGGGTCCAAAACTGTAAACATATGCCAGCATATCCCATGTAATTCTCCAAAATATCCTTGAAAAGGATTTGCGTCTTACGGGAACTTTTGGTAGTGATCTTTGCGGCTTCTAGATTTTGTAAAGTAGCGTAGACAGAAAGATAATCCTCTCAAGGTATTTATCAACAAGGCCCCAGATCTAAACGTTCTAATCTTCCGAAATAACTCCTTCACAAAGCTTAATTCATCAGCAATGGTAGCTCAGCATTTCAGCATCCTCATCCTCATCCTCACGCTGTTAATTCTGCAAGGAACAGCCAATACGGTTTGGATCAATTTGGTTCCTGAATACAGCTCTTTATCTCCATGTGCTATGAACCCTGTTAGCAGTATCGTTCGAGGAATGGTCAAATACTGTGGTGCAAAGGAATACACGACGTACAGCTGTTTCTGCACAGACAGCTCCAGCGAGGTCAACTCTCTTATATCGCAGGCTGTTAAACAAAAATGTGGCCTGGATTCACAAGCAAGCTCTGCTATGGATGTGTTTCATGCGTATTGCGAAGTCGGCACAATCACGAACCAAGCAATCCCTACTGCTACCCCTTGTAGGTCTATAGTTCTTAAGATAACCTAAGAAGCCCGCTGATTCATTAAGCAACTAACACCTCCAATATCGTATATCCCACAAGCGCCGCGCCGTCGCCCGCGAACACCGCGTCATCTTCTCAGCCGTCGCAAACATCAAGAATAACAATGCCACCGCCTCCTGGACATTTTAGCTTGGCAACGCAATCGATACCAAATTCAAGTCTGTTTCTGAGCTTCTTGGTAATATTTTGTGTAGCGGTAGCCATATAGTGGTGGTGTTCGGGTTTCTATTTTATACGAATAAGTATTTGTTCAATGGTGAAATGTATGTGGTCGGAGAGAAATGCGCTTAAAGTATTTGAAAAATTAGATAATATATGTGATTTCTTTTGAATTTATCCCGCATTTAATGTGTTCCGAATTGGGTCACTCATGTGGATATGGCGCCCCGGCGATTTGCTTGAGGCAAGTAACATTATATATATATTTTAGACGACACTCAGCAGTTCAAATGTAAAAATTTGAAGGATATCTGGGAGTGGACCGAAGCAAGGAACATAACGGGCGACTACCCACGCAGTCTGAAAAGCTTGGGAAAGGACGGAAGTAGATCTGACGCGGGCGGAGTTGCCGATCATTATTCCTCGAGCATAGTTACCTCCAAGCCAATCCTTTCAGCTACCACTTTGCTAACCCATGTAGCCAATGCATGTAGCTAACCTCTCAAGTTAATCCCTCAAGCTAACCCCTCTAGCTAACCTACTTTGCAATGAGCCATTTTCAATCACAGGAGAAATGTTGATGAAGTTTGTGATAGTCGTTGATTGATAGATGCTGCAAGGGGACCGTGTTGCTTAGATTTCATTATGAAGCTCTACAAATGGAATATTAAACATCAAACAAAGAACCCATGCACAAGGTCATCTGGACAAATAGGAATTATAACGATTTCAAAGCAGGATTATTTCTATCTGAGCTAGGCTATAAGTCTATCATTTCTTTAGCCAAACTTCCACAAATCCATGTCGCATAGGCCGATGCATAGGCTTAGATTGACACCCATCCACCGAATGACCTTGCTGGCCGCATATTTCACGTTCGGTGTCAACTGGAGAAGGAAATCTAATTCGAGCCTCTGACGCTTTAGCATATGGACGGGGAGGAAATAACGCTTACTAGCTTCTTCGCACCCGTGATAATTCCAACAGGAAATACCATGGAAAGCTCGTCAATGCAATTAAACGACGAGACAGAAGAATATTTGACGATGTCAACCATAACTCGGAAGCTCAGGGCGGGGTTCTGTTCCGTTCTGTATAATGCGAGACGTGCAAGGGACTACTTGACACTGGGAATGCATAATGAGTGAAGGTTGCATGAGTGGGATATCTATCCCGCTTGGGACTGATGTGCTAGGAAATATGGAATATCGAGAGCTCAGTTGAAGCCCTTTAGGCAGATTCACAAGTTAAGATTGAGCTTTGATTTACAAATTGATGGCTTGTGGTGGGGCATTTAAATACAATAGTTAAGCGAGAATAAAAAGGGGGCAGTAACATTGTTGCCTTACAAGCCAGGTCGACAGCCTCGCCATATCAGACGATTGATTCACTGCCAGGCCTCTCTTGAAGAGCTAAAGGACCCTTCCTTCCGAAAAACTTCATCTCCAAGTTTCTGTTAACGGCAGACATCAAATTCTTTTCCCAACCAGCCTTATTTCCAAAAGCTCGCAACATCCCAAACACATAATCCTACTCCTTTTACGACCTGTCCAAGAACTCAAGATGATGTCTTCGAGTCAGCGCAACAAGCATAACGCGATCACCAAGCGTGGTGGTGCTCGTCGCAAGGCTGAAAAGGCGAACTCGAATACCCAAGTCCCGTCCACCACTAGAGCAGAACGAGCAGCTCGTCGTAATCAGATGCAAATCGAAAGAGAAGAGGATGCTCGGCGAGATTTTCTACTCCCTTCTCCACCAAATCGACGAGTTAATAAGGTTTGCCCAATCGCTGCCCATCGGATCCCACCTCTTCGCCGAGTGAGTTTGAGAGTTAAAACAGCCAATGGGGAACGCACCACTATCGCTGTGGCCTCACCACAAGAGCTCGCCGACTCGATTAATACTTATGCTAAGAAACACGGCTACTTCCCGAGATTTTATGAGTATTTTGGTGTGGCAGTACCACGAGGAGAGGTTACTGTCGAAGAGATAGAGGATAATATCGTTGGTGATAAACGCCGGGATGCCTACGTAGCCCAAGCTAAGAAGGATAAGGCTGAGGCAGAGGAGAGAGCGAGGGAGGAAGAGTTAGTGCAAAGCCTAGAGAAGGCGGCCCATGAATCGCCTTTAAGAGACTATCCCGGTCTGCGACTCTACTATGACGATCTCAGGAAGAATATTGGTAAGCGCTACACAGGAGATATCTTTTTGATGCTAATTCATGTTACAGATGAATGGGAGTTCAAGCCAGTCCGTAATGATGGCAAAATCAGTTTCATGGACACTGCCTGCCAAGCGATCACTGATGCCTTTAACTCTGTTCGAGAGGCTACAGAGCGGGATGAAGAATATCGCATTACACCTGAAGAGATGCAAGGTCTCCTTTATGACAGGGCTTTTAAAGATGATCTCATCCGCACTGACGCCTTCCAGGTTTATCTGAATAACCAAACACCGGAGGTTCGATCAAAGCTTTGGCAGAAAGACGAAATGACGGATGAGCATCTCCTAGCGATGCTAAACATGAAGCTCGCAGCTGACAATTACAAGGAGAATTATCAGCTTGGGGTCATTGTTCTCCGAAGCCTAACGCAAGTTGAGAGAGCCTACGTGAAGACGCCTTCGAATTCAACTAAGCAGGGAACAATCATGTGGGTAGTGGACGCTAAGAAAGTGTATGAAGGCGCACCAAGCTGTGAAGCAATCGGCCGATGGGAGGCACTAGGGGATCTTTTTGCGACTACCAGCCGTCCGGACCGTCTGAGAGACCCTCTCTGGTTTAGAATGTTCAAAAGCCGCGAGCTTAATCCCAACGGTACCTATCTTAGTGAACTGGACGAAGAGATCCGCATCGAAAAGCAACTTTATCAGAGGCTTCGCGAGGAAGCTGAGGCTGGTACGTTGAGTCGGCAGCTGAGATATATAGAACCGGGGCCTATTACCAAAGAAAAAGAGATGTTGAATAAACTAAGTATGGTCCGTGGTGTAGAGGGTTATCTAGATCAACTCTATGAGGCTATTAGTAAGAGTTGCCGCCTAATCGGAATCATTTCATGACTAATATACGACATTAGGCATACGCCGTTTTACTCCTATAAATGAACACGACAATACAGCCTCGAGTTCTTTTCAGGCACTAGCAGCCGGCTTGAATTCGAGGCGCTTGGCTAACGGTGACCAAAGAGACGCTGTTAGCTGGCGCGATATGCAGAATACCATGTTTGAAGAGGGTACTTTCAAAACAAGCCAGCACTTCTCAGACTACTTGGGCCAGTTTGAAGATGGATCGATGAGACTAGAGAGTCTCATGTCCACCCATTGCATTAACGCAGATCATCTTACAGCTACGTTACATATACATAATGACAACTGCAAGGAAGAGAGATTTCGGCTCGGGATAATTGCGCTGAATAACGAAAATCAGATCGCTGCCGTTGGTATCAAGTCTGGGGATGCATACACCGAAGATACGCCGATAGTTTGGGTCATACGAAAGCGCGGTCTGCCAGACAGCGGATCTAGATATTGTTGGGAGGCCCTAGGAATTCCCAATCTGGCATCAGTCGACGGACCTCAGAATCAACTTCAAAGGCATTCTGAATGGTTCCAGAATCTACAAATAGCCTTAACACAGCATTCTTCTTCAGCAACACGACGGTATGAAAGTGTTGTTGGCTCTTCTAATTCAAATCACAAGAGAAATATGGACGTGGCTGCAAGTTCTGCTTCTCAAAAGAGGCTCCGAATCAATTATACGCATGGCCAATCTGCTGATGATACCGGAGAGCAGCAGGATGCCGAGAAAGCTTCTGAGCTGCACGGTCTTGAGAGCCCTCGTACAGGTCGCATGAGAGGAAGTGCGAGACCTCTAGAACCACCAAAAGACTCGTAACAACCTGTGACTGAGCATCCATGCATCTGTGTCTCTCTAAAGCGCAAGGCACCCGGTGACGATGAGGAGGAGTCTCTGTCACGGAAGCGATCACGAGTTTCTCCCTCTCCTTCACCATCACTTTCAGAGGTCGAGTTAGAGGACATGTTAGCAGAGAGCTTGCCTGAAAAACAGGCTCATGTCAGCGCTCTCCTCGCTAGACTTAACAAAATTCTACAGGGTTCACCTGCATCATTGCTAGCAGCAAAGGCTACACAGGATCCACCTGTTCAAGAGAAATCTACGGCACAAGCTACTCAACATCCTGAGGCACAGAGTTCATCTCAAGTCTCGACATCTAAGCGCAAGGCAGAGTTTAGCCATGATGATGAACAGCAAATTGCTCCAGCCTCCAAGCGTCAACGCAGTTCGGAGGCTCAAGAGGTCCTCACTCCCTCTTTATCAGGGTTCTCTGGCTCGCCTCTGTGTCAACCATCAAAGCCAGCTGTTCACCAACCCCCCACCGGCAATCCAGGCAATCAAGAAGACGCTATGTCTTATCGGTCTCAGCATGAGGCATCCTCTTCACCCCCCAGCAGCCCCCATTCATCCTCCACAGCACGGCCGCTCATGCCTTCTCAAGGAGCCCGTCCAGAGTCTCCAGCTCCCCAAAACCCCCTCTCACAGGAGCGGTCCCGTGGAAGAGTCGCATCGCAACCCCTCCGTCATACTTCACATGGGACCGCGCAGGCTACGCAAGCAGCCGCCGCCTCGCGGACGCCTCGGGCCTCGGAACCAGCTGCTTCGCAGCCACCCGCTCAAGCACCGCAAGGAGCCGCCCCCGAGCAGCCATCACAAGCCGCATGGGGCAGCTCCACCGCATTCCTCGACAAGTACCAGCGCTGGAGATGCCCCTGAGCCCGCTCCGTCCTCGCCCTTCAGAATCCTGTATCGAGTAGACAACAAAAGCCGTGTCTGATCCCACGAACAATCAGAACGATTCTTTCGTCGCCAGAGAGCCGCGAAATACAAAAATATAAACCAAAAAAAATTCACGTGGTGGTGGTTGTCCGGCAAGATGTGGCGGTGTGTGAGAGAGCATTTGCTGTTATGCTTGTTCATCCGGTCAACGTGCGCCCCCTAAGACGGGTTGAAGCCGTGATCTGGATAGCGAGCGAGCGCGCGGAGGAGAGACGACGGGGCAGCGTGTCGTAGTCTAGAAATTATGTGGCCCAGCTTGCAGTTACGGCCCTGTCACGTACGCAGCGTCCTGTAACGGAGGTAGCTTTTGTTCTGCTGGTGTTTCATCGGGAGAGAACGGTATGGTATGACATTGTGGCGCCTAGGAGTAGGTAGCCTGGTTATGCTATTCCGCGGGGGAGGGAGGGAGGGAGTTGAGTTGAGTTGAATGTATGCTCCGGCCTGGAGAGGGAATGCGGTTGATATTGTGGCACCTTATGGTAGCTTGGTCACCCCGTCCACTTCGTAAAGTTGGAAAGGGTCAGTGTGATATTGTGGCGCCTATGGGTAGGTAGCCTGATCATGCACCCCTTTTAGCAGTAGGCACGGTACGGCAATTCAATCTTAAAATACGAATTTGGGCTATGATTCTGATCCTATACGTGCGCCGTTGTTCTTGTAGTTAGCGTATTTGCTTATATTCATCATCAGGCCAGCGGAGATGGATGGAAATTATTCAGCGTATTTGTGCGTGAAATCGCTAAGATATAAAACGTACATATCGTCCTATAGAAGCATGCTCAAGCTTAATGGGGAACTGAGAGTAAATTATATTGAACAAAGGCAGATTTATCTGTTCAGAGGAAGCTAGCTGGCATTTGTGAGTTATGATAGTTAGGAAATCTTGTTTTGTGATGTTTGACCCGCCACTTGACGAATGTCAATGGACATATTAAGACCAGCCTGGTGCCAATCCACCGCCTGATATTATCCATTGGTATATAAACAACCGTATCAGCTTTGCGCTGGACATAAGGAGGATCTTGTATGCCATAGCTAGCCGCAAGGTCGAGGTGCGGGACACCGTAAGCTGGATTATGAGAATCTGGGAATGTATGTGAGCCACCTAACCAATCGCATGCATAAAGCCATCACAGCCTAGACAGCGGCAGTTTTAAATTAGAAGGTTTAAGATGCAAAATGTAAGTTACGAGTATGATTGGATATGCTTAATGGTATCTTTTATCAAACGCCTTTAATGCCTATGCCTATGCCCATGCCATTACTGATGAATCGATGAACGCCTCGCTCAATGCTTAACGAAAACAACGCCGAAAAATGCTCAAAGCCAAATCCACTTCCGTCTTCGATTTTCGCACCAGCTCACATCTTCAACGAGGGCCCAATGCTTGCAAACCACGCGCATTTATCCAGAAACTCCTTCGGCGTATCCTCGACTTTATTATTCTTCACACCGTTCTTGAAGTGGATCTTCTTCTGCCCATTACTTGCGCTGAATTTCTCCCATACCGGCGCATCTTTCTCCTTCAACGTGTTCGGATCATGCGTACGGATGAAACTCGCGTAATACTTGCTCATCACAGGAATCTGATCTTTATCTGCAGCGTTGGCAGTAGTTCCCCAGATAGAATCGACATCTGCACAGTGTGGAACACCAATTCCAGAGCCAGTATTCTCGGGTTTGAGGACGTCCCAGTGGTAATGCCAGGAGGAGTTGGAGGCGGCTGCAACAACTTGCGAGAGGAAAAGCCCCGGGCAGTTGTAACGCATCTCGCCGTATGCATTAGCAGTGGCGCGCCAGAAGGAGCCTTTATTAGGGAATTGCTCGGCTTTGGGATAGTAGCCGTCGATCTTGGCGAGGTGTTCGGGGGTTAGCTTTATGTAGTTTGCTTTAAGGAAGGTGTTCATTTCTGCGGCTGAATTGATACCAGATGGGGTAAAGATTGTGCCTTCGTTGGTGTCGGATCTATATCAAGTTAGTGGGCTGAAGAAAGGAAGGAGGGAAGGAGTCGTACCCAAAGATGGTAGGGACTTTGATGAAATTCCCATCCTGGAAGGCTTTATAGGTGTAATCCATAGTGAAATCGCCGTCGACGACATTCGAATACATGAACAATGGCGCCTGTGTCTCACCCGGGTGAGGACCTTGAAGGTTGATCTTGACGAGGTCATCGATTGACAATTCTTGCAGACATTTGAAGCTGTCTACCGTTGCTCCTGCGTTCTTGGCTTGGTCACACTTGGCGCGCTTGATGAGGGCATCATATTGGTACTGTGACTCATCGACGGTGAGCTGCATGCCAAAGGAATTGCTGTGGCCGACTGCTGCGTGGAAGAGTCCGTCATCGCGTCCTCCGTAGGCCATGAGGTGCAAGTTGACAGAAGCTGCGCCTGCAGAAGCTCCTCCGATGGTCACACGTTCTGGGTCACCACCAAACTATTCCAGTTAGCAGCCACATAAGTATGATGAAGGATGTAGAACTTACTTTGGAGATGTGCTTCTGCACCCACTGCAAGGCGAAGCGCTGGTCGAGATTTCCCACATTGAGATTACCCCCGGCTTTGACTTCTTTGCTGGCCAAAAACCCAAAGACACCAACACGGTAATTCAGCGTCACCACGACCATGTCACCTTCTGCTGCGGCAATGAGGTTGGTACCATTCATATGTGGGCTGGCATTGTTGTTGAGCCCACCTCCTTGAATGTAGAAGTAGACGGGACGTAGTTTAGATCTGTCTTGTGGCGCCCAGATATTCAGGAATAGACAATCCTCGTCTGCACCAGCAGTTTTGCTCGTGGAAGGCGTTGGGAGGCAAAAGGCTCCCCACTATCTCCTGTCAGCTATGTAACTGCGCAAATCCCCAAGACTCAACTTACCTTGTTAGCTTGCTGGAGATCCTTGGTATCTTTTGGTTCTTGCGGCGCCTTAAATCGCAATTCCTTGGTGGGAGGTTGAGCATATCTCACGCCAAGCCATTCATAGATACCATTTAAAGTATTACCTTGAAAGGTCGAGTAACCCACATCCACGGTCGGACCTTGAAGTTTTTCAGTAGGTTTGCCCGCTGGAATGGCACCGGTGAGGGTGAGGGGGACCAGGATGATTATTGGAATTAACATTATGAGGGCGACCATCAGCCAAAATTTCCACGAACGGGTTTTTAAGTAATTTTGGAGATAACGAAGCCGCTTCCATCTCGAGGGCTGCTCTACAGGATATATAGGTCGGCTGGTCTCCTCGGAAGCGGGTGACTTGAGTGAATCATGGTAGCTGGCCAACCCTTCCTCGAGGAGCGAGGCAGGAATGTCAGCCTTGCTGCCAATTGATAATACAGGTGCCACCCCCTGGCCACCACCCGGCTTGGCGACCGGGCTGAGCAATGAGGATGATTCCATGGTCGATGGGTCTTGATATGATTGGTGGACCTGGACAAGGCTGCCAATGGTTCCTGGGGATCTTTTCTTCAATATCCAGCTTCTGTGCTACTGCTGTTGCTGCTGCTGTTGCTGGTCATTCATGGGAGGAAAATACTACCCAATGGTCCAGTCTCCGCGCGGGGTTTGGTGCTGGTGATACTGTTAGTTTTGCTCATTGTGCATTTCAGTAGTTGATCAACATACTCAGCAGATCGAATTCATGGTGGTTTGTAAGTGCTCACACGATGCCGTGCATCGACCAGAATCCGGGGTAAGTAAAAGCTTCGCTGTTTTGCAGGCTCAACGCCAATCACAATCCTCACGTGCAGTAACCGAAATGCTTGACGCAATAGACGAGAAATGGACGGGGGTTATTGTTGTTGTTGTTGTTGTGCAGGAAGTGTTGGCAGTGGTGGAGCACATCACACATAGAGGAATGGGGGGGAGGGAGGGAATGTCTTTTTATCATGTATGAGCGAGCCGGCGAGGTCAAGTGGATGCCAACTAGGCACAGCCATTATTTACGATGCTTGCCCCCAAGTACCGTGCCAGAAACATCTAGATTGACAAAGGTCTGCATACTCATGCTCTCTAGCTGACTGCATACGGCACAGTCACAATGCTCCCGGTGTTTTTCAGGCAGCAAATCTTTTTTTTTTTTACGGTCCGGTCCACTGAAATCATTGGTCCTAGTCTTCGTGATACGCTTATGTCATGGCCAATGCTTCTATGTTCTAGGCTTCAATAGGCTGGAGCGTAAGGCCCTTTAGTGCCAAGCTTCAGGGCCTAGATTG
This sequence comes from Chalara sp. BL73, assembly GCA_918026815.1. Taxonomy (NCBI): domain Eukaryota; kingdom Fungi; phylum Ascomycota; class Leotiomycetes; order Helotiales; genus Chalara; species Chalara sp. BL73. The sequence continues at coordinate 401,246 of CAKJVC010000066.1, read as the reverse complement.
ACATCTACCATGTTCATTCTTCGTATCACCAAACTTGCGGCCATTATTGCCTCATCCCCCATTGAAGAAGTCTCCGCTCTGGTCGCCGAAAACCTCGTGTTCTTTATCGTGACTACTTATTGGGTCCGTCGCTAGTCAGTCATACTACGCTCGTCTGGCTACTGGGACTGCTTCTATTGTACAGACGTTCTTCTACCTGGCGTTTGATGCGAGCCTATTCCCGTTTTATTGTTATAATAATCAAAACTTCCCCGACGAAACCACCATTCTTTGATCTTTGACCCTCGTGAAGATTTGTGCTAGCATTGGTACCACTACGTGGGATCGACCGCCGGATCTACGCTCCAGTGATCATATTACGCTTGTGAAGAATCCGGCTTTCCCCTCCTCCTGGTGTAACAAAATATTTATTCGCGTTTACGACCGACTGTGCATGTGCACAGATAAATTGTGGTGATGGAAAGGCATTCCTGTTTGCTGAAACTGCGTGCTGGTGATAGGCTTGCAATAGGGCTGCATCGCATCATTCTTGCGGCGCGGAAAGAATTTCAACTTTATTCATTTTTCTTAAGCTAGATGGTCACATCCACCCACCCACCCCCAGCCCGCGGAAACCCATCATTCCTCGTCCTCCTCCCAAATCCTTGTTGGGCTTACCGCCGGGCTGGTCTTGATCTTAGGACGACTCTTGAACACGCTCTCGTAATCAGGGTCGCTCGCAATCAGCACCTCTGGATCGAGGCTCGGCGTCACCTGCTCCTCTTCCACCCTGGGAAAATAGCTCGATTCTCTTTGTTTCTTCTTCGCATCTTTCATGCTTCTTCTGCGTTCGAGTTGTGCTTTCTTCTGCGCCGCCTCGAATCCAACCATACTTTTACGGGTGCGCGAGATGAGGTCGGCGTGTTTCTCTTCGTCAACATCTTGTGTAAATTGCTGAGAAGAACGTCGATTGGGCTTGATGGAGAGACGGGTTAGATCCGGGAGATCGTCCAGCTCATCGAACTTCGAATGGGTGGCGCGAGACATAGAGAGTCTGGTGCGCTCAGCCAGGGATAGAGTATGGCGTGGTTTCTTGGGTGATGGTGATGCTGCAGAGACAGAGTTCAGAATCTGGTCTGCGAGATCTGATTCCTCGCTCTGGACAGGCTTGAGAGGTGGAAGAGGAGATGGCGTGCGGGATGGTGATCGGAGAGAAACCAGCCGCTCGCTCCTATCGGAACTGGAGGGTTTGGGCCGTATGGCGTCTTGTCGATTCATATTGGGGGGCGAAGTAGATAGCTCTGATAGCAACTCTTTAGGATGAGTGTGGGATATTTCGGGCTGGTATCGGGATCTCAAAGGCTCTCTTATCGGACTGCGAACAGCTCTTTCAATGACTGCTGGTAAGACCTCATCTAGTTCGCCTGCTGATGACCACTCATCTGGGTCTGGGATTGTCTCAGTCTGAGGTATCGGGAATGCCTCAAGAGGTGATTCCGGTGCAGGCGAGCTTTCGAGGCGAGATTTTGCTGCCTCTGGTATAATGGATTGTTTCGTAGGTGAGCGTTTCATTGGCTTGAGGTTGCCAACATTTTTCAGCTCAGCCTTCATATTCTCTATGATCCGCGTATATTCTTCTAAAGATGCCGTCCACGTCTCGTCTGGACATGTCTCCAGCTCAGTTCGCGAAACCTGCAAAGTCTGATGTTTCGTAAAACCTAGGTCAATGTTCTTCTTGGCTATAGCAGTAGGGTTCTCTTTCTTTGTAGGCGAAATACCATTGTTGGTCAAAGTCTTCCTAAAACTCTGCCATCGGGCTAGACGTGCATCCTGATCTCGAATCCTCGTCTCCAGCTGTTCCAAAAGGCCAACCTGCTTTTTGGCCTCTAAATCTCCTATACTGCCACGCTCAACGTGCCTCCATACGCGATCAAACGAGGTGCCCAGCACGCCATCCGTATTAATTGTATTATCGCCATATAAAATAGTGTCTAGCCAGCCATCTGCGCCTGACCAATTTTTCCGCACCTGATCTTGTAGTTCTCTGATGTCCCTCGTAGAAAGATTATTTTGAGCTCCATTTGCATCTACAACCTCCTTTAACTGTTCATGTCTTCGTGCAATTCTCCGCTCATCAAGATCCAAGAGGTCTGAGAAATCCTTATATCGTGCTCGCGAAGCATTTTTATTACGGAGGTGCTTGTTCAGCGATACTTTATGAGCCAGGATCAACGCAGTTAGCACAGACCGCTCTCCAGAGTAAGAAAAGTTCTCAAAAGCCAGTTGTTGTGCGTGCGCTTGTTTTCCTGCTTCAGTCTCTTGAAGCACTCTTTTAAGTACCGCATTAGAAAATACAGCCAATATCTCTTCCAGTCTATCGCCTTTGCATTCGTCCAGCATCGTTTTCCTTAGCAACACTTCTCGTCCTAACACACCTGTTTTCTTGGTTTGTTCTAGGCATCGTAAGAGCGCTGCGCGAAGATTGAGTGATTGCAGAGGCTCGAGGGGTGGAAAGAATGGTTGGAGTTTCTAAATGAGTTAGCACCTCTGCTCCATAGCAAAATACGTTAAAGGGAAGAGGTACATCTCGAGCCTCTTCCGGATCCCAGATGCAGAACAGCTGGTATAACGCCCATTCTACACATTGTATTCGCCTTTTCTGGTCTTTCGTCGAGAACGTCGAGGCTGTGATATTTGGCCAGTCATCTTGTAAATCTAGGTCGAGTAATCGCAAATTTGTGAGGAAGAGCTGGATGCTTGAAGGTCCAGGGAGGGGCAATGAAGTGCTTGTTGTCGGAGGCTTAAGATTGAGTGTGTTCGAGCGCAGAGTGCGGGACCTGCTGTGCGCAGTGTTGCTTATTGCTGAGGCCATTCTAAGATTTTTGTATCTTTGCTAGAGATGACTACATACTATGATATTTTTATTGTATATGGAACTGTTGAAACATTTGTTTGCGGGTAAACAAATGCGAATAGCCTCACCGCGGAAACGGAGTGACGGCCGCACTGTTGCCCCACTCCGCTTCCGCACTTGGACAGAAGCTTAAATCTATTCTTGTCTCGCTATCTACTTCGTATCCCAAGGGACCAACTTTTTACAATAACGAAAACCATTCGCCAGCTTTGCTGCTCACACGGGTACCGAGCTGGAATTTCGAAATTGCAAATTGCAACAATCAATGCATCTTGGGATTGGCGAGCCACCCTGGTCATCATCCTAAGGCTGAGCCTCATCAAGGATTAATATATTTTTATCGCAGGATCTTCGACGTGCAACAATTTTTTGATCTTGGCCAATGAACCACTCTATTTGGTCGAAAATTTAATTTAAGTGTCGGGTGTTCAGAGCAGCCCAAAGTGCTTTTTGAGTGGATTTGTAGAAGTTTCAAGTAAGAAGTTCTCGATCCTGTTGCGGAAATGGTCAACTTTCATTCATAGTTGGCAGATCTTTGCAAGGTTGTTGCCATGTTCCTCACCAATTGTAGATTTCAACTGTGTTTGGTATCTCTTATACCATATTCTCGATACCCCCCTGATCAAAGCTTCGATTTATGTATTGCGTCCCGGTCAAGCCTTTACCTCTCGTCTTCTATACTTATCGCCGCTAATCTTCTACAGCATTGCGCAGAAAGTTCTATTAGCAACGTCTTTAATTATTTGATTCTTCGTACCTTTGGGTTGTTCAACATCATCCTTCTCTAAGATACTCATTAACGTCGTCCATCTGTGACCAGTTGCATAGCCTAAACTAGCTTTTGTGGGTATTGTAGATAGTTTTCTAAGGAACGATCAATACAGTAATAAAGGGGATGCATAGCACTTTACGTTCTACTTTGTTTTGGCTTGGCTCATATCCAGCCATGCAAGTTCGCCAGAGCGACACAGTCTATATCTGCACTTGTCTCCGGCCTCAGTGATGATACCAGAGCGTTTGGCCTGCATCATGGGCTGCCCGAGGAGTACCATATCGCGGGACGAGGGGTCGCAGTATATCTTTCCATATTATGCCATTATGTTAGCAAGAAGCTTACTGCCACGAGCTTCGGATATATTGTTATGGATCTCGTTGTATGCCTTGCCATTTCCGTTTTCGAGTGCCTTGCCATTTCCCTCTTATTGCGCTTGTGGCACTGTCGAGGTGGTTTGGTTCACAACCGCGGCTTTGTCGAAAGGCATTGAGACATTTCATACCCTACTTCACACCGATGAAATCGCATTATAGGCTATGCGACTACTCTTTGAGATCATATATTTAGCTTTGAGCTCTCTGTGGCACATTGATTCAAAGACTCTAGTGCGCCGAAATACCGTAAACTCATTTTGGTAGCGAACTAGCTACAATCTGGACAGATAAATATACTATCACCATGCTCACGGGACTGGTATCCAGAGTAAATTTATCTCTTTGCGAGCACTCCAAGAGCTCTACATCCTATATGTGCATTAGGTAGAAGGCCTCCAGGCAATCTCAGATAATTATATAGAGAGATGTGGGGGCTGAGATTCCCAAAATTGTCTCAAAGTCTCAATGATATTGTTAGCTAGAGCCATCCTCAGTATCTCTAGGAATATCTGGGCCGGTTTTGTCGCGGAAGGCTCGACTCCAGCTTTCCCCTCGCATATCAAAGAGGCTCCATCAGTTAGTAATGAATAAAAGTCTTGATGATCCACGCTCCTCCCGTGAATTGACTTGTAGATTATGATCTGGATATCACTGTGGCATTAGGAATACTATATTGCGTGCGCATTATTCTGTGCTTATGAAGAGTTTCGATTTCCTTTCTCTGGGCAGATGTAATGATTGTAAGCAGGTACCCGAAGTAGGATGCATAACTCCGATGATTCAAACCGATATTTGCTCGCTATTTAAAGCCAAGGGCCTGCCGACGTCTATAAGGTACTGATAAAAACTCTGTTGCTTCATGGCATGCCACAGGCCGCACTCAAAATGACTTCCTTTGAGATCCAGCAAACTATGGAACCATAATATTCCATGGAACTTTCAAGGTGCAACACTTACTACAATGTAGATCCAGTTTTGCGGTCCTTAACTTGTATCAAAAGTAGTCGGATAGCTGCTGCAAACGCTAGGACGTCTGCAGTTGCCAACGCATATTGAAGTATTCCATATTCTCACCTCCATCATACACGAGTGATACCAAGGGAAGAAGAAAGAGGGTAGATACAGAAGGCATCTGTTATGCCTTAACTCACATCAAATTGTAGCTGGTAAGGCTCATCATCTATGGTGCCGGCACAAAGCCGAGTCATTAGAATACATATCTAAATCCAAGGAACTACTAAACGAAGCGGCGGAATCACCTGCATTCCGGCCAATGAAAGAAAATGTTTGAGACGGTGAGATGGCAGAGGCGAATCTAGAAGAGAACCAGCGCTACCGGCTGGATCGGTGTTGGCCAGCATCAATCAATGCTCCCGTGTAGTCCTGTTCCTCAGAAAATCCACTTCCTATCGTTCGGTTGCTGTTTGTTGCATATGTCGAAACGTATTTGGTACCAGATCTAGCCATACCGTATAGCCAATCCACCGGATAGAGATGGGTAATCTTCGGACGAGCTTCATATGTAATAAATTCTGTAGTTGTAAATGATTGGGGAACTTACCACCCGAATTCCAATAAAAATAATGTGAGCTGCAAAGTTCCGGGCAGAAGTAGTGCAACATTTTAAACATCGTGAATGAGTTTAAGACTGATGTTGACTCAATTGGAAGGAGGTGCGTCCAGCTGCTGCTCTTGTGTCCAAAGTCCCAAATAGGGCAAGAACGTACTCGACATTCAATATTGAATATTGAATATTCACACTTGAGCAAGCAGCAAGTTGCATTGAAGAGTCTCCATCCAGAAACAGATTCTCTATTAAAGTGCAATCATTCTATCTTGGAGAGAACCCTCGATCAAATTATTGGGAAGGGCCTCATCAGCCTCGAGTTGCCCTTTGAAAGATGGCACCGACCTCAGTTGAACACCTGAATTTGGCATGGAGAGTGAGTGATGTAAGCATTCCTGCTCAGATCTAATCCAAAAGAAAGAAAATGCTCCTACTAACACCTATCGACCTAAAGATCGTTTACATGTCAATCATGGGAGTCTTGTTCCTGATGGCTCTACTTGAGTGGGCCTTGTGGCTGTTATCTTGGTGGTACTGCCTGGCTAAAGCATACCAAAAAGCAGAAGATTGGTCTGTAAAGGTGCTCGTCTTCATTATGGGGGCTGTCTTCACGCTTGTTCGGTATGTCCCCGTTGCTGAAATATAATTACTTTACTAACTTGATCTCGTCAGACTTATGTTTCTACCGATTATGGTAGTTACGCTCCCATTACCAGATGCTATTACTGCTTACTTTCCAAGCAAGGCCGTATACATTTTCCAGATGATTGGTTTTGTATCGTTCCTTGTTATGTTAACAGTTCCGACGCTCATATGTCTCTATCACCTGATCACTCGTTCCATTGGTCGATCAAAGCGCATTGCACAACTTCTAGATGAGCACTCAGCTCCCACTGTCCTTGTTGTAATGCCATGTTACAATGAACTACCAGAAGTTCTACTCAACGCAATTGACTCGGTGGCAGACAGTGACTATCCCGCATCTCGCCTGGCTGTCTACTTGTCGTTTGATGGTGATCAGCAAAACGAACTTTATTTGAATACGATCAGAATGTTAGGTGTCAAGCTATTGCCCGACTTTCGCTATCCCTCGAGCTTGAAGATTGGCTACCCGAATTCCCGAGGCCACAAGGTTGAGATCATAGTCTCTCGGTTTGAACATGGAGGGAAGAGAAAGTGTCAGAAAAACACTTTCGAGGTCATTCAGCGACATTACGAAGCCAATCTTCAGCGCAGCGACAACTATTTTCTTCTGTTTATCGATTCTGACTGTATCTTGGACCAGTATTGCATTCAGAACCTCATGTATGATATGCATTTGAGCCCCGGCAATAAGCGAAATATGCTGGCGATGACTGGTGTTATTACGTCAACTACCAAGTCTCATTCTCTCCTAACCCTCGTTCAAGACATTGAGTACGTTCATGGCCAGCTCATGGAGCGGACAGTGGAGTCCGTCTGTGGCACGGTGACTTGTTTACCAGGGGCTCTAACTATGCTGCGTCTCTCAGCCCTACGAAAGATGGCGCCGTACTATTTCGGCAACAAGGTAGAGCACTGTAAGGATATGTTTGATTTTGGCAAATGTCATTTGGGCGAGGACCGATGGCTTACCCATCTCCTCATGATTGGAGCCAAGAAGTCATACCAAATTCAAATGTGCACGTCTGCCTTTTGCAAAACGGAGGCTGTTCAAACCTTCTCATCCTTAACTAAGCAACGCCGCCGATGGTTCTTGGGCTTTATTACCAATGAAGTCTGCATGATGACTGATATCCGGATCTGGCGAAAATACACTGCTCTATGTGTACTTCGGCTTCTTACAGCTGTTATTCGGACGACGTCTTTCCTTTTTTTTACTATGATGATTGCCCTGATGACTACCTCCAAGAATGCCACCGAGCTTCCCCTTCAGTATATGGCAATTTCGTACGGTCTCCTTTGGTTGTTCATGTCATTCTTCGCTCTTAAGATGGGTCGGTACAAGCTCTTTCTGTATCCGTTGATGGCGATCATTAACCCTTTCTTCAACTGGTACTATTTGTAAGTGTTCCTTTGAGAGAACTATTCATAGACTAAGTGAATATCAGGGTGAATGCTGTTTTTACCGCTGGTCAAAGGACATGGGGAGGGCCTAGAGCTGACGCAGGAAAGGCTGATGCAACAAATACGCCTGAGGCGGTCGTTGAGCGTGCTGAAAAATTGGGCGATGATCTAAACATTGTGCCTGAGACTTTCGTCAAGGATGATATCGACGCAGTTCCCCTCCAGCCTCCAGGACGTATTGAGGGACGGTTCACAGCCGCCGAGCTTCTCCCTAATGGTTTGTATCGTCAATCAGTTCCGTCAATGCTCGATCTCGGTGGGATTTCATCATTGATAGAACTTGGAGGACAACGCATTCAGCGCGGATACTCATTTGACAGCAATGATTCAATCCTCATGCCACGTCGAGTTGAGAGCATTATGGGAGAGGAAGACCGCAAGAAGTATACCATGGCTAAGGAAGTTCAGCGTAGCACGTCATTTAATATTCCACGAGGTAGAGTCTTCGAACTCAACGACGCCGAGCTGGGACAAAAAGCATATGACCATTTTGACAGTCTTGCTTCCGGCGAAAGCCTACCGGATCCACGCTCCTCCCGCCTTTCATCATTCTCAAGTGAAGCCCAAACTAGTAGTCGGTCATCCTCAAGACATGGCCAACGTCGCAGTGCATTTGTCGGTAGTCCCCTCGCGCAACATAGTTGGGCAGCAGATGAAAGCCTAATTAATGCTGATCGAGGTCTAGAGAGCAATTTCTCCCTGCATGGGAGAAGTGCGTCGCAGGATGAAGGCCAATATCAACAACATACTCGACACATCGAGGAGGGAGAGTTTTCAAGAGCCGCACAATTATCGGTCGCACAGGAAAGTCTTGGGGTGGATCTGAATTCGTATGCATTGCATCATTATGATTCACTGGGAGATATACGTGCTCAGACTAGTGGTTATGAAGTTGCTGGTACTGAGACTATAGATTTTGAGGATGGAGGTGCTGGCGAGGAAGGTAGTGGAGAGGGGGGCGGCGGTGGACGATTGTAGCAAAGAGTAATAAGTACATGATGGTAGAGCGATCTGGAGTCGTGAGTTCTCGTAGGGCTGTTTTAGCAATAGCATAATCAGATCTGAACAAAGGGCTATATAGCATGTGTGATGCCGTAGTTGCAGGTAGATTGGACGCATCCCCTGATAGTTCGTTCACAAGGACTTTTTTTTTTGGCGCTGTTGATTATCCTCTAACTGGTTGATGGTAGAATAAAAGATTTGATGACTAAGAGATTGAAAGCCCATGTATATGCAGATTTGGCGATGGATGAAGAGAACATAGATGTCTTGCTTCAATTTTGAGAGCGAAGATTGATAGAAATATTGTAGTTCCTAGATTGGTCAATATATGTTTTCCTACCGACCAAATCCAAACCATCCTTTCTTTTTTTGTTCCGCTGTCTGCTCTTTCCCGCCTCTACTTTCCTTATCCGCAGCCTTTTGAACAGGCTGCTGTACTTCCCGCCCTGGATACTCGATGTAGTTCCACGCTGCATCGAAGAACAGCGGTTTCACGGGTACGGGCTCCAGTCTTGGCGGCCACGTCACAATGTTCTTCAAATCTACACTTCCAGATGTTGGGTAGGTATTCAGGTTTTCGACTAGAGGGGCGGTTGAGGCGGTGGTGCTTTTGGAAGAGGTGAGGTTCGAGAGCTCGACGATGGCACGGTAGCGTTGTACTTCGCCGCGGAGAAGATCGTTGAGAAACGTCACGTCAGAGTGGGAGACATCTATATTGGGAGGTGAACTAGAAGAGCTGTCCATTGCTGAACCAAGAGCGTTGTGGGCGATGGCGCTTTTTTGGGAGGCGCGGGAAAGGAGAGCGAGTGCATTTTTGGGGTTTGGAAGGAGCGCGTACGACCGAGCTATTATTAAGCACCTGTGTGGCTTGTTAGCTTCATGTGAAGATTATGACACGGTAATACTTGCTTGAGGGCAGAGAAGTAGTTGTACTTCGCGTCTAGCTCTTCTAAAAAGCCAGTGTCATTTGCGACTCCAGGGAGCTCTTTAATGGAGTCGATACTCTGCAGGATCGCATCATACAGCACGGCTTTCTCACGCAGTTGAGCTAACTTTCGTCCGGTGCTCAACTCCTTGGCTTCTTTTGTGCTCTTTTTTTTGGAGGTTAGCGATTTTGTGTCTACAACAGCTCCATCCCGCTCGCCGACGAGAACGCGATTTCGTCCTATACGCCAGCTAATCATGTCATAACTGACTGCCGTCCTTGTGATCTGTAAGCTTTGCATTCGCTTATCGCCTGCTCCAACTTTCTCTGCTACCAATTCGTCGATTGCATGCTTTGTAGCGTCTACAGCGTCTTGTGCCGAGATGAGAATGTCATCGTAAGCTGAGGCATTTTCTCTATTAGTCTTTGCCGATGATAAAGAGCCTGATAAATTGACGGAGGCGCCTTTTACTGCCGCTAATGCTGTAGCTATCGCTGCGTCCTCCAAATCAACAGTCCGAGATCTCCATGAAATTGTCTTTGGCACAGTCCCTGATTCTGCGGTTGCTTTTGTTCTGGTAGCTTGCTCACTGAGAACATGAGGATCCAATTCCTGAACTTGCTTAATCAGGCCAGCATCGGCCTCTGAGAAATATTTCCGGGCAATAGCTGGTATCGCGACTGTGCGTGGTACACCCATCTGATATGCACCATATCTTAGACTATCGTCTATCGGATCTGCTAGTAAATCTGTGAATATGGTACGCTTGGTAGATGTAGCAAGAGCGCTATATATAACCCTAGCTTCTGAATAGCTTCTTATACAGGATTCCCAGCTCTGTTTCTCAAATTCCTTTGCGCCTATAAGAGATGCAGCATAGGCACGAGCTTCGAGGACATCGTTCAGAGTTGCTTTCGTTTGCGATTGATCTGTGAGAAGCTCGAACAATTCTTTAGCATATGTCGTCGCTTTATGTAGTCTCGAAATAATGTGCGACCGAGTCGTGCCAGTAACTCCCTTCTTCTCAGTTATATGAATCTCTCGCATAGACATAGCATTTGCCCATGCTCGCTCCGACGTAAGGAGAAGGAGGTGAACGAATCTGCAAGCAAATCAGTATGTTAAAGCTTAAACTAGAGTTTTATTGCATACTCGGCATTGCGACTAATATCTTCTATTGTAACTGGAGCTTTGGATATGTACTTTGCGCGGGGCTTTGTTGCGATCCCAAGTTTCCGTCTAAGATTGTGGATGCGGTTCGACAGCTGGGTTCTATAAGTTGAATAGTCACCAAAGACCTTTGCCTTCTCACGCCCAGAGACAACAAAATGGGTGATCTCCATAGTTGGGCGGAAGTCAAAGGAGTTTGGGTAAGAAATATGACTTCTGGTCAAATGTGATCTTGGTGGGGGTTGCGCCGTGTCATGGTGGGCATCCATTCACGTGACAATATCCTGCCAAGGCCCAGCTTCCTGGGAGGACCAAATATTTTTGGGGAGATCGTAACATCACCAGTTTTTTGGAAAATTCTGTGTTTTTACGACGCTTGAGTTTACCAATCTCTTGAAGTTCTAAGACTCTTTTAGATGATTGCATCAGTAACACTTTCGTTTTATCATTCGGCTTTCTAAGCATGGTGTACTGTAATTTTGTACATGATTCCTTAACCCTCGTGTTGCTCAAGCTAACAGGAATGGCAGATTTTGATCATTTTTACAGCACCCATCGGTAGTGATTAGAGGTCTGCTAGCTGGCAGAAGCTTGAAGGGATATATTGACGGGGGCAGGGCATGCTTGAGCGAACGGCTGGATGTCTAGAATCAGGCAGTCTGAGGCGGCTTGCGGCTTCCAAGAAGACCATCAAGAGTCGTCGATCCCTCCACTCGACTTTCTGGAACCACGGTGCAATAGATACTGAGTTGTCCCCCTTGTGGACAGCTCTGGTGCAAGGCTCGGATTCTAATGAAAATAGCTGCGACGCGCATAAAAGTTTCAATGGAGGTGGCCTGTTTTTGGACTTTTTGTACCCAGCCGGAACAATCAACTTCTTTAGGCATATTTCAAGCTGGGGCGTTGATAGACAGGATGGCAGACGATCAAGGGTGGGATTCAGGCGGTTGGGACAGAGGCAATTCACATCTGCGGCTCAGGATGCAGTAGAAGAAGCGGGAGTTGACCATGCGATTATGGTTGGGGCACGCCAATCTGTCAATTCGAAACTTCGCATCCAAGCTATGCAAAACCTTGCAAAGAAAGGGGGGGATGTGGACTTCAACAATTACTGGCACCAGTATCTTCTGTTGGATGAATTGGACCAGGACCTCGTGCGTCAGGAGGTCATTGCAAATCTCGCGGAATCGGAACGAATCATCAACGTAGAGAGGTTGATCGAGGTATTCCGACACATAGAGATGTCGAAACGAGATCTAAATTCTTGCAGACATGCAATTCGATCATATTTACGCTTACAGAACCTAGCTGATGCTCTGGACGTTTATGCATATACTCGTGCTAATATGGGATGTATTATTGAGGCTGATTCGCTGCTCACGTACATGATAGAAAGGGGTCTATGGCGTCAATTTTTCAAGACCCTGACGGAAATCAATGGCTTCGAAAGCCAACCAGGGCAACAGGAACCGGACAATTACATTTGGCAGAAAGTCGATGAACTTCCCAATCTTTCTATTAAGATTCTAGAAATGGTTGGCTATATTGAGGAGAGGATTGTTTCTGGAAACATGGCAAAATCTGACATTGTTAATCTCATTCATCATGGGGTGAGTATGGTGGAAAGAATACTATATAGCGGGAAACTCAAGTCCCATTTAATTTCACGATTCCTCGATGTCCTCCGGAAGTGGGAAGCGGATGCGCCTATTATCTACAATACTACCATTCAACGCCTGATTGATGCAGATATGGTCGCTGTCGCCATTCAAGTCTATCGGCGTGAGCGCAAAAACAGCAGAACACAATTCTTCAGCAGCACTTTGCACTCTCTGCTGAAACTTCTCTGCGATAATCTCCATGTTAGTGGAATGCAAGAGGTTCTGGAAGATCTTTCTGCCCATGGATCAAAGCCGACTAAATTAGCCCTTCATATGTGTATGACGGCTTTTGCCAAGTTATGCGACGCTGATGCTGTCCATGCATTGTTCGATTCATTGAAAGATCTACCTGACTTTGATGGGAAGCATAGGCCACTCAATATTGAGAACGTAACGCCGATTCTTTTAGTTCATGCTAGGCGGGGCGAGTTGAACGAAGTCAAAAGGTATTTTGATCAATTGCAGGACAAATACGGAGTTAAACCTAACCTCCACTGCTGGAACATCCTCATCATGGCTCATGGAATGGCACAAGATTACGACGGTGCGCTTGAGGCCTTTCAGAGTGTTATGGATGCAGAAGATATACGGCCAGATCAGTACACATTTTCAGCAATAATGAGAGCATATGTCGGCATGGGAGATCTGGAAGGCACTATAAATGCTTACCAACTTGCTGAAAAGATGGGGATCCAGAAAAGCGCGCGGATGCTTGATTGCCTTGCAATGGCTTTCATTCAGGATGAACGGCTTGGCCAAGCAGAAAAATTATGTAATGATGCTGTCAAGATGGACTTGATCGGCTCACGAACATCTATGTGGAACCGCTTATTAACAGCTTATGCTTTAGCTGGAGACTTGGAAAATGTTAATCGAGTACGCCAAAGTATGAGAGATCTAGGGGTAGAGCATGATAAGTACACATTTTCAGCGTTGATGATGGCTTTGTGTGTGGTTAGGCAACCCGACAATGCATGGTCAATTCTCAAGAATGCTATGCCGGAGGCAGGCATTAGACCAGACAATTTTCATTATGCGATCGTCATGGGTGGATTCGTTGCTACACAGGAGTGGTGGAAGGTGTTTCGTGCACAGGATCATATGAGCAAACACAATATCCCTGATTCCGCTAGTACAACTCTTCAAAGGCTGAAGGCAACGCATATTCAGTCTCGAAGGTATCTTCAAGACGCCAGCCCGGAGGATCAATTCAAGAGCACTTATGAGCTATTCGATGAAATTCTGAAGTCGATGAATGCTCAGCACATAACGGCAACTCCACAAAAAGGTGTTCATGGCGAGATTCCAATGGTTGCCTATCCGACTATGTTCTATAGCTATATAGCATATGTCATGGCACAAATGAACCAGCCTACGGCTGTTGAGAAGCTCTACAAGAGATTCATCGAGGACCTACCCGAGCCCAAGAAAACCATACCACCAACTCCAATTCTATCAGCACTCATGCATGCCCGCTCATCCCAAGGTGCCTACGACGGCGTAGAAGAATGCTGGAACCTAGCTCTTGCTCAAGCGCGAGTTCAAGTTAACGCTTGTTTACCAGCCGCCGGTTCAGACTTGAAATACATGTCCAAGCAAATTTTGCTTCCGAGCCACAGACTGCAACTCACCACTATCCTAAACCAGTATATGGTCTCTCTCCAGAAACAAGGCCGCGCCTCCTCCCTTCCTTCTCTCATCACATCACTGCAGAAGGAAGGCTTCGTCCTCTCCAACGTCAACTACAACTACTATATCCAGATCCTCGCTCGCAACTACCAATATACGCTCGCCTTCGAGCTCTGCGAGAAACACCTCATGCCTAACTGGCAAGGCTGGAGCAGACTCCGCTGGGTCGACGCGAGCACCAGGCGGAGACTGGATAAGGGATTGAGGTATAAGAGCAAAGGGCGGGGCAATGGCGTGTGGTACACGCCGAAGTTCCATACGCTGCTGTACTTGGCCAGGGGGTATCTGGAATTGCAGGAGGCGGCGGTCGGGAGCAGAGAGTTTAAGTTCGTGTTGCGCGATTTGGAGATTAATTGTCCAAGGACTATTGGGGCGGTGAGGACGATGAGGAAGAGTGAGCATGAGCTGGAGCGGTTGGTTTTGAGTGGGGAGTAGAAACTTCGATGAGAGGCTCGAGAATGTTTGAAGCGTGGAATAGAGGAAAGAGTTGCTTGTATATGTATTATGGATGAGGGTCAGTGTATGAAGTATACAAGTGTATCATATTTGTTCATAGATTAGAATACAATTTAGTTTGTGGCTTGGAATTGCCAAAGGTGTTTTATTTTGAGATGTGATTATCATGTCTAAATACGTTCTTCCTAGCTGATAAGTATTGGTGGCCAAAAATCCAAAGCCATTGTTTCCGCAAGAGCGCCATTCCTCTGATATCCCGTGAAACCCATAAACCGCTTGTTCTTCCCTTGCTCCAGTGCTCCAGGGCTGGGTATTCCATATAAACAAATTTACTCCTGTTACTATATACTCCTCCGAGCTCGCCAATCTAAAGAATGCCCGAAGTACTTTGGCCAGACCCGTCCAGATCTAGCTGACCTGATAGGCCCACACCACGTAGCCTCTTCGCAAGTAAGCTCTCAGCAACCACTTGTTTCCCATCTGGTGAACCTTTGAAAATATTCCCGCCATATCCAGCTTCGCCCTTGCTGAGTTTGCCATATAGGCTATCGCTGCCTGTCCATGACATTTCTGAGCCTTGGGATGTGGGTGGACGGCTGCTCTTGCCGGAACTAGGTGATTGAATGATTAAGTGGTCTTGCGCTGAATCTTCTACAACCGGGATAGCTTTACGATGGATGGCAAATGGTATGGGTTGCACGAGCGTTGTGTTTTGCGGTCTACTGTGCGGATATGCAGAGCTGGTGCCGAATGTCCTTTCCGGTAATTGCTGAATACCATCCATGGCATCGAAACCGCGATGAGAATGACCTAGGGCAAAGCCTGAACTTCGTCTTCGATAAGCCTTTTCTGCTGCAAGGCTCGCGCCTGCAGCGCTGGCTATGCCGAGGCCAACATTTGAATCTCGACCCGGCTTATATACACTAAAACGAGGTTCTGGCATAGAGATTTCATTTCTCAGTTTTTCCTTCCCATCTGGTACACGATTCGCGAAGACAAGTCTAATGCTTTTGTATAGATAAAATCGACCACGGGAAGGCGAGCATATGTGCAAATGTACAAGATAACGTAATGTTGGCCGATCATGCACGTTTGTAGCCAATGGTCCATCAATGATAGGCCCAGCAGAATAACTTCGCTGGCGGATGAAAGTTTTCGTTCCTGGCTCCATACCAGCGAGATCATAAGGCACAAGAAAAAGCTTCACAGCAGTCTTGTTGGGGTTCTTTATTATGATTTGCAACTGCCCTTTCTCCGGAATTCTGTAACTGCCACCTGGAGGCGCTCTTGGTGACGTTGATCTTCGTTTTTGTTTCTGGGCTCTCCGGACATCTCGTTCGATGTGCTGATGCACGTTTGCAGTATCAGAAATGCCATGATCTTCAGCTGGAGCTCGGGCTTTGTTACTCGTGGCTCGTTTCCTCTTTGCGTCTCTTGCTTCGTCCGGATTTGGTATGTTGTTCTCGAGGTCAATCTGACCAACGTAGGGACTAGGCTCGTCCTCTGATGTTGCAGATCTTCCGTGAGTTGTTGTGTCATAGCTATAAAACACTGCCGGGAAGGGTATTGTCACATGGGCCGGGCATCGAAGATTCGGCTTACACTTTCCGAGCCCTAGGACACCAATCTGAGCCACGAAGTCCAAAGGCTTCGATGGAGTAGTGGACATTCTTCCACGAAGAATGCTCTCTTCGTAGGATCCAACCATTGACGCATGAAGCAGAGGTGACGTGTCAGAACTAATTGAGGGTCTTCTTGATCTCAAAAACATAGGTGTCTGAGGAGACGATGCTTGATTAGGTAGCATATTGGAGGCAAGAGATCTCCTTGGCTGATGTGCCTGATACGGAAAAGTATTGTCCCTTCGAAGCGACGGTATTGGTCTGTTGTATGATGCGTTCGACTCTGAGGTAGAAAGACCAGAATGGGAGTTCTGCAAAGTATGCCGCCTAACATTTCTTTGAAAGGCCGATGCTATATCGATTGCATTTGACTTTGACAAGTAATCCAAGTCATCGTTGCTTTCTGACTGCACCAAAGGGCTCGTTGGCGCCTTCCAAATAAAACTAGATGATAGAGATGATGATAGGGAAGGACCTCGAGACCGTGCCCTGACTGGTTGATCCACCGATGGAAACCTGGAATCTAGCTGGAATGGGGAAAAGTCCCTTGGAGGAGATGTAGCAATCCATGGTTGTGGGTCAGAAAAGGACCCAGGGGCTTGTGCAGAGATATGCAAACCATTTGTAGAGTCCTTGCGTGGCCGTTCCGTGAAATCACCGCTGTGTAGAGCTGACCCTGGCCTCTCAATCTCCTGGCCTTCCTGGAGACGTTCCGCATCCAAGGCGGAAGATCGGCCGGCCTCTAATATCTCTGGGGAAGGTAATAAACGAGAGGCATTCGAGGCATTTGGGCCAGGCTTTCGAGGGGTTTGTTGATCATCCTGGATCATTGAATCCAACTACTGCGAGTTAGACCTCAAGTACTTTCTGCGGACCTTTCAAACACTTACACTCGAGTTTGGCACCCATGTTGGGGTTTGGGTCTTCTTCAAACGCTCAATGAGCTCAACTCGAGTTGTGGTTCCATGAAAGGAATATGGAGTGGTGGATTGCCCCGCCATGGGCATAGCTGGACTTATTCCAGTTTCCGCCGACTCATCCAGGAGGCCTTCACAGAGCTCGGTTCGAATACTCTCTTCTGAAAGCCTCCGTTTCAAAAACTCCCTATGGACCGAGGTTTCGTGAAGTGGAGGAGGTGTAGTGAGTTTTGGTGGCGGTGTACGGTTGTCACCGCTCAACTCGTCCTGGAATATTGGCATTTTGGAGCTTCGTTGACGCTCCTCTTGGTGGTCATAAAGGCATGGTAGAGCAAAAGAGTTGGTGACTTGTCGTCAGAAGAGTCACAGGCAGGTTCTCGGAACCAAGGTCGTCCCCCGCTTGCTATGCTTCTTTTGTTTGTTGCCAGCATGCACAACGTTCACAAGTATGCCTGCATAAAGCCGGGAGGGGGGGGATATGTTTCAATTCATACGGGTCCGTAAAGTTTGAGTAAAATTCAGTTCAATTTCCAGCTTTTGGTTGGTAGAGGAGCGGAAGATAATAGAAAAAGGGAAAAATAAAGGGCAAAAGAGAAAGAAGGTGGAGATGCACGAGACATGTTATCATTGTCACGCTCATTCACAGAGGTGGGTGGAGTGATGGCTGTTAGTCAGTTAACCGTCATTGACCTTTTTCGTTTTGTTTGTTTAGTCAGTCAGTCAGTGACGAATGATCCCCGATACGTTATCGCCTTCAGGGCCGAGACCCACTGGCCGCTTCCAGTTTCCAGGGTTCAATTTAGCGCCAGGGCGGTAAGAGGAAGTTGATCAAAACGTAACCAAAAATTAAAAATTAAAAAAAATATTCAACACAACATTCCCAAGTACGGTACTTTGCTCAGACCCAGTATTAAACCCTGGTCGAATTCCTACAGATCACACAGCAATGGCACCAAAGAGACCGGCCGAGGACGACCAGCCTGCAAAGCCAAAGAGACAGCGAACCGGCTTCAACGTAGGACCCGAAAACTTACCAGACGGAACATGGAGGCGAAAAGGTAGAACGAGTTCCAAACAGACATAAGAGCGAGGCTGATCTGTTGCAGTAATCAAGATCAAACACGACTTGATCCACAAGGCAAAAGTGAAGAAGGCATATGCCAAAGTGAAGGCGCAAGAGCCAACCCTCGACAAGCCGATGCCTTTCGAAGAGGAGCCTGCGTCACAAGTCTCCCAAGAACTACATCCAGACCGCCAGGCCATGCTCGATGGCCCCCGAGAACCCTCACCTGTGGCACTCCCCAGCCAAGAGTCACAATTCCAGCAGCAGCAACAACGAAGAGAGAGGCGCCGCAAGAAGCCCGCTTATTTCGAAAAGGAGCAAGCATTTGCCGAAAAGAAGCAGGCCGAGGCTGCGGCTAGAAGAGAGGAGTTTGAAAGGAGAGAAAAAGATCGAAAGCAGAAGATGGAGGAGAGAGAACGCTTTAGGAGGGCAATGGCGAAGGCAAGAACCGGCGGGAAGAATGGACAAAGAAAATTGGGTAGGGAGTCCAAGGTACTGCTGGAAAGGGTGAAGCAGATCGTCGCCGAATGAAAATGCACGCGAGAGCTTGGAATAAATCATATAAAATGATGGGTAATGTCCGGGAATGAGAAAACCTGTGTGCCCCAGGATACCCGACGAAAGGTAGGAGGTGGTCACTACTACCAAACTCTGTTTGAGAGGTAGCTGAACGCAACTAACTGATTGAGGGCCACACAATCTGTGGTGGCGGTGCTTGTACAAGACCAACCTATCGTAGCAAAATTCGAACTGTAGAAATGCAGCTCCTGGAGGAACAAATTGCCCCTTGTCAGGATTGACCATCCTTTGCGGTACTATTGCAGTTCATTTGTATTGTCAACATATAGATACCAGTCCAGCAACATCAAGTGCTGAATGGCCTTACCTTGGTTCCTAAAATGATTTTGGCGTGATATGCATTTGTATCAGTTCTTACCCAATGAACTGCACGGGAACCAAACATGTCTGATCATGTGGCTGCATATCCATCGCATCAAAGTTCTCTTCCCAAGGAAGTATTCCATGCTTTCAAAAAGAACAAAGTGTTCTGGTTCTACATAGCCTCCGCAAGCAATGCGGAACCAGCCAATCTCCCTCCCGTTTCCCTCTCCGCAGCTATGCAAAGCAACCTAAGTTCCTTCTCCCGCGGCCCTGCCAGCTCAGCAATACCCCAGAGCATCCTCCCACGCCTCCTTGCCATTCTTCTTCTCCGCAATGCCGGCATCAAGCGCGTTTACCTCCTTCATGACGGCTTCCCAACGAGCGCGCGAAGCCCCCATCTCAGCTTGCTTTTTTCCCCCTCTCGACCTCTAGCGAGCCGAGCTGAGATGCGAAATCCTGCGTCTGGGCAATAGCGACTCGCCGCGCCGACGTCGTCGGCTTAGGGGATTCCGAGGGCGAGGCTGCGATCTGTGAGGGGGTTTGAGATGTTATGCCGTGCAGGATTCTCAAGATCGCCCCGGCGGGGATCGAGCGTTCGGTCTGGTGTCGGCTTGCTGCAAAGATGTTAGCAAGAGGCCGGTATTGAATTTCTCAAGAGGTGGGGTTGCTGTGAAGAGGGCTTACCTTGGTAGCTGGAGAGGCGGCCTCACCAGAATCCCCGTTTTCTCGAGTAGCTGGTCCTTTGCCTTTGCCCTTGTTGTTCTTGGACTGTCGGGTGTATGGTGGCTGATATGCAGCAGTAGCGAGATCTGCGTCCGCTCTCTCCTTTCTCGAGCCTCAAGTAACAATCGCGGTCGCGCTTGATGTACTTTGGTTATTGGCTACATTCCTGTTCTGCTTTGCTCGTGACGTAGATGGTGAGGTATCAATATCGGTACTCGACGCACCGCCATCAGTCGCAGCATTCTCTCTTCTCCCGTTCGCACAGAGCCTACCAACTACGATGCCTTGGGTACTTTGGGCAATAAAACTGGGTTCAGGGATCTTTGATATCTCCTACTGGACAATAGTATTGATGTATTCACCTGAAGTCTCAGGATGCTCTGCTTGTGCCCGTAATCTAATGGTCTGCTCCATTGTTTGTGTTAGTCCTGTCGGTGTTTCAGACATGTCAGTGTCGCAGATAATGGTCTCTTCCTTGATTCCTTTATATCAGTCACCTGTTTCGGAAGCTTATTCCTGACATCCTACTGACAAAAACCTCTTTAATCTTTGCTCTCTTAACCACCTCAGGAATGAGAGATGATGCCGAACCAGCTCGGGTTCTCTTCTCACCAGTCTCGACGCAAGTACCTGGGCCATCACAGATAGAAGGAAAAGGCATCCTTAGCACCCGAACTAGTACCTTCCCACCCTCGCCAACTCCATCCCCAGCACCAGTGATAGGAGCGCCCTTTTTACTACCGGTAACAGAAATATTTTGCTGCATATCAGCCTTGGCCTTCAGATTAGGCGTTTGTAATCCCTTCTCTGATTCCTCTTCCAACTTGATTTTACCCTTCTCCGCAAGGGTCTTCCCGGCGACCATGGGCCAGAACTTATTGGCAGATACGAAGCCCGAGTGTCGTAGACTGTGTAGTTGGATTCGGCCATAGACTGCACGATTTGTGACTCCAGCTATTGAGTACTCTGCGGGGTGGGTATGTTGCGGCCGTGGCTCTGTATGATAGTGTTTTGTTTGTGGTATTTGTCATGGCAATCGGATGTTGTATTTGTATTTGTATATGGAAGGGTATAGTTTGTCGGCTGCAAGATCGTGGAATGTGCTCTTGAGTTATTGAGGGCGACTGGGTGTTGGCTGTCAATGGAGATGTCGGGTAACGGGGTATGATCATGTCAAATGGAATGATGAGTTCTTTTCCTGTAGAGTAGAGCGGTAATATTCACTAAGAATTGAAGTAATGGAGCGAGCCGGTTGATTTGAGTTACTCGCTTGCAGAAAGTGTTGGACATTCATAATAGAGCGGCTCGCACTTGGACAAAAGTCTGGCATCTCTACACAAACTTGGGTCCTGAGACTTCACTCATTTTCTTCCTTCAAGAACTCAAACATTATATATGCCGAATTGAATCTCGAAGTATCATTATATCTCTCTGCAGCCTGATATCAGCTTCAGATAGCAGCATCAATCTACTATCTAGCATCTCATATATAAACAATGCAACGGACCAACTACAAGGGTAGTAATGTCACTTTTTAAAACACGAGGCTGCCAAATAAGGATATATCTACACAAACAGACCCAAAGGAAAAGACTTATCAACTGCTATCTACAAACGAAGGAGAGATAAAGGCTTCTACTTTGCAGATGCGTGGCAGGAGTGTGGAGAGTTTAAGCGAGCCTTACCCCTTTCTTTTGTCAACACTACAGTACCTAGCCGAGTCTGCTGAAATATTTCTCCTCTCTAAAGATACAACTACCGTGGCGGTGCAGCCTAGAAACATACAAAAACGCACAATATGTATGAGTGATCTGGCAGCTCTTGGCACTGCTCTTCTATAGGCCAATTTGTAAAGAGGCTGTTTTGGTGATAACGTCATCGGCATCGGACGTCATAATAGCTACGGCTATACTCTTATACGACTCTCTTCTTGTTCGCTCATCCTCATTGCAAGTTATATTGGTGGTAGTAGGAAGGGACCTGAATTTATCTATCCTTGTTTGGGCTTGTTGATAAATAAGTCGATGATTAAACATGTCACATCCCGATGCTGATTTACATCCGGTGGCGACCGGTCTGGCGAAAGATACCGTTGATGTGAGTGTGATATTTCCCTTCATGGATGTTCGAAGGACTAGATCCTTATAGCAGTGCTTATAAATCGTAGAAACATGCCGCTGAGCAACCACTCAAGTTATTTGCAGGTTGGTTCTGCCCGTTCGTGCAGCGCGTCTGGCTCGCACTGGAGGAGAAAGGAATCCCATACCAGTATATCGAAGGTCCTCCTACACCCCCCTTGACCCAGAAGCCGTTAGAAAGCTCACAACCCCCTAGTAAACCCCTACCACAAAGAGCCAGAACTCATGCGCATCAATCCGCGAGGCCTCGTCCCCACCCTCGAAATCGCCCCAGACAAAGCCCTCTACGAGAGCACCGTCCTCCTCGAGTATCTCGAGGAAGCGTACCCGGACCATTCCCCCGCTCTACTGCCAACAGACAAGTTCGACCGTGCGCGTTCGCGCATCTGGACCGATTTCGTTACCAGCCGTGTGATCCCGGCTTGGCATCGCTTCCTGCAGTTCCAGCCGTCCAAATTCGACGATGGGCTAGGGCGCCTGAAGAAGTTGCAAGAGGAGTATAGAGAGAAACTGCTCGAGTTCGCGAGGGAGATACATCCCACAGGCCCGTACTTCTTTGGTGCTGAGCTCGGTACGGTGGACATCGTTCTCGCGCCGTGGGTGTTGCGCCATTGGGTGTTCGACCATTTTAAGGGTTTGGGGGTAGGGATTCCTGTGGAGGGAAAGGGAGGTAATGATGAGGAGGCTTGGGGACGCTGGAGGCGTTGGGTGAAGGCTATGGAGGGGCGGGAGACGGTTAGGAGGACCACGAGCGAGAAGGAGTTTTATTTGCCAATTTATCAGAGGTATGCGGATGATGTTGCCCAGAGTGAGTTGGCGAAGGCTACGAGGGAGGGAAGGGGTGTACCGTGACTGCTCATAAGATTGGAGAGGATCCTTTGGCTCCTGTAAGTAATGGATACAGGATATGATTCATGACGAAGACCTGACGAGCCAGTACAGTCTGCCTTCAAGGCTCATACTCATGACAATGTTAGGATCTAGGCAGACCCAACAATATCCATGTAGGGAGTTTCCTTTTTAATATGGAGATGGATATTTAAACGAGTTATTTCCCACCTATCTCATTACATATTACCTTTCGATAGTTATCCAACATCTCGAGGACTTTTAGTCAAACTTCTTCAGCTCTGATTCATGTTCAATGCCATCGGATTTCCCAGGTAGCCACCAGGGTGCGATACTTTCTAATATCTCTTCCAGGCAGAAGGTTTACTGCCATTCTTCCTTGCCGATACTGTTCGTCGATGTAGATATGTTGTCATTTGCCAGCCTTCTTAGGTATGTACTCTGCACCTCTTTTGACTAATCATCATATTTCCAACATAATCATTGGGGAACTCCTCTAGTGGTGAAAAGAAGCCTACAAATTCGAAATCGGCGCACCACTTCTCCATGGCGGCTCATCAGAGACGAAAATGTTACTTGGAGGTAAATCGTAATAGGCGGAAATAAATATCTCATTCTTCCTACTCTGCAGTCAAGATCAGGCAGAATTCTGGCCTCGAGATCGAAGAAAAAGGCGCGAGACATCTACCTGTTGAACATGCCTCTGAAGCCTCAGGTTTTTTATTTTGTCTTCTCTTCGCCAAGTGTTGGGATGCTTCAGGGCCACACCAACAAACTCTCCGAGTGCTCAGCTCAGAATTTGTCTCTAAATTTGACTCAATCAACTTAGTATCGGTTGTTGCGTCTTCACGTTCATCCTTGCGGAGGCGCAGGTTGTCACAGTGTGCTTGTGGAGGAACACGACAGCCCCATTGCATGACATAGTCTGCTGCGTGCACTGCTAGTGACTTCAACGTAGATTCGTCTAGTTCAACAATGTGATGGCTCTTCCAGGAAGTTTGCTCGTACAAATCCAATCAACATATTTCAAGCTTGTAGATTAGTCAAGGACGTAAGAACCCTTGCCCCCCCTAGAACAGGCAAGCTGGTGCCTTCCTCAGACGAGCCGGATTTGAGTGCTGTAAGATCTAGCTGGCCGGGAGGTCGGTGATTTGGAATGAACTGACGTTTCTGAAGACCTGATCTAGGATTTTCCTAATGTTCATGTTCAACAAGTAGACACCATATGTGGGATTTTGACGGAGGTGGCGGACTCTTAGAATAACTAGTATTCCTGGAATAGAGACAAGAGTGGTGGTGCTGATTTTTTCTGACTGGCAGGTGCCTTCTGTTGCACAAATTGACCGAATGGCTCCTGGCCGCCTAATAGAGAATAGATCATCCTTGTGATGCGACCTACTGTATCAGCACTCTTGGTCAATGGTTAAAGATAAGAAATATCAAATTTTGAACGCTTAGATAAACACCGTCGTGCACCTTGACCGCATTCCTCTTTCATTCCAATCTTCAATATCTCTTTGGGCATCACGTGACTAAACTTGAAACCCCTGGGAACATTTAAGTCCCATTCGGTGAAAACAATTCGGTCCGAAGAGAATGAATGACTGCCATGTAGGCTGACCAAATTGAACAGTCTAAAGAGATATGCAAAGAAGAAAGGAGTCTCTAAATTCCAAACGGGGCCTGATTCTGAGACCCATGCCGCAAATGTGCTTGAACCTGTAACACAACCAAGAGCCAAGAGCATTTGGAAACATTTCAATATCTTTTAATACAACATCGTGTTCTCACCACAACAGTGTCGGCCGTAGGAGACCTAACATACCTTATAGCTAGAGCACATAAGGTAATATGGCTCCCACGGAGACCAACCGCCGCCCATGAAGCTATCATCGCCCATCCCGGCCCTTGCTGAAGATTTGAAACTAAATACTTAAGTAATCGAATCCTTAGACACTCAGCCATGAATTTTTGGTTCACCTGAAATCTGACTCAGGAAATAGCACCAAAAAATCAACATCCTGCACCCCTTTCCCATAGACCATCAAAGAAGCGGTCCGTGAAAGCTAGTGGTCGATCTAACTCGCCAAGCATCCCCAGCCTTGGCTCTCAGGATCCGCAGAAGAGCCTCAGTCTTCATCCCATATTTAGAATCCTTCCACAAAAAGCCTATCCGATCCTGCTATCTGTTTTATGCTAGCTGGGTCGCGGGTCAGCAAGGGTAGTGTTTCGGACGGACGTGCAGATGAACGTGATTTCCATAGGGGCAGCTTCCGACACTGTTCGTCTCAAGACACTGTCGGATCTAAACCCGATTCGGCATTTTGGGATGAATGATAGGCGGCAGACGCCTCGTTGGCGTATCGTGGCCAATTGAGAAATCAGAAAACAGAGAAGTTGGTGATGTGGAGTGCATGATTTGAGGCTGCGAAGTGCAAGGACTTTAAATCCTTCGAGTTGCGCAAGGTGCATGCCGTTGGGCAAATTGCACGGCATGGAGGTAAGACGGTGCGATATGATATCGCAGGTTCTTTCAATATCTAGTTTATATCTCCATCATTTCTCGGCGCGTTCTTACGGACTGTGTCTTGGTGTGCCGGTTCACGATCCTATGTTTTTGTGTTTAGTCTTTTTTTTTTTTGGGTAGTATTCGTTTTCATCATTTACCATCCCGGCGATGAGGTTTACATTCTTTTAAGCGCTATCTTAGCGGTGGTACCTGTTTTCTCGAAGGTCATCGTAAAGAAGAGATATCTGCATGCTGCAGTGGCAGTGGATAAGAGCCGAACACAGCATATGGCAATGGGTGTGTTGGCAAGGAAGAGGAGTTTTGAGTATACGCCTTTGATAAAACGAGAAGATGGAGTGACGGAAATTGGAAGCTTTGATCTGGGGGTGAAAATCCCAGAGGATCCGCTTTTTTCAATGTAAGTCATTATATGATGACTCTGAACGTCTGCTCTGTTTCCAAAGGTTGAAAGGCTAGTGGTCTCAAGAAATCAATTTCTTGTCAGCTTTGAAAAATCAGCCCCCTATTTCTACAAGTGTAGTATGAACTGATAGCTGCGCAGACCCATAGGAGCAGCAGGGAGCCTTTCTGCAACCTGTATAAGTTGCTTCACAACCGGAATAGCAAAAGCCTCCACAACCGGCTTCGAAACAGACGATAACCTTCTTGAAAACGTGCTCGACGCAGCAGAGCAACTCGTCACAGATCCAGATGGCTTCCTGGCTTCAGCGCTCTCCATGATTTACAATGCTTCAGTAACAGTTCTCAACAGATAAAAGAACTATACCAAGTTCTCCTCCAAACAAAGCAAGCAGCTCTTCCTCCTCCTCCTTCAAATATCCCGCCTCCGTCCTTAAAATTGTGCCAGAAACTCAAACACAGATCCCAAGTGGACAACTATAAAGAGCAGGGATGAAACGAATAATAAAAGTTAGAACTACGGACAGAGAATAGAGCTGCGGCGTATATAGCACTAGGGAAGCGAGAAGAAAGACATACACATTCCAGCAGAAACAAAGCCCACTCATCTTGTCCTATGCGGAACGAACGCCTTTCCAGAGTTACCCCGCTTCAAATACTACCCCGCACACGGGCGATGTTATATCCACCCAAGCGGTGACTTTCCACGTTGCTATCTCAGTTGCTGCAATATTGCACACTACCACTAAGGGAGGTGTCACATAAACCTGACATTAAGGCGTTCTTCAACAGAGGAGTGATCTAACGCGAAGTCCTTCATACAATCCCCAAAAAGAAATTTTAATGGCAGACTCTATTTCGCTGAATCTTGACTCCACAGACGTTTCCCGGAATGATCGCTTCCTACAGCAGCGGATCACATGGAACAGAAGCTAAATATACTGGACGGAAGTTTCAGCTTACAGACGGGCAGGAAAAGGGTGATACGGTACGAAAGAAAATGGAGAGGAAACAGTGATACGATGGCTTAAGACAAGGATAAAGCTCTGAGATGCATGCGTGCATGTTCAGCTGCAGAACTGCAGAACATCCTGCCTTCTTGAACCTATTGCCAAAAGACTCTTCTCCATATCCAAACAGGCCACGGTCAGCACGCTGACTGCCCTTCGGCCTACAAACAACGTACTTATCTAGCGTCTACTCGTTATCCTCTCCCCTCGATCAAAAGCGCATAAGCCTAGTATTCCTTGCCAAAACCGCAAGGTGCAAAGAGCTGCTTGACTGGAGAGGGCAAAGGCATTTATTGCCTTGCAAGCTTACCAAAGTTCTGCGCTGTGCTGTGGCCCATCCCAAGCTTCTGGGAACATTCGATCAGTAGGTAAAGCTGCAACGGATGCAATTTCATTCAGGCAGGGCAATGGCCTGCGGTTCAAATTAAGCGAAGCTCTCCTGAATACCTATTTCCATTCTTAGCTTCGCTTGCTTGCCGTTAAACTTTTGTGACTCGGCCAATTGCGCTTGGGCTTGGGAATCCTTTGCGTATTAATGTGTTCAAGCCTTGGACAGTTGTGAGAGCAATATATTTTAAACTTCTACGAGGCATTTTAAGTGAGAGGACCCTTTTTTCTTTTTGAAATATTGAAACACGTACATTCCATATTCTTGCCCATTTTTCCTGAGGCTAGCGCCGGTGTGCTCCATCACCCGTTAGAGCACTACTGCGACGGTGGGATATACCCGGCTATCCACCCGGGAATGCTGGGATATGTTTAGCTCTCTCGCTTTTCATTAAAAAACTCGAGGAGCATTGTAATTTTTGCTGGCACTTAAGCTGCACCTCAGGCATATTCTCTTGATGGAATGATCGCTACGATATCTGCAAAATGTTGAGAACGTGGCATAAACGCGTTGTCTCATCTCCGGATCCGACGGAAGAGTCCACGCCCCCCCACCGGGGGATTCTGGTGAATGGGCCTTGGCAGGGGCGGGCGAATTGTGTAGATTATTGCTCCACAGGGAAGCGGCTCCCTCCAGCATTTAGCGAGATCACCATAAGCTCGAGAGTCTGGATACGGCCTGGCACGTATATGTGTTGATGGGGCACCATGTATTGGACAAGGAAAAACCGTTATCGTTCTGGCACTTGGCTCGATGTTCATGATCCACTCAAGGATTTCACGTAGTCGAACTCGCCAGATGTTACGGAAGCCAGGTCCTGGGAGCAATAGAAGCTCAGCAATCAGTCGATGTAACCAAGGGTCAATCCTGCACAGTGGGTGCTAGGGTTTATGGATAACTCCATCAGTGTTTAAACTGTCGCATGTCTCTTCTTTTCCTCTTCAACGGCCTCTAGCTCTAGTCAGTCTTTAATTGTTGCGTGCCGTTGATCATCGCAATCCTTCCTTGCCTGCTTAATCATTAATCCCACCAACAGCTTGCTCTTCAGTTGTTGACAATTGCAAATATGCGATCCACGTGCGCCGTGCTGGCGAGTGCTTTGTTGCTCTCGACAGCAAACGGGCAGCCGGTTGAAGCAACTGAAGTGCAGCAGCCAACCGAGGTTTTGGGGTACGCCTACAGTGGATGCTTCACCGAGCCCTCAAATGCACGAGCTTTGAGCGCGAGTTCGTACTTTGACGATCTCATGACCCTGGAGAAGTGTGCTGTTGCTTGCGGCTCGTTTAATGTTTTTGGTGTCGAATATGGCCGGGAGTGCTGGGTATGTAGATCTTTTCCTGAATCTTCGTCGATCATGGGAGGGTACCATGGCCTGTCCAAGGTCTCTTGTATGTCGTCAGAAAAGTTGTAGACAGTGCTGATGTAATATTTCAGTGTGGAAATGCTCTGGACTCAGGCAGTCTTACGGCACCTGAGAGCGACTGCAATTTCAACTGTCCAGGAAACTCCAGTCAAATATGTGGTGCGGGAAATCGTCTCAACGTCTACACAAAACCGTCTTCTCAGCCCACCTCGACCACCTCTACCGCACCAGCTCCAACATCAACCTCAACTTCTCAATATGAAGCGTTGGGATGCTATACCGAGGGTACTAAAGGTCATGCTCTCGACAGCGCAACTTACTATGATGATGCTATGACAATCGACAAGTGTGAGGCAGTCTGCAGCGCCTACACGTACTTCGGTGTTGAGTATGGTCGGGAATGCTACTGTGGAAACACCCTCGGAGAAGGCAGCGGGCCGACCCAAGCCAGCGAATGCTCCTTTACTTGCCCTGGCAACAGCGCTCAGTTCTGGTAAGAACATTTCTGTTAGTAAGATTGAAGTGCAAGAGACAACGCTGACTATGGACGAACAGTGGTGCCGGTAGCAGGCTAAGCTTGTACAAGAAAAAGACCGCCGCGCCTTCCACGACAACGACGACAGCGCCGACCTCAACAAGCGCGGTACCTTCAGTCACATCCACAACCTCTTCCGAGCCCATAGAGACTGGCGTGTGTAAAAAGAAGAAGAAGCGCACCATCAACCAAGAAGCCCAATATGAATGTAAGTCGTCTTCCGTATTGTTTTAGATGAAGAACTAAACATAGATAGACCGCCACCTCCAGCTTTGATCAACGGGCAACGCTAAAACGCCGTACCTGGTGCCGCGACGGCTCCTAGACATGCTTCGTTCAAAGTAGACCCATTACGAAGCGGCCTTAATCATATAATTTAATATAGAGCAGCTACCAATATTAATTGAGGTTGACTCCAAGTTTTGTCTTGTGTTGCTGCATTGTGATTGATTTCTTGCCGCGTCAGGTCCTGCCATACAGCGTTCATTCTGAAAAGCATGTTCGGTGACGTGATGTGGGCTACGAAGTGGAGGGATTCCCCGATGTCAAGAAGCCTCTCACCTAGGGGTAGCACACTACCGCCTTGGTCAAGTGATCATACGTTCCCCCAAGCTCACTTCATCAACAAACCTATGACGTCGGCTTTGATCATGCCACATATTCGGGTGGGAGTCTAAATCCGCCGTCCTGAGAATCCGACGGCAAGCCTTCTCCACCTTCTTGCGGGTACCTTAAGCGTAAGCTACGCAGCAGATCAAACGATTCGCAAAATTGAAAGAAAATAGGTCGGTGGGACGTACGGCAGGAAAAGGGGTACAGCAACCGATCGACGGCGACCACATCATCCAGGCTCGACCGGATATGAACATGTCAAGACCGGAACGCGGAACGGGACGCGCAGCATAGAATACAGGTACCCGCTTGACGAGGACAACTGGCACGGCTCGTTCGCGCCTGTAGACTATATGCTCGTTGGTATGGGAAATTTACGAACCGTTCTGAGAAGCGCGGCTTTCGCTTTCGTTGGTGTTTCGACGGATGTTAGAGGAATTATCACTCAGCAACTTGGCGAATGGGTCCTTGTAGCCATTGAATGGGAATGAGTTGGAACTAATATACTGTATATATATCAGAACTTACACCATGTTCGTAAACCCCTCTGATTAGGCTCGGAGTGTACAGAGCATAATGTCTCAACGCTGGTCTTCGCATCCCCATATAAAACTTTCATGTAAGCAAAAGAGACCAAACAACCGGGCGTGAATACAAACTCAAGCTTACTGTCCCGACAGAAAACCAGCAGCCTCTCGACCTTCTCCTTAAGGTGAACCGACAAGGGGGACCAAACCTCGTTGGAAGAGGGCGATTCGCACCCGGCAGCTTCGGCCAGGTCCGTACTACCGCGCGTGGCTATGCGCCAGTCCCTTACCAATCCCCGCCCTGCGTTCCGCCAGCAGTGGCCGCTCCGACCTGCCAATCTGCCACATCTACACGGCTAACTTCGTCGGCGCCGGGGCAGGAAAGGGCGGCTCCAGTTCTCTAGGCGAAGGGCCAGACAACGGTGATGGAAAGGGAGCCGTTGGGTGGGAATGGCTGGGTCGGCACGGTGGATGATTTGATACGGCACGAGGTCCCTCTCTCAGTCTTCTGCCAAAATCGCGATCAACGCGACTCAAGATCGGGGCATTGGAAGAGACGGCGGAAGAGGACTGGATCAAGGTTTGTTCGTGGGGAAGGGGGTTTGCAGCGGCGATCTTGGGGAAGCATTGGCCGTGGGATGTCGAAGACCTGAGCGAGCGGCGTGAGACGCGGTTGAAGATGGCAGATGGATATTATCTGAGGAGGCATCCCATGGCGAGGGCACAGAGGTGGGAGGCTACGCTGCCGAATCCTTCTGATGGAGCGAGGGTTCCTATTCATCAGATGAGAAGAATCGGAGTCTGTCGTTGAAGGATAATGTGCCGGAGATAGGCAATGAGCCGGGGCGTTGCTTTTGTGAAGCCTAAAGTTTGCAGCCTGCTTCTCCGCTCGGCATATCATGAATCTTACATATCGTCAAGGCTAGCATTCGCAATATTGTCTGTCCAGACCAAGCATTAAGTATTTGTGATCCGTGGTCCTCAAAACTTAGCAATATCATACTAACATGCTCAATAGGAGCCACCACGGCTCATATATTGCCTCATTCGTCGCATATTCAACATGATCCTGATGAATTCAAACCGCAGATGCCAATGGGTTTAGCAGGGAAATTTGTAACAACCGCGTACGCTGTGCATGGTACGAACATTCTGAATAGCCAGATGCAAGTTCAGAGCCGGAGATCTTTGCCGTTGACATCAATTTACTACCTGGATATCGAGGCCATGGCCTCACTGCAGCAATGAGCTAAAATACTAAGGAGCCTTGCGTCTAAAGATGTTAGAAACAATGACCTATTGCCCGGAGAAGTTGCTTGCTCTATGGAAGTGAAGACAAGTGAGCGAATGCAAGCCCCTCAACACCGCAATGCTAAAGTGGCTACCACCATGCACCATACTGACTTGATTTCGTATTCGAGGTGTCACGTCCGTAATGACCTTGTACGGCTCATATGCGAATAATCACAAGAACTACACTCTGGCTACTCTGGCCGAGTACAATACGGCTTATGCCCTGGCCTCTTGATGTATTTACAAAGCTACTCTGACATCATTCCCCATTGTCAGGGCGAGAAAACCCCGGCTTGGGATATATAATCGATAGAAAAGGACCAAGACGTGCCATAATCAAGAGCGAAAAGTTGGGCTATAAACGAGCAATATCGCCATGGTAGCTCGTATACAAGGCGTATATGCGGAGGGCCGGCGGAACTAGTCGAATAGAGGAAACTGCTTCGAGCGTGGAGGCAAATACATTTTTGAGCAACGTGAGCGAAACGGCATGGTATGACAATCTGGCAACACCAATGTTTATTTTATTTTATTTCTATTCAACGCTTTGCGATCAGCGGGAAAGCTTCACAGTGAGCCGATGGCTTCGTATCCATGGCAAGAGTCATGTGAAAGCCTGAGGCTCCAAGGTCCCCAAGACAGCCTCGCCAAGTGCTCGCGAGGCAAATGCGGCCTTATTGAAGGAGTTTATGCCTTCAAGACTACATTGATGTTGGAAATTCCATTTTCACCTGGATCACGAGGCGTTGCTCATATTGGATAAAATGCAAAATAAAATTGTTTTGTGGGCAAAAAGAAATTTATTCGTTGGAGTTTGGCCTCGGCGCTGAAAGACTTGAGACCCTGGTGAAACGGGAAGGCAATGCGGGTGGGCGAATTGGAGGAGAGGGAAGCCGAGAACCGACGCCGAAATGGGCTTGAGAGGATTTGGCATTTTGCTGTGCCCTTCTTGTGCCTGTACTCGGCCTGACTAAATTATTATTGTTTGTTTTCAGGAGGCGGCTCGTCCCCGCTCGTGATGGGCCCAAAAAAAAGGTTTTTGCAAAGAAGCAACTAGGCACTCGTAGAAAATACTGTTTAGAAGAATGTGAATGACGGGCATTTGCTGGATGTGGATAAGCATCTTATGACATAACCACGAGTCTCGATGCGATGGATGCACGATGTTCTTGAAATAGCTGGATTTCCTAATCGTATGTTCGTGTTGGTTGGCGCGTTAAGGGCTGGAGGGGTGGCTGTGCCTCCTCTGGGAGGCCTGTACTACTGCTATGGTATAGCATAGTACAATAGGTGGATGGGGCGCTTGATTGGGGTAAAAGCGAGTACCCCAAAGGAGATCAAAGGGGGTCCGCAAAAAGGGTAGTAGTCATAGTGGTCATAGGGGTCTTATACTGTAGGGGAGACCGAACCAATAGATTTGTATTCCCACTGGTCCTTCAGGCGTCCTTCGGGGTGTTCAGCCACTGTAACAATCCAATGCTGACAGGGATGCTGGTTTCCACCGTAGAAAAAAGGACATCCCCTTTTTATTATCGTTGTGGTGAGCCTAGAAGCATCACCATCAGAATGGACATCGTCAGGCTGTGAATAATGCTGTTTGTAGCATACGAAAATGAATCAGCGTTTGCCCCAAAAACCACGCTCGGCCATGCCATGCCATGCCCGCAGAACCCCGAACAGATGGTACCTGAAAACTGCTGTTTTTAGGCTGACCCGTATTTGCTTGGCCAACCTTCCCTTCTCCCCCTAATCTTTCTCTCTCTCCCCTCTCTCGTGTTTGTGTCCCTAGTGCATAGGGCTAGCCGCAGCCCCGTGGTTGGCTTCTTCGTGATCCAATTAACACTCTGACACATCCAGCCAACAATCATGGGTCAGGGTGAGAAGCAGGGGAAGAAGTGGTCAAACATCAGTGGGCGGTGGCAGGGGTCATGGGAATCATTTATCTCTCCCCGTTTCCTCCCCAACTTGTGCTGCATCCTCCGCATTCGAATCAGCCTCCTCTTTTACTTCGCAGCTTTCTCGTCTTTGTTATTTCTTTACAACACACTCGTTACAAGACCAACTACTTCTTCAGCTGCTTAAATCTTGTCAAGACCACTTTTATTAACTTTCTTCGCAACATCGCCTGCATAAATATCATCACCATGTTCTCCAAACCTGTCTCTGTTGCGGCAGTGCTTCTGTCCGCTCTGTCCCTCGTACAAGCACAAACGTTTACCAAGTGTGATCCTACAAAGAAGAGTAAGTAGCCACCGCATTCATATGTTGTGAAACGATGCTAACAACGAACAGCATGCCCCGCCGACCCCGCTCTCGGAAAATCAGTCACCACCGACTTCACGAAGGGTGAGAGCAGTGACTGGCATGCTTTGGAGGGTACTACCATGGACTACAATGGAGGAGCCAATTTCATCATCGCAAAAAACACTCAAGCGCCAACCATGCAACTTAACAAATACATCTTCTTTGGCAAGGTCGAGGTGGTAATGAAGGCGTCCGCAGGTGCCGGTGTAGTCAGCAGTTTCATTCTGGAATCTGATGATCTTGATGAGATCGATTGGGAGTGGCTGGGCACGTTCCCCAACGAGGTCCAGAGCAACTTCTTCGGAAAGGGTGATACCAGCTCATACGACCGTGGTGCGTTCCACAAGGGTCTGGACAACACGATCGAGAAATACCTCAAGTACACCATCGACTGGACCGACAAGTCCGTGCAATGGAAGATTGGCCCTGCCGATGGAACAGATGCGGAGCAGGTCCTTGTCCGTCAACTCTTCTACACCGATCCTCTCGCCAAGTCTGGTACCCGCTACCCACAAACTCCTATGAAAGTCAAGATGGGCTCCTGGATTGCTTGTCTCGATAAGAATGACCCGGCAAAGAAGGGAACGTGTGAATGGGCTGGTGGTGAATACAACCAAGCTGGCGCACCATACACCATGACCGTCAAGACTGTCACAGTGACTGACTACGGCTGCGGAGGTGACGGAGAGTATACTTACAGCGATCTCACTGGTAGCTGGGAGTCCATCCGTCCAGCTGGATACTGCGCTGGCCCATACAAGAACAGCAATGCAGCATCCTCTGACTCTAAGCCCACCACTTCGTCTGCCAAGCCAACCACATCAACCAGCTCTACTAAGAGCGGTGCTGTCTTTGCCGAGACCTCCACCACTACCTCTGCTACTTCCACAAGCGCACCTTCCAGCACCGCTGCTGCCCCAACCACCCTTAGCGTAACCACCTCGGGTGCCACAGCTGCATCGCAAACCAGCGGCAGCTCTACAAGCAGCGCCACCTCCGCCCCCTCCGATATCTCAACTGGCGCCGCCGCCAAGCCTAAGCACCGCATGGGCGCACTAGAATACGGCGTGATTGGCCTCGGTCTTGGACTTGGTTACTTCGTCATGTAATCTTCCTCGCTGGTAGTTGAAGGTTCCTGTAAAGTAAAATGTTTTCTGTATATTTTGGACAAATAACTGCATCTGAATGGATGGCATACATAAAACAAGAGAGGTTGCACAAACCGAGGGACAGGATGACGGGATTGATTAGCATTTGCATGAGCGATGGAGTTCCAGGGTTTAAGATTACGGGACTATGTCTCCCTTTTAGATAATAATACAGCTGCTTACCACAATTGTCTCACTTCCATCCTCCATATTCCCCAATTCTGCCCACTTGCCCAGCGGAATATCTCTCAGCTCCCAAATTGATGTCGGCTGTCGGGTGAGAAATGAGGTTGGAGTGGCGCAGTTTAGAGTTCACGTGTGGATGCAGCCCTATCCTGGCTGACTTTAAGGTTGAAGCTATGCTAAATCCGGCCTCAGGCTCTAGAGGATCGCCAAACTTTTTTATATGTTCTAGAATCCCTAAAGATAGCAGCATCACCATCTTGTCCGCCCTCTTCTTTGCCTTCTAGCCCGCCTCTAGATGAATATCCCACCTGATGCCGACCTACTTTGTGACCGGGGCGGCTATAGCAGCAGCAGCAGCAGCAGCAAGCCGGACCCGGTAGTTTCCAGTTTCTCAGAGACGCATGCGCATATGAAGCTCCCAGGCCGCAAGTGATGGAAGAGCGATGATGGTTCTGGGGAGTCCCTACGATAGACGGATGAGTCAAGCCCCACGCCTATCGTCAAGCGGCCGCGGCGTAATTTGCAAATCAGAGCAAAATCGACCTCCATCTCCCTAAACGTGGTCATCCCCTTCTCGCCCCGCCAGGCACCATCACTTTCCTCTCCGTTGAACCTGCGTCTTTTCATTATCTCCTTTCTCACACCCCGCGCGCGTTCGTTCGAAAATGCCCTCAAGGGGTCAGAATAAACGGCGTCCTGCGAGCTCGTCTTCGCTGGTATCGCTCTTGCTGGCGTGGTCAGACGGAGTTGTGGGTAGGTTTCATATCCTATGGCTCCTCAAGGCCTTCACAAGTTACATTTTAGCCTTGCCGTAGTCGAGACCGAGCTATTTGTTCCTACCTAAGGAAATGAATGACAAACGCACAACCATTTCATAGAAAACCCCTCCACATAAGTAGCTGGCGGAAAGCCTTGGGCAAGTGAGAGACATTGGAAAAATTGTGCTGGCCAAACTATAATCCTATTGTGAATTCTATCTGAGCCAACAGCTCTGTAAGAGAGGAGGACAAGCCATAACAGGGGTCATTCATGCACATCACAGCTCGAAGCCCTCTTCAGATTCCCAATCACAAAGCCATTTAGCTTTAACAGATCTTCCTTTCAGGCCAATTGTTTTGATCCGCACCACCTCCCCAGGTACAAGATCGATAAAGTTATCATCAAATACCGCGTCTTCGCCTTCTTCCAGCGGTACCGCAACCACAACGCCTTTTGCCGGGCCATTAGCGCTCAAGACCACCTCGTCGCCTTCGACTTTAACCTCAACCTTCAAGTCCTTCTTAAAGCGCACATACTTTAGCGGTTCGGGCCATGAAATCCATCTGGCGAGTCTCTTTCCCTGCTGATCATCCAGATATGCGACAATGACCGTCTGCTCCGCATTAGGGATCGAGATCTTGGTGATCTCATTGCTTTGGTTCGGCTTAAGAACCACCTTTCTCTCCGCTTCGGTATTCAGCAACGGAATGGAATCGCCTGACTCAATATCAAAGGCGCTGAGCTTCAAGACCGCTTCCAGTTCTGTCACGAACCCGTTGACTGCCCAAATCTCCAACGCGGCCTTCTCGGGCAGGAATCCGGACACGATATAGCTCGGCTCCTTGGTCACTATTCTCTCCATCCCGACGACGGTCTTCGCCAATGCACGCTTCGTGATGTAATAGCTCGCTTTGCGGTTTAGATCGACATCTACCAGCGCCCAGCTCGTGCCTGGCCAGATATCATTCAATTGCCAGACAAGAATGCCAGCACAATTTTCTTCTTCCGGGCCGCGAAACTCGCGCCGCCAGTGGTTGTAGGCATATGACATGGCCTCGGCTTGCAGAAACTGGGTGCTGTACACAAATGAGGTAAGCGGGTTCATGCGGAAGCGGAAGTTCTCGCCAGAATACATGCCATAGCGACGCTGGTGGCCAGGTCCTTTGTCATGTGCATCGAAGGTGCGAGACTGCCAATGGCGTTCAGAGGGGATCGTAATAGCTTTATGGAGTGTGCGGATGTCAGGCGCTGATTCGAATCCGAATTCGGAGACGAAACGAGATGTGTATGCTTTGTAGTCCTGGTATGGTGACATTTTGCCATGCCAGACTAATTTTTGTCAGTTTGCAACGAGTAAAATTTGTGGTCTGGGTTAAAGTTGAAGGATCATACCATCCCAAATATGTGTATCTCCTACTGTAGTATCGTTGGAGGTTTTGCCGCCGTAAGGGCTACTCCTCCAGTACGGTACATCTCCAGCCAGCTTCTCGCAGATCGCTGGCAGAACTCGCTCATAAATCTCTCGAGCTGGGAAGTTTGTTTTGTCCCATGGACCTTTCTGGTCATTGATATCATACTCCCAGCCCCATCTCTCTGCGAGCATGTAATCTTCATTGTTTCCAGCCCATATGGCCAGACTGGTCATGCAGGATGTTAGCACTATTAAAAAAGCCGGGAAGCAAATACCCTAGAAGGCCGTTTCAGATCTGCTTTGAAAAAGGATCTCACCTAGCATGATATCCTACCCTCTTGACCTGCTGCTCTGCTTCCACTTTGATATGCCCAATGAAGTCTGGTGATGCGGGATAGTCTCCACATGCAAACAAGAAATCCTGCCACACCAAAATGCCCTCACGATCACAGATCTCGTAGAAAATATCACTTTCGACGAGACCTCCTCCCCAAACTCGAATCTGTGAAGCGATCAGCACAGAATTAAAAATCGTATACAAAGCAAATTAAGACGCACCATTGCTTGGTTTCCAGCTTTTGCAAGCAGCAGCCATTCCTCATAACGCTCGCGAGTAAATCGAGGAAGTAGGTAATCACCAGGTATCCAACAGCTTCCACCTGCAAATACTCGGACGTTATTGATCTCAAATACAAAACTCGTTCCTGGTTCATTTTTAAGCTCATGCTGTAACAACCTCAGTCTTCGCAATCCTAACTTCTGGCTTTTCTTGTCATGGTCTGGCAATATGGCTGTGAGTGTGTAGAGCGGAGATGATCCATATGTGAAGGGGTACCATAGCTGTAGGTCGCCAGACACTTCCAGTTTGGTGGAAAAGCTTCCTTCCTTTGACAAGATTGCCTCTGTATCAAGCTTTTTCTCTCCATTCGGATCCGTGAGTTGGATTACCACTTTAGAATCTACTGGAGCACTTTTCACTTTGCCACTCACGAATACTGTAGCTGTTTTCAAATCTGTTGACACTTCTTGACGGACTATCAGCTCCTCGATGAATGCAGTATATGTTTCAAGCCATATATCCTTCCATGGTCCTGAGGTGTTACATGATGGCCCCCTATTTTGAGATTCTCGCAGTTAGCTCCTCTATGGTCATTGACGCTTGGCACTTTCTCGACTTATCCAGACCAAAACAGGCGGATCATGGGGATGATTTACGGCGGTGAATTAGCAGTGACAACTTACCAATCCCAGCCCCAATGATATTGCGCTTTTCTCACAAACAGACGCTCAGGGCCACCGAAATGAACATCAGTACCGTTTCCTCGATACCCTATCCTCTTCATCTCTGCTTTAGCAAAAGCAGGTGCATTGCTAAATCGTAACTCGAGTACATTGTCTTTTGGTTGGAGATGATCGGTGATGTCAACTCTGTGAGAGATGTGCATATTCTGGCTTTCCAAAATGAGTTTGCCGTTCAAGTACACCTTAACTATCGTGTCTAGACCCTCAAAATAAAGCGCTGCTCATGATAAGCATTCGCTTCCAGAATTTAAAGATGTTACATACCTGTGCGTCCACCTTTCTGGCTGAGATCTGGAGTTTTAAACGTAGTCTGATATGTCCAGTCCGCATCATTGACCCAAAGGCTTTCAAGCTCGTTCATATCAATGTAAGGGTCTTTTATGAGACCATGATGCAGAAGGTCAATATGTGCTACAGTAGGAAACTGGGCAACAGGCAGAAAGTCTGAAGCGGTAGAATCATTCAAAGTCGTTGCTTGCTTGAACTTCCAACCTTCATTTAATGCAATGCTTTTGAACGACATGTTGAATAGAACAAGGAGGCTTTCAATGTGATCCTGTGGTGATCACGCAAGGGATAGAACAGAAAAGCCGCAAATAAGAGCTTGAAAGCGCAGTCAACTGAGCAGCGAAAGATAATAATGATATCAGAAACACCGTTGCGTAAACAAGTCAGATAAGGATAAAAGGAGAGGCTAAATTGAGAGTGTGCTTGCCCTCTATTTTGGAGACATGAGGGGTCATCCCTTGAGCATTCTTGGCAACAGGGTTTGTGAGGTCGTGATGTAGGACCTACTCGTCTCACACATCACAGAAGAAGCAGGTCGCAGGAAAGTCACCTTCAAAACCCGAACATTGTGAGTTGGATGAAGATGACTTGAAGATTCAAGAGTGGAG
Organism: Chalara sp. BL73; assembly: GCA_918026815.1. Lineage (NCBI taxonomy): Eukaryota > Fungi > Ascomycota > Leotiomycetes > Helotiales > Chalara > Chalara sp. BL73. The sequence goes on along the minus strand of CAKJVC010000066.1, from coordinate 361,770 downwards.
GTGGGTCCTACCGCCCATAACAGAGCGCCAAGCCATGGAGGGTTTCCCTCCGTTCTACAAAGGGAAAGATTAAAAGCTTACCTCAACCTCATCTCGAAATCATGCTCAAAGCTTTTGTCCTTAAAGAGCATCACAAATAACTGTATAATCCCATCTGAAACTCCGTGATAACAAGCGTAACCCAAAGCAGTATTAGAAAGAGCAATATTTATTGGGCAATACACCTCACAAGGTTCGGCAGTTGTCAAAGTTTTCAGATATAAATAACTTTTGATTTGCCAGGCCAGCTCGATCAGTGCAGTATCTCAGTTTCCATGGCTGCCAAAATACAACCCTCACTGAACGACATTACCATGAATTTCGAAGACTGGAATAGCCAGCCAGGAAGCCAGTCTGCCCAAGAATGATGGATGGGATGTTGACTGGGTCAAACTCCTCCTGGTATCCCATGAGGCTAAGCCATGAGGCCCTCGTCATCTTGGTGAAGTAGTGGAGGCAAGGATAATCAAAGACAATGTGCTACTTCTATTATTCCTACTATCTTCTCTGGTGGGGGGGTAGCTCGCGTTACTGGTATTGTAGTCAAGAGTCTAAGATACTGGAAGGCTGTTAAAGTAGTAGACGCTTTTGGTGTGTCGGCATTCTGACTTGGAATTCTTGGAAATTTGCGACTTGCACGCATCTTACAGCCCTTTCAAACGGTATCTGCATCTCATATTAGTAAGTACATGCCCGTAGGATTGAGAGAAACTCATACCGTTAGCCATCTTGTGAGTGCTTGCGGATCGGGAGGTTGTCGTGAGGAAGATCGGCTCCAGTGGAGGAGTCTCTACACTTGATGCAACTATTATTACTTCCTTCGAGATGCAGTATGTCAAAATTTATGGTATATGAAATTCGCAACGTAAAATCAGCAGAGAGTAGTCTTTGAGACCCAGATATCATCGAATCTTGAAGAAAATCTTCTGTGCATATGCCGAGTCCTGTCAAACTGTCATGTTTTTTTTGGACAACAATGATAGTACAAGGTGCTGGCATAGACTGGGCAAAGTCTGTCTAAGCAGAGTTACTTGATTGTAAGAGGATTTATTGCACCAGCACGTTTTGCCGGTGCCAGGATAAAGTCGATTATGGTTTGGTGATATAAGGATACGACCAGAACGAAATCTAGCGGCTCAACCCAGCATAGATTAGGGCATGAGTTCAGCTCTACTGTCATAGGCTTGGAAATTTCCTCGAGCGAGCGAAATCAGTTCGTCGATATCGTTATTCATTGACAAGTGTCACTTGCTTGTTCAGGTGTGAGTTGCCTCCAGGAAATAAGAGGGAGAGATAAAATGCATCCGCGCTCACTGTCATAACTCATTGTATCAGAAGACTCTCAAACTCTAGACAGTGTCTTAGCCTCCGTGGAGAGATGCGCTAGCAGTAACATTTTTTAAATTTTAACAGGCACGTCCCATCAAAATTTATTGATTAAATAGAATGAGGGATGTGGTCTAGATGTTTAGCAAATACAAATGTACCCAGGGCACTTTTAAGGGAGAGGTAGAGATTATAAATCCTTTCTAAATTAGATCACTTTGGCTCTGTCAAGAATAAGCTCTTAATATGTTTGGCATCAGCTCATCGGTAAAGGTGTGTGTCTTTACAAAGAAGTAAGCACACTTTACTCCGCTTGAACCTATCTCGGCTGTCCATGCAACACCAATATCACTCATCATAAGGATCTAGCGTCTTCGCATTTACTTTCGTGTTCGACGACGCCATTGCTCTCCCACGTAGATTGCATGTATGAGTTTACATTGCATGCACATCGGCACAAATATATTCTTGCAGCCGAGCAAGACCCTTCAGTATGCACCAGACCCCGGACTGAGAACTGGGTCACGTAGCGATGGCCATGTACTGACATACAGATAGCCATCGTGGCTCTGGGGACTTGCATAGATTCAACTCGGTAGTTCAGCTATTTTGGTGTTGAAAGTGAAGTCACCGCGGTCCTCTAGATTCACCTTTGGTTCTGCCAACCGTTCCGCCCACTCGCTTATCCAGTCATTTCCCATACCCTCCCGACCCATCGGTGCTACCCAGGTTGAATACAATTGAGGTAAGTATATCCTCGGTCAATTGGTGTTTCTGTTGCCCATTGATGACAGACAGCTCGATCTTCCCGTCACTTTGCAGACATACTTGCCTGTCCCAGCGGCACATATCCGCAGGAAGCGCGGTTCCATTACCCTTTCCATTATCTTCACCGGTCTATCGCCAGCATGCCTGTACATACTCGGGGAATGAGTGGGCCATCCCCTAAAAGCGGAGGCAAGCTCCTGAATTCATCAGGCTCACAAAAAGTTCAACGGTCCGCTGCTAAGACGAGCCGCCTCCTCACCAGTAATTGTCTGGCTGATGATTCTGATTCTGAATCTGATTCTTCGACAACTACTGAAGGAGGAGATGAGGATGGTTATGATTTCAGCAGCCAAAGCGAGGGCGTTGATGGCGTTGACGTCAAGGATCCTCGATCGGAAGATAGTGACAATGATGTGATCTTCGTTGCAGAGAGAAGAATAGCTGACCCCATTATATCCAGAAGGAGAAGTACATCCAACAAGTACATTACGAAGGAAGCTTTCGGAAACTTCGAAGTACTGGATCTAGGAACAACAACCAACCCAACATACACTTTCCTTCCAGCTTCTTCACAAAGCAGCTCTGAGTCCAGACGTTTTTTAAATAGTTCTGACCAGGGGCGTGTTAGTCACACTGGGCCACCTTCTAGAGGCATTAGTCCAGAGAGAGAAACACTCATTGTAGTCTGTCCAGCCGGCTGTCCTCCCTGCGGTAGCAAATTTAAGTCTTTTCCTCCAGAGGTATGTACCGTTTCTAGATACTATGTTTTCTCGCATTAATAATGCTCTAAGAGTACGGTCCCCTATCGAAGGGCCCTACCCTATGCTTGTTCACTTACTAATTTCAATACGTCAGCTTCACCAAAAGATTGCACTCCTTCTCCCTACCGATGCTGACGTAGCGCGTTATGCACTTATATGCAAAACAAGCTGCAACTCGGTCACAAACAGCCTTTGGTGTCTACGCTTCAAGGACACTTTTGATCGCCCAATCGACGTTGACGCAACGGATACTTCACGGCTGGCAAATGTTTACAAAGTGAGAAGCGAGGTTTCGCGAGGGTATAGCTGCTTCACACTAAATGATGGTGGACGCCAAAATGGAGAGAAACTGAGACTACTCAGCGAGGTGAAAGTTCTCCACAATCCTAATTATTTGAGGATGTTGCATGAGTTAATACGTCGTAAGTATCCTTGCCCAAAAATGTCAATCATAAACCTAATCGCTGGGATAGAATCAAACGCTGTCAGACGGCGCACACCCGATGGAAGGGAGGTTATGGCAGGATTGAATCTTGACTTCGTGCGCGAGTTAATCATGATTCCCAAAAATTCTGAACGTCATCTTGATATTCTCGATGCTATCCATGAAACACACGACCTCGAGTTTTGGAGCCCGCGAAAGATAGTCGCTGCATCCAAGCGAGAATCCCTTGTTCTCGTCATTCAGTTATGCCTCGCACACCTAGTGCTTGATCCTAATATTCCAAACAAAATTGGTGGACTGGATCTAGGACAACATGCAGCGTATTCTGATCACGAAAAGCAGCCAATGTTTCTAGGGAAATGGAAGCAAGATATCAATATTCGATGGGTCCTGAGTACACTCAGTTTTTTCCAAGTCCAGTTTCTCTCTGATGAGGACGGAGCGCTGACACATGAATATGCTGCTCTCGAACAAGATCAATTACCTCAGCCGTGGTTGGGAAGACTTCAGGATGAAACACAGACAATCGGTAGCCACTGGAAAGGCGCGTACAGTGAGTCTATTTCTGATGTATTGTGTCTTCTTGCTGACGGAGTGTAGCATGGCTGGATCATGACAAACTAATTAAGTTTCGTCGCTCTGGAAGAGATGACGGTGACTTTTTTGTAGATAGTGCCGAGGATTTCCATGTATGTATAATTCCAACGCTTGTTATGGGCCACACTGACGCGATCGTCTAGGACCTCTCAATCTTCTTCGACGAATCTCGTTTCTCAACTGAGGCATGGCCACGAGACTTTGAAATCCTTCTTAGCACCGACCCTTATGTGAGTGATCTTGGTCCACCGACCCCTAAACCCGACAGAGCATTGCGTTCATTCGGTGGAAACAAAGCCGTGCATCGCACATATCCCCTCAGATCCTTCTTTGGTACTGCTCGTGACCAGCGGAAGCCATCACATCTCTATGGTCGTATACATGCCCTGCCACCTCAACAGAAAATCCCAGGTTTCCAACGCATCTCCTTCCTTAAGTTTTGCTACACAGATGAGGGAGAGTACGATCCAGATCAGGTTTGGGGATATGAAGGTTGCGTTCTTCCAGGAGGCCGCATAATAATCGGCCGATGGTTCGATGCAACATTTCATTTTGCCCATAGCGATGTGGAGCCCGTCAAGTGGTTCTCGGGACCATTCATTTACTGGAATGTTGACAGATGTGCTGCCGAAGACCCAATTCTACCACAGGAGGCCCTGGATTTCCTGGCTCACCTCAATGATCTCGGCATTGGCAAGCGCTCCACTTTCCCATCATAGAGCAAATACAAATACTCGTCCTTATGAACTACTATGCTATAGTACTCACCAGGACACATCAATAGTCTGGATTTGATATGATACATAGGCCATTTCAACCATAACTTACTGATAGCCTGTATAAAAAAAAGCTTTCCTTACGCACGATGGATGATGGGTGGGTTTCTTCCTTCAAATTTCGGCAGAAATTTACGGCACAATACCCTGCATACAACATGCTTGCAATTCAGTTATACATCTCTTCTTTTTCAACAATATTTTTTCCCCTCACGTGGTGGCAGTGATGGTGGAAGTGTGGGTATTGCAATGATGGATTGATGAATGATCTGGCATTGAGATGTGGGAATATGGAGCTGAGTTTTCACCATTTCCTTTTTGATATTTCAGGCATCAAGGATCAAAGTGAGCTAGTGGCATCTTTCCCATAGGAAACAATTCAAATGACTTTTTATATGGAATTCAACTGCTCCACGCACTTTTTAAATGATCGCAATCACACATTGAAGAAGCAATGAGCATGAACAAGTGGAATAATGCTCGTGGAGGCATACTTATTGATTATTCACCTATGCTGCCTGAGCAAGCAATCTCGATCAAGGACTAGATAGCGTACACGAGACTTCATGTAAAATTTTCGCATTGCAATCCTCACTGCCTTTCATGAGTAGCGATCGCTAAACCTACATATGCTACTTTTCTGCAGTCCCGTAACGCCAACTTCGCTAACTTGAAAGCAGCCCATTCCCCCAAAATCTCTATGTAGTTTATTCCTCAATAGTCTTCACATTTTCCCACTCCCCTCTCAGGTTCTCTTTCCATAGCGATACTTTATTATCTGCTTGCGAGACAGCGAGGACATTTCCAGAGAGTGACCAGGAGACACGCCAGAGGACGGATTCGAATTTCAGTTCCTTAGAGGACCATTCATTAGAGGAGCCCACAGACGTCCAGATTCGGACGGTCTTGTCTTGAGATGCGGATGCAATGTAGGACTTTTGTAGGACTATAGAATGGTGTGAGTGAGTGTTTAAACGCACAAAATGGTAACAGTAGCACTGGTTGGATGGTGTGGTTGTGAGAAAGGAGTGCTTACCGGTAGGACTCCATGCAACATCTCTGACCCAGTCACTATGGCCGGTCAAAGGTGGAATCTCCTCCTGATATGTTTGTGAGGCAGTGTCGAATGTCCATATACGCACAAGATTATCTGATCCACCAGTTACGAACCGCCGGAGACCCTGCGCGCCGCCTGATGCAGAGACCAGAGATCCTGGGGTTGTCGAAGGTGCCCATGAAACGGAGTTGACACCAAGTCCATGAGCGTGAAAGATTTTGTGTTCCATTCCATTGTCCTTAAACCTGTTCGAGTTAGTAATGGTATCTGAATTTCATTCAAGCCTCGCATTTGCCCATTATTCCCAGCACCATTTCATCTTCACACTACTTCGTCCTCCTAGTATCAAAACCCATAATATACGAATAGATAATTACATACTCTAGGACCGAAACATGCCCATCACTGGAAGCACAAGCCAATAAGCATCCACTTTCATGAGGTGACCATGATATTATGTTGACGGATGCTGTGTGTAATGTGTAATCGGTTAGTTTCGCCCATTGATCCTTCTCTTCGCGCCATATAATGACCTTTCCGTCGTATGATGAGGAAGCTAAGATGTTTCCGTATTTTGGGTGTGCCCAAGAAATTGACCAAACTGCGCCGTCGTGTCTACATGCTGCGTTAGTGATGCCCAAAGCATTTAAAATAGACTAGGAGTCGTTTTTATGTTCAAAGAGCCCTAGGAAAGCGACTAAAGCTGTATGCCAATCATACCCTTTCAATGTCTCTGTAAGACGGTGATTATCTCCCTCGACCTCGAAGATCTTGATAGTTTTGTCTGAGGAGCAGGTCGCAAGTCTTCGACCATAGTAGTCCAGAACTGCATCGTGCTAAAACATGCTATCAGCTGCCAATCTCCAATGTTGATGATAGTACTGCGCTGGATTCTTGCCCATTCTCGAAACACAGTAGCCCAATTTTGATGCTTCTCATGGAAGGTTTCGCTGAAGTTCAGAGAGTTGCAAACTTACAATCATGTCATCATGACCTGAATTGGAGATAACTTGCGCCATACTGTCACAGATATATTGGTATCAAACGAGAGATAGGGAGGGTTGTGTAATGAAGTCGGTTGTGAGCAGGTTATTGGAATTATTGAACGGCCAGGCTGTCTGATTGTTTAGTCCACGCCTTTTGTGTTGTGGCTGTGCGCCAAGATGCAAGGCTGAATAAGATGGCCAGCAAGGCTAGCTTATTATATCACCACCGTCACATGCACCGAGGGAAAGTGGTGAATGGCATTCAATATTCAAATCCCAGCTTTTCTTTCTTATTTGTAGACCTTTCTTTAATATATCAAAGAACCCTAAGAACCAAAGTTATTATCATACTTTCTTCGGAAGACTCATAACTCTTTAAAAACTGCGAGCCTGATTGGATAACCGAGGTTCTGAACTAGAATATATTGCCCCGCCACAAGTTGGCCCAACTTCGTCCGAAGCAGACTCCTTTCTACACATACGCACCTGAAAGCCTAGCCCGGTATCATGGCTGATAACCTGTGTGGGCCATCTAATGCCCTACAAAGTTTCCAAAAGCATACTGGAACAGACCGTACTTTACAACAAGACCGGCTAGTTGCACGACAGTCTCCATCACAAGTATGCCCTTCCATTGTTTCACTTACTGCCAAAACATTGTGATAAATACCACCACATTGTTGGTTTTATATATATTATGCAGTAATGCTGATATATATATATAGGGCTTCCGATCGGCGCCAGGTCCAAATGCAGGCAGCCTGGATGCTGAATTCCAAGCTTTCCAAGCGGGCAATCTTCCTCTCGAATCGCAGCAAGGGCTGCGATCCTTTTCACCTCCTCATACTCCGCAAAAATTTCAACAACCAGGTCCTTCAGCATTTACGAGTGATTTCCAGCGCATGCAGATATCAGATCCACGGCATTCTCCATTCCAGGCGCACAATGGTTCGGCACAGCAAGGGCCTGCTGCTGAAGCGTGGGCTCAAGACTTTCAGCAATTCCAGGGAGAGCAACGAGGATTGACGCCAGATCATGTGGGTAGGACAGGAACATATCCTACTCCACAGCGGTCACAATTTATGGGCGGAATTGGCCTGTACCCCCAGTTTGGCGGTGGTATGATAGGCGGAAGCGTGCTTGGTCGTGCTGAGCAGGTCATCCAACATCAACTACCACAAAATACTATTAGCGATGATATTTTCGACGAAGAAGCATTTGCGAGAGCTTTTGACCAAGCCACTGATGAAGCAGCACGAGCCGAACTCGAACGAGAGCAAAGTCTGGCTCAAGAACAGTCGCTAGCTCAGAAACAGGATGAAGTCCTAATTGCCGAGTCAGCCGAAAGATTCATGTCTTCGGAAGTTGACGAAGGGCAGATTAAAAACCAACCTCGTATAGGTGCTGATACCATTTATGATCCCACCGACAAAAGTTATCCACAGCCTCAAAAAGATGACCACAATGAATTGGCTAAGACCGCGGGAGAATTACTAGATGGTACGTAAAATAGGATTTTGGGACGATAACAACGGTTGCGTGACTCATCTTGATGCTAAAGCGCAGGAAATGCTAATATTCTATGTCTAGTCGTAAGCAAGAAACCCAACGAGAAGTTTGCAAATAGCCAGTGAGTGCTTCGATATCAATATCAGATCTCCTGCTAAAAAAGATTCTAGGTTCATGGAATTAATGCGCCAACTTCGGGATCATGAAGTGAAAGTTGAAGGAAATAATATGGTAAACAGTTTTCTTTACCCTGGATCAAGCGAACTAACTCAGCTGACCTCATTTGCAGGTGAAAAGCTCCAATGGGGAGAAAGTCAGCGACGGAACAGAAGAGAGCCAACTTCAGGCATAGATATCATGACATGTATCAAGTAGATGAGCATAATGGCCTGACGTTGCATACAGAGAACAGCGCTTCGTTTATTTCAACGGTGTGTCTTTCTTACATATCATCCTTTTCCTTCAACAGTTACGACACAACGTGATACTTGAACATGTCTTTTCCCTGCCGAATGCAGGGGTCATCGCTTTGCAAATAGTCTGCTGATCCCTTGGGAATAGTCTCAAAGTCTTGGGGATGCGCACATTCCTTGGTAGAGGCTTCTACGGGCCAGGCAGCACTCCATGGCGTCGGGATCTGATCAATGTTCTTCTCCAACTTTGTGAGATTGCTCCTCGGTTAAAGTTAATCCCACAGCTTGAGACGACGGTGCAGGAGGCGACACTACCTAAGTTTGAAAATATCATGAAAGCCATCCTCCTCCTAAATACTCAAGACGCTGTACCTGCTACTCGAGATCTCGCACGATATATTGTGCTAAGTCAGGATCACAAATCACAGCCATGGGTGGAGAAAATACGCTCGGAGAACTCAGAATCATGGATGGAAGAGATGCGCCAGGCAAACTCATATTTGGTACTACAGAAAGATGAAGTAGATTTGAACAAGGTTGAGACACACCAAAATTTAGAAAAAAATGTACCTTCTCGCCTAGACGGTCTTTATATGGAATCTAACGAGAGGAAACCAGATCAAAGAATTGATTAATCTTGACATGGTCGGCGCACCAAGGACAAGCGACGACCTATCCAAGCATCAGGATCTTCTAAGCCAAATTCTCGGCTACGAACTCGTATCTGATCTACCACGATCACTGTTCGACAAACATGATATTCATGTCCAGCGTGCTCGGGAAATTATAGGGCCGGCAAGTAAGTAACAGATGCGGGCCCGCGCGCAATATATCACGCGCCAAAGCTTATGCTAGTATAATGATGCCTAACTTCATTTGTCACAGTCATCGAAACCATGGAGTACTGTGCCGCAATATGGCACACAGCAATCCAATCAAATTCAGATCGTTTCTGGGGCCTAGTTCATCTATACAACCTCTTCGGAAGTACTTCACATGAACAATTTCAAATTGCTTTCGCTAGTATTCAGAAGCAAGAGCTTGAGCGTGATAAAAGTGAGGAAGATAATGAAAGCTGGGAGTGAGGATTGGGAGTCGAAGACCAGACTTGCCAAGAGGCAGAAGAAATGCGTGATATGGCTGAGCAGTCAGTTGGAAAGAAGTATAGAGATGGTCCAGCCTGTGTACGTTGGAGCTATGGGAGGGAGTGTGTGTTTAGAGAGGATTTGGAGAATCGAACAACCTAAAGTCTATGAGCAACGTCCTCTTCTGTATATCATTTCTGTCATGTAACTTCTATAACAGATAGAACTTGCGATTGACGCAATATCGGAGATTCTGTTATGTACATAGTGCTGCTAGCTATGTAAAAACCCGTGAAAACAACGCAAAAATAGAGTTTGAAATGCAAGAGAAAGTGCAACGACAGGGAGGTACACTCCTCCATACCAGAATAATAACAAGACATGCTCCCATAGTTAAGCCGACTACGCTATCACCAAGCTCGAGAACCGACTTTTGACTTGAATAGGGCCATGCCAACCATGCTGGCCAAGGTAAGCTCTCCGGTCGACCCGTTGGTTGGGTAGGGGAACGCTAGTAGGCGGATTCACAGGGGAAGTCCAAGTTCCCTCCCCCGCTCCTCCTCCTCCCGCACACTTTGTCAAGAACCCTTGCCAGTCGTCATACGTCCCAATTAGATAATTTGCGATGTCATTGCAATAAGCACCTGTCGCTCCTCCAGCTAAGTTCAAATCGTCTCGATGCACTCCAACATCTCCAAAGTTCTATCCTCTGAGTGCTGTGAACGGTTCGCCGTTATATCTGGCCAGGAGCTGTTTTAGGCCATCCCCAGATTCTGTACCTGAAGTCGCATCTACGATCATCTGTTTTATTGATTTGCGCTGCTCTTTCTCTGAAGCATCATTGGCAATAAAATCGACACCATTGTGTGATTGCATGAGTCCCGGATTGCTCACGCCATTATTGGTCCGGCGAATGCTGAGGCAGCCGTGACCTTTCCTGTAAATGGCGCCAAAGATGAGCCTCGCATCGACTCCTGTCGCCTTTGACACCTGGAGCGTGCTATCGTGGATGGCTGAGAGTTGAGCATCTGTGAGCTTCGCCGCGGCACTGGGTAGGTTCTGATTGTGGCCACCCCAGATGGCAGCATTCTCGCATGAAACTCTGATGACCTTCTTATTCATGTTCCACATCTTCTTGAATCCAAGCCATTGCTTCAGAGGGGGGAACTCTGAGTTCCCACCATGAAAACATTGATACCGCGCTTTGAAAAGGATGTCTTTTGTGCTTGAGACGAATACGAGCGTCCTCGGGGAGTTTGATAGTCGATGGATATCCGAAATGCTAGATACCCCCAAACACCTCAGATATAGGAACAGAGTAATTAGTACTACAGCAGAAGTCATGCTAAGCTGCGTGATAGATGGCCAAGATTATTAGTTACTTTTAATGCAAAGTTGTCTGTTTTCGATCGTTAGTCGCATATCGCTGTATGAAAGTTGTTAAAATTATATAGACTATATAGGCTAGTAATTGACCCAACGCTTCTGAGCAAGTGGGTGATGTGACATGGCTGCCCAATATAGTACTTATAAGAATCCGCTATTCCAAAGCCAATCAGCCCAGCTTAAGAGCATTCGATTCATCCTTGACTTTTCGCTTTAGCAGATTTAGCAGCTAGAATCTCCGCTTGGTAGTGATTTTCGGAGACACTTTGCCTGCTTGGTTGAACTTGTTCTGAGATAAGGGCTCCGTGAGAGCAATATCCGAAGGATCAATTTCTTCTGTCTTAAATTTGCACACTTCACGGTCTATCTTTTTCGTAATTAGAAACTAGACAGTAAACACAAGGAAGGCGACGGGGTTCGTTATTGCCCAGGAAATCCAAAACCTCATTTTCACAATTAGTGTAGTGTTCCAGTCAAGGACTAGTATAGCGAATAATGCTGCGAATAATGTGGCTAGAATAAAAGCCATAGTAATCACGACAATAGTCTTCATATTTGAGCTATCGTATAGAGTGGCAAGGATCTTGCTAACTCAATATTCGTATTTGCATTTTGTTAAGAGACGAAGTCGACTTGATAAGGTGTTTATCTGCTAATGCTAACTCAATGTTGTCTTTAGAATCGTACACCTACAATTGCTAAGATGATTTTAGCATTATCATTAGGTGATGAACATGCGCTGCAAATTGTATTCAGTTCCTAATTAGTGGATCATGGCCGATTGCAGAAGCTTGCGGTGATTTAACAGGAAAGCCCCTGAGTTCTTTGGAGAAACCAAAATTAAAGTCGTACGCAGTTTCGACAGCCCTTTTGATTCAGTCTCTCCATGACTCTATTTCTCGCTGAAGAATAGTTAACCCAAGAGCTGCTTCATCGAGGAGCAAATCTAGCGCTGTCGGTTTGAATCTAAAAGCTTCAAACTGCAGTCAAATCAACCTTGGACATGTGTACCTTCCCCATGCTCTTCATCATCCATGAAGTCTCTCAAAAACCTCAATTTGGCTAGTGAGATGCCTCTTTGTATTCCTTTGGGCCTACTGATGTAGCCCAAGATATTAATGTACCTTGCGAAAGAGTTCTGAATGTATTTTGCGTCAGATCCGGCGTCGGCAACGATTACAACGCAGTTGCAGTAGTCTTCTAAAGTAGACATGAAGATATCTGATCTGCTTATCCCTTCTTAAGTATGTTTGCGTAATGTAGTTTCCATGGCCCTAGGTAAAGCTCCTAAGCAACTTGGGGACGATCAGGTGATGTTTATATATGACGGAGCTTGCTAACCTGTCAGAACTCGCCGATTACAAGAGATGAAAGTTGTTTAAAAGATCAATCGATGTAGTGTCCCTAATTTAAGAAAAACCCTATCACTTCAAGTGAGCAGCTACATTATTGATGCCGTCTCTTGAAGCCTTTCGTACAAGGTTTGTGAGGAGTGAAATATTTGCTACGATGTACAAGGCAAACCACTGCCTGCACGCTAAACAACATCTTGATATAATTCCAAGACAGCAACGAGTTAAGGATGTCGAAATTCTTGGCTAGCAAATGATGCTGAAGCGCAAATCAATGTTGTAAATTGAATAAGTTAATGCAAATGAATCAATATCTGATGGTCTGGATTTAGTTGCGATGGCAAAATATAGTATGAACAATGCTCAGTATTCGGAAGGCCAAACGACAACGTGAGTCGGAATATATCGTCCATCTTCAGATCCCGTAGTGGGTAACCTAAATATTGATTGTCCTATTCATTCACCGACCAACAGCAACATAGCCTTGTTGCGTATCTTGTATTCCAAGATTCGAGACTTTCCTTTTCTCTAGAACTTTTTTAACAGCAGCCCAGCCCAGGAGCCCAACAGTCCCAGTGATAAACGTCAGTACCACTATCTGGTCCTTTCGACTGTCTCTTTGGAAACATGTTGTAAAAACATCCTTCTCTTCCGCTTCCTTGCATATAGGGAGTCTTTGAGAAAGACAAAATGCTCGGTTACACAAAGTGCATGTTGCAGATGGTGCCCGTATATCAAGGCGTGGCGGCTTATCCGCAGAGGTGGAGGAGTGTGACGAAAGAGGGATGATTGTGCTATTTGAGAAACATGTGCATTTACAAAAAGATGGCGGGGCTGAACATCATTAGTAGTTGTTGTAAAGGTACTATTTCTGTGTAGACTTACAGGCTTCCACCATTGAAGCAATGAATACCCATGCTATCAGCACAAGCAGGAATGATCTTGGTATGGTGATTATTCGAGAAGGCATCGTGGCTCTCTATCTGTACGGCCTCGTAGATGCGCAGCCTTTACATGTCTGTTTCTTGTCTGCTGGTGCGCTGTTATTGAGATGATATTGAACTCAAGTTCGAGAGCTTAGCTCTTGGCGTTACTGAAAATAGTGGGTTCACTAGCGGCCGAGTGCCATCAGACGCGAAACTCCAGCAATAAATTCTCAGAAGACCATCAACCACTCCATGATGCGTCGAATATCTAGAATAGAGCGGCCAATTGGCCTCATAAGACCGGGGACATCAGCGCCGTCCATATCTCGATGTGCTACATGCAAGCACCAAGCGACATCATTCTCTACATGTTCCACCCGCAATGCTGTCTTCGACACGGAGAAGATTCGCAAAAAGATTTGGGGGACAGACGAACCTCCAGGACTGAAAGACCCTTATGGTGGAGAAAGTGTAGTTGAAAGAATCAGAAAATCTACTCGCAGTGGCAAAAATAATGAGGGGGGTGGAGGAATCGAGGAGCAGACTGAGACCGATTCTCATGGCTACTTAAAACGAAAGGGCCGCAAAGTTTCCAGTTCAAAAACGAACAAGCAGCCCATGTCAAAGAAATGGGTGCAAAAGATTGATATGGGACAATTTGCACAAATGCTAGTCCATGACCCTCCGCAGAAGCACTACTTCGCGCCAGACGATGTCAGCGAGAGCACTTCATACACACCTGCCGAAACATGGCATGGCTTGGAAGAAGTTGGAGGTCCCACTGAACCCAAGTACCATTTCCAGGGTTTTATGTCCAGAAATATCATTGAAGATAATGAGGTACTAGAGGCCACACTGCATAGAGCGATGGTTGAAGTTTTCAACGCCCTGAAAACTAAAAAGCCCTTGGATGTCGTTTACGCTATTAGACCTGACCTTCCTCATACTACGGACTTTGTGCAAATTACCCCCTCGAAGACTAGCGCAGAACCAGAGGAAGATATTGCTGTGGACAGGTCTGCGGTAGATCTTCTACAGACCGAAACCCAAACATTTGATACCTACGAAGAACTCATTGCGTCGTGGGACCCGTCATGGAAACAAATCACTTTAGCGGATCCCAAAATCAAGTTTGCTGTAAGTATATACGCATATCACGCTGGTTGCAAGCTCGCTAACATCTCGTTTAGGTCATAAAGCGCACCATGCAACTGACAGGAAAGCGAATCCCAGATTCTGCCCTGCGCTCGATACACGATGCACAGAGTCTGCTCAACGAGCTCATCACGCCGCCCAAACCTAAGACATTGATTGAGGTGCTTGCTCAGAAGGAGGATTTGCTTACACTGCCCAATGTCAGTGTCTATCCTAAGTTGAGCTTCGAGGATAAGGAGAAGATGGTAGGTAGGTGGAAGGTTATCGAAAAAGAATTGCGTGAGAGAGGCCTGCCAGTACATGATCGCCCAGGTCGCGGCGCCAACTAAGTGCAGGATTTGTATGATCAGGAATGTATATTTGGACGGCGAGATACCTGAAATGTACTTTTATTCAGAGGATAAAATACTCATCTAGAGCATATCCATTTGTATACCATCAGTATCCTTATATTGCAGATTTGACACCAATACCTCATATCGTTTAACCATTACTATCCAAAATCCCAGATGATCAAGAGTTAACAAGGCTCTTATTTTCAACGTCTCTTCCACACTACCAAAAGCAGCTCGCAGGTAGGAGACCGCTATAGCCTGCTCTTCTACCAATAACACCACGCTATACCGCCCGGCTATCAGTGGCAGCACCATACACTATTAGCGGCCGGCAAACACATGCATTCATTCAATTTAGATCCCCGCAAACCTCATGAGACACACATAATGGGTCCATCAACGAATATGTGTTCAAAGGGATAGAGAATGGCTTGAGAGGAATATAAGAAAGTGATGTTTGAGCTCTTTGATCAAGATCCAGCCGATCTGCTGCACAGCAAGATAAGAGTATATTCCGGAAAGTCAAATTTAGGGACCGCTAGATTGGTTTATCAGCAGGTTCTTCGTTACCTCACAGGTTTGCTACACTGTCTGTGAAAGCATTAGATGGCGGAGATAAAAAGTGAATCATGGGAAAGCTGGAATCGAAGGATCCCCACATGAGAAAAATGAAGATTGCGATTGCGTTCTTTTGTGACAACTAGAAGGGGTATATACTGAGAAAAGGGACGTAAATCCAAACATAAACAGAACGCCATCATAACCTCACTAGCCAATAAATCATCACGCCTTTCTGCTCTTCCTCCTCCCATTCCAAGCCTTTAGGCCCCGCTTCCCGCTTTCTTTGGTGTCGTCCCAAGCCTTGCCACTCCTCTCAGCAATCTGGTGCTTCTCAGACTCGTCCCTGATATCATCGACAACGTCTGGGCCAATACTTGTGCCGTGGATCCAATCTAGCAGACCCCATGGAGAATAATTGCCCTGGCCGCGGCATTCGCTATGTAGATCTTGTCTTCGGGTGATGCCTCCTAGCATAATTCCAGGGATGGTGGAGTAACCCGACAGAGTCAAGGTTTCTTCGAGAGTGATTAAGGATAGTAAGAGTAGATACGTCAGGAGGTGCGTGCGAAATAGTGCGGGGGGAAGGTATGTTGGCAAGAATCTGAAGAATAGATAGGACACCGGATGGTCATAGTGTGCAGAGAAAGAGAATGGGGATGTGATGGAGTGAAAGTATGTGTTATGTAACTTGCTGAGGGTATTGGGAGACTTTGAGTGAAGTATAAATCGATGAATGTAGTATTGAAAGCCCTAGATCCTTGTCAGTCTTTAATGTTTACATCACACTAGTCCTAAAGCAAGCAGCCAGCCAAATTTAAACAGCTCGCCATGTAGGAATTGAACGAACCTCTCGTAGCAACAGGCATCTAAGAACATCCTTGGCAATGCTCCATGGCATGGGCAATGTTGTTGTAACCTTCAGTACACTCCTTATTTCCAGGACCTCGGTGAAAAGTGATTCTAATCCGGCTTGAATCGCCGTTGTGAAGATAATGTTGAACAGACTGAGACCCACGACCGCATACCACTCAGGTCTACCGCCACCTCTTCTGAAAGCTCTTGACCCTCCACCTCGAACCGGTAAAGCAGCATCGCTTTGTGTCTTGATTCCCACAGCTAGGCTGGGCAATATACTGTCGAAAAGCAGGAATAGTAACGAGGGAATGAGGAAGAAGAGCGTTCGAATGCCTAATACACCGAGGATCTCAACTTTGAGGGGTGAATGCGAGAGGACTAAAGTGCTCCACGTCTGTCTAACATTAGCATATTGTTGCGCCGCAAATCGAGAAGGGTTGGGATCGGGCATACCATATAGAAGAATAGCACATTTAGTGAAGTGCTGTATGAAGTTAATCCAGGCATAAGAAAATAACCCATGATGGGTAGAGATAATAATGCGTCCATAGTTGATAAAGTTGATTCTAGCTCTTATTGCTTGAAATATCGACTAGCAGCATAAATATCGGGCATAAAACAAAGGAACTGAGAGCTCACTTGAGCCATACTTATATAGACAGATGTTTATTGTAACACCGATTCCCCAAGGAAACATCATAAGGCTGGCGGTGACGTAGGTCAGAGCTGGGTTAATTAATTAACCTGATTCCCCATCATCTCCACATCCAGTCGGAAAAATGTCGGCCCGCCCCTACCAAGCTTTCAAGGGTCCTCTAGAGGGAGGGAAAGCAGTGCCGGTGCTGGGTTGGTGCCTCGAGCTTGCTTAGGCGAGATGTCCCTTCCGATTAGTTGGGATTCGGGAGTTGTTGAATACTCCGGATGGAATAACGCACTGTTACCGTGCTGGTGCTGTACTGGTGCTATACGGCCTGCCTGCCTGCATGCATGCATGTTGGCGACTTGCATCCTTTGCTAATTCTAGTAGGTCCCAACGGTTAGAGTAGGTCCCTACATATAGTACAACCGAGCACAGCTCCCCCCATTGTCTAAGTAACTTACTTGTAACATGATCTCGTAATCTTTCACAGGAAACCTAGAGCGACCAACCGTTTAATCGTTGCGCCGAGTGGACCTGATAGCTTTAACCTTTTTGGATGGGTATATTTAACACACCCAATATTTAGCATTCGCACAGACCCTTTTCCCTTTCAGGGGTACGAGGTTGAAATCTCCAGAGTTGATGCGGATGCGTGGCCAAACTACTGCATGACTTTCTCAACTTTCTCCTCCCATACAGTAAACACTCCGATACGGCTTGTTACATGCATTTGCATTGCATAATTACGCTTCTCTTGGTGTCCTGAAGTACTATTGCAGCCCGCGGATTGTGTTTCATGGGCTGGACGCGTGCAGAAGTACTTGAAGGTTGATGTGCCAGCAGCGAAGCCTAACGAGAGACTCCGCTCCCTCCCTCAGTTTGGGGGTCGCGATCAAAGGAACAACAAGACAATAATTCTCCGCGCACAATCTGCTCAAGACCATCTCACATTTCCCTATTGATCCTCTTCCGAGACATTTGTCTTTTATCACCAACTTTGCTTTTGTCTTTGGAGGTGTGTACCCGATTCCCACCCAACCCGTTTCTCGAAGCACCGAGCCTAATCCGATCCCTTACATCAAAGGCTCATTGAACTAAGCTGCATAGCTTCTAGGTTGCTGCCCTTACACCACCTGCATTACGCTCGTCCAATGGCAGGTGCATGATAGTATTTCAAACCCTTTCTCAGACTCGACAGTCCAACGCGACAAATCGATTGCTGTTCTGAAACATTAGGTACAGGAACGTAGTTTTGGAGAGTCAGTGCAGTACCAAGAAAAAGTCGTAGAATTCGAATCAGCTAATAATTATGGAAACCCCTCCACCCATTCCCAATCGCCATAGAGGAGGTCATGGACGTCGAAAATCCCTTCAAGGTCCCTCGACGCATTCCTCGAACCGCGTTCAGTTACAACCTGCTTCACCAGAAGTAATCTCCAACCTCATCACGTCCCTTTCAATCATCTCGTCACCCGCAAGTCAGCATTTCGACGGCCTTGGAAGTCATTCAAGTCCTGTCTCTCCGTCTGCGCTCAATACCACATTTAATAAAGGAGGCAGCGGCGCCAATGCGCAACAGCATAGAGGGAGGACACAGGGCGGCAGCTTTGGCATAGATTACGGCGCTTTCGATCAGCCATCTTTACGAGATCTGGCAGATGAGGAGAAATCTTTGGATGAACTTGCTGCAAGTCCACCCGTCATTCGGACAGCAAAACCCCCTTCTGGCTTCTCGCCTCTGACTGCGCCGCCAAAATCTCCACGAGATACGAATGGTTTCAAGGGTTTCCTAAGAGTTGGATCAAGACCATCATCGAAAGGCTCGTCAGGGTCCAAGGACCAGGATGATACCGCCAGTATAGGGAACCTCTCAATCGAGCGTGGCATAGCTCCCGTACCAGAATTGAGAAGGAGGTCCTCTAGTGAAAGTTGGGGGAAGAAACAAGCGAGAAAACAGAGAGGGTTAATGTACATGAGTTCCAGGGAGCGATTACGTGAGAAAGACCAGGAGCGCAAGAGGGCAGGTGGTGATGTGGTAGGAGGCGGAAAAGCCGCCATGGACCGATTAACCCTACCACATTTCGATTCCGACTCTTTCATGGCAGAAACCGCCATCGGCGAAGAACCGGAAGAGTCTACACCCGCAAAACAGACTACGAATGTGGCAAGCCCCGCTTTGAGTTCATTTGGTCACGGAGGTGTTGGATCTGGCAGATTCATACCAACCAGGGACTCGTCACTTCGCAAGCCAAAATCGTCGACACATCGTTCTTCCCACCGATCAAGCCGGCACAGCAGCAAGCGTACTAGCGAAGACAATACGGATGTAATCCACGAGCAAGATGAGGAGAAATTAGGGCGCAAGCGGGATCGAAGCCGACGAGAGCAATCCTCTGATGGCAACTCAAAAATGATGGAGCCTTTGGACTCTCTAGAAAATGTTCAGCCGTCGAAGTCTAATACTTTGTCAAGCAAGCAAACCACTGGGAACTCAAAGTCTGATCAACTTCAAGTCATTGGAGATGTAGATGAAGGAGCGCCTTCCCCGTCTGTTGCACAAAGAAAGGCGAGACCAAGCCCCGATCGTGCGAATCTTTCTTCCGATCAGAGAAGGTTATCTGGCAAAGTTGAAACAGTAGATACTACTACAAAACCGAAACGGAATGGGTCGCGACTCAAGCGGCTATCTGCCCCATTGAGCCCTCGATCTTCCGAGAAGGATTCCCACCACAGAAGTAGCTCTACACCATTGTCAGGAGCAGTTTCATCGGAACCTGCCAAACCGCCACAGATTCATGTTGATGACAGGCCTACAAGTGCTGATTCTGTGGACGATGCGGTGGAGGCATACTTATGCTCTCCACGCCTTTCGCAAAAGATACGGCATCCGCAGACTGGCAGAACAATTTCCTTCTCAGAAGTTGGAGACTCTGAAGGCTTCGCTGTTTTCTGCTGTGTTGGCATGGGTTTGACGCGGTATATCACGGCATTTTACGACGAACTTGCCTTGACATTGAAGTTACGTCTGATTACTCCGGATCGGCCTGGTGTAGGAGATAGCGAACCCTATAACGATGGAACAGAAACGCCACTCAGTTGGCCCGGTATGTTGAACCCTTTGCCCTCTCTTGGTGGGACTGCACGTCGCTAATTGATAATAGACGATGTTTATGCAATATGTCAAGCCTTGAAGATCACGAAATTCTCCATCCTGGCTCATTCTGCAGGCGCAATATATGCACTTGCAACAGCTTTACGTATGCCGCAGCATATCCGGGGCCGCATTCATCTCCTTGCGCCATGGATTCCGCCTTCTCAAATGAATGTGTTTGGTGCGCAAGTTGTGTCTCCGCCGATAAACGCTATACCCACCTCTCAGCGCATTCTTCGCGCGCTTCCTACCCCCATTCTAAAGGCTGCGAATTCCAGTTTCATGAGTGCCACAAGCAGCTCAATAACCAGCAGCCTCCCAAAGGCTAAGGGACGAAGCAAGCGTAAATCTACTGGCCGTGACACGCCTGCTCCTACTGGTAGAAACACAGCATCCCCTGGAGTTGACAAGGAGAACCACGGTAGAAATTCTACCATCTACCCAGATCCCTCGGAACGAGGTGCTTTGGAAAAAGCAGCAAAGGATCCATCGGATCCACATCATGAAGCTGCAATACTAGCAGCTGCAGCAAGTTCTTTGGCTGATAAAGAGCGTCAAATAACCTACGACTCTCGCCTCACTCAAGCAATTTGGAATCTGGCTACCTTGGGTGCTAACCCTGCTGTTGATCTACTAGTCTGTTTGGAGCGAAGGCACACTATTGGCTTCCGATACGTGGATATCACGCGACCAGTAATCATTCATCATGGAAGCAAGGATACTCGAGTTCCTGTTGAGAATGTCAGATGGTTAGGAAAGACCATGAGGAGGTGTGAGGTACGAGTGCTTGAGGGCGAGGGCCATGGTCTCATGGCATCTGCTGCTGTAATGGGTGGTGTTTTAATGGAAATTGCGCGAGAATGGGAGGACTGGATGAAAGTGACTGGCATTGGTAAGGGGGAAAACGGAAGGCGGGCCTTGAGAGAACGGGCAAGTGTAGGGGCTTTCAGATAAGGTGTACGACTGGACTAAGGGGAGTTAATGAAAGGGGGTAGCGTGGCGTTTCATGAAAAAGGAATAGCTGGGGAAGGGGCAGCAGGTATAGCGTTCTTGTACAATAGCGGATTATCATTGGGATTTCTTCTTTAATCAGGGCCGCTTGTATAAAAGAAAATAAAACTAATTACCTAATAAGATGACTATCCATTTGCATTTCTATCCTTGAAGCACAGATTCTTACCGAGATCCATGATGTTCACATATTGGTACAGCCGCTCATTAATCAGAGGGTATCGGTTTCATTCAAAAAGACCCTGGAGCCGCATAAGAAAACAACGCTAATCCATATTAGGACCATAAATAGAGATTTGCGCCAAGCATCCTCTCCGCATTTTCCTCCACAGCTGACTTGGCGGCCGGACTAAATTAAGGGCCGAAGCGACGCTACACACCATCGTACGCCCTTACGCAACCCATTGTCTCAAGATCAGTTATAAGATTCTTTGTGGGAGTTGCAAAGTCGCAACAGCTTAACTCGGCGCGAAACTACGCCGTCCCTAATTTTTGTGTTGAAAACAACGAGAACCACTTCAATGCACAAATATCAGCACAGGCACGCTCGTATGTTCAACCCGTATCAACAAAAAGATGGTTCTTATCTAATAAAATACAGCTGTTCAAACTGCGCCATTCCTTCGGCGCTCCTCTAAAATGCCTTCCGTTCGTCGCGTGAAGGTCTTCGCGGTCCTTGTTGTCTGCATCGTCGTCACAACCCTCTTCTATACTTCCTCCCTACGCCAGCAGCGCGAGCTCGACAGCCGTAATTTTGGAGATTTCTATTCAAAGACGGTGAAAGGGATGGAGAATAAGAAAAAGCCCCAGGCTGTGAAAATAGATGAGGACGCCGAGATAGCTAAGGATATGGCTGAGCGTTTGAAGCAAGCTGCAAAGGTGGCGAAGAATAATGCGAATGCAAAGGCGCCTAAGCCAGACCCACCAAGCATCTTAGTCGGCGTGGGTAGTGCGGCAGAAGGTGCAAGAGAGGAGAAAAGCGTTGCGGGAAGGAAGAAGTATGGTGCGGAGGGACAGAAGGTTGTCAAGGAGGAGAGTCAGGAGGAACATGACATTGAGACGGAGCTGAACACCATTTTGAGGAAATCGCCGAGTAAGTGTGCACAATTTCCTCAAGCGATATGGGAAGGCTAACTGGCAACAGTAATCGTGTTTAGTAAATCCTACTGCCCGTTCTCTCGCAAAGCGAAAATGATTCTGGAAAAATACATAATTGATCCTGCGCCGCATATCGTCGAACTAGATTTACATCCCCTTGGCCCAGGACTACAGGCTCGGCTGGCAGAACTTACGGGACGGAAGACAGTGCCTAATGTGCTCATCAATGCGGTGTCTATTGGCGGCGGGGACGACGTTGCTGACTTGGACGAAAACGACAAATTGATCGACAAGATTATTGAATTGGGCAACAAGAAGATTGAGGTGAAAGCGAAACCTGTTGCAGCACATGGTCTCAAATAAAGCATAGAAGTTTGGATCTTGTAAAATGCTGAAGAAATCAGGCGTAGGGTGGGATTTACTCATGGTTACGGAGCATACTATGGCGTTAGGAAGAAATTTGGAGGGAAGCACTGCGATGGCGTTGATTGCGGATAGTTATGACATTAAGTGTATGTATGATCAACCACTACCTAATGGGCAGCGTTCTTAATTCAGTTAGCAATGAACAATCTGAGTATGAGTAAAATCGGGATCAAATGAGAATAACCAAGAACATGTTAAGGGCGTCAGGGCATTTTATATGTTTTATCTCTTTCCCCTATCCGTAATTTCCTATTGTATTCTTTTCTCCTGCCCTTCTACGACTGCTACTTGAGACTAATCAGCCCTCCTACCAATCTTGCCTTCTAACTTCCAGACAGTTGCATCTCCAATATCCTCATATTGTGTGCAAAAAATTGTCTATGAATACCTTGAAATTGGCATGAAGTTTCGGTTTTTGTTGAGAATTGGGGTCTTATTTCGAGCTTCAACCCATACATGCTACAAAAGTCCAGCTATCTTTCTACAAAGTTGATCGGGAGGGGCCACCAAGATATTTCATAATTATCCCGACGAATCTTCGAGAAGCCATATATGTTTCCGTGTGGATTCTTACAAATATGACCAAATATTTCCACATCTATTGCCTGAAGTTGCCGCATTGTGAGACCACTAATATTTTCAATGTTGGTATTTACATGGGAGTTTTCACGTGGTTGCACCATGATCAAATCAAACGGTTACGTTTTTCTCCTTTAGGCACGGTTCTTGAAGATCTAAGTCTTGCTTTGTAAAACCCACAAGATAATACCCGACGCTTCCATCACATACGTCAATGATTCCCCCAGCGAGAATCAACCAAGTCGTCAGCCCTCGACAATCAATACACCGAGCCAATTAATCAATATGGACTTTGAAATAAGGCGAGAGATCTTGCATGGCGTTGGTATCTCCCGAGCGCTGAAAAGGAGCCCTACCCGATGACGATATATAGTGATGATAGCTACTTCTAACTTGGGGAGTGTTTTATATTAGATGATGACCGCAGAACTTTTTTACCACATTTAAGAACTACGATAGGACAGGAAGCTTCTGAGGTTTAGCGCTATGAAGGAGCTGATTCGTGATACGGTGCGCCCCGGCTTGCCGGTGCTCGTTAATATTTGGCCTACGAAGAAGATAAAGATCCATCGATATGGAGGCGATATGTTGACATGGAGAAGTCCAGTAAGTCAACACACTTGCAATAGTTCGCCCAGAAACTCCGGGCTTGTGTATTAGGTTCATTCTTCCATCTCGGAACGCCGACATTCCAAATTTAGTTCGAATGGCACTCCATGACCGTCCAGGCACCGAGGATGACAGCAATGGAGACAACCGCAATTCTCACAGTGTTGCTGGTATGGTTGATCTGCCAAATGAATCTTAATCGACGCTTCGAGATGGCCACCCGAGAAATGGAATTATTGGCGTACCGGTTGATCTAGAGAAAGGGAGAGATGTCACCATCGTTAGCTGGTACTCAGGTCATGATCCGGAAGTAAGCTTCAAGGCCATCTGCCTGCGAAATATACTAAAATCAACTAGAATCCCCCAAGCTGGTCAGCTTCAAAGAATTTTTTTGTCACCTTCGGGATCTGCTTCTTAAAATTCGCGGTCTATGTTGGTTCATCTATCTACTCCGCTGGAATTGAAACAGTCATGCAGGAATTTAGATCATCCAAGTTACTGCGACCCTTGGTTTGAGTTTGTATATTGCTGGTTACGGATTAGGTCCAATGATATGGGCGCTATTGTGTGAAATACCTCAGATTGGACGGAATCCTGTTTATATCGGAAGTCTCTTCGTTTTCGTATTCTTCCAATTTGCAGTCATCTACGCCAAGAATTTAGGCATGTTGTTTACTTAAGTATCTTTTTCGTGATATGGAGCTCGCCATTCTGAATATATCTTGGCTACCAAACTTTACATAGCCATGTGCTGATAGCCAGGGACTTTAGGTTCCAGTTCCTTGCGCGTGGAGCATCGCTAGCCTATATTTACCGACTGGCAAAGCGAGCTTATGCAATCGTTATCTGGGGTTAGCCGCTATCTGCGGTGCGGTATTAGGGCCACTTGTTGGAAGCTTTGCAGGGCAACATAGAGGATGGTGATGGGCTATCTGGGGACTTCTCGTAAGCTTACCCCTTTCCCCTTGCACATTACTTTCAGTGGCTACCGGAAACGGTTGATGCAGATTTTCATTGACCAATGGCTGGTCTCTTCTCTATATGTAGTGGCTTTCTCGTACCGCCTTGGCCTTTCTGATCGTATCATTGCCCGAAACCAGTTCTGCAAATATTCTCTACGGAATAACTGGCCGTCTTCGCCAACACCTCAGGCTAGATAATCTCAGAAGTGAATCTGAGCTAGCCGGAGATGGGGTGAGTGTCAGTGACGTTGCTGTGATGGCCATAGCCCAACCCATCAGCCCCAATTTCACCGAATCAATCATTTTCTTCATGAATCTTTATATCGCCCTGATCTGTGGTCCTCTCTACCTTTGGTTTGAGTCTTTCGTCTTGGTGTTCGTTAACATCTACGGATTCAACCTTGGTGAGGAGGATGTGACTTTCCTTGACATCTTTGTAGCAGGGACGGCTGCTGTGCCATGCCTCTTCCTTTGGCTCTACAAGGTGCAAGAGCCACAGTTCAACGAAAATGGAGAATTGAAACTAGAGAAGCGGCTACCTCCTGCTCTTGTGGGCTGTTTCTGCATTCCAGTTTGTTTATTTTCGTTCGCTTGGACCGGTAGGCCATCCGCTCATGCACGTTGCGGACACTTGCACCCACTGTGAGAAATATGTTGCTAGTTTGTTTTCGGTGGATCGTACCTATTATCGGATCTGGCTTCTTCACAATCAGGTCCTTCCTACTATTTAACTCGGTACTCAACTACCTCGGAGATGCCTACCCCGAATGTGGCGCATCAGTCTTTGCTGCAACTGTCTATTCAGAATTGGTTTTTGGAGCTGGATTCCGATCTTTGAAACGCTATGCATAAGAAGCTTGGGAATAGACTGGGCGACTTTACTCAGCTTCCTATCCATCGCCTTCATTCCTCTGCCATTTCTTTTGTGCTTCTATGGGGAGAAGACTGGAATGAAAGGCAAAAGGGTTCGTCATGAATTTTAGAATACGTACTAAACAGATAGGAAAATAAACGCGGCGGAGGATATGATTTTGGCGTTCCGAGAAGGGGGATATCGCGAGCATATAGAGTCCAGCATGGTACATGTTGACGATACGATTCTTAAGAAACGCAGCGTCATTAGATAAAGATAGATGTTAAAGGATAGATATTGTAATAGCCACGTCTAAAATATCAAAACAATCAACAGACACTCTGCCAAGCTTATATAACACTCTCCAGGGCAGGCCAGGCGTTGTGCCCCACTTCCCCTTTCTTTTAGCGAGGGGTTGCAACATCTTCTCTGAAAATGATGTTAGCATCACGAGATCATTATTGGATAGTTTCGATTAATAAATAACCACAGCTACTAAACGCCATCGCAAATGGGAAAGAGTATGCTATCTGATTATATGTGCGACCATCAAATTTCAGTGGATAAAATTAAATCTACCTTGATGGCTAGCCTCGCACCTGCCATGAACCACAGTCAATGAGCTTCCACGTGAGTCAAGAACACAGGCACCTTGATGACTATACTTGAATTTGGATAGTATTGTACATATTTTCAATACCACACATATTGCAAGCATCATCGACATTTGCTTAGTCTCATCGCATCACGACCGATCCCTTGAACTGTGTCCGCCATGAGCACCTCATATCAGAGTCGAGGCTCAAAAGGCCTGCATTCGGATATAATGTTGATAGTTGTGGAACACGCCTTGAGAGATGATCCAAAAACCATCAAGAAATTGCTCTCCCTGTCGAAAGTATGACCAGACCCGTATTCGTTGATGAAATAATTGTAGTTAACAAATTTAGGGTATGAATTCACTATTGAATGCTTATGAGCGCTCGATTGTCAAGAACGTGATTGTCGGAGAGAATTTCCACTACCACGTCCTCCCTTCTCGCCGGTGGCCAGCACGTGAAATAGTGAAGCCATGCTCATATCACTGGCTGTCAGAGCTTCATTCCCGCCCTGGCACCGTCAAGTACCTCGTCCGTTGGTGGCCCCTTCATAAAAAAATACATTAAACAGTCAGTTTCTAACATCCGGCTCCCAGAACACCCGATTTCCAATTGCTCGCCACCTTATCGCACTCATTTCCGGATCGGTGATGCCCAGTTCGGCGTTTTCTCTGATGCGGCACGTCTCCAAAAAACGCTGATGCTCAAAAACGCCGGACTCCAGCTTCTTTATGAGATCGCTGATTGCACTGCCGGTTTGAGGGCAGGAAGGCAGCTTGAGTTTCTCATGGAGCTTGATACGGTCGAGATCGCGGTTCTAGGAACCTTGGTCAACATCCTAAGTAATGGGTACGCCGATCTCGTGCAGCCTCTTTCGGGGGTGGCGGAAGGTAGAAAGATTGAGCGGGCTTGCGTTTTCGAGGATAGGTAAGTGATCGCTTGGCGCATCGAGAATCTTCCGCACTGCAACATGATCATCGCCCTAACCTTCTTAGATTACTGCGCTATGGACCATTCTTTGCATCAGCAGCAGTTGGAGGACTCAACACGACGGAACTCGACCGCCAATGGGTCAACGAGGTGATTGAACGAGGTCTCGTCGATCTGAAGGATTTTGAGACAGGCGCCTCCAATAAGTTGGAACCAAGCATGCAAAGTAAGCTGTGGAGCATCTTCTGCCAGAAATCTGGATGCAGTAATATCGATCGTTGGTTAGTCGCAAGTGAATTGATAGATGATCTCTGGAAGGGTCCGGCCTGATATTGTGTTAGCACTGGTTTTGTCCTAGGGTTGGATAGTGGTTCATTAGCATTTAGCGTCGTATTGAAGGGTCATAGAATAGCTACCAATCATAAGCGAGCGTATTCTGTTGAATGCTTAAATATGTAAAAGCGCGAAGTATAAGAAAGTTAATGAGGAATGACTTGTTGAGATTCTGTCTACAAAGATCAGAAAGACAGCCCACTCTCTCCTAGATGATAGCCCCCAGTAGCAACGTTGAGGTGAGCGACAAAGTTGGTAGCACAACGGACCATTGAGCCTCATTTCAGATGTCAGATCTTGCATAAAGTTTAAGGAGTTAGACTGTGGGGCTGGGTCAGGGCCAAGAAGACTATATAGGATTTAGTATTATTTAACTATATATTCAAAAAACTTTGTTACCTACTTTAAGTCTTAGTACTCGAGTGAGTCCTCAGTTCGACCCGCTAGATTGGATCCTGGCCCGACCTCTAAGCCTCCATCCCGCAGCCTGAAAGCAACGTGCTAAATTTCTATGCAAGCTTATGCGTAAAGCGCCGTGTCTGAGTCCCTGCTACTCTGTTATTGATCCGTAAACCTTCTTAGCGGGCCAATACAATGCCTATTGTCGTACAAAGCTAAACAGTTCCTCTAGACTATTCAGACATTCAAAATGAGTCGGGGTTTTCAAAACTACTCCTGTTATCAACGCACCGTCCAAGGCTGTCTCAAAAGTTTCCTGTTCCAATGCTATCTGTCCTTGTTTTGAGGCTTCTTCAATATCAAGCTCCCTGTTATGAGTATTACGGATCTGAAATTTCTTAAGAGATACATTTTGTAGCCTAGCCCGTTACCCTCCTGGCAGATCTATCCAACCTCTGTTTCAAATGGGCTCACCGTTCTGTTTTTCCCCATCTTTTTTAGACACGCCAGCAAAACGCCAATGTAGAGTAGGGACATCCATCAGGAATACAAGCTTCGTTGCATAGCAGCTTTTGTCAGAGATAATCGTCCAATGCCACTGTCTCGCTGTGTTAGAGATGGAAGCACCGACTAATGATAGAGAGTTACGACATACTGGATTGCTAGTATAAACCTGTGGTAGTCTCCCCTTGCGTCTTGCTGGATAGGAGTCCCATGATGTTGGTTGCTCAAGAAACCGCTCAGTTGCCCATATATGGTATTCCAAGGCACTGGCGGCATATTAAAGATCGACAATAATGCCATATTTGATTGGGAGATCCGCATTGCCCTTGATATTTGAAGTACCGTGATTACAGGTTCTGATTTTGGCAGTGAGAATGGGTTCTATTGGTTTGCAGGTTTGGTCGATTCTATAGTTTTGAAAAGCATGTCTTTGTATCTGCCACCAAGTAAGTACTCCATGTATTATCCATGATCTAGCAAGCATCTGCCTTAAATGAGAGTTCTAGCAAGCCTTATGGATTGATATATAAAGTCACCGAAATTCTTGCGGACTTCATTCTGGCAATCGTATACTCTTTGATCGCCAACGTACGAGATCAATAGCTCAAAGAGGCTATCATATATCAATTATAATAACTTTCAAGAATCTCGATCTTCAAAAACCAGACACACCTGGATATAACTTTGGGTAGAGCTGGCGTCGCTGGGATAGAGAAATAGAAAAGGAATGGCAAGGATTAGCCATACTACCGGCGATCAATTAGGTGACTGATGTTGATGCTATGCAGATCTTCCGATTTCTAACGAAGTAGCAACATACATGTTACGTAAATGGTGAAGACAAGTATTTGGGGTATTGTGATGAAACAACTGTTGCTACTTTGTGACATATTGATCCTGCCGGACAGGCACGTACATAGTCACACGGAAAAGGCACATCCATCCCTGGTATTCTAGTCAGAGACTTCCAGATATTCCACTTTCTGACTGGGTTGCAGTGAGAGTATTAACTTGATCTAATATGAATCTTTCTAGCCTAGAACATCATGAAGATGTTCATGCTTTTCTGACTTCAGTGTTCGTACCAGAAGGCTCATGTTAATAATAACAGCTCCATGGAAATTTTGTGACAACAGCAAAGGTGATATACACAAAGCCAGACTTGTACCTATTCGAGTTCAAGGCGGGGGTTCTTTAGGTCATGGAAAGCATTAAAATGTGAAACATGCTTCAGAGACCGGTAGAATGCTTTTCACTCAGCTTAAGACAAAGATTCTTTTTCGGATCATATTAACTAAGATTTGAACAAGGAGAATATACATAAAATAAAGATTCCCTGGAGTTTATTATAGGTTCTTATGAACTGAACTTTCAGCCCATGTCCATCTTTGAGGAGAGTAGGTAGGGTTAATGTTAGACTCTGGTGCAAGTATGTTTGAGCACAGAAGCATCGGGAAGCCGTGAAAGAATACATATGTATACGTATACTTGACTGAGAATTTAAACTTCAACATCATCCTCTCTTGTCTTTGTGTTATTGTCAGGGTGGGGACAGTGTTGGTGCCTGAGGCAGTAAAGGACAAGGACTCACAACTAGAAATCGCAAGCTGTACGCGACACGCCAAATTCACGTTGATGGATAGTATTTCAAGCTTTTCAACATCAAACATTGTCCACGAGACTCTGCCATTCACATTAGTCTTCGTTACGAACATCTATGATTCTTCTAAGCGGGATAGCCCTGGTTTATAGTTATATCAATCCGCACGATTGTACGTTTCCCTGAGCGCATCTCTCGTTGTCAAGACTGAAAGGATTAGAACATCGCCCGCCATGGTTGCGAACAAATCGCCTCCGCAATCTTTCATATCAAGCTATGCGCCTCGTTTGCGCACATACGCAAATTCCCTCCTAACACCAGTAATTCAACCTCCAGCAGCCCTCGCAGCACCCCTTTCACGAACTACAAAACGAGGAACGATTGCGATAAACTATGCGGAGGATGGATTTGACGACTATGATGAAGACGACGATGAGGGCAGACGGAGGCCAACAGGTTTGAGAAGCATACCTCGAAGGGATGATTCCAATCAGCCAAAGCAAGATCCATCAGATAAGGTCGGAAAGGAAACCACCCAGCCAGTCGAGATTCAAGGAGTTTGGCGGGATTGGATGGGCAAACCGAAAGCAGGCAAATCAGATCTGCAGAATTATGCCCAGACTGCATTACCATTGACTTTGATACCAATTCGAATCGATCTCGATATACCATCTTACAGTCCTGCTGCGGCACTCCCAGTACCTCATGGCATTAATCTCAGCGCGTCAAACATCGATACGAGCCTGCCAGTATACAAGCCAGGAGAGATGACGGTACCATACCGATTGAAGGACATATTCTTATGGAATCTCCATGAAACTCTAGCTACAACGGATCAATTTGCACAGACAATGGTACAAGATCTCGACCTGCCAAACCGTGCGGCGACGGCTAGCGAAATATCTAAGCAGATTCGGACACAACTTGAGGAATATGCTGGTGTTGCGCTCCATCCCCTGTTTCATACCCAGCAGACATCCACAGCAAATGGAATAATTACAACGATTCAAGCAGGCCCGGGTTCACGAGATGTTTCTGCCACACCAGCTGCTAGTGGCAATGCAACGCCTTTGCGAAATGGAGTCGGCCAGTCCAACGGATTCTCTACACCTTACAAAGGTGCAAATGGTGTCTCAACACCATCGCAATTACAACGAAGCCTTACGCAGACAGAGGTTGAAGCTTCAGCTGCACCAATAGTACCCGAATCCGATGAGTTCGACCCAGATGATATGTATAGATGCATCATCACCTTAAACATTAATCTTTCAAATATTCTTTACACAGACAAGTTTGAGTGGTCGCTTCTTCATCCTCCCGGGACGGCAGAGTTGTTCGCAAAGCAGACGTGTGCTGATCTTGGACTGGCTGCCGAATGGGTCCCTGCCATGTCGCACGCAATCTATGAGGCCGTTCTACGATTGAAAAAAGAAGCGTGCGAGACTGGTGGCTTAGTAGGAGGATATGGTAATGAGATTCCAAACGAGGCAGCGCATGGCGCAGAAGCAGGATGGAGATATGATAACGAGGGCTTAGCTGATCAATGGGAGCCAAAAATTGAGCAAATGTCTAAGGAAGATATGGAGAAGAAAGAGAGTGACCGAGAAAGACAGATTAGACGGTTGCGGCGAGAAACTGCTAGATTCTCTTCGAATACGGGCATGTTGGGTGGAATGCCACAACCGAATGAGAATAAGGGAGGATACTTCGACGCCGAGCCTGCCGAGGAGCGGATGGGTAGAGGAGAGCGAAGCAAAAAGAAGAAGCGTTTCCGCAGCCTGAGTCCGTTAAGAAACGGCTCACCAGGAGTGAGAGGCACACCAGATGCCAGTGGTGTGACTGGCTATGGTGGTGGTGGATCGCTGAATGACTATGAGCGCAACACGTGGAGATGTGCACATTGCAGAACATGGGGAACCGCAGTCTGGGCGGTCCGAGATGGACCGCACGGCTCAAGAGTAAGTGCTAAGGCCTCATTTCCTACAGCCTCCTTTCATTTACTGACATGAGATAGACCTTGTGCAACAACTGTGGCTATTTGTTCGAGCGCGAGCGCAATCTCCCTAAATGGGCCAAGGATCTGCATCGAGCAGATTTACGTCCTATAGACTACCGGTGATCATCAGTCTCTTCTACACAGCTCTTATAGCATCTTCCTACGATTTGGTATCTGGCGTTGGAGAACTGGGATATGGATGGGTCAGCTATGGGGCATCACGTGGTAGCCGCTTCTGATCTGAGCCCCTGATAATCAAATTTTGGGTGCAGACATGTAAGAATTATTATTGTATAATTAAAAGCATGAGCGACGCTAAGGAGTAAGATT
Source organism: Chalara sp. BL73 (assembly GCA_918026815.1). Lineage (NCBI taxonomy): Eukaryota > Fungi > Ascomycota > Leotiomycetes > Helotiales > Chalara > Chalara sp. BL73. The sequence goes on along the minus strand of CAKJVC010000066.1, from coordinate 329,418 downwards.
CAGCCCTTGGGTGCTATCAATGCATTTGGTTCTCAAGCACATTATATCACATATTTCTGTGAGGAGTAGGTACGTAAGCGCAGTGCAATCGTGATTTCGTAATCTACATAAAAAAAATGAGTAGAATGAATTCTGACAGGTGATCTTTTCCAGCAACGCCATGTAGAATCTGCAAAGCCTGCAGTAAAGCCATTAAAGATATCCCGATTCCCAACCAGTCTCATAATTCGTGGCTGTACCAAGCAACCCCTGGATGCCAAACCATGCTACATTCCCCTGCCGATGCTGGAATCATCTAATCCTCCGACTCTGTCTTTGTGCGCTTCACATCAGGCTCGTGCTCTGATCCGCTACTACCAGCACGCTCTCTCTTCTGGGAGGCTACACCATTCGCTTGACCAGAGTTGCTGTGGGTATCATTGAGGGATGCGCCAGTAGTTGTATGTCCATTGCTTTGAGTAGTCATAACTGGAACAACACTCGACAGAGCACTATTTTCCTGAACGTCGTTTGTATGAGGAGCGCGTGGATGTGCGGGAGATGCTACAGGAACAACGCGTCCAGTTCGATCACCACATACGATCCTAGTAGTCAACGCGATGATATTATCCAATACCGCCTGCTCGCCCACAATATTGCGATTGCCACGACATTTGATCTCGGCCGAGACATCAATCTTGATTGCACGAAGGTTGCCATGTGCGTCGGTCAAGGGGACGTTGCCACCCTCAGCCATGGTCTCGAGGGCGCAGATAATGGCGTTGGTGACCTTTTCGGCTTGGGCGGCTGGATCAATGGCCATTATGTTGTTCTCGCCGGTTATGATGATCGGCGTCTTGACGATGAGGTGGATTGCTTGTCTTGGTGGGGCTGTGAAAGGACCTTCATCGTCAGATTCGTTGGGAAATGGGTCGTCATCTGAGTCGTCGCCGTTCTTACTCCAGTAGTTCGCGCCTTGACCTGGTGGTGTGATGGTTTGTAAACCTTGGAGAGCGTTGTTAAGGAAGGATTGAATGGGAGCGTGAGGGTTCTGAGATCCATTCTGCTGAGCGGGTGCCATCTTGACGACTAGATCTTTGGATTCCCGAAGGAAATGAAACTTGCGTGGAAGACTTTGAGTGGCAAGAGTATGCTGGTGGACCTCTAGACAGGACTTTGACCTAGGGAAGATGTGAGAATGAGAACGTCGAGGCTTTATGATCAACAGAATCGAAGATGAACTCAAAAATGAGAAATAAAAGGTGAATGGAGAAGTGAGGATCCGCTGGCATATTTAATTCAAAATTCAAGGGCAAAGTGAGTCACTACTTTATGTGCTTCCTATTGTCATTCTGAATAGGAAAAACAACAATAGCAGAGAACGCCCCACAATCTAGGCTCCTAGCCAATCACAGATAAGCTAGCGTTTGCAGGTCTGTGGTAACCCGAAATCTGCTACTATGCTGCCGAGCTGAATAAATCTACTCACCTCACTGATCTGGCAATGCATAAGACTAAGCCGCAGTCCCACTCTAGTGTTACTTCACAAGCAGTTGTGTTACTTCCCAGGCAGTTGTGGTCGATGGGCCCCCTAAATTACGATTTTCGCTTGCTATTGTTCTCTGTAGATCTAGCCACTTACAGAATCGATGCATGCTGGACCATCACAGATCATGTTCCTCTCGTACATGGCAATAACAAAGTTGGATCATAGTGCTACATTAGAAGTGTGATAATCATGGGCATCGCATGACATAGACTTTGTTCCGTAAAGTACGTCCAGGTCAAGAAGGATGATAAGTTGTCTGGTCAGCATTCTGTCTAGTCTATATTGTGCCAAGCGCACGTAGTGGTACAAACATGTAGATTTGAAGGGATGATCACCTAGCCTGAAGGCGTACATCCCTTATTTCTTCCCTACAGTCTTCTTGACCCCTTCCACAAATGCCTCGACCGCATCACCGCCACCAAGAGGTACATTTCCGCCCCTAACTAAACCTCCATTGGCTAGTTCTAGACCGAGTGCTCCAGAAATGCTGGGAAGTCCCCCATCCCGGATAGCCATTGTCAAACTACCTAAGCTCTGGTGGAACTGAGGACTCCTTAAGACACGCTTGATTATTGTTTTCTTCTGGCCGATGCTGAGAGCCTGGATGGCAGCGGAAGCAGTCTCTGCATTTGGCTCGACCATCCCGTTTATCGAGGCAGCTGACTCTTGAGCGAGTAGAAGAATTGTAGGTGGGAGGTAGCTAAGGAGATTATCTATTTGTGCTGGTGTTGCGGTATCGATTGTGGGTATTGTTGTAGATGCTGGCAGCAAGTCTGGCAATGTCGTATATATTTGACCTTGAGATTGGCGTAGACCAGAGTTCCCGCCTTTCAGGGAATTTAAGAAATTCTGAACCACTGAGGCAGCATCTTGAGGACCTGAGCCATGACTATCACATCGTCAGCTCCCGTCCGACGAAATCAAGTAATCAGATCTTTGTATTCGTGAGGATAGAACCGTCTAGAAGTACATGATCATTTCGTGCATCTTATTTTGGATATCCGTTTTTTACCAAACGCCACATTGTAAATGCTCAATCCATGCGATGAAATGTGACCTACGCTCTTCCTCCATCCGCACCGCCTTCTCTAGCGCCATGGCCTTCCTCTCTAATGTCCCCTCCTGTTGCATCAGGACCGGCACCTCCGCTTCCACCCTGGTGTTCGGATGGACCGCCTTGCCCCTCCACATCTTCCATTGCCTCATCCCCATCTGCATCTCCGCTTCCAGGGCCTTGTACTCGCGCGATCTCTGCCGGCACATCGACCTCATCTCCCTGTAAAAGCTTGTCCACCAATTGGCAGATCTTCGTGTCTCTATCTGAAAACTTGCTGGAGTCTGATGTCTGGGGCTTCGACTGTAGCCAGAAGAGATGTCTCTGGGATGAAGAGGAGAACTTCAAGGCGGCAATGCGTCCGTTAGTCTTAGAGCTAGTTTCGTGATGGCTATATGGTCCAAAGTTTCCATCACCGGGGAACATGATAAGATCGATATTGCTTTCATCGCTTATAGGTTTTGATCGCTCTCTCCAACAGAAATGCAGAAGGTCTTGATGGGTCAATTTCCTTATTCTTGAGGATATGCGGTTTGGAACTAACCTTCTTGTTCATAGAGATATATGTAACCAGGTGTAGGATCAGGCGTTACCTTATAAGGCTTGTTGGACTCCTATCTCTTTTAGCATTTCGAATGTGGTAACTAGAAAAGGAGAAGCGTACGTCCAAATCGCATTTACCAGCCTTAAACGTGATTATTGGTACGACAGACATGATGGTTGGCAGTGTGGTTTGAAGGTGTATTACGAAGTGTATCCAGCCTGGAGCTTGGAGCTTTTAAGAGGCTCGAGAGGTAAGCTCCACTAGCGCGAGGCTGGATAAAAAAGGTGGACCGTTCCCTGGCGACCACGACTGAATCATGTGACGCACAAAAAAATAGCCGAATGCCCACTGGAACTTCTCAAGCAGTCAAGCGAGTGATCATTCCAAACCTCATAACGACAACTCCGCCAACAATCGACAAGAGGCATCGACAAAATGGCAGAAGCAACGAAGAAGACTTTTGGCAAGTCTACGAGGGAGGTTCCTCACCACTCGCAGAAGGCGAAGAAGTGGTACCCAGCTGAGGATGAGGTTCAACCAAAGAAGGTGGGTTTATATCTTTTTGAATAATGCGAGGATAGAAGCAGAGGTAGCGGCAGATGGAGAGTTGCAGGGACTCATCGCAGCGTATTTATTGCTCGAAGTTGGAAGGAATTGACCTACTACCGTTACCTCTGCTTAAGCGCATATCTACTTGATCAACGATCTGCGAGACGAACCATTTGCTAATAATATACTTCAGGTCCGAAAAACCATCAGAGCCTCCACTCCTCGCGCCAGTCTACAACCCGGAGCAGTCCTCATCCTCCTCGCTGGTCGCTTCCGCGGCAAGCGCGTCGTTCTCTTGAACACTCTCCCTCAAGGTGTCCTCCTCGTTACTGGTCCATTCAAGGTCAACGGTGTCCCCATCCGCAGAGTCAACGCCCGCTATGTTATCGCCACATCCCACAAGGTCGATATCTCAGGTATCGACTCCAAGAAGATCGAGGAGATTTCCGGTGAGAAGTACTTCGCACGAGAGAAAAGCGAGAAGAAGTCAGGAGAGGAGGCATTTTTCAAGCAAGGCGAGAAGCCAGAGGTAAGAGCGCCGGGCTTAAAAAGAATGCTATGGTGCAAGGCTGACAGTTTATAGAAGAAGAAGCCATCAAGCAGCCGCGCCGCAGACCAGAAGACCGTCGACAAGGCACTGCTGTCCGTAATCAAGAAGGAGCCATTCCTTACCAGCTACTTGGGAAGCACTTTCAGCTTGAGGAAGGGTGATCGACCACATGAGATGCAATGGTAAATGGATGGGGTTTGATGGTTTGGGCGTAGAAAGCGGACGTGGGAACTCTCAACAATTCGATTGCATTTTGATCGGCGGATAGCATTGGCTGTTCCCAGGCGCTTTGTAATTCAAGAAAAGATTTGAGAATAACGAATCAATCACAGAGCATAAGACGGGCCCGCGGGCTTTCTGTGGGAATCATATTCTGAAGTCAGACTTATTCTGTGATCGTTCTCTGAACATGCATCAGAAAGTAGGTGTGTTTGATTCAAAATAAGTGGCTACGATATTGTTCTTAAGGAATTAGGAGTCTTGATTTCACTACTGTTATTTGCGATTGCAATTTTGGGCTATTCCCATCCGTTCAGATGCATATTCTGCGTGGAGGTTTGAAGCTATCTAATCTGCTTGATGCTATCCCCTTCAGACGTCACGCTCAGCATAACTTTTAATCATACCCTCCAAAGTAGGCTCATACTCGACCAAAGACACAACCCCAGTATTCTCATCAAGCACTGTATTTGCCTGTACAAAGACCTTTCGTGGCTGCTTGTTCCTTAAAACCTCATTCCTGACCTTTGTTCCCCAGAAATCATCGACATGCGTCATATCATGATAAAGCGCCGTTCCAGCCTTCTGATCGGCAGTCGACTTGTAAATATGCAGTTTTTGGAGGTATGCCTCAACCGCCTTTCTACCCACAGTTGTGATCTTGCTACGGTCAAGCTTGATGGTTAAATCAGATAGATCCTCATTTTGGTAATCCAGTCTGCAGAAGTCGTTGCCCGCGTTCAGAAAGCACTTGAGAATGGAGAAGCGGGCCTGCGAGTGTGCTTGTCCCCATTTCCTACTCTTTGGATCCCACATCTCGAGTGAGGCGATACCGGCGCGGGCCATGGAAAGGTAAGCAGCGTACAGAACGTCTCCTGCCTCGCCTTCCATGTTCGGTGTGCCGTCACCGAAACCGAAGATGCGAAGGATCTCAAAGTCACAGCTTAGAGCCATAGCCACAGTTTCTGCACGACATTCCTCGTAACTAGAAGCGACAGCACCAAATACACCACCCCAAGTTTGTCCTGGCTTATACCATGTTGTGACAGGCTTGTTATCGATAGGGCTAATAGGTGGGTTATCGATGTCGAAGTTGTATTTTCCTGGCTCTAGTTCTTGCAATAGCTTGCCTGTGCCGTGGCCTAGAAGCTCATGAATACCAACTTGTACCTGTAAGTTCTGTGGTTAGCTAATGCTCAACGGACCACAAGGTCGGTTGCCACTATATAAAGAACTTTAAATTTTGCAAATTTGCATACCTCGAACGCATCATCTCGATACTTTTGGTAAATTGTAAGGTCTTCCTCTGAAATGAACGGAATCTTCTCATTGGGAGCCTTGGCACTTAGGACATTACCAAGAGAAACGTTCTTAAATCCTTCAGACTGTCGGATATCGTCGTAGTTAGGGATATTGATACCTGCTGGAATACCTATAAATCACCATCTATCAGTTCCTGTCTTGGCAACTATGTGAACAAAGGGTGCTGTTTCACAATTGGTGATACATTCGAATCAAATTTTATGGTTTGAGTATTTACTCACCAGATCCGGCAAAAGACAGGACCTCTAAACTGGTGAAGTCTGGGCTGAGAAACTTGTCCTTTTCAAAATCCTTTGACCAAGGAAGTTTTGGAATCATGGATTCTGCACCTGCAACTAGTGCTCCAAAAGTTCGTGTTCGCTCAAGGTTAACTGTCGCAGCAAATCCTTCCCACTCGCCACGGACTCCATGAGGGTCTCTGTACGTCTCGACAAAGCCAATATTAGACTCTACCATAGGGCCTTTGTCTCTAATCCAGAATCTTTGGCTGTTCTTGAATGCCTCCAGCGAACCAGTCTCAAATGAATCGGCATATGCTAATTGCATTTGCCTCTGATTGTCGTTGGCTGAGTTTTCTGCTGCTTTCTTGTGATAGGCAGCGATCTTCGACAGCTCGTTGGAGTAATCTCCATAGACGAGCTTTAGTTTCTTGCCTTCTAGCGGCCCTTTCTCAAGGGTATAATCGGTTTGTGTTCCGATGTCACCGCCTCCAGAAGGAACTTCAGTAACTGCTGATGCAATCAGCAGCTCAAATGTCCCATCTGTAGTCTTCCTAAGACGAGTATTCTCCTAGGCATGGTCAGCAATATACTCTTATGCCACAACGTGACCGTGGATGCTGAGGAAAAGGAAAAAGAAGTAGATGTCACCAACCGGCAGTAGCTTTTTCTCAAGCATCCACTCGCTGACTGCGGAGATTTCCTCCTTTGTAATACCTTTCGAGTCGGGGTAGTAGGTCGTCACATGACCTTCATCAAGGAAACCAAGATGCATTAATCCCTCCTTACCACTTGTAAAGATGGAGCCATTGGTCTGCTTGTAGAATTTCTCTGCTTCAGGTGCACTAGCTGCCAGAGAGTCAAAAGCACTCTCCTTGCTTCTAGGGACAAACTTGGCATCTCCAAAGCCCTTGTAGTTGCCACAGTTGCCTAGAAACATTGCAGCGTACTCTAGGAAGTACTTTAGATCCTCTTCGTTGATGCCAGACTTTTTCTGAGCTTCTGGCCAGTCACCATTGTAAGCCTTGTAGAGCTCGATGATGAAATCGAAGATAGCTTCTGACTCAGGTGAGACTTGACGAAGTGTAATTCTCGTTCCGGTGAAAGCAGCCCTAAATTTATTAGCAAAAATCAATAAATTACGAGCAATAAAAAGTTCTAGCGAGTGGTAATATGTATGATTTACCTGCTGATGTAGTGTGCATAGCGCTTCTCTTTGTCAGACAAAGCTTCGAAATGCTTCTTAATAACTAGGTTGACGGTTGATGGTGGACTATCCGCCAAGAAGTGTTTGATTTCTTCAGTATCCATGTTGAAATGTCTCTGAATGCTTGCAAGCCGATTGAGGGAAGTAGAAGTAGAAGTAGAAGAAGCAAAAGCAGAAGATGTCATGAGACGCGTGAAAGATAGACATGTAGAAGGAAACGAAGCATGCCCGGAAGCTTGCAGCCTTGCACTAATCACGCGGGGTTGCCTTGAGCTGTTACCCAATAGCAAGTGCTTCACAGCCTTGCTACCTGCCCTTTGCGTATTGGATCTCCATATTGACATACTTCAGTTCCGTTTCAGTATGCGCAAAATCACCTGAAAAGGCAGCACACAGGATCGTGAATAATAGTAGCCGGCAGGAAATTTGATTTGATTTTTCGTATATACACACAGACCATGAAGCTAGCCTTCACGCACCCGAGATTCATAATACACAGACCATGGAAGAGTTTTCTTCATAGGCATCTTTCCTGATTCTTCATTTCCTAGAAAACTCTTATTCACTGCTATAGCAAAAGCCTCACTGCACAGGACCGTTGTCCTCGTTCGATGAAGTTCGGTAGGTACAGGCCATTAGTGTAAAGTGCAGTGCCAAGTGCTCTTCTTGGCAAAAGTGGATCGAAAGGCTATCATCACGTGGTTGGGTAAGCGAGATTTTCAACCCACTGTCAGGTAATTTTTGGCATTGGAACGATCTGAGAGTGACCTCGAATATTTCTCCCCACGCCGACAAACGACAACATATAGGTCAAGATGAAGTACATCCACTCCAACGAGCAGTTGGTCGTACCTGAGGGTGGTAAGTGCAAGATTCTTGGGCAAGATTGGATTGGGAATGCGAATGGCGGGTGGAAAATTGGATGCGCATTCAGGAATCGCAGTTAGAAAGAGTAACAATTGCTGATCGCTTTTCTCCCACAGTCAAGGTCACCATCAAGTCGAGACTTGTTACCGTCACTGGTCCCCGAGGTATGAAATTCGATCGCAGAGAAAGCTAGAATGCAGGCATTGACTGCGGGATAATAGGCACACTCAAGAAGGACCTAAGCCATTTGGCTGTTAACTTCTCCCACCCAAAGAAGGAGGTCATTAACATCGAGCTTCACCACGGTGCCCGAAAGAACGTTGCTACCCTCAGAACCGTCCGTACTCTCATCAACAACCTAATCATCGGTGTTACCAAGGGCTTCAAGTACAAGATGAGATACGTCTACGCACATTTCCCAATCAACGTCAATGTCGAGAAGAACAACGAGACCGGCCTGTATGAGGTTGAAATCCGGTATGAGAGAAAATTAGCTCAGAGATGGTTGCTGCAGAAGTGCTGACGGAAGACAGTAACTTTATTGGTGAGAAGATCGTCCGAAAGGTTATCATGCAAGAAGGTGTTGAGGTTGCGACGTCTACCAACCAAAAGGATGAGTTGCAGCTGTACGGAAACTCCCTCGAGAACGTCTCACAAAGCGCGGCCGATATCCAACAAATCTGCAGAGTACGAAACAAGGATATCCGGAAGGTAAGAAGAGATACTCTTGGGATCATGCTGTTTGCGAAGGCATACTTGCTAACCACGAATACAGTTCTTGGACGGTCTGTACGTCTCGGAGAAGGGCAACATCGTTGAGGACGCATAAGCGGTTTGGGCATTTCCTTGATTATTACGGGAGCATGGGGAATACTTGCATGTTACTTGTAGCAAGGTGCTCAGAATGAACTTCTTGCAAAAGCCACGACCTGTGCACAAACGGATTTTTCTTCGCAACCAACGCCAAAAATGATGCATCTCAGCGACTATCTCCAGCCATTCTCTAACTAATGATGAAGTGTTTACGCTCTACCCACTACTAACTAGACCATTCAGCGTCATTGCGAAATATATAATTTTCAAGGAACCAAGCAGCAGCCGCGCTCTATCCCAATCCACCATCAGGCTCAAAATCGAGCGCACAAGTTACCAAGCTGTACAGCGGCATCAGTGCTTCTACTGTTCGGCACACCCGCTTTCAAAGCTCTTTCCAGCCCTCCATATCCATGCGCGCGCACACACTCTCTCTCTCTCAAGCATACACATCATTTCTCTATTCTGCCTTATTTCCGTCTGCTGGCTCACGCCCAACCTCACAACTGCCCACACTGTTCTTTGCTCTAAGCTACTGTGGTCCTAAAGCTGAGGGAGATCGCCCCTGCAACACGCAGCCGGTCCGTCATTCGCAAACATTTATAGGGCCGGCTGCGGGTTGCGGGCATGGTGGGAGTCCTTGAGAAAAACACGAGAGCATTCGCCTACTTGCCTTGGGTGGTTGTGACTTCCTACATCTCAATTATTGAAAAGTCAATCTTTGTTCTTTGTTCTTGTCACGATGTCCTTATTTACATTACGGAGTTTACATTTTCCAATATATGAAGCGTTATTATCGCATGAAGCTGAATTATACGTCACGAGGTTTTAGATAAAAGTTTAGTTGCAGTTTGCGCAGTAAGATATTGACATTATGGATCCTCCTCGTCTCCAAGCTAAAAATACATCTCCTATGATATTGGTAACATTCCTTCGTCTGCATGCATATGCTCTGGTATCTTTATCCACAATCTCTTCGTATCCACATTTTATTCTCATCATGCCCATCCATAAACGCCATTGATCGCTCCCTATGCAGTATGCAGGAAAAAGGTTAATTTTTATGTCCGTATTCACAAATATATCCATCTACCGGTGCCGCCTTGAGTCACGCGTCCTTCTATCGGAGCTTGCACTGCCTATATGATCGTTAGTCCGTGATTCTGGCGAGAGAGAACGATTGTCACTTACTTGCGCTAGTACCGGTATATGAGTCCGTATAGTACGAGCTGCTGATATCGGAACGCGTAGGTCTGCTACTAGCCGCCTTCTTGTCATGCCTCCTCTTCAGGCCCAAGACCAACGCAAGACCGGCAAGGCCCGCTCCAACAGCACCGAGTCCACCAAATCCGCTCGACTTCTCCTTGCGCTTTTCCGAGACCTTCGTCGGGCGTCCGAACCACCCCGTATGCGTATCCCTCCGCGAAGCGCCAGCTGCGCTTCCGTGCCTGGAGTATCGCTCGATGGTCTCGGTGCGCTCGGTTCTGCGGTCTTTCTTCTTGCCGAGGCCGAAGATGGCAAGGATGCCGCTGAGGGCGCCTTTGAGGATGCAGCAGAAGCAGATAAGGAGCAGGATGATGACGCCTGCGATGACGGCGATGACGATACCAGCAATTGCACCAGCGCTCAATCCACCTCCCGAGGAGGATGAAGCCACGGGGAACACGCTCCCGCTAGCGGTAGCTGGCGCGAGGAACGGCATGGTAGTAGTAACAGACGCAGTCGAAGTCGCTATTGAAGCTCCTCCACTAGTTGGTCGGAAAGGAAGAGCTCCGCTAGAGATTGTCGATGTGATGGTAGGTGCTGGCTGATCGGTGTAAGTCCAGAGAGTAGTAGAGCTATACAAGGTACATGACCCTGATTGCGCACATCTCTGGTTTGACGCACAGCAAATAGCTCCACAAGAATACTGCACCGGCTCCGCAGAGCAAGGAACTACACCTGCAGACACAGGTTGTGTCCATGGGGAAGCTGCAGCTTGCCATGATGATGTGTAGGTACTTGTTCGGACGAAGAGGTTGGTTTCAGTGTAGGTTGTTGTATAGACTGCGAAACCACCTGCGTTAGAACCAGATCCAGCTGTACAAAATGCTATGCCGTTCGCTGTAGAGCATGCTTCCGTGATTGCGCAGGTGTATTGGAGGTCCGCGCCGCAGTTGCCAGCCCTCGGAAGCAACAGGTTGAAGCTAAGCTCGCCAAATAATGGAATCGCATGGACGATGCTGGTCTGTGAGAGAACGGTAAAAATGAGCGACAGGAGTGCTGTCGGGTTCTGTGAAATCCGCATCGTTCCAGAGATATAACTGCGTCAGTAAATTGTATTTTTTTTCGGGTTGTTCTTTCGGAGGGTTGTTCGAGTTCTGAGTCTACTGCAGCGGTGAGGTTGCCCCGCTTACAGAAACGTGTGACCTCAAGGACAAACAAAACGAATGTATTCCGGCCTTATCGACAACAATTGTTTGCGCACCGGATAACGAAAATCTAGACTCGCGAAAGGTTATCTTGGAATGTGTATGAGGAATGGAGAGGGGAGAAAGAAATGGAGTGGGAGTGTGACTTAAAAGATGGTGGTTGAAGTTTCCCCAACCTCCTCGCCCAACCCCCGAATTTATCAGTACGACGCCCGCTAAATTGTCAATTGCCCTGTAACAACGCCCGAACAATGTAAGCAGCCTTAAGACGTGTATTATGCAAGGTCGCGATAGCTTAAGTCTTGATTATTGTAATGGTGGTATTCTAGAGAATAGTTGCAGGAAATTCTGCAGTCGCAATTGGATGTTTACTTTGTTCGGCTATGATAGTTTACATGGTGACGGCTTATCGCCCAGCGTAAAATGCATCAGGCGAGGGGAGTCGATTTATAATTAATCGCTCGAAACTCCAGGCATAATAGCCTAGTGAGTCAGCAATTCTAAGGCAGACACACAATTTCAACGTGCCAGGGGTCGGGTTTTATCATAGGGCCTCCTTTGCCGAGGTTCTCCCGAAAACATACCAGCCTCAGAGCTTGGCGACACCGACAGCACCATAGCGAGAGCAGTCCTACGACGATGACGGAGCTTGTACCTTGATTTATTCTACCATGGGTTCTTCGTTCAGTCTTGCAATATCAGACTGCTGGATCCTTGTTAAGGCTGCTAATTTGCCAGTTTAAAAAAGCCTGCCTGAGATATCGCAATCTCCGTAATTGAGCTTCCTTGTTACTAAGTCAATCAATTTGGTGCATTGAGCATGAATGACTCATCGACTTCTACATCTTTATAGCATTTGTGCATAAAAGCGCTTTGGATTTGTTGTTTTTTCCCCCGGAACCATTGTATCCTGATTCTGTTAGGCATTGGAGCTCCAAGCAACCGCCCTTGAAAGTCAGGGGCTTAAGCGAGAGAATAGAATGACCTCACACGATGGAATCTAACCGTAACTGTTCACATTAAACTCATCGCGGTGTCATTTTGGCCTCCGGAACTGTATCCGGATACTTGCACAAAACAGCACTATTCCACTCAGTCCTTCACAAAGATCTCTCTCTTGCCTCTTCCTTCGCAAGAAAGTACATGTGGATAAGACTTCTGGCTTTCGTTCTAATCCCCCTTCCCATAGCTCTAATCTAAGCAACCTGGTTATGCGTTGACCCTCTTTCTCTCGATCCGTCTCTCCCAAAAGAAGCATACACTTCTTTGAGACGCTCTCCGAAGTATTCTGCACGACAACGGTTATATGCCGGAGGTGTGGCGCCGAATATGGAATACGACTCATTAGACCACTCCTGCGAAGAACTCGGTGCCGCCGTTTGCCCCTGCTCTAGATCAGACCACGCTACTAAGTCTAGTAGAGGCTGGAATCCAAAATTTTCTGTAGTCGTGATGCGGACATCAGTGTCAGAATTTGCTTGCGCAAGACGCAATTGCTCTTGTTCTGCTGGAGACATGTCAAACCAATTCTCGATGTAGTTTAATGAACTTGCCAATCCATTTGAGGCAGGTGATGGTGGTAAAATATCCATATCTGGGGTGTCTTTAGATTCGACAGAGTTAGAAAGGAGATCTCTTTGTAATGTATCAGAGTAGTCTTGAACATCAATTAGTAAAGAGAGCGGTGGGTCTTCATCCGTGCTTGAATAAAAAGAGTCTGCAGATCTTTCCCATCCCCTTTTGGGGGACACCTGCTCAATGCGAGGGTTTGGTGGATTAATCATATTTTGTTCGTATTTGGGTCCTGGAAGGTCCAGAATGCTAATGTCTTCTTTAGGAAAGAATTTTATTGAGTTACTTGGTATAGTTTTTCCATAGAGTTGGCTTTGCCCGGGCCATCTGTATGATATTGAAGATTTGGTTTCGCTTTCTGCTGTCAAGACCTTTGGTTTATTTACTTGGTTGACAGGGGGTGATTGGCTACTATGCGTTTTGCCATTCACAGATGTCAACCTTTGCCCGCGTGCTTGTAAGTATCGTCTTATCTCGTCTACCCTGGCACTGTTTCTCAGCCATCTAGACCGAACTTGGGATATATTTGAGCCATTCTCGCTCATTGCAGATGGTGAGCCTGGAAGAGGAAGCGGAGGAGGGCCAAGAGAAACCAGAACTACTCCGTCTTCCAATTCCGAAGCCATATTGATCAGTTCTTCATTCAGCATAATCTCTGGTCTTGGATATTGCCCTTCCCAATCAGTCTTGCAATATGAGTAACCGCTCTGGCTTTCTTTTCCCCGCTTCAATTCATGGTCTAGGATTGTGAGACTTGAGGTCAAATTTCGACTACAGTCTTGGTATCGCTGCGAACACGAAACAGGATAAGCACCTGGCATGCTATATGAGGGTGATTCATACTGTGGGTTCATATATTGCCAGGTGCGACAGCCCTTACATCCTTCACAGCCTCGGTGATAACCAACTAAGCGCGATGGAGGTTGTGTGCTAGCTTCTATAGGTGCAAGTCCAGCCTGCGCAAGGAAGCTTCGTCGACCAACTTTGAAGCCCGTGGCACCTAGCTTAGCAATTTTGCTGAAGAGAAAGGGCATTTGCCATGAAGCCTTAGGACAATTGATAGGCTCACCACAGTTTATAACCCTGATTCTAGGTTGTTCCAGGTTGAGAATTTTCCTAAGTGTTTGCATTGTGCTGTTCATCAGATACCGCTATCGTGCGTTTGACAGTTGATTGATTGTTGTTCTGTCTCACCCGAGAGCCTCCTAAGCAACTAAACTCAGAGTATTTCAAACAATGATTTCGATGTCAGATTAATAAGTTGCGTGCTCAATGATACTTTGAAGCATTTTATTCCACAAACAAGCTTTTAAAGGACCTGTCAACTGTTAGAGTAAGTGCACGCATGCTTTTTGTTGAGTCACGCATGATGTTCGACTCTATTGTTGCTGTCGTTCCGCAAGATGCTTTCGTCTCTCCAATCTGAATCATTTTCCTCCCCGAGCCGTTGTGAGACTGGCGAAATGCACAAGGTCTATACCTATATATGCAAACTGTACCTATAACGCATTGTGATCGGGTTTACACATAGTTTATGACTACCTATATTTCCCTTCTCCTAACACTATCTTCTTGAAATCATATCTCATGCAAGTGTGATATGCGCAGGCAACATTTTATTCCGCGAGCTTTGCCATTAAAGCTTTTTGCTACGTTCGACATCAATGTCCTACTAGATTGATTCCCGTTAAATCAGATGTCGAAACATATTTTACGTTTGTAATTGCCTCTCCTTATATCGTACATTGAGGCCAGATTTTTGCCACATACGCACACAGCTGCATCCCCTTAAAAAGCCCTTCCGGACAGTAAGTACTTCTTACAGGTACGGTTATCACCATACTCCGCCACTTGCCGTATCTTTTGGCCTTCCATTGCCCATGTAGAACTTGCAGCAATACAATGTATCTACTGCGTGAAGACATTGCCCAAGGATCAGAGAAAGCTTTTATATTCCCTATGTCTAGGTAAACGGAGATACGCGGTGCACCTGGCGACCTTCTCGCTACTCAGAATAGAAGGCACATTTTATTGCCGTTGGGCAGAGTTCCCAAACTATTCAAAACTTTGAAGTGAGCCCAAAAAGCTGTAAGTGGCTCTCCAATTTTAAAGGTTTTGACTAGTGACCTGGTCTAGCCTCGATGCACTTGCACTGGTGCGAAAATTTCTCCCAGTGTACTAAATGACCTCTCACCTTCCAAACCCAGCCGGCATAAGCAATATTACTAACACAGACAGCAATAAGACTCATTAATGCAATCCACTTGAATTGCTCAGGCCTGTGCATAACAAGCGTGACAATATGTTGAATCAGAGTCCACACAGAAACGAAGCTGTATTCCACTCCGGTGAATGATGAACGTTGTGAAGGGACGGTCATAGTCTGGGTGAGCTGCTGGGTAGTCAGGTCGTAGATCCAGAGCCCAAGGCGAGATATTGAGAGAAAGAAGAAGAGTATGAATGCGAGGATTGGCTGAGACGTGACAGGACTGAGAATCCGAGTGACAAGGCCGGATAGAGGTGGCGATGGCGGTGGAGATTTGGTGGTGTTTGAAAGTGCCCAGAGAGCAAAGACAACAGGTATCTATATCCGGATCAGGTCATTCATGCTATGAAGGAAATAGAAAGGGCTACATACCAGATTGAGAAGCTGCCATGAAAGTCCCCAAAGCCCTAATCGTTCCAATCCCGTCTCTGTTCTGCTCTCTTCCTCGATATTGACAGTGTTCATCAACGTGCTTGCAGATTCATCATCCACACCATAACGTCCTCGATAGCGACCATGATGGCTGGCTTTGCCAAGAATTCGAACACCAACAGGGGTCACAACAGTGCTACTGATTTCGACAACGCTCCCTGCAGCTCTAGCTATGGTGATTATCTCTAAAGATATCCCAGCACTCAATAAAAATGTGACAAAAGTTGCCCCGTATGACAAAGCTGATAGATGAAGAAGCGTGAGTGACATGGAGGGAATCCAGACTGTTGATGAGAAGTAGTTTTGAAAGTCTCTTATATATCGATGGAATGTTTGTGAGACTTGGTGTTGGCAAGAAGGGCGTATTCCGTGTGCTGGGAGAGTATCGCTCATCTGATCCTGCTCAATAAGCTTTGGCGCTCTCAATTTAGCACTGGCATTGTAGACTCTCTTTGCACACCATACTTCGGCCGTCCAGCTGGTAAAGCTCATAAAACCTGTGACTAGAATACTGGTCTTCACACTGGTAGCGGAGATTATGAGAGATATCATGATTGGTGCTATGAGCTTGCAAATCAAGTCAATCCTTCGCATGTTCGAATTAAGATGGGTCAGGTCATACGGCTTTCCATCAGGAGATGCGACGGCAACAACCCAGTCTCGCTCCATGGAGAGCATGTTGCCGGAGCCACTCTATACGACATCAGCAGAGGTTCTTTAACCATTGTACAATGAACTCGCTAGCGTACCAAGCCTTCTACGATTCCCAGAAACAGCAGGATAGCAAACATCATGCCTTTTATCATAGTGACTGCTGGCACCCCGAAAACCTTCATCGACAGGTACTCTAGTTGCGCATTCTCAACTCGCAAGTCAACGACATAATACCACAATGCTGAGGCTCCAATCACTGCAATTCTGTTGATAATTATCGTGCTCAGAAGTGTTTTCAGGCGATTTGGAGACTGGTCGACCCATCTTCCCACACTGGATGAGAGACATATTGATGCTACTGTCCACACCATACCCCTGCGAACATGTTATCATCCGCTTCATTCATCTCCAGGAGATGAGATAAACAATTTCGAAAAGAAAATTAAAATCGAAAGTGCACATTATACAGTTCAGCTGGTTTTGATACCCTTGGGACCAAGGTACGGAGCTCTACACCATGAGATTTTCTAACCTGGCACAGATTCATGACGCAAGAGTAGAAAACCATTTTTCCTGTATTGGTCTAAAGAATTCATCATTCCGCCACATCATTATCTTTCACATATTCATGATTTCAGACAGCAGGAACATAGACCATTATCAGTCATCCTAGGGATGTTTGCTTTGCAAACAGAAAGAGCACGTGATATCAAAACGACATTGACAACGAAACTCACACTGACCTAATGGCGGCGGCAATAAGTGTGTCCGGATACGTTGCAGCTGTGAAAATAATCTGTGACCATCGCCTCATCAGCAGTCCATCCAATCCTTTTCTGATCCCCATGCCAAACTCACCACGGCAAACTCGTACCCCCTAACATTCCATGTTGACAAGAAATGGCTTGTGTAGAGACTGAAAGCCTGAGCTTTGGTCATACACGGATCTGCTTCATTGTCTGCAATAGGTTCTGCATTGAGTGAGGTTTGGGGTGGTGGTGCGGATTCTGAGGCCGGGGTGGTGTTTGGTGATGATGTTAGAGCTGTAGGGATCGGCATCTTGAAACGGCCTCACGGGAGGTTTCGAAAACGGGGATGTTTCAACGAAGTGCCAGGGAACTTCTGACTAAGATTCTGGGAAGAGCAGGAAAATAACATGAAATATTGCACGGAGAGTCGATTGGTGAGCGTGTCTGTTTCGAGAAATGGCAAGTTTTCTTTTTTCACCGCTCCCCACCTTCCACGAAGGTGGTGATTCTTGGCGGATGCTTGAAGGTTGAAATTTCACAAGGGGAATAATAATCACATTCAGATTAGAACAATAGCAAGGATTTCTCCAGCAAAACATTTGCATTTCTGCCTCCGATAGAATAGCACTGAGGCAAACACCTATCAACGCGGCCTAGGAACCATATCTACATGACCAGAAATGGCCTCCCAAGAAGCAAAGCAAAGCTACCATTTGCGCCCCCTAAATTTCCCAATTGTACCCGAAGCCGAAAGATTTCATATTCCATCACTCATCCACTGACCTCGATCCTGCCGTAGTCACCATCCCAGCCATACCACCTATCACAACCAGACGACTGTCACCGACATCCAGCCATGATATTCCCTGCCACAGGCTCAAGTGATGCCTAATGCAAGGAGCCCATGCGTTCCTCTAATCCACCCCAGTAGACAATAGGCCGTGGCTCAAGGACATCAAGGCCAGAAGGAAAGATCTTCTTCTCCTCGTCAAGCTCGAGCATTGATGGGCGTCGGTGCATGATGGCGTTGATGGTGTCAAAGGGAGTGGAGCTATTGGACGAGTAGGAATTG
Source organism: Chalara sp. BL73 (assembly GCA_918026815.1). NCBI lineage: Eukaryota > Fungi > Ascomycota > Leotiomycetes > Helotiales > Chalara > Chalara sp. BL73. Next base: position 311,390 of record CAKJVC010000066.1, on the reverse strand, counting down.
CGATTGCTTGACATGATAGAGCTGTTTGAGGGGGAGGATGTCCTGCGGAGCGAAGAGCGGACGGAGGAGAGGGAGACTTCGCGGAAACGGGAGGTACGCATATTTGCTAAGTATGAAGTAGCTTGGAAGGGTGTATTATCGAGAAAGGGATTGATGCTCGAGAATAATCGAAAACACAATGCGGTTCGTTAGACTTCGTAGATTCGTATCGTGAATGAGGTTCGATGCGTTGAACTGGGTTGCAGGGGATTGCAAACGTAGTGATCTTATAAAGGCTCAGCCTAACAAGTGTGGGTAATGACGAGGTGAACGAGTGACGAGTTCTATTAGAACGGACTATCGAACTTGTGTTGGAAAGAATAGAAACCGGGAAATGCTCAGCACAACTAATGGAGCAACGTGGAAGGGCATAAGAGAGTTCTTAAGTGGCAACGGCTGGTGGACCGGCAACAGACTTGAAATAGCATCTAGAGATCACTAAACAGCAGGAGAACAAGGAGACAGGGGGCTGCAAAGGGGGTCCGGCAGAATGAGACGTGATCGATATGGGAAAACATGCTATAAACATAAATATGCATGAGACGAACCTATCAGGGGCCTCGAGATTGCATAATTTGTTACGTATGCACAGCCTAACGGTAAAATCCAGACTTTGGATTTTACCTGAAAGCACTTAATGATAAGGTGGCGTGTCGTGGCTGTAACAAGAACAATGCACTGTGTAAAAGTGTGTTACAAAGGTGGAGGAAGTGAGGTTGTTGATGGACAGTCTTGGCAGGGGAAATACGGGCATGATCATCCACTACTACTACCGCACGTCCCGGCGGGCCTCCTAGATGTGACCTGGAAGATTTCAAGATCGAATGACATAAGGAACTCTCATTATCTCGTTACTTTTCTCGGGGGGACACATTGCATTGCAATGTAATATTAGATATAACGTAAACCCGTTCAATTGATTCGTATGAGTCGAGGTGGTGAACGACTAATCCAACGTCACGCAGACCCCTTCCACAACGCCATCATCAACGCGTCCTGTCCAGCTCCGCCCCACCCCACACAAGAACTCCAACAGATTGGGAGTAATTCTTCTCAAACTCAGCATGGATCTTTACGAAGATCCACTGTGCAAGTCGCTGCGGAAATCAAACCCTCCTCTCTCGGTTATCATGGCCTGCTGGGACTGGCAAGGCGAGGGCTGGGCATGCAACGAGTTTCAGATTCCCAGGAAGGAAAAGCACCGTCCCGCATCAGGTCTAGTTCAAGCTTTGAGACAGCCAAGCACTATCTGATATCACACCAATTCTTGTTCATTTTAGATTCGAGTTTCTGGTGGCATGAGAAGCAAATGCTCCCTTATTCCTGAAGCCCGCACGTTGAAGCTCTCGTTCCTCAGCCTGAAAAAAAAAAGCAATGAAGCATACAAATCACGTATTCCCCTTTTATGTACAATTACAAACTCTATCAACTCCTATGCTATGCCGCGATTCGCTCTTCGCTTCCTCCGAGTAATGCAAGATTGTTTATGAACAAGACCCCCTTCCCAATATATCGCAGTGTAATTTACATGCCTCCCGCCTGTAAATAGGCTCCTAATCCCATATACAACAACCATACACATCATGCTTGTGATTATTTAATCGCAAACAGGGTTATGATGCGTTGATAGTGACCAAACGCCTCCAAAACCAACTATGCAATTGCACGGTCCCTAGATTCAGGAAATACTCCGCTTGCTGTCCATTCCCCCCCCTCGATTCTATCCAGAAAAATGCCAATCCTTGCATGAGATGAGGCTCAGCTCTGCCCTAATCAAGGTCCTCCTGGTTGCCGTCTCATCGTGAAACTACGTCGAATACTCTCTCCCCAAGCGGAGTCATCAAGCACTTGAAGTACATTCTCGGCTGCACTTCCACGCCGACTATTGTTGCCTGAGCCTCCGCCATTGCTTCCGAGCTCTGTCGCCTCGAAACTAAAGGCCGAATTGGTCGCTCTGTGATGAGGCACATGGCGAGGCGACAACTGCGGCGAGCGTTGGGGTGACATACCGGGTGACATACCGGGTGATATCCCAGGTGACATCATTGCAGCATTTATACCCGGGCTTCCAGGTGGTACAATTCCACCAAGTGACGACTCTCCTCGCCGGTGTCGTGCTGCGCCATCTAGACCATGAGCAATAAAGGATCCGCGAGGATCCCTTAAGTCCGTTGGCGAGAGAAGCGGCGAGGCGCTGGCTCTAGCTTGCCTCGTTATATCGTCTGCATCGTCAATGTAGACTTCAGGGCCAAGTTGCGGAACATCGGTCATTCGTCCAGACTTCTTTCGATCCATGTGTTTTCTGAACTTCCTGGACCAGTACCTGAAATTTGTTAGTTAAGAAATCCAAGGGTAAGTATATGGCAGAAGCTTTCTTACATGGTGTCAAAGAAACCGAGAACAATTCGTCTCCGAACTTCTTCTTCTACTCTCTGTAGACGGGCTCGACGACGTAGGAACTCTTCAAGCCTGAGGGAAATTAGTATGAAGAATAAAATATAGATTGAGGTATCACTTACTTCAAGCTTTTGTTGTCACTAATGACATTATAATGAGCCAAGATCATCAGAACTGTTGTGAACGATATTCCGCGATCTGGATCAGCTGAGACCATAACTTCCTCGAAAAAAAGGTTATACCGCACCCTGGATCGTTGGACTTCCTTGGGGTCGATTTGGGCGAGCCGTTTATTCAAAGCCTTCAAATTGATACCAGAGCTTCCGCTAGCAACGGACAATGAGGAGATCCTGCCGTTACTAGGTTGCGAATGGATGTCTTCAAGAATATTGCGCACTGAATTTTCTTGAGTATAGATTCGCATTTCAAAAACCCCTGATAGCTCTCCAAGAAGTCGGGGAAATTGTTCCTTAGTGATAAAGCCTGTGCCCTCCGGATCCAAAGTAGCCCATGCCTGTTTGAATCTTCGAATTTCTTCTCGGCTGACTTTACCTAAGCCGCTAGAATGCTGATAAACGTAACTGAAACTCTCATAGATGAGAGAGACGAATAAGCTGGTAAAGATGTACATGCTAACAATGTTCCACAAGATGAATAGTGCCCTTGCCCATGATAAGCTACCGCAATCACTATCAAAGAATGTTGGGCCAAGGACACATAATGGAGGTGATATAGTAGCGTAGTCTTCCATGATCTGATTCCAACCCTCACCGCAAGACATGCGAAAGAGTAGAATTAATGCTTTGGGCACGGTTCTGAAATTGAGGTTGCCGTCCTCGTTTGGCCCAAATCGAGTAAGGCCAAATGTCTGTGTCAACGCAATGGCAAACACCAGGAACAGAACAAACCACGTTGCTAAAAGGTTTCCGATGTTTGCCAGGCTAGCCGCTGCGGTCTTAAACAGCTGGTCCAGCGCATCGTTGCGCGGAATAAGCAGCAAGACAATCGAGACTAAGAACATCTTATGCATCTGGTTGAAGATTTCTGATCCGAAGTTCGTGATGAGCAAAATTGTAGTGGCAAATGTCCCAAAGACGGCAAAGAGAGAAAAAAGATCCCACGAGCTTCTTCTGAATCTTGACCAGCTTAGACCCACAATTCTAACGATGCAATTGCAAATATAGAATCCTGTGAATAACAAGAATATGTAAGTTCTTGTCACATCCCACCAATCAGGTTCTGGATAATATTCCACTAGAAGAAGAATAAGATGTAGTACAAGAACTATAGTCATAGCTCTTTGCCATCGGCCATGTTTCCGTACTGCTCTTTTGTAGCACCAGTCTTTCCAGCTCTGCCTATCAGCATTGGATGGCCGCTTTGATGGCGAAACTTGTTTTAGAAGTTTTCTCAATTCCAACCATGACCTTTGTTCAGCTGTTAAAAATGCCACGCCTGTCTGCTCGGTATAATTGCGCATGAACACCGAAATGAACAATGTGAGAACGAATACGGTTGCGAGTAAGTTGAAGATGACGAAGAACAGCGCATTTCCTTGAGAATTGAAATCTTCCGGCTGGAAGCCCCGCTGTGTGACCGATTGAGAGCTCCAGGATACTGAGGTCCACCCCTCTTGGGAGACAATCTGAAATAAAATGAAGAGAGAGCTTCCAAAGTTATCAAAGTTGAAGAAGGGATTATCAACCACCCTTGGAGATAGCAACGGCCAATCATTGCTATATGGGGAAGCACTATATTCCCCGAAGCAATTGGTAAGATTGCCAGAGAAATCTCCATCATTACATGCATCAAATTTTCCACTAAAGAGGTTGACCCCGTATATAGCAAACGGAATCAGAAGAGATAGGGAAACGAATGCAGCCTAGATGATTGTTAGCAAACTAGAAACTTACTTGAAGCCACCACTTACAGAAAGGACCTTCCAACCGCCGACTACAATGAGGGAGTGGAAAGTATCTCGGGCGCTGTCGCTGACGTTAAGTAATCTCAAAGCTCTAAGTGCTTTGAAGGCGCCTATCGCTCTTGAGACGGCGCCATCATTCATCAAGGCGGCAATGACATTGATCCAGAATGTGACGAGGACGACAAAGTCAATCGCGCCCCACGAACTCCTAAAATAAGCGTTTGGTGTCCAGAAAAAACCATCGGCAATAACTTTGATGGACGCCTCAACTGTGAACAACAAAGCGAAAGCCAGATCCGCCCAGACAAACCAATTAGTTACTGCGAATCGGTTTCGGTCAAAGTATTCTTTCTGGTATAATGGCGTGGTTATACATGCCAACAGCACCATCGCAACTATGGCACAATATATAAATGCTGAGAACGTATACCAGACGACTCGGTTTGGTTCAACACCATCAAAACGATCGGTGCCTCGACCAGGCCCAACGACTCTTTGGCAAAGCCTGCGAATAGGGTTATCGGGTTTGAAGACGAATAAAGAGTTATTGTAATTCGGGTGTCGAGCTAAATATTCGCGTTGAGCCTTCTTACGTCGGGTGGACTGCGAAACAGCTTCTTTCGCCATCGTTCGCGCATCAGCTGTGTCGTCATTGTTGGAGAATTGAATATTGGAATAGAATGGATTTGGTTCCCTGTGCCAAACTCGGTTCATAAATTTTCCCCATGCGGAGGAAATTAAACCAGGTTTGACTGCTGGTGCTGAGGTTTCCGCTCGAACTGGTGGCGCTGGAGATTCTTCTGACTGCGCATTCCCAACTTCGTCATCTAGGAAATCTTTCACTACTGCATCCTTCAGCAGCATTTCCATAGTCGCAGGGCCATAATCCAAGGGATCCTTCTTTGATCTTGAACGGCCAAAGCGGAAAATGGCCGACAATGATAAATTGCTTGATGCACTCCCAAGCTCTTTACGGTTTAGAAACGACTTGACTTGATGCATACGTTTTTCATCCTCAGAGACATCGAAGTTTTCCTGTATGACTGCTATGAACATGTTCACCAGAATAAAATTGGCAAGGATAAACCACCCGATGAAGAACAGAGCGGCAATCCAGGCGGTATTTCTAGCTGTCGTGTAAGCAGTGATGTTATAGACAATGGAAGTCCAATTTTCACTAGACAAAATTTGGTACATGCCTAGGAAGGCATTATAGATTGTGAAGAAGGTGATTTGGTTGGTGTCGCCATATGGATCCTCTGGAGACAATTCGCCACGGAATAGCTGAACAGCCATGATTGCCATCAAGAAGGTGATTAGGAACACGAACAGCATAAGATTAGCTATACCACTTGAGTTGCCCAAGACAAGCGTGATCAAACTCCTGGTAACTGGAACAGCTATAATAACTCGATATACCCGCAGAATTTGGAACACGGTCAACCAAGCATACGGATCACCAGAGCGTCGAATTGGTGGTAGCAATATGATTGATGTGATGAGAGCTAGTCCCAAGTCGAACCAGTTTTTCTTGTCTTGGTGAAAGCCGCGCCAATCAACAGCGAACCTAATAACAATCTCAACCAACAGAACGATGGTAACGACTGTTTCCGAATTGTCTATGAACACCTCCCGAGTGCGGCTCATCTCAACGCTGCGGAGAGCTTGGCAGATCAAACCATAGGCGATGACAATAATCCAAAACCAGTAAGTCTTGTCATAGAGACGTTTCATGGCACTGAGTCGACGTGGTGTAGTAATGTCCAGATCTTGTACTAAGCCTTTCACATGAGCGGCAAATGCGCTCATTTTACCTTCCTCACGGATAACCTGGAAAGACGATGTGATGACCGCGATCAACAAATTTAGAAGCCACAGTGTCATGATAACTATACCACCTGCAAAGAACAAAGCCCCTGCCAAGTAATCGGAATTCGTTGTGTAATACATAAGGTCGGAGAACGTATTAGCTGTCATAGTAACAAATACCAACTCGAGTGATTGGAAAATGGAGTCGAAGCTAACTGTGCCATTGTAGGGAAGCTGACTCGGCTCAAGCTGCAAGCAAACCGATCCACGAGGGCACAAATATCCTTTGGCGGAGGTGACTCCATTTCGCATTGTTTCGCTGAGTGGACCAAACTTCCAGGTCTCGCGAATGCCCGTGTCTTTGTTCAACTGGCCACCACAGAACTGATAGGTATTAATGTAAGCACTGCCAGTCTTATTTAATGGGTCTGTTGGGTCGATCCACACGCATTGTCTGTCCAGACTGGATTTGAAACTCTGCACTCCAATAATGCCGAATAGAAGCCAGAAAAAGCCAATCAGGAAAGAAACATTGACTAGTAACGGAGCCGCTTTTTTCAAGCTTCGAAGTATGATCTAGTGAGAAGGTCAGCGATGAAATACATGTAGATGTCAAAAGTTCATACAGCAGTTCCATGCGTTAATGCAAGCAGGCGTAGGATGCGCAGGCAGCTTAGCATACGGAATATGTATATGTGACGCTTATCTTCTATCCCAGTGAGACTGAGTACAAAGGCGATCCAAAATGCCACCACAGCAAGAAGATCCAGCCTGTTGAATGAATGTCGTAAGAACGCTCGTCTGGCCAATTGTAGACGTTGTGCTTGTTCCACGGTACGGATGCCTTCGCCCTGCTTGGCTGTAAATGACCGAAGCAGGTCTGGGGTAGTAAAGGATGTTTCCGTGCGCTTTGGTGCTCGCAGTGATGATTGACGTTGTGGTGCAAATACCTCTCGATATTTCTCCGTGATTACAGCTTTCACGCTTCGTTTCTTACCATTACCATATTCCGGAGCATTGAGTATCAAACCGGATACGATTATGCGAGCAAAAAGTTCCAAAGTGAATAGTGCAAACAACCCCAATAGAGCATAATCAATCGGTTTCTCACCCCATTTCTTGGACCGTCCGTTACCGGGCTGGTATACGTTCTTAGAAGCATCCACAGCCAAAAGGACAGTTTGAATTACAATGAGAATTAAAATTAGAGGTTCCGTCAAAGGATAAACAAGCACATCGCATAGTATATTTCTGATAACACTTTCTGCAGAAAACACACCTAAGGACTTCCCCTTCAGAGGATTTGGAGGCTTCTTGGAATCGTCGTTCCAAGAGGGCTCCGAGGTTTTATCTTTGCCAAAGAATCGCATGGCTTTGTCCACGGGCGCTGTGGGCAAGCGCTCTTGATAATTTGGACCTGCACCAAGGGGGTCTTTCTTGTGGAATACTCGAGGTTCAGCCTCTTCATCAAGACTAGATATATCAGACCAGCCGGTCATATCATCTTCAGCCGACTGGGTTCCCGAAGAACGTGACTGACGCGGTGCTCGCGATAGTCGCTGAGATCGAGAAGCTTCTCGTCGTGCACTTTCTTCAATGAGCTCAGCTTCTCCACTTAGGTTAACAACACGCTGCGACATGGCTCTCATGATAGATCCCGCTCGTGAGAATGCCGTTGCGGTCGAAGGTTTGCGAGAACTGGGCTGGGTATTCGGCGATAAAGAGACGCCATAACTGTGTGCTCTCGACCGCCCTCCTTGCGGGCTATGACCAGATCCATCGTGCTGGAGATTATCCCCTAGCCTTGAGCCCGTGATTTTGGGATCCGGCGAGCTAAAGCTTACCGTTCGAAAAGATGGCCTGTCATGTCTTTGACCATCTGGGGTAGAAGGTTGTGCTGCACCACTAATGGGCTGTAGATGGCTCGGGTCGTTCAGTGGTATCCTGTCAGAGTCTGGTTCAAAAGAATCTGATGCAAAATATGAGTGATCGTAATCTCTGCTGTTGTACCTGCCATCTCTACCATCGTACGGAGAAGGCCCACCGAATCCACTGTTTCCATAAGAAGACGACGTTGTCTGCGGAGGTTGTGATAGACTGATATCGGGGACAAGTAGCCCCGCAAACCCCATTGCAGCCTGAAAATCTGCCGGATTGCCAACTGGGGATATGGGGGTCTGCGACTCCTGATATGGATTCGTTGATTGAGCTTGCGTTCGCAATGGAGGTAAACCCTGGCGGTAGTTTGTCCGGTCAATCGGGCTGGGTGAAGACTCCCCAAGTCTCTCGTATCGAGGGCCATAGCCATTTCCGCCACTCAGTGGCCGTATACCACCGCTTAAAAGACTCCTGCCACGGTTGTGCCTATGAGCTCCATCTCCTAAATCTACCGAGTCGGGTGGTCGCTGTGATAGGAAGAGTTAGTGGGGGTTTGGCTCACGACTTCTACACAAAGAATTCTTCGCAACCGCTTTCAAGGACCTAATCACTTTCTAAAGTACTTACTGCGAGGTCTCGAAGTGGTATCGACTGAGGAGGGGTCGAAGGATTCTCCGGGTCTGGAGGCATTTTGGCTGTTCTCAGGCCAGTACCCGAAGGTCTGGAGAGTGTGAAGAGGACTTCGAACGATTCGCGCTAGGTACAAAAGGTAGAGATGCTTAAGGTGTGTTCTAATGCCGGCTCGTAGACTTGCTGAACAGAAATTGGGCAGGTACTCAGCACGGTGAGACGGCGCAAAACATGTGAACGAGGTAGAAAGATGCGATCGTAATATCTCATGAAGTCGTGTTTATCATCAAAGGGCAGATTCGGAGCAATCAGATTCTTCCGCAGCGTGCAATGTTACATAACGTCCGCCAGCGACATGGTAGACAACATGGCCGGGGGGTTGTTCGTTGGGTTAGAGTTCGCAAAGTTCTGTAACTCGAACTCTGGGTCAGAAAAGGCCCAAGAAGGAAATCCCCTGGGGGGTGGTCGGGAACCCGGCACTAATGCGCCCTGTACCTATTTATGGGGAGGGTTTGTTCAACTCTGCAGCACTTGAGATGCTAGCAAAAAGATGGGGGCTTTTGGTTCAACATCACAGCAACAGATCGATTTACAGTCAATAAATTAAGATTGAAAGTTACTCTTCTTGTAGCACCCTTCTCTGACACGTTTTGTTTTCTCAGATCAATGGTTGGGATGATGGTCCATGTTAATACGGGAGTTGAAGATATGGCGTACACCCAGCCAGTGCCCAGTGCTTATCGATTGTGGATCTCTCTCAGCCTCGCTCACTTCTGCCCCCTGTGCTCTTATTGGTCGGGAACGGTAAAAGCTCACATTACCTAATCCAAGGAATTAATTTGGCACCGTCGCGTTGACATTCACGCGGCATCCCAGAGAAATTTCCACAACCCTCGTCAAACTCTTCAACCATCGCACTTGTTGCGCCCCGTACTCTATGCCATAGGTGTTTGGGCATTTGGCGGTCATATATCTTCTCTTTCAGAGTCTGCCACCTCGTGCTGGAGCATTAAACACCCTTGCCATCCTACAGTATGGCTCCGTCCAGAAAACGAGGCAGGGAGCAACTGGAGACTGTCGAGGCTCCCGAAGCTCCAAAGGAAATGACCCTCATTCAAAGGATAAGGAATATGTGGGAATTTGCGAATCTATCACAATGGATTTTCACATTCGGAAAAGCGGTCAAAATTGAAGAAACTTGGTCGGACATAGAGGTATGTAAACTTCATGCAGCATGGACAAGGCCGCTCCCTCTCTCTGATGCCTTCGATACTTATTCAAATAGGAACTCGAGATGGAATGCCTGAAAAGTAATTCGCCAGTCCTCCCTGAGATTGGTCTTGCGCTTCTTAAATTTGTATCATCTCATCGTGGCTTAACGTAAGTTCATCGCTGTCATCGCATTATCGTTTCTAAATGGATTTAGACCCGAAATCTTCGATGAGTATACGCGCAGACAATACGTTGCTAAGGCTCCAGACCGAAACCCATTCGGCGTGGAGGAGGAACCTGCCAAGTTTATTGAGTTCGACATCTTCTTGAAGGTATGGCATCAAATACATATACCTCACATTAGAATCTAGCTTAGACATATAGATACGAGTTCTGCAACAGCTTACCCAATGGACAATGGGGAATCCAGATCGCATTCGAGAGAGAATGGATGAACAAAAAGACACTGAACAGGCATTATGGGTATACCCATCTCCTTTGGAGCGTTTTGATCCAGTTACTAACAGCTTTTCTACAGCGTATCGAACCTTTTGGGTGGGACTCCGATGAACGCACATATTTTGTGCTTGACGACAACCGTATATATCGTAGAACCGATCCTCCCCCACCACCACCACCTGCACCCAAACCTAAGAAAGGATCCAAGAAGGCAAAAGCAGCACTTAGAGCGAGCAAGCGAAGAAAGATCTCCGAGGCTGCGGATAGCGAGGCGGAGCCTGTAGAAGATGCGGATGCCGTTGATGAGACTATTCTGGAAAAGGAGTATGACGGGTTTGGGGGAATGAAATGGGAGTGCATCGCCATCACATTTGATGAAGTGAATGCATTGATCACTTCAATGGAGAGGAGTCGTGATGCAAATGAGAAATACTTGTGTAAGCGAATAAAGGATGCTGTGGTACCCCTTCTCGAGAAGCAGGAAGAGGCCCGAAAACGTAAGGCGGCACAGAAAGAGCGCGAGCTTCTGAATTTGGAGAAGTTGGCTACAGCAAAAAGATCTAGTCGAATCGCTGGCAAGATGGAACTGCAAAAACAAGAAGAAGAAGCACGAGAAGCTGAGAGGAAAAGATTAAATGATCTTGCAATGGCCAAAAAGGAGCAAGAGAAATGGATGAAGCTAGAGAAGGAACGCGAGTCTCGCATGATGACTAGGGAGCAACGCGTGAAAGAACGAGAAGCTCGCCGTATCCTGCATGAGGAAGAACTTGCCAATCTTTCGGAAGACAGTAAGAAGATTGAGACCGGAGAAGGCCGTATATCAGAGCGTCATCTGAAGGCAGAGATTGAGAAGAAAAAGCATGCATTGGAGGAGCTAGCTGAAGAAGATGATTGGATTTTCGATTGTATTTGCGGAGCATATGGACAAATTGATGATGGAACTCACAGTATTGCTTGTGAGAAGTGCAATATCTGGCAGCATAGCAAATGTGTGGGAGTCAACAAGACAGCAGCAGAACGAGACGAATTCCACTTTGTCTGTAGTACTTGCAAGCGTCGCGCAAAGGACGAAGAAAGAGCAAAACCGCACCACCCAATCAAAATTACATTCAAGCGACCTGGGTCATCATCTTCAGCAGCTACTCCCAAGGCCAACGGCTATCCCGCTATCCTTCCCCCGAAGGCAACTGTTAGCCAGTCACCCCAGAAGCCAGCGCAGCCAATGCAATGGCAGGCACCCTATGTGCCCTCGCACGCGAACAACAATGGTACACCACATATGACAGAAGCTTCAAGACCGATTGTTCCAGGATCAACTGTCAATGGTACACCATATAGTAGTGCTCGACCATTAAGTTCGCATGCATTCTCCTCACCACGTCTTGACAGTCCAACGAGCTTGCCTCCACCAACACAGCCTCAACTATACTCTTTCACTAATGGTGGCGCTTCAAGTGCTCATACCTCCATGCTCAGCAACTCAAACCAGCATATCTCTCAAAATATTCATCCTATCCAGGCATCCCCTTCTCCGTATGCACAATCTTCAATGTCGTCCCTACCGCGAGCTGTCAATGGGGAAGCTCCAGCCCCAAACAATATCCATCGACGGGGCTCAATGAACTTCCCTTCCCCTGCCCCAGTGCTAACGCCTGTTTCCAAACCCTACCAGTCGCCATTCGCCGTTTCAAGCAGTCCCCCAGTTCAGTCTACCCCAAGCCTGCCTGCCAAATTCAGCTTCGCCACGCCACATACTATTTCTTCTCCTTTGATAGTTCCAACTGAGCAGGGCCAAGCTCATACATCTATCCTGCCCCCTGCGTCCACCGGATACTCGCCTACAAAACATTCTCCACCAAGGCCGACCACTTCGAATGGTAGTTTTGGCTCTGCAACACCTTCCGTGTTGCCGCCAGTTGCCTCTTTGTCTCCTAGTCCGTCGCATCAGAATCTGTCGCCACCAGTAAAGCCTCTAGAGCCGGAACGTCCCCGTGAAAACGGTCAGGCTTCTACTTCTTGAGAGCTTTCTTGGGGTGTTCTAGGTCAAGGAACAGCTTGAAGGAGGTGATGTGTCTTTGTCTGCTATATTCAGGGCACAAAGAGATTCGGGAGTGGAGACCATGACTGGCCAGGAAATGACCTTGGGGGTAGGGATCATGCTTAATGAAGACTAGTCTGAAGAGTACTGGGGTTCACGACTCTTGTAATGTTATTCGATCATGAGAAATTGAGGCGCTAGAATGAGGTGTATCACATGGCGTAATGGACGTTGGTTTTGGCGGGGCCCTGGTAAAGGTATGCATATGGCGCGGTGTATAGATCAGCGGTTGTATGCCCAGAATAGATCAATGTAAAAATGTTTGGATGTAATTCTCTCGTTTATGTTATCCCAATTATCAACGGAACCCTATTCCACAACATCTAGAACTTTGCGTATCTTTGTCTCAGCAGCAAATCAAAGCACAGTATTAGACGAGCTTGTGTCCCAGCTCACCCGCCTCTCCACACTCCTCAAAGCTCTTCGACTTTGCAAGCTACAATTGCATGAGATTAAGTTTACCAAGAACAGACTATACGGGTTCTGTCTCACGCTGATCCCGCTTCCCCACATTCCCCTAGCCGTCTTCTCGATATCCAACCCACCGGGTGTACCTCCGTACCATACAATCACCTGGTGGCATCGGAAGCTGAGGGAATAGAGTTCACCTAGTTTCTCCTCCCGGTTCGCAAGCTTTGCCTCACACGCTTTTAATGACAAAGCTGCAAGCTGCACCGGACACTTGGCCTAGATACTGGTGGTGGATGCCACGACGGAATAACCCAGTCTCCCCGTGGGAGATGCGGAACTTCATTCTCCATGGGCTTTCGAGTAGATAGCCGCAGTACCTGTCCAGTCGAAATCTAGGGCACATCCCGCCACTCGCGGCTATATGATTTATAGCGCTTAATGCGAATTGTCGCACTTTGAGGATAGACTGAACTCTACTAGTGAAATCTGGGGTAAGTGTCCGCATCAAACAAATCGAAGATGGTGGCTGGGGCGCAACGTATGTGGCAAACCTACAAGTTGCGATATTGCACGTTAGGATATTGGGATATAATGATTTTGTGTGTGTAAAAGGCTGCCGTAGATCGCTTTGATAGCTAGTGGAGAAGCTGGCTAGGAAACAGTGCTGCTGTAAGGATAATTTGAAGTGGAGCTTCTATTGTACATGACTTCAGATTACTGAAGTGGAGTAGTGATACAGTATATTTGAATGCTGAGTTTGACATGCAACTCTTCAGAGGCAGTGAGACTATTTCCTCACATCTGCCTTGAAATCCTTCTAATTTGTCTCAGACATGACCCTGCATCTTCTTCTATGATCTTCTAAAAGTGAGCAATGTTCGCAACATATTCAGTCAAACTAGGAACTGAAACAGTCTGTACAAAAGAAAGAGGCTGGTTCGCAACCATAAACCGCATCGTGACCGAAAACCACAAAAACACCCACAATCTCCCAATCGCCCTCGTCCAGCCTGTTATTTATCAGTTCCTATCCCATCCAATGCAACAGAGAAGACAAACTCACCATTGGCCTCGATACCCGCCCTCCTCCCAAGAAACATGACGAAATCCTCCATCATGTACGCAACAGGCTGCACCATGAAATAAGCCGCCTGCCAAAATCCACCGTCTTCATACGCGGCCACCATAGCACCACTGTGATGCATCACGGCACTAGCAAGAAATGCAACCCAGACCTGGCTATACCTGCTCATAAAACTGCCCTTTCGGAACCCAAATAACTTAACCGTGAGACGGCCGGCTTCTGAGCAAGGTCGACGCACCATCTGGTGCCAGCATTCACCCCACATCCTCCTTACGCTCCAGCCGTCGCGCCTGAAAGAGCCAGAGATTGGTGGCCAGTCTTTGGGCTTGTAGATCCCGAGGGTGACGGTGAGAACGGCACCGACGGAGTAGGCGAATTCGATGCCGTGGTATGCCTTGAAGACTTGCACCCAGGCGTGGAAGACCTGCATGTATATTGGAAGATCGAAGAATGAACCGCTAGGCCAAAGCTGGGCCGATATGTAGGTAGTTATGTCGAGTCCAAGGTACGCCACCACAGCTCTCCTGAGATACTCTCGCAAGAACTTCGTCCTGGGATAGTCATCCGATGGCCCGGGTGGGCTTCTCACCTGGATATTCCAGCCCACTGCTCTGAGAGATCTCAGCTCTATCAGCGCTCATCGACGGAGTTCAACCATACCTGGGCGAGAGGGAAAGGGCAAAGAACCACCTAAATTTCATGATGCCCTTAGGGGCGGAGCCCTTAACCTTATCCTCAGGCGCGGCCTTGGAGGAGACTCTCCAGAGGTCCTTCTCAGGATTGTGGATTGCGATAAGGTCTAGCCAGCGATACAGCAGGGAAACACAGGAGTTAGCCATGATGTAGGCATCGCTGGTTTGCTGTCTCGTGCAGAAAACCAGATAGAGAACTAATCCAAAGATAAGGCCACCGGAACTCAGGCGAATTGGTCCTGCTGGGAGTAGAATAGTGGCGATACATATAATCTAGATCGTGTTAGGCAATTGGTGATAGTTACGTATTAGATAGATTCCAAGATGGCAAAAGAAAAGAAAAACGGAAGGAAATTTTTCTTAGCTTGCAAGCTGACACACTCATTCCAGCCTGTTCACAAGAAAGCGAATCCATTCTTCTATCCTTTTTTTTCAAGATACTCAAAACAGTGATTTATCCTCTTCGAATTGGTCCAAAACACATACACTCAAAACAGCTTGAATCCACGGAGGTGGCGGAGGCAAGTCCTCAGAATTGAAGACTGATTTAATCATCCTGATGATTCTAAATAAAGAACCGAAAAACAGAGATGCAGCAACTCAAACGACGAGGATGGTATCGCTTTTCATGAAACTTGAGATTTCGAATCTGAAGTAAGCACAATTTCGTTGTCGTCCAACAGGTAATATTACGTTAACTCTAAATCGGAGACCCACCTAATCCGACGACGACACGACTCAGCGTAACCTCACAACATGGCGCATCAGCCTGATACAAATTTTTATCAATATTAAGTACTGTGCAACTGGAGAGGAACCCAGTCAAATCCGATTGTCGGGGCTAAAAGCGCGGTTCCGAGCTTCAGCAACGATGCGGGTCCCATTCAACCGGTGTCACGATCTTCTCCCGTGAGAATTCCTGACCGTAGCACTTTCCTCAATCCGGAATTTGATGATGATTTATCTAGAAGTCATAGGAGTTCAGGGTTTAACAGCTTTCAATGTAGAGTGGCATAACTAGGGAATGGCCATAGGCTCCTTGTGGAAAGCCTTAAGCTTGGACCAACCCTTGAGCATGCATCAGCACTGCTCGTAGCTTCAAAATACATGCGACAATCACAGCAATTCTTTATGTAGGGTTCTTCACCTATGATTATGAGCGGTTGGTCTGCGGGTTCTCCTCTTGCACAACACAGTAGGGTCGAAATTTGTGTAACAGATACTTTGATGGTAGGGAGGTGAAGCATTGATCACTATGAGGGGCTTCAAGAGCGCTCCCAGAGAAAGCACTCATAAGAGCAAACCATGGAAATACGTCTAGAGAGTAATGTGACATGGTGCTGCACCCAGGGCCTGCCTAACCTTGCATGTTCGCTCTCATGAACCAACAAGGCGGGAGATTACGTCTCACGAACAGGTAAACATACCATCATGAGTAGCAAAAGGGGCATATCAGCCTCTTGACAGTCCATCTACTTGAAGTTATGCTTTGTTCTATGATCCTCAGTCTATCTTCCCAGAAGGCAAAGTGCTCTTCCAGTCAGTTCCATCAGGGCAGGAAGAATAGGGGTGATTTGCAGTCTTCATATGTGCAAGAGTCATCCTCGCAGAAATGAGACAGACATCCAAACAGTCTCAAGTCGATGTGGAATGGCAGAGCCGCTAATGCGGATAGCCGTTGGTTCACACTAGGCACCTGTGGCATCTCCACGCATCCCATCAGCAATCAATGCGCACCAGCCAAGATTCGCTGCTGGTTTTCAGGCATACATAGCTGCACTTCTGCACGCTTCAACTTTGGCAGCCATCAAAAGGCCGCTTTAGTAATGTTTGTGTGGCCACTTTGCCCTTCCCGCCATAAAGGCGTTGTGGGGTTGTGTGGCTTGCATTCCTGGGCATGCCTGAGATCTTGTGTAACCCGTGGCTGTTCCCCACCCCAGCTGTCGAGAGGTCGCACTACTACCGTTTGTATTGACTATGGACGGGTAAGCTCTTCCAGCCCTAGGTTGTGGTGGCGACCCATAGTTTTGCACTCCTCTAGGCCAAAAGCAGCCGTGGACTATGGGAAATAAACTGCGTTAGCGCATTCGCCGCCACCACTAGCTCTCTGATGACAGAGAAGGGATGGAGATTTGTGGTAGGGGCAACCTTGCTAGTATCCTTTGCGAGCATATGCGTGAACCGGTGGAGAAGCTATTCAGAGACTCAACCTATGAGCCTATGGGATCGTAGATCCTTGGCTGGGATTGAGAACTCTGATCAGGTGTTTGTAACTTATCTGTAGCCTCGACGGGAACTCGTCTTGGCTATGTCTTTCCGTAGTCAACCTATGATAGTAGAGAATTCAAGCTAGCTACAATTGCCAAGTATCAAACTGATAACGCCATGGTGAAGTCAAAATTTCGATTGCCTGACCAATCTCAATCTCATGCTGTGATCCAAGAGGTTATGTAGAACCAAACTCTTATAGTACCAAGACTATAATGCAAAGTACATAAAGGCTCTTTGGAGACAATCAGAAGGACGCTAGCATCCTCTTCCGGTAGTGATCGAATGCAGAGATAGTCACAAAGCAGCAATCTAGGCACTTATCAAAGCCTTCCCGATTCGCTAAGTGATCTGAGGAGTGCGAAATACATATATCTCAGCATCACATTTGTTCTTTTGTTTTTCTACGACTTTAGCACAAAGAGTTGGTCATTTGTGCCTTGTTACTTACACTGCGAAGCGCATTCAATCTTTGCTCCTGTTCAACAGTGCATAAACACACCTAACAAAGAATATCAAGACCAGGCAGCCGTGGTGATTTGTGCATTATTCAGAAGTGGTGGGCACTGGCCGCTGACAGCACC
Organism: Chalara sp. BL73; assembly: GCA_918026815.1. Lineage (NCBI taxonomy): Eukaryota > Fungi > Ascomycota > Leotiomycetes > Helotiales > Chalara > Chalara sp. BL73. The sequence goes on along the minus strand of CAKJVC010000066.1, from coordinate 293,905 downwards.
TCACTACCCGACAGTGCAGTTCCAGAACATAAACCAGCTGGGAGGAAGGTACTTTGCTGCAAGACGGCTCCCTGCGATAGGTTCGTCCCAAACCCTCTGATACCGTGCGTTCCGGGAAGAAAGACAAACCATTCCCGCTGATTCAATTTCTCAACTCAAATCTAATACATTGGCACCTCAGACAAACTATCTAAGGCCCAAAGAGTATCGCTAGATTTCTTTCCAGAAGTCTTACATATTCCATAAAAGGGGTACACCCCGGTCCTACCTGACTTTCAAGCTTCTTTGGCGATTTCGAAAAGCTTTTGAGCGTGTAGCTAAGGGCTCAACGTCACCATCTTGCCTTCGCTCTGCTGCTCACAAGCTTGAACGGTAAATAGGAAAATTCGACAGGTCTATGACTTCCATAGAGATCTATCCAGAAATCCTTGCTGTGCGCTTCGATAATCAAAGCCTCTAATAATTTTCAAAACTGAATTATCATATTCTCCTCAGTTCCCATCTCATATCTTCTTGACGCCTATACTGCATCACCGCCACCTTGCCTATAAGATCAAAAGCGACACCACCACGGCTAATCAGCTTACGACGAGCTTCCATCTTCCAATCGGGTCTTAAATGTTAACATGACGAACATTAAAATGTCAATGTCTCCTACGCCTTCTCATACCGGCGATCTCCTCCAGCACGGACTCCAACATATCGCTCAACACAACGCCAACAGTCCGTACCCTGACCGATACCAAGATGAAGGAGTGCACTTGCAGTCAAGTTATGGATCACCAGCAGGTGGTCTCGATGAAGCATATAGCTACCAGGAACAGAACCCAAGATACGCTTATCAGCAACATGGGCATCAAGACTCAGGCCTCGGAATTCCATTCGTGAGTATGATATTCGAACATTGTCATCGAATACTAACATGGTGGAAGGACGGCTATGGCCTTGACTACCAAGATCCAACATATCACAGCTATGGCACGCCATCGACATCGCCCCCTACCCCTCAGATGCATACAAGAAGCGGATATGCCATTTCGAGGGTGCATCAGAGCCTCAAGCCAATGCCTGACGGACGTTCTCGTGTTGACAAGTTTCCCAAAACGAAGAAGGAAAAAAAGTCGAAGACCAAGGCAGAGAAGAAAGTCGCGAAGCTTGAGAAGCCACTCAGCGAGTTAACAAAAGATTGGAAACATGTGCCAGTGGCAGATATTGAGGCCTATGTCAATAGGTCTGCCGAAGAGAGACGAAGAGAAGTTGATGAAGGAAAGATTCCTGGTAAAGTCAAACGGCCCATGAACTCCTTCATGCTCTATCGAAAGGCGTATCAGAATCGGACAAAAGACTGGTGTCTACAAAACAACCACCAAGTAGTTTCGCAAGTCTGCGGTGACAGCTGGCCTTTGGAGCCAGACGAGGTTAAGGAGCAGTTCAATGAGTGGGCCAGAATTGAACGACAAAATCACCAGAATGCGCACCCCGGGTACAAGTTTTCTCCTACAAAGCCCGGCACTCTCAAAGGCTCTTCGAAGAGAAAGGTATCGGAAGAAGAGTCCGAGGAATCTGATTTGGATGACTGGGAATGGCAACAAGGCGGGTCATCTAGGAGATCGAAGAGACACAGAAGTAGTCCCCGGTCACAAAAATCTGCAGTATACCCGTCCACCCGATCAGCATATCAGCACTCCTCCTCAAGAGATACTTCATTAGAGCCATTCCATGGGGGACACAATAGGTCGTCATTCCAAGCGAACAACCCAGGAAGGCCCATACCGCCTCAGTACAACCAGGCGAATCTTCATCGCGGCGAGTATTACCAACAATCGATCCAGCCTCACCCAACGATAGCCGGAGTAGAGGACGTCTATCTGAGGAAGGCAATGGCGCCCGGTGTAACTTCTTCCTACCTTGGTCTGCCAGGTGGAGGAGAAGGATATGATCTGATGCAGCAATATCCGCCATACGAATCAGTTATGGGACCAGAATATAGGATTGACCCAATATTGATCACCCAAGAGCAGGCGGCCATGTATAATGGAGCTGGATATAGTGACGACCACCCGGATGGTGTGTACTTTGGGGTGGGCCACAACGACGACCGGCAATGGCAGGCAGGGTACAACACAATAGACCGTCCCCATAGCTCCATAAACCTAAGCCATCTCGACCCTGAGCTCGATAACGTCCATATCCAAGATCCACACGCGCACATTCTCAAAGGCAATACGGAAGGTTGGCAAACTCACACAGAGACCTTAGATGAAGGTGGTCAGTTTGAAAAGTGGATGGACGAATAAGGAAGAAAATTCGCTAGCTACTGAATGCTTAATGAGTTTTTGAGAATTTGCTGTAGGTAATTTGGGGTTCTCATGTGCTCGCGCTTTCTGATGGCGCTAGCCCACTTTTCGTGAGAGTTATGAATATGAGGGGAAGGAACCATGGATATGCATTTCAAGGCCGGAACGAAAGGCACGAGGAGAACGAATGTTATAGCTAGGATTAAGGATATGCACAGATTAGCCAGACCCATAGTAAAAGCTACATTTTGTACATGAATCAAATTTAGTGACTGGAAGTTCAAATTTCTGATAGTAAATGGCCTGGTGCTGCTTATAGTGGCGAAAGACTTGGGACTTTCCGCTGATAGATTTTTTGTTTTGCAGAGTTCTGCTCGATAGCTGAGGTCGCCTGTGAAGAATTCCTGCTAGATAATTAAGCCCCTAGGGCAATAGTTGATTAATACCTATAATCAGCAACCGCTACTCATTCGTGCTGCTAGGAAGAAGGGTTGTCGTAAAAGATATCTCATGAACATGAAAGATCGGGATCTGCTATTGGCGCATTGATTTATGTAGCAGACTCGGAAGCATAAGTTTCAAATGATATATGCACCAGAGCCTTGCTTCATGGCGCTGACTACGTCCTGATACGAGCATTCGGATTTAAGCTCGTGTTGACAGTAGACTTGTCGACTTTTTTCTTCTTCAAATGGTATATTTGTACGGCTGAGGAGATTTCTTTATACTAATGAACCTTGGAGGTTAGTCCGAAAGTTATACCAGAGACAAAGGAATAAGCCGTGGATAAAACCGTTGGTTGAATGTAGAGTTCTAGGAACCTCGAAGACAAAGGTATTGTTGCTGTAGGACAGCCAGCTCGGCTAGAAGTCTGGCACTGCCAGGACCACAAAGTTGGGGCTCATAAGAGTAGGGTTCGGTTCATTTCTCCTTTCCACAGCTGGAGCCTAGTAATGAAGTATTTTGTACAATCTACTTGATATCTGGGTATAGTTGACGTTGTGGGATGCAAATTAGTTAACCGCGAAGACGCGCGTCTAAATAAGGTTAGGCGCGACGTGTTGCGTGCACAAGGCTGAAGAATTCGAAATGAACAGGTATTTAAATCACTAGGTATATATTCCAAATGTATGGAGATCTGGCTAACAAGCTCGTAAGAACATCGATCATCCACTGTGTCAAATGTCTAATATATATAGGTACAAGATGCCAAGCGCATTCGAAATCTGGAAAATCTCCCTGCCTACAAGACAGAAACTGTACGCGCTGTAACGCGGGAAGTACGCGATCTAGAAAGAGATGCGACGAGTGTTCTCGAAGCCCTCAAGGGCTCGTTTGACCCATCGTCTGCTGACCCCGCCACTGCAACACATCTCCTCGTTGATCATCTTTCCATGCGCCGAAATAAACGCTGTTTACTAGCATATCATAGAACTCGGACTGACAAACTCGAGGAGATGGTGTGGAACGGGAGGGATATAGCAGACTTAGCGGGACAAGATTCTAATGAGCGCTTGGGAGGCAATGGAGATATTGCAGAAGGGAGTGGTAGTAGTTTAAGCCCGGAAGAGGAGGAATATGTGCGGCAATACAGTGATTTGCTTGCAGCGTACAAGGGACAATGGACCGATATCGACTTGACGGGCAGTCTCGAACCCCCACACGATTTATTTATCGATGTTCGGGTCCTGAAAGATGCAGGCGAAATTCAAACAGAATACGGGTAGGTTTTCTTCCTCCATATATATTTACAGTGGCTGAGCGGTTACAAGGACCATTAATTTGACCAAAAACTCCCAATTCTATGTGCGTCAAGGCGATGTCGAGCGGTTGATCGCTCAGGGATATTTGCAAAAACTCAGTTGAGCCTTTCTGCATGCTGTTCGTGCTTGTTCCGATATCGCACGTCTACTCTTACGCTGCCAAATCAGAGGATGCTGTCCAGAGACACCACATACAGCCCTGGATGGTTTTCAATCCGATCCAAAGAACTCATAAATGGAGAAACTAGGCCTTGAGTCTCGTATGGATCAATCAAGTGGATGTGTATTTGGGAACTACGAGCACGCAAAAAGCTACCTTTCAGCTTTGGAAATGGACTATTGCTGATTCTCGCATGGTGAGCCGACAGTGGTCAAGAGGAGAGGGGTAGGAGGTTGTGACGTCAATAACCCTTGACTTGGCAATATCGGATGCAAAGCCCTTAAGGCCGCATGATTGCATTGTGACACAGTGAAGTGAAGGCGACCATCAGGTGAGGCGCAATTTTGGCACGCACATGTTGGCGTGCATGGCGTATAATGGCAATTGGACTCACGCCATTTTTCAAGCAGAATACATGCGAAGAGCAATTCCGGTTGCGGGGTGTTGCCATAGTTGCGCTTGAGGTAGCTCAGGCTTTGATTTGACTGGCCCGGACCGATGCCGAATACCCTTTCCTGCCGAAAGATGCGGTTCGAAGTTGTATTTTTTGCGGAGGGTTAGAAACTGCGATTCCTATCACAGGTATCGCTTGCCTACCTACATCTGCTTCCACAGTTATGATATGTGAAAAAATTAAAAAATTAAAAAATTAAAAATTTATCATGCTCCACTTTCCATGGTGATTTCCTTCCCCGCCCTCAAGAAGTATGCTACTGTCTATACCTTGAGTTTGTATGGTTCATATAACTTTGGAAGATCCCGTGTAAGGCATTTGCCCCTCGTTACACAGTCAGTCACATGGAATGTAACTTGTATCGTAGCTCACGTCTGAAGGAATCCCTCCTAAGGATGGGCGGTATGGAATCTACCACTACTTACTAGCAGCATTGCCGTCTCTGAAACTTCCTCCACGAGATAGCAAGTCAGAATAGAGAGGATGCAGGGAAGAAGAAGAAGATACCGTACGGTGCTATAGCATACAGTAGTAGTTCCTCACCCATTCCGAATGGAACCCCGCTCGTTTTCTGCAGGCAAGCTGCAGGCTGAAAATTCCGCGCTGGCATCCATGCTATGGCTTGGGTGGTGGTCTAAGCGACCCCTGAGAGAGTCTCTCGCTTCCCAATTTCTACTTAGATGCACGCCCCCTCTCTCGCTCCACCCCCCCTAAAAAAAACTGTAGCTTGCAGGGCCGATCTCATCCGTTCTCACAGAGCTTGACAGGCTAGCCCGGTGACGCGAGAGGCCAAACGCCATTCTCTGAGCTCAAATCAAGTTAAGTTTCTCATACAAATGGTCCGAAAAAGATGTAAGTATGGCATTTGGGAGCCACGCGTATTCTATTTTGTTCTAATATAATTTCATTATTCACCATCTTACCCGTCCTACGTACCCTCTTTCATTGCGTATACTTGGTTCCTGTGGTTTGATCTTCCTCTCTTGCCGTCCCAACGCTGCTTCTTATCTCTCGTTGCGGGCTTTAAAAAAAAACCTTAGCCAGAAGCTAAAGAGGGCCGCGAACTAAATTTACTTTTATCTCGGAACCCAGCCCAAATTTATACCTCTTTCGTCATTTGCACAGAGTATTCCTATCGCTCACATGCTGCACCACCAGCTGCAGTGCGCGGAGCCTACAGCACAATTGCCAGGGAGGTCATAGGCGTCCGCAGTCCCTTGACTGACCAGGAGATATGTCACTCCCTTCTGCCCACGGCTCGAATCGACCTTTCCGTAGTACCTCAATGGCGTCCCATTCGAGTCCCCGATTCATACCACGACCTGCCGATCCGACAGAAGGCGCCTTCGACTTCCCCTATGGCTCTGGTCGAGACCATTCCGAGTCAAGAAGCTCGATATTGAATCCAGCCAATGCTTCTGGTGTGAGGGAGCCAACGCGCTCTTTTGTGCACCGGTCATACCACGGAAGTCAAGGTAAGCCCTGCCATCTGCGAACACATGAATTGGAACTCTGCCGTTGACATTGCACCTAGTTCTTATTGATAGTCACCAATATGCATTGAGCGTACGGGACGACAGCGCAGAGCTTGCTTCTTATGCTCTTTCCGACAGAGCCTCCATCCAGAGCTCGTCCCCACCACCTCGACGTTCTGCTCAAGCAACCCTTGAATCCTATTTCAACCCATCTGACAACGAGACAAGCGCCAATCGAGACGTTGACCGAGCAAGGCATGAATCCATACAAGAGGTCTCAGAACCAGTGTCCCCGGAAGAAGGTGCTCCACACTCTCAGTCCCCTGGCAACTCTGCACTAGCAAACTTGCTAAGAAGATCACCTCCAAGCCGCTCACCACCAGACGATGTCAGTAAGGACTCGGAAGATGAGGATGAGTATGAACCAGATAGCAACCAAGGGCGGTTGATCATAACCTCCAACGGCGTCCAAATGGATGCTTCTGAACGTACCCCATTAATAACAAAGCGACACCCGTATAAGACGCCGCATATGGACTGGATGGGCGGGCAGCATGATGGCGTAGATGTGGAAGGCCAAGCTAGCAGAAGGAGAATTTCGTGGCCAGCACTGCGAAAGTTCACGTCGTGGCCCAAAGCAAAGAGTTCTCAGCTTGCTCGGAGAGTCTTTGCTCCCAAAAACTGGACTAGAGAAAAGGTTGTTGAGACCGCTGTTTATACACCGGCCCGCAACTTCCCGGCTGCGATTTTAGGTGCTCTACTAAATATTCTTGATGCTTTATCGTATGGTATGTTCAATAGCGTTTTATATTTCTCAAAATATCAAGGAGAAACAAGGAGGACATATGAATACCCACTAGCTTCGGGTGACCCCCAACTAGCTTGGGAACGCTCGTCTTTATCTTGGGAGAGTGATGCTGATTAGACTCGTAGGAATGATTCTTTTCCCTCTAGGAACTCCCATATTTGCAAGCCTTGGGCCCGCTGGAATTTCTATGTTCTATGTGAGTTGTATCGTGTCACAGCTGGTATTTTCTCTTGGCGGAAGTAAATTCAACAATGCTATTGGGTCAGAAATGGTATGTTACCTTCAAAGACTGCCCCCGTTAGCTGATAGCTAACAATGACATAGATCGAGGTCGTCCCTTTTTTCCACAAGATGGCTTTCACTATCATGAGTCTTGTAGGAGAGGACAAACCAGCGTCTGTGATCGCTACCACCATTGTCTCATATCAACTAAGTTCAATTCTTACTGGCCTTGTATTTTATCTCCAGGGTCTTCTCAACTTTGGTTACATAGTGGGATTCATCCCTAGGCATATCCTGGTAGGGTGTATTGGTGGCGTTGGCTGGTTCTTGATCGCCACAGGATTTGAAGTGTCTGCTAGACTTGAGGGTAACCTTAACTACGACATACCAACACTGAAGACAATGTTCCAGCTCGATACTTTTTTCCATTGGGCTATTCCATTCGTTCTTGCCATAATTCTTGGCTGGCTAAGAGGAGTAGTTGGAGAAGGCTCTTTAAAGAAGTTTCTCATACCTGGCTATATCCTCTCGATTGGGGCGGTCTTTTATTTCTTCGTGTTCTCGCTTGATGCCTTGGAGATACACAGCATGCGAAACACAGGCTGGATCTTTGATAGTCCGGAAGGTGATGAGCCTTGGTGGTACTTCTGGACTTTGTACACAGGCGAAAGTATATTAGTCGCCACTCCACTTTTAGGCTCTGCTGACTAGTACAGACTTCAAACTTATACGTTGGGACGCGATATTGCACACCGTCCCGGCCATGTTTGCACTAACATTCTTTGGAGTCTTGCACGTCCCTATCAATGTTCCTGCTCTTGGTTTTGCCCTTGGACAGGATGATCTTGATCTGGATCGAGAGTTAAGAGCACATGGCATATCTAATGCTCTTTCTGGTATCCTAGGAAGTATGCAGAATTACCTAGTATATTCTAATAGTGTAGTATTCATCAAGGCTGGTGCTGAGGGACGTTCGGCTGGCGTACTACTTGCTATACTGACCGGAGTCTTACTTATTACTGGGCCCGCGACTATTGGATACATTCCAGTTATGATGGTTGGCTGCCTCATCTTTCTGCTCGGGTTCGAGCTTTTCATTGAAGCCGTTTGGGACTCCAGGAAGAAATTGAAATGGCTTGAGTACCTGACTGTAAGTTCTACCTTGTCTGTCTATATGCGTTGGTGCACAGAGTAGTCCCCTCGCGATAAACTCTGATATAGTCATAACCCATATGCCCATGAAACTAACATCTCCAAGGTCATTACGATTGTGCTTGTCATGGGCATTTACGATTTTGTAATCGGAATATTTGTAGGTATCGGACTTGCGTTTGTGTCAACTACATGGCAAACATCAAGAATTCCAGCTGTACGCGCCTCATATCCCGGCAATATCGTACGATCGACAGTTAGAAGAAATCCTACGCAAACCCACTATCTTCAAAATGTAGGAGAGCAAACTCAAGTAAAGAAGTTAGCTGGATTTCTGTTCTTTGGCACCATAGTGAGCGCAGAGAATGAGATTCGTCATTTGATTGATGAACAAGCATTCGACGCGAGGCCGATTCGCTTCTTGGTACTGGACCTCCAGCACGTCACGGGTATAGACTATTCAGCAGCTGAGGCTTTCAACCGTCTCAGTCGAATATTATATAAAAAGGGGGTCACTCTATATTTGAGCGGTGTTCACGCTGAACAGGAGCTCGGCAAGAGCTTGATCAGTGTTGGTCTTGGTCAGGAAGAGATTGATGTAAAAATGTTTGAAGATCTCAATTCAGCATTGGAAAGTTGTGAAAATGAGTATTTGAAAACTCTCTACGCGAGCAAGGAAGCTCGGATAAAGAACAATGCTGGGCCGGGCCATTTGGATGTACCGAACGAACGTCAGGCTCCATCAACTATGATGAATCCTCCGCGAAACTCTCCCAGATTCAATCAACTTCAAAGATCTGCTACCGCAGTTCTAGATCAGCAGCCAAGCGAAACGCGATATTACAACTTGAAAGAACCTCTCCGACTAATTTTGCAGACATTCCAAGGTTTGACAGACAAGAACGAAGACTTTTGGTTCTCAGCCCTGAGGTTTTTTGATAAAAGAGAGTACCTTGAAGGAACAGTTCTTTTCCGTGTCGGCGAACCAGCAAAAGGTTTCTACCTTGTAGAGGAAGGTATACTACGAGCGAAGTATGAGCTGCCTCAGGGCGAATACTGGGAGAGCATTGTAGCAGGAACGACATGCGGAGAATTGCCATTCTTTTCTGAGACGTATCGCACTGCCACCGTGCAAGCCGAACGCGATTGCGTAATCTGGTTACTGAGCAGGGATCACTGGAAACAGCTGCAGAAGGAGGAGCCTGACATTGCTCGAGAACTGCTGCGGATATCGTTGAAGATGACAACGGAGAGAATGGATGCCATCACATCATACGTGTTAGCGGCAGCGTCGTGACATATTGTCAGGGTTTTTATACTAAAATGGAAAATGCCTATGGGACGGTTGGGTCAAAACACAAGCATGTAATGGGAGTTAGTTGCCTTTTCATGCATAGTTGAGCGATTTTGGGATATTGGTACACCCTCCTGATCTTGCAGGATGTAATACGGCCATTTTGTATTTCAGAAGAGTGCTTAAAATCACGAGCCTCCTTACCCAGGAGCAAATGGTGTCACTTTGATCTTTGATCTTTCGCTTGGTTATACCCTTATTCCTGTTTCGCTTATCTCCACCGTTCCAATAGCATTGTATTCTCAACGGTGATAATTTACTTTTCATTTTTCGAATCTATACACCTCTCTCGGCCGAACCGTGCTTACATAGCAGCAGTCTTAAGGTTCTCCCGAAGCCCTGTATTCAATCACGTGGCGAACAACTTGCAAGGGGAAAAAGTCGGGGCATCGGTGTTTCGATGACGGAAAATCGAGATTGATCGACGCCACCATGAGCCGCATCCGCTGCATTTGTATCAAAAATCCAGACTACGCAAGCAAGAGGAGAATGAGACAAAGAAATGAAGATGGATTGAAACCCAGATGCACTACCTGAAGCCAGAAATACTGGAGGAGGGAAGGAAAAAAAGTCGCTGATGATGACGACCAGATGACGGCTATGGTATCAAGGCCCAATGTATGAATAGCTACCCCTTAATCCATTTAGCTTAGTTCTGATTCGCAGAAATTGTCAGAAGTTCAGACGCAGGGACATAGTTTTGTATATGGCTGTTATCACGCAAACTGAAGTACCTTTCGACAGCATATCTGGACTGCCGAGTAGACGAGGAAGGAGGGGCCCCCACCATCGTCGAAACTAGATCAACATTTTACACTGTACGTTTTCACCACAAAAACAGCCACTCCTTGCCACGAACAAAATGTTATAGTCCGCCGGAATTCCATTCTGCCTGCCGTCGTTCTCATCTGACAGCTCCCCGCTTGCGCTCTTCCATCCTTTTCTATATATACAACTGCCTCCCCATCTTGCCTGCTCGAATCCGCGCAAGACAGGTGCAAAAGCAAACCATGCCACCCACCCAACCTCCGCTTAACACCGTCCTCCCCCCTCTCATCTGCGGCACCGCAACCTTCAATACACAATACAACGCGGACCCCTTCGCGCTGCCAACCACGGAGATCATCCATCGCGCCCTGGCCCTCGGCGTTCGCGCTTTCGACACCTCGCCCTACTACGGTCCCTCGGAGACCCTCCTGGGCCAGGCGCTCACGCATCCCGCGTGCCCGGTTCCGCGCGAGGAATACTATCTCCTGACGAAGGTGGGCCGGATCGCGGCCAGCGAGTTTGACTATTCCCCGGCGTGGGCGCAGTTCAGCGTGAAGAGGTCGCTGGAGAGGCTAGGGACAAAGTGGTTGGATGTCGTGTACTGCCATGACGTGGAGTTTGTCTCTCCGCGGGAGGTTCTGGGCTGCATCAGGGAGCTAAGGCGGATCCGGGACGAGGAGGGTACTGTACGTTATGTCGGCATAAGTGGTTATCCTGTTCCGTTGCTTTGCGAGTTGGCGGAGCTGGTGCTGAAAGAGACGGGCGAGCCTCTGGACGCCGTGCAGAGCTATGCAAATTTCACGCTGCAGAATACGACGCTGGAGACGAAGGGCCTAGAGAGGCTGCGCAAGGCTGGCGTGGCGGCTGTGCCGAATGCGAGCGTGCTAGGAATGGGGTTACTTAGGGGTAGAGGCGTTCCGGTGGGCGGTATCGGGGACTTTCACCCTGCTGGTCAAGGGTTGAGGAACATTGTTCAGGAAGCGGCAAGGTTCGTGGAGGGAAAAGGGGAAAGGCTTGAAGTCGTCTCTATTCGATGGGGGCTAGACACGTGGTCAAGGGACGGGGCAAGTGTGGGCGGTCTTGGGGGTGTTGGCATCAGCGTGATGGGTGTCAGTAATCTGGATGAGTTGGAGGAGACCATGAAGGTTTGGAACAGCGTCCTCGATGGCCTACCGTTGAAGGATGGAGAAGTGGCAAAGAGAGACAGGGAGTGGAGTATTGCTAGGAGGAAGGAGGTCGAGGGATACGCCGAGGGCATTTGGAAGATCTTGGGGAAGTGGAAGGATTATACTTGGGCAAGTCCTGAGGAAGGGTATGTCAACGCCAGGAAAGTGATGGGAGCGATTCCCGAGTCTGGCGACAAGCCGTGAACACATGATGCGCATTATAAATGGAGTTGGAAGCATAGCGTTAGACATTGGGCTTTAGGCGTTTTTAAAATACATTTCAATTGGAAGTGATACGCTTGTTTGCTTACGGTTCTAAGTGAATGTGATTCGGGAATGTATAGACTACTAGATAACGCAGCTATACAGGTTCTCTTTTCAAATCCTCGTCTGGGTTGAATGCAGAAGGAGGTCAATGCATCAGAAATCCTGGTTCAAACTTTTTCCTAAACCCCAGAAACGCCATATGCCCCCAAATTCGCTTTAAATTCCATTTCCAGTTCGTCCCATCCTCCTTTCGCATACATTACTTCGCGCCATTGGGCAGCTTGCGTCGGTCACGGACGGATTCTGCGAGGCTTTCAAGCACTTCAACGGTGGTTTCCCACCCGATGCAAGCGTCGGTGATGCTGACTCCCTTCTTGAGGCTGGCAGGTCCCTCGGGTCCGACCTTTTGGTTGCCCTCATTGATGTTAGATTCGATCATGACTCCGATGATTGAGCGCTCGCCGGCACGAATCTGCTCTCCAATGACCTTTGCGACGCTAGGTTGATTTCGGTGGTCTTTATTTGAGTTACCTAATTCACGTCAGCGATCGTTCCCACAGCTATGCAGGAAATCAATGCAATGGCTCACCATGCGAACAGTCGACCATAATCGCTTGCTTCTGCTTCTTCTTCTCCAAAGCCTCCTTTGCAAGTTTGATGCTCTCTGCGTCGTAGTTGGTGCCCTTGGTACCTCCGCGGAGAATAACAAACCCATGCTCATTCCCAGCGGTTCTTGTTATAGCGGCCAAACCCTGCTTGGTGACACCCATGAAGTGGTGCTTGGAAGCGGCAGACCCAATGGCGTCAATTGCAACCGTCAAGCTCCCATCCGTACCGTTCTTGAATCCGACTGGGAAGGAGACACCAGAGGCGAGCTCGCGGTGCAGTTGTGACTCGGTAGTTCGTGCTCCGATAGCGCCCAGAGAGATCAGGTCTGCCATGAATTGAGGGGAGATTGTGTCGAGGAGTTCCGTCGCAATTGGCATGCCGGTGCTGGTGAGGTCGCAGAAGAGTTGACGGCTGATTCGCAAACCTTTGTTAATCTTGAAAGACTCATCAATGTCTGGGTCATTGATCAATCCCTTCCAGCCAACCGTAGTACGAGGCTTCTCAAGGTAAGCACGCATGATAATGCAGAGGTCGTCTGACAGTTTGTCAGCGACTGCTTTCAAGCGTCCACAGTATTCTAGAGCAGTCTCGGGGTCGTGGAGAGAACAAGGTCCGCAAATGACTAAGAGGCGGTCAGATCTTCCCATAACGATCTCAATGGCATCTTTTCGGCCTTGGACGACGGTATTGATGGATGCAGTAGAGATTGGCACTTCGGAGAGAAGCAATTGGGGTGGGATCAAGGGATCTTGACTCAGAACTTGAGAAATCATGTTAGTTTTCGTCTTTCAGAATGGATTGAGGCAGCTATGGCGGGGTCATACTTCGAGTATCGTCCACCACAGTGGGTTCTATATTGACGCCGGGCATTTTGAATGCGTTGAAATGAAAGTATTGTACAAGAAGGCAGGGAGTATTAGCAGAGGAGAAAGTGTTTAGAAAGGAGGATAATAAGTAGGGGATGTTGCAGTTGTACAAATAAGATATGGTAGCAGTGAGTCAACAACTGAAAGTTTTGATACGATCACTTTTGCCCCGCAGTATCTCAAGTGAGATAAGCGATGGTCTGATTGGTCCAGACTAATATAGTCTAGCCCATCCAATTGTACAAGACTACATCACGCCCTTCGCGAAGCTGTAACATGAGAACACTCGTCTTTCCTCTCCTTTTTTTCTCATTGGGATCAACATGGACGAGAGTACATATTCACCAAACAATACTGTGCGGATTCCAATGCAAACGAAACAACACGCACCGGTCCCATTTTGGTCCCGGAACTCACGGTCTGGCGCTGATGCCTTGGCAGTCTTGGCATAAGCTAAGGCAGAAGCGGCCGCACTTTGTGCCTTCACGCTTACCTCATCAAGGGGTAAGGCAGGCAGGCAGGCAGCCTAGGTCAGACCGTGGGATTCCGTCTCTGTCTTAGTAGACTTCAGGTCTTGCCCGCTCTGACTTCGTGATCATGAAGCACCTCTGAAACTACACCTCACAATCTGCCAGAGCTATCTGATACACCCCACACTCTCTTAAAGCGATAATAAGTTCAGGGTTCTTGGAATCCCAACAATTTGCACATTCACAAATTCCACAACCGCGGCAGATCTCTCCCAGCCTCGCCATCCTGTACCTCGTACACGAACTTCAACTTTTCAGACACGACGCATCAACGATAACAAGACGAGACAGCCCAGAACTTATCAAATGGACTATCAAGAGCAAACCAACATGTTTGTACAGCAAAACAATTGTCGGAAGCACGGCAGGACCGAAGATGACGAGTTTGAGACATCAGGCTTCAGCGAGCATCGGATAGTGAGGAATCCCCGATCTACGATTATATGATCTATATCGACTAACGCTTTCCATAGAAACGTCGGATTGCCAACTTGCCGCATCGCACCTCTCCCAAGATGAATCGCAATGCTTCCCCGTTCCTCCTCAATCAGTCTACCGCGCAGGGAACTCCTCAGCCGCCTACCATCACCCCCGCAGACTCAGATTGTGAGGAGCCCATGGTTGCGAAGGAGCCAAAGTCATTCCATACCCCTTTTTCATCACCATCTGGAAACAGTATCACGCCAACATCGCCCCCTCTGGATGCTATGAACGATTCTCAGCCGACGCAAATCTCTGCTTACTCGCTCTACTCGGAAGACTGTGAGATGGAAGATAGCATACACCTTTCTCCCGGATCTTTTCAAAACGATCCATCACCTACAATCACAGGTCGTGTCCCGACGCCTATACATAGCCAATTCTCCAAGAGTGTACATACTAATAGACCGTTCCGCCTTATAACGGACTTTAGAGCCGACCGAGCCCAAGGAATTGCGGAGGAGCCAATGAATACAGATTACAGAGGCGATTCGTTTTTGGCAAATCGGAGCATACCAAGCCCCATCAGTGAAGGCGAGCCGAGCCCTGCCGCCATAGTTCATGGAATTGGTGAAATGCAGATGGATGTTGATCGAGAAACGCCTACAAAAAAGGGCCATACGCGCTCAAAGCATAGCTTACGCCAGTGGACAGGTATTGGAGGGGACCCGGATGGTAACGGAGTTGGGATGAAGAGAACCTTTACCATGGGCTACCGGGCTGATTGCGAGAAGTGCCGGAATAAAGTACCTGGCCACTTCAGCCATATCATCACGACGTAACATGAACAATTTCTGAAGGGGATGATCACTCTGATTCTTCAATCTACAAGGTGATGTATGGAGTACGATATCATGAGACCATTTCAGCGAGCATGGCGTTGGGGATCCAGCGGATATTCTATTTTGAGCCCACATAAAGTTTAGTCGTTAATATACACATGGCATTAATAGAATAAATGTGGCGTCTAACAGAGTATAATGAGAGAGTCGAGACGAATCTGACTAATTAATATGAGTGAAATCTGAAAGAAGGAATCTAGCATGCCGTAACGAAGCCATCTGGTGATAAGAAAGGCTGTAATTAATAAAAAAACACTTCCTCAATTACTTTACATTTCCAGGTCGCCTGCTCTAGTATGAAATCTGTATTGAAACTCATCGCAGCTACAGTACTCTTGAGCAAGCATAAATGCTCGACATGGTCAACTCAATCGGTAGCCATAGCTCCATTTGACCACCTAACACCACCACCACCAGCAGATCTTGGCATCGCCTTCATTCGCGATCGCAAGCTTTTACAAGCAATTATAAGGCTCCGCCAGCGCCGCCAGAAGCAACCAACACACAGCAAACCGCCGCGACTGGGTCCAGCAAATGTGAAGGGCTGAAGGTCTCGCCGAGTAGGCTTTGGACCCCAACATCGCCGCCAAGCGGTTGGCGATTCGGTAGCGACTAGCATGCCCTGGGCGCCCTTTTTGCAGCAGGGCGACTGAAGAGGGCGAAACTGCAGATGTGCAGCAAACTTTAGGGTTCTAGGGGCTTGGACCAATGGGAGCGTGGTTGGTAAAATTCTTACCCGGGCGCTGGATACCGATGGCGGTGCCGAGTTCGCGGGGAGTGAGCCGCAGGGGCTCTGACGGGGCATTTAATATATATATCCTTCGACGTCTGTTTCCTTGTTTATTCCGTGTCTTAGTTTCTCCCCTTTAGGATAGTTTGCTGAGGTGTATATATGAGCTTGCATGTTTTATTTCTGGATTACATCATCATTCTGATCAAAAGTTTCCCATTTCACATCTCCGCTGCAACAGGCCTTTAAACACCTAACTACAAGAAATAACCCTGCCATTTCAACCTTTTCCCAAAGATGTCCGGACCTATCCGGAAGGGCCTCAAGGAAATCCTGAGGAAAGATCCTTCAGATATCGTCATCCTCTCCTCTCTGCGCACGCCCATAACACGCTCCTATAAAGGTGGTCTCAAAGACGCCTACCCAGAGGAACTCCTCGCCACCGTCCTCAAAGCCACTCTTACAGCCAATCCCAACTTGGACCCAGCGCTCATACAGGATGTCGGTATCGGTGTCGTGCTCTCTGAACTTGGCGGCTCAAAAGCTGGCCGCATGGCCATGAACCACGTCGGAATCCCCACCACAACATCATTCTACACCGTCAACCGCGCATGCTCCTCCGGCCTAAGCGCCATCACCAACGTAGCTCACGAGATTGCCACGGGCATGATCGATGTAGGCATCGGAGGCGGGATGGAGAGCATGACGAGGAATTATGGGAGTAAGGCAATTCCAACAGTGTTATGGCCGGCATTGAAGGAGAGCGAGGTAAAGGATGCGAGGGATTGCATCATGCCGATGGGGCTGACGAGCGAGAATGTTGCGGAAAGGTATGGTGTTAACAGGGCGGATCAGGATGCGTTAGCTGTTATGTCGCATCAGAAGGCTGCGAAGGCGCAGGCTGAGGGGTTGTTTGATAAGGAGATCGTGCCCGTAACGACGAGGTTTCAGGAGGTAAACAAAGCCGGGGAGAAGGTGGGCGAAGAGAAGGAAATCACGGTTGAGAAAGATGACGGAGTGAGGACGAATGCTAGTCTGGAGGGGATGCAGAAGCTTAAGCCGGCGTTCAAGGAAAATGGTGCTTCGACGGCAGGAAACTCATCGCAGATCTCGGATGGAGCTGCTGCTACGCTTTTAATGCGGAGGAGTACAGCTACGGAACTGGGTCTTACTTCTTCGATTATAGGAAAGTGGGCAGGAACCCAGGTAGCAGGGTGTAAGCCAGATGAGATGGGTATTGGCCCTGCGATAGCCATCCCTAAGCTACTAGAGTACACCGGACTCAGCACTGAAGATATCGGTATCTGGGAAATCAACGAAGCGTTCGCTAGTCAAGCACTCTACTCAATCAGAGAACTGGGACTTGAGAAGCGATTGGAGGAGGGTAGAGTAAATCCCAAGGGAGGCGCAATTGCACTAGGCCATCCGCTCGGAGCGACGGGTGCGAGGATGTTAGCTGGCTTACTGCCAGAGCTAGAAAGACAGGGATTGCAGACTGGCGTTGTGAGCATGTGTATAGGCACTGGAATGGGAATGGCTGGTCTGTTTGTTAGGGAGTAAATCAGAAATCAAAATTTGTATATATGGTGTCAATATTTGCATATAGTCAGCGCAGAGTTGGCGGATAAGCCAATACTAAGCGTATCATGAGCTTTTGCGACATTGGATCGGATTCCGATTTCTATGTTTCGACCGAGACACCCTGCTAAGAGTGTAATTTTGTCCTAAAGATTCGGAACAAATGAAAACCGCTTTGAGGATCTTGCAATAATCCAGTTTAGAGCACAAGATGGCGGTGTTTAGTCCGCCCTAGCATTGACAAATCGATGCCTGGAGGTGGAATTCTACCCTCAAAGGTAGTAGCATACAATTACGAAATTAACATGATCAAGCAACCGCCACTAGTAAATCGGCCGTGATAGAGGAAATCCACTGAACTCGGGAAGACCCAAACCGCAATTAGGATGTTGAAACTTGAAGAATGAGCAACATCAGACGCATAGGTAAAAGTTTCATAAGAGGAAGGACGAGCACGAAGAGTTAATAAAGCGAATTAATGAGAGGCTAAAATGTTCGAAACGAGACTTGTACAATGACACGACAGAGGTCCTCACTGACAACAACCTGCTAGAGTTAGATAAATCAGATGAATAATTGCTTGCACCAATATTGCAGGCAGGAAACAAAGTCTCGAAACGACGGTGTGAAGTCCTATGCTACGCAGTCTTCAGCAAAAAGATTGGTGACTTTGCAGGACCAGGCGGTCAATGAAACGAATGGAAAAGAAGGTGAGGTAGAGCTCATACGGCGAAGACTAGACAAATGAAAAGAATTCCACAATGGCGAATATTCAAAGGACCGCGAACTCATAAAAGAAGATAATATAGAGCCAGAAGGAGCATTCTTTAGCAACAGTCTCGTAGAAGTACAAAAAAACAACCTGTGATCCTATTGCAGCTGAAAAGGGATGGAAAGAAGCACAATCCAAAGCCAGAGCCTTCGGCGCTATCCTCCATCACGATGGCTAAGAATTCGTTTCACAGATTATCTAGATAGCGAATATTGGGATTCATATGAGGCAACTTGGATAGGCAAGGTTGATCGCGACTGGATACAGGGTTAGGTGTAGCGCAGCAACCATGATGACAAACCGGACAATGTTGAGTGTGACGAATAAGGCACAAGTTCTGTTGGGTTAGACGACAGCGTCTTGTTGCTCTTGGAAGTGAGCGGGAGATGATTGGTCCCTGGCAGAACATATATGATCTATTGGAGACTGCAGTCTTGCTGAGCGAGATAATATTCTGACAGCGACAGCTTTTCAAGATAATCTGAATAGAAGAGCTCAACGAAATAATATTATCGTAGTAAGCAATGATGGGGCCTCAAACATGATGTGCTATTTTGGAAATTATGTCGATTGGCACCCAAGAGGCTGATCTGTGCTGTCCTGTATATCCCTTCAAGTAAAAGTGGCAAGTATGCCGCTACAGCAATCATAGTGTTAGATTTAGTTTAGGACATTGGCTGGCATATCGAAAGCAGAGTATTTATTGCCTTGAGATCCCTCATGTATAGTGATTTTCATTGAAGCTTCTAAAGCAAGCAATGAAATAGAGAGGAGTAAGACAAGCGTAATGGTGTATAAGCAGCGTATTTCTTACTTCAGCGCCCAAGCGCGCCAATTTAAGGATGTGTCACTACCCAACTCTGACCTCGATGAGTTAGGGCTGATTTTGCGTTGCCCGGCTTCTTCGCTGCGAAATTACCCCGTTTTCGCGCTGTGGATAATACAGGTGCTCGAGCGTTATATAAATCGATTAAATCGCGGAGCGAATCTTGAGTTATCTTCCCCTCGATAATACAAGGATGAACATATCTGAACGACACTGGAAATGTTATATGGGCATATGAAGAAGGAGACATTACATGGAACCCATTATTGAAGTGTCGATATTCCTGCAACGAGGCAACAATATTAGTCTCCTGTAGATCTAGTATAGCCTCAAAAATGGTAGGATGTGACACATCTCATTTACCTTGGCTCTTGAAAACGTCAAAGGTGCATAGCAGTTCTCAGAGAGTGGCGGGCGATCCTTTATCAAGTTATCTTCAATTCTCACGAAGTCGCCTTTGTTGGACTTATATTTGAGTCCATTCTCATTGAAGCTGAATATGGGTACTGTCAAGCAGTGGTCTTCGAAGGTTGAAAGAACAATTAACTTCCGAGGCTTTGAATATACGGGACCTGTGAAGAGGAATGTCAGACTGTACATGCCATCATGAGATCTGAAAAGTTTACTCACCGAGAACTGTCTCTACCCTGCGTGGTTCCATTTTAAGTGCGTTGGCCGGATCCTATATATCAGAATCTCCGAGTTAGCTTGTCTATTCGATAATGTTCCTAGAGCATAGAGCCGTCTCATGGGTGAATTACCCTTAAGACATGTCCAAAGAGGACATGTATATCTTAGAGCAAAACAGCCTATGAAGCCTTCAATGTAAAAAATTCTACTCCGAGAGGCTGACACTCACAAAATCTGGTTCATGCCATGGGGTACTTATGACCAGTCCAGGATTGAATTCTGACTGTTTATACTTTTTGTTGTATACATGTACAGTCGGAATTGTCTGCGTTGAGGAATGATTTACAGCCCCATCTAAGAGCAAGTCCTCAGCTGCTTTGGCTAATGCTTTCCTTCTTTGTAGCCGAGTGTTATGTACCACACGTTTAGTGGAAACATCACCTTTACTGAGACCTTTGGTAGACAACTTCCTCCTTTTTATTTGGATTGTAGGTAATGAATCTTCAGTTTCAGTTATATTCTTGCGTTTCGAAGTTGAAGTAGTTTTCACTACTACTCGTCCCTTTTCTTTCAAACTCTCTCTACGCGGGCGCCTAGTTGCTTTTATTACTTGGGTTTCTTTGCCAAGAGATGACGCGATAGTTCGTGAGATCGAGGATTTGTAGGAGGCCGTACGTTTCGGAGCTTTTCTAGAGCGTTTACTAGTTGTCTTGGACTGGCCTGAGCTAGCATCGCCCCGCATTTTGTACGAAGGGCTGAGAGGTCTCGAGTAGATTTCAATCGCTCCAACCTTAAAGATGCAGAATCTGTCCAACACAAGATGTATTAGCAGTGAAGACCTTGATTGATAAAGGCTCAGTGATAATTGTAAACATAGGTGCACAAAGAAGTCTCTTTATTACAGTTACCTACCACACCACCCTAAGGATTCGTTGTTGCCAGATAATCGAATGCGATCTCCATTGTTCTTTTTGATTGCTGGGTGGGGGCTTCTGTATCAGCTTCTGTACCTCGCGGACTAAGAATTGTGATTGACGGCCTAGCAAGTTTAATGTTAAACTCTTGTCGTAGTCTGTTTTTATACTTGACAGGCTCTCGAACACTTCGGTGAGTGGTTTGGTAGCTGGCCGAACAGAAGTCATAATGTTATCATTGTGCCTCATGATGTTTCGAAAGAAGAGAAGAATGAGGATTGATTTTACGCTCCCCTTAATTGTTATTTCGGAGTTTTGCTAAAGCTGCAGCAATCCCTCCGCTAAGTTCTTCGTCCTTTCGTGCCTGCTCAGCCTTTCTCTGTCGCGCAGCCTTTGCCTCTCCTTCTGTAACAGCAGCTAACATGGCCTCTTCATCGTCTTCATCATCATTTGGGTCCCATAGTTTGAATTGCTCTGGAGGCTCCGATGGTTTCCTAGATTCTTGTAGGGTACCTCCTTCGCCTCGACTAGCCATCGAAGGCATTGCTCTCAGAGGAACCCTACTCAGAGGTACGGCACGATCAAGAACTCCATCTTCCTCTTCCGTTCCATCTGCAGTTGTTTCCTTCCTACTGAGCCCACGTTTTGCCGCTTTTCTAGCCCTAAAAGGCTCATCAACCACTGCACACCACCTTCGAACTTTCTTCTCTCCCCATCCACCAATAACAGCGATTTCTTCTGGCCTGGCATTGACTGCCCCCGTAACGCTTCCAAAGGCACTAACTATTGTCACAGCATCTGTTTTGTTGATGCTCCGTGGCACAGTCATGAACTCAACCATCTTCTCTGCGTATCCTCTGGTCTCTGTGCCTTTAATGGCGCTTGAGTTTGCATGCTCATAGCTCTTGTATAGTTCTAAGTACCTGGCTGCTTCGGCAGCACTCCAACATAATATGACCGTAACGTTGTTAACCATACTTGTCTTTGACAATTCCTTCAAACTATCTTCATGATTGTTGATATCCACCATGGTAAGTAGTACTCGAAGATTGTACTTGCCCGCAAGGTTTCTTATTCGATTGTATATGTACTCGGGGTGTAGTCGATGATATTTAAGAGAAAGGAAGAGTGCACAAGTTGTAACACCAAGGACATAATCGGCTGGAATATCTGAGTACTCCCAGGCAAAAGATCGTAAATTTGCCAGTATAGGATTACCCTTTTGACGAGGAGACACAAGGATTGACGAGGCTCCCGATCGTGAAGCAATGACCTGGGGAATCGGCTGTACGACTTTTGAGCCTGTGGATGCACTGTTATTTTGAGGTGGTGCCCGGTCAAGGCGCTGTGGTGTAGGCTGCTGGATGCGTTGGGGTGTCGGCTGCTGTACTCGAGGAGGGACTGGTGCGGATGAAGCTGCCAAAGCAGCTAGAAAATCAGCATCAGCGCCAAAATCGTCATCCTCCATTGCAATTCTTGATTGTTGATTTTGGAAGGTGTTGGGAGGTTTTGTCAAGACTTGACGTGCCTGCGCTTCACCATGTAACGACACGTTATCACGTGATGATAAAAGCATCCTGGGCACGACAAATAATTATGCCATGGAGGGACAAGCACTGGGGACTCAATCTAAGCTCCGAAGCTCTGTAGAAACGTAGTTAGGACAGATCATGCTTTCTGAGATAAAGAATACACAAATTCTCTTTTGAATTATGAACTTATATTGGCCGCATATGTCTTTAAAAGCACATAGAAATGATCAAACGGAGATCATTTGCATGAAGCCCGAGGCTGCGCAGGAATCCATTTTAGATTGATCTATATTTCTAGCTTGTGGAGTCAGTTATCATCCACAAGCATAGTATCCTTTGTCTTCTAGAAAGCCATATGAGTTGTAAATTATTCTGCCTGTAGGCTCTCACATATCGCAAAAATCCATTTTATCTATGCTTACTCTTCTGTGTATCTATTTCGTCTTGGAGGCGCCTTTCAAATCATATCTGAGCTTCTTTCAGTTCGTTATCTTCGTACTATCTTTCGATTTAAGAAGATGATCAAGATATGGTAGGATGAAGTTACAAGAACGTGTCCTCGTAAATTGTTGCTTGTCAAATGACATTACGCGTAAATTCATCCCCTCTTTTCAAACATCAGGCTTATTAGTGAAGAAATAACTGTCAACCGAAGGTATCTTTCGTTACATGAGACATCTGAGATTGGGCCGGAAGACTTGCAACACCATCTGGACAGAACGCGTGCTAGATTCTTAGGGATGTTGAGGCTTGGAATGAATATTGACTTCAAATCATGCTCACAATCACATCCCGAACATCACTATGCAAAAGGACAGCAGTTTCTAAGTGAGATCATTCCGGACTAGGCTACCATGATCCTTCCATCTACCGTCCGCTTTTATACCATGCTGAAAACACAAGGTGGCAAGGCCAGATGTAGGGAAAGATGAAACCCCAATAAAAACACGCATGTAAAGAGATAAAAACCAGAACCCCGTTGTAAGTTAGAGGTAATGCGATAGCCAACGGTAACATAGAGCTTGGATCATCGTACAAGTAACCACCATTTGCGCCTCTTGACAGATGTACCCGCTGGAAGACACAAGACCTGGCGGTTATGAGAATTCAGCACCAATTGACCGATTTAGAGGAAAAGGTTGTGATATGGACGTTCATTTGTTCTGGAGGAGAGCTTGCAAAATACAGCCGTTGGAGGATAGGGACGCCAAGTTTAAGATTGCCCAGACTTTCGGAGCGAGGTTGAGAGCCACTCCAAACCCTCATAAAGACCATCACCGGAAGTAGCGCAAGTTGATTGAATGTACTAAATATAGATTAGAAATTTGGTCAAGTCTTGGGGCCACGAATATATCTTACCCAGGCCCGCTGTCTCAAGCTGTGAAGACCCAGCTTATCTGTGATCTCGGCGGCGTTCATAGCGTTCTAAGTGGCTATTAGTTTCTATCTATTCGGTCTTGCGAAGGCAATACTAACAGGCAAATCTTGTTTGTTGGCAAAGACCAAAAGGATGGCATCTCTAAGCTCGTCCTCGTTCAACATACGTTGCAGTTCCTCACGAGCCTCAACAACACGATCGCGATCGTTGCTGTCGACGACGAAGATAATACCCTGAGTATTCTGGAAGTAATGTCTCCACAGAGGCCGGATCTTATCTTGTCCACCGACATCCCATACAGTGAACTGGATATTCTTGTACTCGACAGTCTCGACGTTGAAACCTAAGATTGAATTAGGCATAGGTCCAAAAACATTGATGATACTGGTATCGGGAAGGCCATACCGATTGTTGGAATGGTGGTGACAATTTCGCCAAGCTTAAGCTTGTATAGAATCGTTGTCTTTCCGGCAGCATCCAATCCAACCATCAAAATTCTCATCTCCTTCTTGCCCCATAGCTTATCAAAAAGTTTTGAGAAAGTGAGACCCATGATTGTAGTCGTAGTAATGTATTAGGCGATTATCAGTTGTGTAGGTAACTCGAGTCTGCCCAGGTTTAGAGTTAGCGATGCGAAATTGATGAAGTGGTGCTGCAGCACTATATGCGATAGCGCTAGAGGACAGATACCCTTAGATAGCTTTGTGGTCGATGTATTATGATCCAGCTGGCTAGGCTCCGACGAAGAACAAAGCGGCTATCTTAGGGTGGACCAAATTTTTGGAGGGGGCATGTGCTGCGCCTTCCATTGCCACTGACCAAGGCCATCTGGAGCTGAAGGCAAAGTATTCAAAAATATCAAGAGACTTACAAGGAGAATATCCTGCAACGCAGATGCGATGTTTTGTTTATTAGCAACTCGCGGATGGGATTGTCAATGGGATAAGAGTAGAGTGTCGTTGAGGACACCGCTTGTCGACACTTTCCAGCACGAGCTAAAGAAGCTAAGCGATTTTGGGACTAGCGCTCCCCTTTTATCGCAACTGTGTTCGATTCACCACGCGATAACCAAGACGTCTATTGGCATTTGAATTTCTGACTGGTGCCTTCAAGGAGTCGTCAACTGTGTCAATCTCTCCAGTTCGAGTCAATCACCGGTTCGTAGCCTATTAGTATCATGCGGTTCTCGGCTTCAGTCTTGTTTGCTGTAAGCAGCTTTGTCGGGGCTGCCCTGGCGCACAATATACAACTCAGGGCGCATGGCAGGGAATGTTTTCATGAATCACTTCACAAGGATGATAAGATGACGGTCACATTTCAGGTTGGGGATAGAGAATTTGGCAGTGCAGGAAACTTGGATGTGGATTTCTGGGTAAGCTGACCCTAAACTTTCGACGTTTTCCATATCTAATTCTAGACTAGATTCAAGATCCAAATGGAGGTTACGAAACACACCAGAGGTCTGTTTCGAATGGAGACCACTCATTTACTGCCCATCATGATGGAAAATTTATATACTGCTTTAGCAACGAGCATTGGACGGCAAACACCAAGGATGTTTCGTTCAACGTACATGGCATAGTATATGTTCCAGAGGCTGAAGCGCCATCTGACCCATTAGAAGCCGAAGGTATGAGATACGTGATGGATATAAATTAGAAGCTTACAATCTCTAGTGCGACAATTATCAGAGCTCCTCGCCCAAGTTAAAGACGAACAATCCTATATCGTTGTCCGCGAGAGAACCCACCGAAATACCGCAGAGAGCACAAATTCAAGGGTCAAATGGTGGAGCATCTTCCAAATGATTGTCTTGGTAGGCGAGGGTATCTTTCAAGTCTGGTGGTTGAAACGATTCTTCGAGGTAGGGGCAAAACAATTCTAAGCCCTATCGCCAGGTGCTGATCACTTTCATAGGTGAAGCGGGTTGTCTAGATAGTGGAATTTCTGCAAATTCATGGGTTTATGATTTTTGGCGCAAAAAACATTACAGCGTGGTGGGAAAATGGCATGGTGTATAAGCAGTTTCGAGCGATCGTTAGACAACCTTCCTATTGTACTTTATGCAGCACCGGGAAGATAGCCCTACAATACTAGGAACTTTGGAAAGATAACTAGCGTAAACCACAAACGCCAGGATTGTTCAATTCAGGCGAACATTGGACAGCCCTGGCATAATATAACATGAACTGAAAAAAAGGCACTTTAGTTCTCTCTATCTCCTTACCTGGCCAGCATAGCGCTTGGAGTTCGTAGGACATCTATAAGGCAAAACACCGATGTCATTTATTGCCCGATATCATGCAGTACAGATCTCCTTGGCTATGCATTATTACTTAGACTTTCGTTCGAGAACTAGTCCTATGCGTTTGCATGTGTGCACGTCTTGCATCGCACTACAGTGAATTGGAGGAGAGCCTAAAGTATCTCGGTAGTATGTTCCACTGGTGGCATAGGAGTACAGTCTATATAGGCTGACTACCAGTTAGGATGGAAACAAACCACCTTTCATCCAGCCCAGGTGATATTTGGTGTTGATGGCACACGGGTTGAGGAAGGCATTTCAACAGGTGGTTACCTTTTAGATGGAATGGTGTTTAATGAAATGTCAGTCCTCGATCATGCAGCAGTTCATCCCATCCCCAGCTATTCTTGGGATCCGGAGCAGACCTGTAGCATTAGCCTCAATCGCACGTGTGGGGTCCCAAATGTTTGGGATGTGTTCCTGAGCAATCAGAAGAGCGTCAATCCGATGCCCGCGTGTTACAGTAGGGGGATTTCTTGGGCTGACTCGCTTAACCTTCCAGTGAGGATGTTACAAACAAACAACTGCCCAATTACAATTGTTACTCGGATGCCCACTTGAAGTAAACAGATGCTGCTGTAGCATCTGCAGCCGACAGCATGCTCGGGAGCGTATTCGTTTCGACAAGCACAACGTGTGATTGGTGGGCGGGTTCATGGTGCTTCTTTTTGATCAACCGGCTGAGGAGTTTTCCGAGGTCCCTGGAAGGCGAGACTTCGTAATGAGATGATGACCTCCATCTCCTTGTTATTCCCTTCAATTTTCCATCTCATTCTCTTTATACTCACTTCAGAAATGCTTTGATATCGCCCGTTTAGCACTTTACGAGCTTATCCTCGCTAAGTTTATGCTCCCCAGGTCTTGAAGTCGCAACTATCGACACGTGTGAGACCTCGTGGAGCACGGTCCATGCTGGTGGCCAATCATGCCTGATGCTTTGGTGAAAGAAACGGCAGGTTCCGTGAACCAGACCGTCACAGACACTGCATCCCCCGTCGAGGACGAGAAGCATAATTCAACGTCACTGAGTACAAAACGCCCTGATTTGCCGTCACGACCTTCTACGCCATTAGATGACGAGAAACAGGTGGTGCACGGAGCCGCCGGAGAGGACAAACGGTTAGAAGCCGGCCGAACATCAACCACGAACGACTCCCCACCACCAGCGCAACAACAAAGTAACTCGGAGCATGACGAAAAACATGCTCACGTTACCGAAGGCAATGCATCTTCTGGGGCTGATAACGCGGTGACACAAAATGGAGGCGATACTACAGAAGGCTCATCAGAGGATGGTGAAATCGACATAGTTTATCCTAGCGGATCAAAACTGATTCTTCTCACATTCGGACTTTGCATGGCCACTTTTGTTGTGGCTTTAGATAATACTATTATAGGCAAGTTTTCCTGTTGTTTCTCAACATTTTCGCATCTGACACTCAGGCCTGCTAGCAACTGCAATTCCTAAGATCACCACTGTCTTCAACTCACTTGGCGATGTAGGATGGTATGGGTCAAGCTACCTCCTGACAACTACCGCCCTGCAGCCATCATTTGGTAGAATTTACACCTATTTCGACGTTAAATGGACCTACCTAATTGCCCTCCTCCTTTTCGAGTTTGGATCTATCTTATGCGCTGCTGCAACCAATTCCGTTATGCTCATTGTTGGCAGAGCTGTTGCTGGCGCTGGAGCGTCTGCAATCTTCTCAGGTAGTATGACGATTATCGGGTTTACTGTGCCTTTGGAGAAACGACCCATCTATATTGGGGGAATCTCATCGATGTTTGGTGTGTCCAGCGTAGTTGGTCCGCTATTGGGAGGTGCTTTCACCGATCGAGTGTAAGAAATCTCAAGCCCTCGTGCTGTCTTGTCTTTACTAACCTCCGGCGCAGATCTTGGCGATGGTGCTTTTGGGTATGTTGTTACTATTATTCAAATTAAGGTTAGGCTTGCTAATGTTATTACAGATAAACCTGCCATTTGGTGCAGTTTCACTCGCGGCAGTCTACTTCTTCTTCCATCCACCAAAGCGAAAGATCAGTGGTATGACCATTAAGCAGCGCATCCTAGAAATCGATCTCCTAGGAGCCTTCTTCCTAATCTGCGCTATTGTATGCCTACTCCTTGCTCTTCAATGGGGAGGAACCGAGTATCCTTGGAAAAATTCCAAAGTCTGGGGTCTATTCCTTGGGTTCGGCCTCCTAATCATCATCTTCATTGCCCAACAATTCCGTCGCGGCGATCGCGCTACTATTCCTCCTCGAATCTTCAAACAGCGCACCGTCCTCTACGCCTGTCTATACAGCTGCTTCCTCTCCATGGCTCTCTACATCCACATCTTCTATCTGCCATTTTTCTTCCAGGCTGTCAAGAATACTACAGCCGAAGGCTCCGGAATCCGAACCATTCCGTACCTCGCCTCCATCATCATCTCCTCTGTGGTCGTGGGCGGCGGCATTACAGTAATTGGGTGGTACATGCCCTTCATGATCTTTGGCGGCGTTGTCTTCACCATCGGCGCCGGCCTGCTCTATACTTTGCACGTTTCCTCCGGCGCGGCGGCCTGGATCGGCTACCAACTTATCTGCGGTTTCGGCGCGGGTGCGGGTATTCAAATTCCGTTTATTGCCGTTCAGGTCGTTCTCGGCTCAAAAGATATACCAACGGGAAGCGCCATCGCAATTTTCTTCAACTCCCTTGGTGGCGCGATCTCCATCTCCATCGCGCAAAACATTTTTGCTACCGGTTTAACGAACAATGTCCCCAAATATGCGCCAGGTGTAGATGCGCAGATCGTGATCCGCGCAGGCGCGACGTATTTGCGGCAGGTGGTGAGTCCGGAGGATCTGCCGGGGGTGGTGCTGGCGTACATGAAGGCGCTGAATGAGGCATATATACCCGCTATTGCTTTTGGCGGGATCGCGACGATTTGTGCATGTTTCGTAGAGTGGAGGAGCGTAAAGGGGAAGAAGATTGTTCCAACAGCTGCTTAGAACGGTGATGAGGTATTCTAAAAAAGGACAATTTTGTGTATCGATGATTTTTATGCATGTTGGACATGGGCCTATACAAGATATATTGGATTAGGTTATATATATGGAGGTTTTGTCCATTTAACACGTTTGTTCTCCTATTTTCGTCGCTTGGGAAAGGCGTCATTGTACCACCCGATGTGTCAACCCTCCTGATTCGTTAGAAGAACAAATTCCTTGCCCACCGGTGGGTGCTCAGATTGCATGGTATATCCTCGTGAGTGTGACAGAGCACGACAAGAATTTCAATTCGTCCGAGGGTTCGATTTATTAAGAATGATACTTCATTATGTGCTTTGATTTTTCTTTAAATATGCTGAACCAACTCAAGTTGCCTTTACACAGTAGCTTGGACCGTTGACTGTACGAGTAGTTTATCCTTTGCACAATACAAGATTGAGCGGCATCTATCATATAAATATACAGGGTATGTTACAAATTATATGTAGACTCCATCACTTGTCCCATTTTATTTCCCCAACTCCCCTTCTCATAATATCTTATCGTTAAGAAGACGCCTTATTTCCGACATCCAGCCCATCATCCGCCTCATTTATCGTAACAACAGCAGTATCACCCGTCTTCACCACGCCCCTGATTATCTTATCCGCCAACCCATTCCCAATCTGCTTGCTGATCAATCTATTGAGCGGCCTAGCACCAAACTTCGGATCATAGCCTCGCTCCGCAAGCCATGCCCGCACAGTGTTGTCGACTTCAAGCGTAATCCTCCTATCATCTAATCGTTTTTGTAGCTCCTTGAGCCGGATATCCACGATATCGCGTAACGCTTCGAGGGAGAGGCGTTTGAAGATGATGAATTCGTCAATGCGGTTCAGGAACTCAGGTGCGTAGTTGGCTGTCACTACGTCCATGACTGCGCGTCGGGTTGTTGGCGCAATGTCTCCATTTGCTTCTTCTTGATAAGGGTAAATGGGATCGCCGCCGACTAGGATATCTGCGCCAAGATTGGATGTAAAGACTATGAGGGTATTGCGGAAGTCAATTTTATGGCCTTGACTATCTGTAAGGAAACCTTCGTCGAGCACCTGCAATAGGAGGGCGGAGATGTCGCGATGTGCTTTCTCGAACTCGTCAAAGAGGAGCACGGCGTAAGGTTTCCGTCGCACTGCCTCCGTGAGTTGTCCTGCATCGTCATATCCAACATAGCCTGCCGGGGAGCCGATAAGGCGAGAGATAGTGTGCTTCTCTTGGAACTCGCTCATGTCGAAACGGATAACTGCTGACTCAGTAGAAAATAGAAAGTTGGCCATTTTCTTACAAAGCTCAGTTTTGCCAACTCCAGTAGGACCTAGGAAGAAAAATGATGCTAAAGGTCGATTCTCTCCATTCAAGCCTGCTCGTTGCATCCTTACTGCGTTTGCTACAGCATTGAGAGCTTCATCTTGGCCTCGCACGGATTCTCGCAAGGTATCTTCCATATGAATCAGCTTTTCAGCATGTCCAGATGTCAACTTGGTCGTTGGGATTCCCGTTACTCTTGACACAACTGCTGCAATATCATCGGCATTCACAGCATCGTGAATCAAAGTGCCATCAGATGTGGATTGCTCTCCATCTTTTGGCAGCTTTTCTTCGAGACTTGGGATTACTGAGTATCTCAGTTCTCCAGCTCGGCCAAAATTGTTCTCTCTTTGCGCCTGGTCTAATTCAATTCGAGCCCTTTCGAGATCCTCTTTAGTCTTCTTGATAGCTTCAATTCCTGCACGTTCTTTTTCCCACTGCTCCGTAAGTTGAGCTGCTTCGTCCTGACATTGTTTCAAATCAGCTTGGAGTTTCTCACGGCGCTCTTTGCTAGCTATGTCAGTCTCCTTTCGCAAACTTTCAAGTTCGATTTGAAGGGTCATGATCCTCTGGTCCAATGCCATAATATTTTCTGGTTTGCTTTCTTGCTGCAATCGAAGACTGCTTGCAGCTTCGTCCATCAAATCAATGGCCTTATCAGGAAGAAATCGATCTGTAATATAGCGATTCGAATATGTTGCAGCCGCGACTAGTGCTCCATCTGTAATTCTAACACCATGATGCACCTCATACTTTTCCTTTATTCCACGAAGAATACTGATTGTGTCTTGAATCGTAGGCTCGTTGACTTGTATAGGCTGGAATCTTCTCGCCAGCGCAACGTCTTTCTCGATGGCACGATATTCATTCAGTGTAGTGGCACCGCAGCATTGTAGCTCGCCTCGTGATAAAGCAGGTTTTAGAAGATTTGAAGCATCGATGCTTCCTTCTGCCTTTCCTAATCCAAGTAGCGTATGTAATTCGTCGACAAACAGTATGATACCACCATGTGCTTCTTGTACTTCCTTCAGGACAGACTTCAATCTTTCCTCAAAATCGCCGCGGAACTTAGCACCGGCAATAAGTTGTCCTAAGTCAAGACTGATGACTTTCTTGTCCTTGATACTTTCAGGAACATCTCCCCGGACTATTCGTTGCGCCAAACCTTCCAATACTAGACATATGTTAGCATATTCTATATGTAAGTTTCATTTGAGGGTATTCTTACTGGCTGTCTTTCCCGTTCCTGCACTTCCTATCAGAACTGGGTTATTTTTCGTTCTCCTGGAGAGCACTTGAATTGTTCGATGAATTTCCGAGTCTCTGCCAATAACTGGATCTAGCTTTCCATTTCGTGCTCTCTCCGTCAAGTCTACTCCATATTGCTCTAATGCGGACTTTTTCTTCGCCTCCGCCACCAAGGTCCATTCTATGCGTCCCACCTGGAGGGTGCGGTCTCCCTCCTCGGCCACTGGCATAACTTCGAACTGCTATTGATGGCAGAACTTTGGCAGGAGCAAATGCTGCATGGTTTCGAGCTGCCACAGATCCTAGAGCCTGAAGTGGCGCGGATCCGATATGCCTAGTTGTATGTATAGTGATGCGCTGGGCAGAACCTTGCGCTCGTCTTAACAACATATTGAACTATGTGACTGAGAAACTCGAGAAATTAACTCTAAGGAAATGGACAAAGGAAAGACACTAATAAGAAAATTTCACAAACTGTTGCATAGAAAATTATGGTACTTTCGAGCTCATTCTCGAAGCTTGAAGCTATATTCTAGCCTGAGGCATCAATCTGACCCCAGCTCCCATGTGCCTTACAAGACACCAAATCATCAAAATTGGCTACCAACCGCATATTGAAGGCTCAAACAACAATGACTTGGATCTCAAAGTCTGTCACAGGCTTAGGCTTAGTCCTCTTAGCTCATGCGTGAGTCATCATCTAAAGAACAATTGAACCAGAAAGCTAATTACTCAATCGATAGCTGCTATTCCGCCCACGAACATTCTGCTCTCCACTCTATAGGCACGGCATCAATATCCTCTGTCGCTTCGCATGGGTCATCTGCCCCAACCGCTGCATCAGTACCACTCGATATAGTCATTGAGACAGTTGTAGCTATATTCGCCGTGTGTGTTGGGCTCGTGCTAGGCACGCCAGATTTGAGGCCCATAGAATGGCATGTATGGGCAGGCAAGATTGAGCGTGAGGGTGAAAGGGGCTTCCTGACAGGTGATGGAGAGGTTGAGAAAGACTATGTTGGGAATCCTTTCAAGGTGCTGGAAATTAGACCAGGCTTCGTGGACATCAGGAAGCAGCGGAAAGAGTTTGCGGCGTGGGTAAGGGAAGGCGGAGGTACTGCTGATACACCGAAGAAATGAGGCCAAGTCGCGAAGGGCATTAGAATCTTCTTAACCTTGAGAGCCATATTACAGAAGGTATATCGGGCATGGGCAGCGGACATCAATTGTCCTCCAAACTAGGCAGCACATCAGGTGTAAAAGTAGACACAGGTCGTGTTCGAAATGGGATGTGCTCCTCAATCCCGATACTATATTTATAAGTCAATCTACACCCACTAGCGATTAGTCAAGGACAGGTTTGCTAGGCTGTGTATCTCTTTATGCTTCGCGGTGATGTTTTGTGGTTGTCGGTGTATGAGCGCAGGTGGTGGAAAGAGTGACTTTTCTTGGCACAAGTTCCTGCCCAAAACGCTTATATCTACTATCGGCACTAGAATTCGTACACTTTCCATTGAAGCTGACGGATTGCATCTCAAAGATGGCGGGGTTCAAACGTCGCCGCTTCAGCGAGAATGCCCCTTCTGAACCGCAGTCGTCTCAGCAGTCATTCCAACAAGCATCTCAGCAGTGGCCTTCTCACAGCCCTCAGACTGTATCTCAACTAAGTTCTGTGCCGCAAAATGTACTACCATCGAGTCCTTCTCTGCCACCTCTCCCAGGCTCAAATCTGATTTGGTCGAGGCTGTCCGCTTCTCGAACGCCAGGGCATTGTTCCTCTCGAAATGAAGACATCCTTCGAGTTCAGGATGCTGAAACCGAAGAGGAAATTCAGGCTCGAGAAGACTCGGACGCGATGAATGAGGTCGTCATGGCATTTGAAATGAAAGATTTCAGCACCCTTGGCTGCGCTTACTACATAGCTAGGGAGGAAAAGTTATGTATGATGGAAGACATAAAAATGGCTACTTTAGATATAATTGACACCCTCAAGCTCCATGCCCAGCCAACCGTTGTCCTGATCAGCACACGCTCTGACGAGAAACTTGAGGAACACCTCAACATGGAAGCACGTGGCATTAACAGAGGCAATGATGCAAGTAAGACAACCTCCTTTAATATATTGACAAGTCGCTGATGCAAGCCCTATGCAGATGACGTGTTTGGTTTATATGTACTTGATTCTCGACCTTCCACCGAGTTCTACTATGAAGGAGCGAGAAACAAACTCATGAACCTCGACATAATTGCCGAAGCTGGATCAGGCATGACTCTCACAACTCCTGAAGGAGGCTTGTTAGAAACTAGCAGTGCAGAACATAGGAGTGCTGGAAGACAAGGCAGATTACTGAGGTTGGGGGGCTGGATAGACCTTGACAGTAGAGTGTCGGTAGGGTACCTTGGCGTAATAAAAATCATAAAATTGATTGATTTTCAGGTTGGTTGTGCTGGGGCTATTCTAAGCTACCTTTCCAGACGGAAGACTATCGATTACCTTCCAAACGACAAAGCCGCCTTAGTTGCTTTCCGTGTGAGGTCAATCGAAATGTTCACACTTTCAGATATGATGTTCATCAATGCAGACACCCTTGCCTCCCTGCAAATTATACAGTCAGAGAACCACCCGAACTCGCACATGCAAGGCCCTAATAAGTCGACTTCTGGTGCAAAAGAAAGTCTCTCTGTCTATGGATTATTCCACCATCTGGCAAGTACACCGCAGGGGAAGCAGAAGCTCAGGCAGTTGTTTCTTCGGCCGAGCATAGACTTAAGCGTCATTGAGGAGAGACAGAAAACCATTCTAGTACTCCTGCGGCCAGAAAACCAACCAGCTTTAGAGAAGGTTGTGCGAAGCCTGAAGAAAATCAAGAACATCCGCACAGTTATGATTCATTTGCAAAAGGGCGTCAATGATGCACCTGGCAGTGGCACGGCAATATATCGAGGAGCTTGGGCGAGCATTCAAAGCTTTACTTTTCATATGTTGAAAATCATAGAGGCTATTCAAGAATTGAACGACTCTACTTTAAAAATTACTAATCAGGTACATACTCAAGTTGGCCGTTGGCACAAATACTGATATTGTTAGATTCTTACTGATATTCACCCCCATCACCTCAATCAAATTGGTCAAATGGTAACACAAACTGTAGATTTTGTCAGGTCTGCTGAGCAGCATCGCACTGTAATTCTTCCAGGAGTGGATGAGGAGCTGGACAATATCAAAAGAACCTATGATGGAATGGATAGTCTATTAACCCAGGTTGCAATCCGGCTTTCGAATGAATTACCTGAATGGGCTGCTCAGTATGTCGAGAATTGCATATTCTTTCCACAACTTGGATTTCTCACAGTTGTTCCACTGGACTCGAACACGGGCAAAGGTAAATATGAAGGCGAAGGCATTGAGAATGACGCTTGGGACAAGATGTTTGTCAGTAATGATATGGGATACTACAAGAACAATCGAATGAGGGAGATGGACGAATACTTTGGTGACATGTACGGCATGATATGTGGTAGTTCTTACTTCACTACATTAAGAGGAAGGTACTAAATGCTAGAAGACAGGGAGATCGAAATTATACATGCACTGGGTGTGAAGGTGCTGGAATACGAAAAGGAAGTAGTCGCTGCATCGGACTTATGCGGAGAGCTCGATTGTCTTGTTGCTCTAGCAGTGGGAGCTCGACATCACCACCTAGTCCCTCCACGGATGACCGCAATGAATGTGATTTATATTAAGGGCGGTTGGCACCCGCTACAAGAACTTACTGCGCCATCATATGTTGCGAATGACTGCAACATTGTCGGAGGTGCTGGGGATGATGGCAAAGATAACAAGCCGGACGAGCTATCGGGATCGGGTTCCATGTACGAGAGCGCTGAATACCCAAGCGCCCTTATCATGACCGGGCCAAACTATTCCGGCAAAAGCATATATCTGAAGCAAAATGCGTTGATTGTGTATCTGGCGCACATAGGCAGCTTTGTGCCGGCAGAGAAAGCTACTATTGGAATAACGGACAAGATTCTCACACGAATCGCAACTCGAGAGAGCATTTCGAGAAACCAGAGTGCTTTCATGATTGATCTTCAACAGGTAGGACTGGCTACGGCATTCGCAACTCGTAGGAGTCTGATTGTTATTGATGAATTCGGAAAAGGGACAAACACGGTGGACGGAGCAGGATTAGCTTGTGGAGTATTTGAATACTTTCTGAGCCTTGGATCTGAGAGGCCGAAGCTCCTTGGAGCCACGCATTTTCATGAGATATTCGAAAATGGATTTCTGGGAGAGCGTCCTGAGCTATCTTTTGGTCATATGGAGGTTCGCGTGGATGCCGCTACTCAAGTCGTGGAAGATCAAATCACATACTTGTATAATTTCGTACCTGGTCGAAGCTCTTCGAGCTTTGGCACTTGCTGTGCCATCATGAATGGAATCGACGCTAAGATTGTGGAAAGAGCCGATGAATTGATCCTCCTAGCAGCGCGAGGAGAAGACCTTGTAGCTGCATGCGCACAGATTTCGCCTAAAGAAGCCCAAGAATTGGAGGCAGCCGAACAAATTGGACGAAATTTTCTAGAGCAGGAATTTCCTCAATCCAACCGCAACGAATTTGAAATCCGAAGTGTACTCCAAAGGATCCTTTCCTTGGGATCAAGTCCCAGCTAAAAGCACTGTTTGCCGCTCAAGAATTCCATTAAAGATTAGTTGCGAATTCTAACCTAAGAACACGACCTGGCTTGGCTTGATGGTGTCGGCTATAGATAGTCTCATCACTCACCTAATAATTTCAAATCTATGGACCGAGGAAGCAAGCCGCAACGGGAGCACGTGAGTTTTTATGTCGAGACCCGTCAAGTTTCAGAACAGAGCTAGTGATGCATAATTAGCAGTTGAAACCATGCTCGCCATAAATCTTCCGAAGTTACGCCTCCATATTTCCAGAACAGATTCGGCGTTGAAACGATTGTTTTCATATGGAGCCTCTACTGTCACTCTGTCAATTGTGCAAGATTCTTATGTGGGTTTACTACAAGTAAAGTGACTGTAAAAGTACGTACCGACCTTTTCGGTGACAGTCTTGGCATCCAATGCTCGTCATCGGCTACGCGTTTGATACAGCTTTCCGCACGTTTCAGTATTTCGCCGCATCTTTCTGGACATGCCTCATGACTAGCGTTGATTGGCGAGGCACGATCTCTACGGCTCCGATGTCCTCTCAGCCTTACATAACTGACTTAAGTATAGGTGAAATGGCAAGGTTGGCCGTTGTAATTTCATGATTTGCATGAATACTTCTTTTGCCAATGTTTTCTATTATTCTTGATGTTGTTAAACGAGTTCCAGATTCGTTGCGCGGGCAATTCATGCGTGGCTCTGATATGCTGATCATGAAGTCTCTTATGTTTGGGCATATGCGGTTAATCGTTCGGTATTTGAGCCTCTCAGACAGATCTGCCAATACATCCAATGTAGTGTTTCGTTGTGGTATCCATATTTTTTTAGGGCCGCCACAGTCTTGAGAAGTTGATCTTATAAGACTATAGTTTAGTGCCCCATCTTCTCTAGAACATTCAATATCTTGATTTTGACTCCTGCATATTATACCGTCCGACATAGGTCATATCAAGCCGCCTTTTGGATTATCTCGATCAAGCAAGGAACTTTTTCACGATGCAGCTCTCAAACTTCCTCATCTTCACCTTCGCAGCTTCCATCATCGCTGTCAGCGTACCCTCGGAACCAGGAGTAAGTCACATCCCGCCCCAATCCCCAAACCCATCACATTCCATCCTAACAAATCTCCCCCAGGTGCACGTCGAGGTCGTACCCCGAGAGCCAGCTACCCCCGTAAAATTGCTAGAGGCTCGCACCAAGAACCGTTCAAACTCGACAGATTCCGCGGACCCGCCCAAGTCCTCCACAGGCAGCGGAACCGGCAGCGGTGGTTCGGGTAGCGGCAATTCAGGAAACAGTACCGATTCAGGCAATGGCAATGGTGGTGGAAGTGGCAGTGGCAGTGGAAGTGGAAGTGGAAGTGGAAGCGGAAGCGGCAGTGGTAGTGGCAGTGGTGGCGGCAGTTCCGGAAATGGCACCGACTCAGGGTCTGGGAGCGGGAGTGGAGGTTCGGGGAATAGTACCGGTGGTGGTTCCGGGAGTGGGAGCGGCAGTGGCGGTTCCGGAAATAGCACAGGCGGTGGTTCCGGGAATGGCACAGGCAGCGGTCTTCCAGTGTCGACGGGCGGCGCCATGGG
Organism: Chalara sp. BL73; assembly: GCA_918026815.1. NCBI lineage: Eukaryota > Fungi > Ascomycota > Leotiomycetes > Helotiales > Chalara > Chalara sp. BL73. Next base: position 256,174 of record CAKJVC010000066.1, on the reverse strand, counting down.
ACTGTTAGCACGAAGCAGTGGGCTGGTCACAATCGCGGGGCTTGGGTTGGCGTTCGCTGTGTTCTTGTAAGGGTATCAGAGTAATGGGATCGGTGTTGGTGTTGGTGTTGGGCATTGGAAAAAAAGGATGTAGATATGACGCATCGTGTATGATAGTGGAGCAGGTCTCCGAGGTGAAAGATGGCTTACGCACAACTTAGAATACGGAGATGTAAATAAAATTGTTAAGTGATAATGAACGGAAGACACCAATCCAAGCACTCATATGATCGGCTTCACGTCCTGAATAGCCAAATATCTTCTCTGCTGTCGTTCATCCCGGCGATTGGCTGGAGGAGGTCTAGTTCAAAAGTTTTGGGCTTCTTCTACCTGCGTTCAGAGACTTGAGTACGAGATGCTCTGAGTGATTTTGACGGTCTTCCTTCCCGTCGAGAAGAAGCAGGGGAGTTTCCTCCGAGTCTACGATACCTACGTGAATAGAAATAGCATTAGTGGATGGGGATCTCGCACTACTACAACCGATGATTCCATCGGTATACGGAGTAATGAGCCATGGATGGCCTTGCAAATCTATCATGCTCTTCCGGAACTATCACATTCACCCATTAACCTAAATCAAGGCAGCCTACTGCATTACCAAGTTTTTTTTTTTTTTTTTTTTTTTTTTTTTTTTTAAAAAGTTGAGAAAGGACTACATACCGCTCGACCATCCTTATGGAAAATATCCATACTATCCTCCATCAGCTTTGTAAATTGGCATGAACCCCTTCCCCAGCCTGCCTCCCATCGTTTGCTTCCACGGATCAACGAGCTGCTTATTCGCGTTTTGGTCTTGCTAATCCTTCCTTTGATACACTGCTGGAAGAGACCCCGATCAAATGCATTGGTGCCAGGCAACACGGCCTTTACCCTGCCATCTACCGCGTTCTTGGTGGGTTTCGAGACGATCAAATTCGAGCCGTGCTCGTGGCCCTGCCGGGCCGTAACGACCGTGAATGCTCCCAAGTTCCCGGGGCGGGAAGATCGATGCCTCTCTCTGCGAACCCGAGGGAGGCTTGCGAAGGCGGGTCGTGGGGATGCTTTCTGAGCCTCCCGTGTCGGCTAGACCTATCTTTCGCCGCCGTCGATTCTTCCCGGTTCGGCCTGGGCGATATCAAGGCCAGATTCCTTCTTGCATACCATGGCATCACCACATCATAGGCAGAGGCTTGCCTCGGTGAGCGATTCTCCCCCCCCCGTCTCGTAAGGGCCCGTGTCAACCGCGACCGAACCAAAAGGTAACGGGGCAGCATACCTCGCCAACTCCACACCGAGACAGTGATCTAAGTGTAAGGACGTTGGCACGGACGCCGATTTACGCACATCTGGAGCGAAGCTCACGAGAGGAGATTTAAATTGCGTGAGTGCCCATGGGGAAAGAAGAATCATGGCCGGAGACTTCTTTGCCTCTGCTGCCGTGGCTGTCGCTGTCACCTCCTCTACGTTGTACCGTTGGTCCTGGCCGGCCCTCAAAAGTCGGTTGTCATCTTGAGAGAATGGTATTGTACACAAACGACAGAGACGACGCCATATCCTGCCTTTTCTGCCGCGTCTAGGATTGTAATACTTTTATTGCTCTTTAGCTTTTCTGCATATGTAGACAGGTTTAGATGCCTGATTCACTTAGACAATGGTTTAAGCACATCAAGTAACAATTGATTCCTAAATTACCAAAACAGGACAGCCTTGTTGAACCTATTCCCCGCACCCGCAAACCTGCCCCTCCAAATCTGCATTTGAGCCATATTCAGAGCAGACACTGTCTGGTCACCTAGTTCCTTCTAATAGAGCTATACCACAAAATGGGATGAAGCAATTCAGTCATCCGATAAAACATCACGTGACTATAATAAATAAATATTCTGCCTCTGCAGATCCGTGGCAATATGTCAGGCATCATTTTAATGGACTCGTAAGCCAACCAATGTGTGCATAACCCCATAAATCTTGCTAGAGGGGTGGTCAGATTGTAAAGCAGAGTTACCTTTGCCGTGCCTCCCGTAGTCTCCGTCCTCGACTTCAAAAGCTGAGTCTTGGAGCAAACCCAAAGCCGAGGTTACAGAAGTGTACCTGGGAACAAGAAAGAGTAAACATCTACCAGATCTATCGTAGTCGAACGAATGAAAAAAATCATAGATATTAGACTAATCTCTTGTCGTTCTCTTCGAAATGAATCCTTCCGCAAACAGCACTCTAACAAGGATGTTGCACAGAATCCCCATGCGAAATTGATCATGAACAGCATTCCATATCTCACTCAGCGGAGCAGAGATTCAGAAAGGAAGCCCCTGAGTTTCTCTCGTTAAAGTCCCCCTTTCGGTGTTCGCCTGCAAATAGAGTGAAGCGCGGCCCCCAAACGAATGCACGACAACTCTGGTGGCCGCCGTAATATGCCCTAGCTTGTCTCTCTCCCTGCAATACAGGTGAATTGTTGTTCTCGGGAGCCGCGATCTCGCCTTCTTATGGTTTCGTTTGTTCCCATAGAGAATTTAAGGTTAAAACCGTTGTTACGCTGGACAGGACCAGTCACAGACACCCGCCCCCAAAAGACAACTTACTGCACATGGCTCACGCCCCAACCGCCAGGTGTCACGGCGTCTCCAAGCCGCCCAGCCGTGCTCCCGGAAGTTCGGTCTCGTCCGACGCGAAACTGCAACCTCGTCTATCATGCTCAGGGCAGCGAGCATACGCAAAGAAGCTTCTCTACGTGATCTAGCGAACATGAAGTATGGGGGGAGGAAGGGGGGGAATAAACGAAATAGATCGGACTCCTGTGACTCCAAGGCAGATTTTGCTCTTTGCACAGCAACAGAGTTGTTGCTAAAAATAGTAGGATTGTTATTTTGCTGTCTGCTAGGGTGGGCCCGTGGGTTAGGTTGTTGTCAATGCATTCCAGGCCAACATGTAAAAAAAGGATTTTGAATTCTGGGCAGCAGGAGGAGGCAGAAGAGGCGCAAGGTCACGGGATGTTGTTTCATGAACGGCGGTTTTGCCTTGGTGATGAGGATGTGCAGGCCGATTCATGGGGGAAAAGTGACATGAGTTTCCGCCGCAGCGGATATGCCATGAAAGAGGTGCTGGTGTTGACGCAATTCTAATGGAGACCGCAGGCGGCGCTTCTGCTGCTACGGCATTAATTGCCCCATCGCGGTGATCTCCATAAACAATTGTTAGGCTCCCAGGAGACATGTTCGACTCATCCCTTTCCTTTGCTTTAGTTCCGTCTCAGACGGACAGAAGTGTCTCCTTCAGGAAACTCAGGTAGCTGAAGGATCTAATTCCTAGAAGAGTATACCGTGGCTGGAGCCTTATCAAACAAGAGATTGGACAGCTTGTGATTTTGCCACTGAGGCTCTCGTAGTTTAGGTAGCTGCTGGTGCAACCGGGTAACTGATGAGGAAATGGAAAATGAGAGTTGAATACGCGTTTAGAGAGTAAAATAACGGTGCGACAGAAAGCCGCATATTGGGGGGGGGGGGCTTCACCACCCCGCGCTACAGGCCTAAACTGGTAATATCGCTACCGCCGGCCCCTTTCCCTAGGACCCTTGAAGGGGGCTCAGTTCACGAATCCCAGCGCTTTCGCGTTGTGGCTTCTCAACTAAGCTATCTAGTTTATTATTTGAAACGTGAATCCCATTATCCCTTTCCCCTTGGATGGATTAAGTAATATCCCCAATATCCAATATCCAATATGGGAAATTGGAAGTTGCTAGTCGCACATTGGCCCGCGAGAACCTTCAATATTCATATGATGTCAGTTTATGGAGCCTTTCACATGTTTTTTTAATTTTTTTAAAATGCTTCAGGTTTTTTGTAAAGTGTTGAAATACAATTCTATACCATATAGACGTCTGTGATTAAGTACTCCCGCCTCACTGCTAAATGGATATCGTGTCATAGTTGTTACAATTCATCACGTTCGTATGTCGCAAATGTATCCCCAAAACTCCTGTCGCTGTGCATATGCCTGTCCCAAAAAAATCAAATCCTAATTACAACAGCAGAGGTGCCTGGCCCCTTTGCTGCCTCCAGTAGTTCGTTCGTACCTCCCATTCAGAACCCAATAACCAGCGCCATCGCTTCAAAATTGGCTGCGAAAACTCCCAGGACATTTCGTTTAGAGCGTTGTCTCCCCAGATAATGAGTTGGCCTGCATCTTTCCCATTCTCACCATTGAATCCAATCTCATCCAGAAATCCCTGTGCTACTTCTGATGGAACGTTCAGAAGCCGATCGCGTAATGCAGGTGACGGTACATAGTCGATTCCCACAAAATGTGCTTTCTCCAGCTGTGCTCTCGTAGGTTTCAAAACTTCCGGGAGGTTATCACTTAAGGATTGCAGAGCTCTCAGATGCTGATCAGCCGAGAGCATTATAGAAGCATCCGAGTATAAAGGTTGGAACAATTTCATAATCTCTGCTCGTGCTTTGCCGACTTCGTAAGAAGCCATCAGCCTGCTATCGCATATTCATCAGTTCTTAAAGCCCAAGAAATTTCAGAATAGCACTAACCTCGATTGAGCGCTTTTCCTTCTTTGGTCGGTCACTTGTGGCGGTTGTGACTCGACCGAATGGGGAACATTCAGAGACTGAAAAGAGGATCCCATTGATGATCGTGAATTTCGAAACCCTGATGACTCAGGTGAGCTTTGTATACTTTGACGGAAACCGTGTGGATGTACCATAGAAAACTGCGGTTGAGATGTCAAGCTTGCATCCGAATACGCATGCATGCTTGGCTGTAGCATCGAGGAAGTTAAAGAGAGAGCCGACATTGGCATTAAATCTGAAGGTAGGGATGCTGGTGGGCTGCCGGTTCCGGACAGTGAAGCGCCAGATATTGATGGTGACAGAGAGTATTGTCGCCCGTCGCTAGGGATATGAAGCGGCGCGCTCATGGGCATCAAGGCGTGAGGTGCTGAAGAGGTTGTCCCATACAACTGGGTCTTTAAGGCTTCATTTTCCCTCCTTAACTCCTCATTTTGATATCGTAGTCGCTCGATTTCTTCTGTTTGTTCCGTGTTCTGCTCTTTCTGTGCTTGCTCCAGGTTCTTGAGATGTTCCTTTCTTCTACGACCTACGCGACTTTATTAGCGACCTTTCAGGTGGAAATATGTAAGTAAAAGCGCATACGAAACTCTCGTTGCGCCAGACGATTGTACTGCGATGATGATGTCAGTCGTTTTGTCAGTCTAGAGTAAATGGGCGCAAAATCTACCTCGCGCTTGCGTTCTTCTTTATCTGCCGTAGAGTCCATTTTGCTTGACAAGATGTAGTGTCCTGAATGGTGTTTGAGTATAGTTTGTGTTGTCATGTTGGCGGGCGTGAAAGGTCTAAATATTTTCTTGCACCAAGGGGAAAAATCAGAGATATAGATCCTACAGTAGACAAGGGAGGGGCATAATTGTCGTTAGTTGGAAATGTACACTAGAGTATAGCCTTAAAAATTTATTGCCTTTTGTGGACAAGCCGGAGATCATCGAAGCCCTCAGCCCCGGCCGCTACGTACCAAGGATCTTTCAACGGCTCATAAGGCAACTGGCGCCAGCCCCTGTCATCCCCCTTGTCTGTTCAAGCTTGGAACTCTCCACAACGTTTTGGGAGCTCTGACTGACAAGAGACTGTTAATCGCGAATCATCCAATGGTGTTTGAGTGCGAGCCATCATTCGAAAAGTGGGAGAGAAGCATAAGCCAGCCGGAACGTGCTATTTTCATGCTGGCTCGCAGGTATGGTGGCTCCGCAAGGTCATCTGGTGAACAGTCCTCCCTGTAGAGCTCGCTATGGTAAGTAGATATTAATTCCTTGGGTTCACTAGGCGGCTTCATAGCTTCAGCCTGCCGGAACAAGATCATGAACTAGGTGGCGAGACCTAAAAACATAGTCGATCCGGCAATCAGTTTACCTCCGTAGATTGACTTGGCTTCTTGCCAGGGAGGAAGACGGTCAGTTCTGAGGACCAATATCCGTGCAGTCCGCTCCTGCACCGCGGTTCCCGCTCATTCCTGGTGGGCCTCGCCTTGTACCATGTCAGAGACTAGGATGTGAGCTTATTCGAATAGGCGCGAGCAGGCGCTCTTTAGTGGTATTTTGGTGTGGAGGGATCGGCAAGTGGATGATGGCTATTGTGCTCGGGCGGTGAAGACTTGTGCAAACCAGTACGGTGGCGTAGCGAAAGCGAACACTGGGCTACTATGTATTTCCAACCCGTGCCTATAGCCAAGGTGTCCTATTTTGTGATCTGCCTAGATGATTGGGAAAACTATGTTGGGGTTGGCCCCAACTAGAACCTTCCGAATCACCTCGAAATGACCACAATAAGCACCAATATTATTACCTATAGAGGGGGTTGGGTAGCATGGAATAGCTTCATCGCTGTTCCTTAGAGGAGAACAGTTGTCATACATCATCCTCTTGGGGGTACCTGCATCGCACTCAAAATTGGAAATTGATGCCTTCTGCCCTATTTGCGCCACGGTGGCTAGTAACGAATGAATGAATGCTGTATGGCCGGGATCCCACTACGTATGGAAGTGCCTTGCAAAGCTTCAACCGAAACTTTCTAGAAGGCAAGGAAGCATCAGTCAACCAGCCACGACCTCACACCTGTGGGATGCCACTCTTCCAGCGACAGCAGCTGCATAGCTCTTCTCAGCCCTGTGCTGCTTACCTCAGAATCTCATATTATTTTTCTGTCGATGCGAAACATGGGGAACATGGGGCTTTGGGTGGCTTATCAAAGAACGCAGGGGGGTATTAAAATGTTCCGGAAAGCCCAGCCCACCCCTAGGATAATGAATGTAATTCGATCAAGATGAAATCTAGTTTCTTCCTTGGGTATAGTGGGCAGCCCCCAGTCCGGAATTCCCATGGCATGGGATGGGGATTCCTGGGATGAACTCTAAAACCTTCTTTTTGCCCTCCCATGGAGTACAGTACTTTATGCGAGCCGAATCAAGAAGATTGGTCGAGAATCACGATAAACTTTCAACATTTGGAAGACTGGATAGTAAGTATAGTCCGTAAGTGATGATATCTAAAATGTACCTTGAAATAGTAGCATCTCATCTGTGAAGGTGGTCTGCGCTGAAAAGAAGGTCGGGAAATTGCATCTTCCATATCATTTCTTTATTCCCGGGGAAATGATTGCTCGCGAAGCCTTTCACGAGGTCTTTGGCACCCGCACCCTTCATTCTGGGAATTGCAATGCCTGCTAATTCCTTCTTTATGTCCTAAGTCCTAATTCCTGTTGGCCATCGAGCTCTGATTGGCTCTTGTTGCGAGCTTTGGAGTGATCCTAACTTCCTGTGGATGAGGAATAGCGCTGCTCCATCCCACTAAATTAGGCATTCATTCCCAAAAAGATTCATTCAACTAAAGCGCCGTTCTTGTCTCGCAATAGTCTTGTTGGAGCCAACTTGAAGCAACTGATTAATTCCCATGTATTCCCGTATGTTTGGGGATAGATTTCATGCTGTCATGTTCATGCCAAAGGCAGGCAATGCCTCAGCGGCACTTCATGATCCAACCCTTAGATTTTCGAGACATGGATATTGTCCGTGAATTATTTGGGTCGGCGGGTTTCTAACACAGTCCCGATTCTCGTACGTGCCAGCCAATCATGAATGGCTTAATTGGTGCTATTCCCAGAGGATCTCCGTCTAGTTTGCTGCCTGAGCCACAACACTTGGGCGACACTGCCCAGGGACCACAATGATCGGCCACCCGGGCCACTCACACTGCCTCAGACTACCTCCTGCAAGATTTCAGAGGACCTGAGACTCTAAAACAAATTCTAAAGGCTCTAACGGATGCTGATAACAAGAGTCGCAGCTTTAAATGGTACCACGAGTTTTGGCTGTTATTTCGGGACGACAAGACCACGCGCCAATCAAATCCGTTGATTGATGCCTGGCCTTGGGGCTGTGGAAAGTTTTGATCTTGTCTGGCTCTACCTGGTTCATTGTTCACGCCTCCCCCCATTTATGGTCTACAGTACTCCAGCATCACCATCGCGACAGTTGCAGATTCACCGGCTCGGGCTCGGATTTTCAGCAGGAAACAGCTGCTAGCATGTCATTGAGCCGCACTCGTGCATCAAAACTAATCAGAAAAGCAAATTGCCCAGAGATTACATGTTCAGTTGTGAGGCGTAACAGCCTCGGACCTTCCAAAGTTTGCTGCAAGTGATTGCCAAATATGAACAACTTTATTAGTGGTTTCGATACTCCTACTATGCACCGTCGTTGAAGACCAACGCCTATAGCCAATATGTACACCACCAAAAAAAAGCCCCAATCAGTCTGTCGGGCGTTGAAGCCGGTCACGAGTGTGGTCTCTCTCATTAATTTTACATGCAGTGGCCGCTAATAAACGGACCAAGAATACTAAGCTCTTCCTACTCCAGTAGATCCAGTCTACTGAACATCTACTCTTCTTGCCACCGTCGTTCTCTCAGTGGCATTTCCTTCTTTGAAGCTGATCGAGTCCCTTCAATCTCCTCCCGCCACGACCAGTATTCACTAAGTCTTATCTCCGCATATGAGGCATAATCGAAGTCAATCTGGGATATTTTGGCCTGGATTATTGCCCAAATGCCCCAATAGAAGCCCGGTATTCCACGAAAGACATCAATCTCGTTGAACAAACGTTGAGCCTCAGCTTCTTGGTCTACCTGCGACTGATCCTGTCCGAGGTGCTCAAAGTAGCTTTTAATATATTCACGCACAAAGTCAAGACGCTGTGATCGAGTAGGAAGCAAGGCATGCTCGCAATCAAACCCACCCCATTCTGCAAAATGATTTGCTATATCAAATGCGGCAGGAGATGGTGCAGCGTACTCGTAGTCAATGAAACTAACAATCTTCGATGTTTCCAGCGTTGTAGAGCCTGTCGTATGTGGTTGTATGATAACGTTACCGCTCAGCAAATCACAGTGAGCAAAAACAAGCTATGCAACAGTCAGTGAGACTCTAGGCTCAGAATAGGAGATATAGCCAGAAATTCCAGGGATTCGAGGTAAGTCATATTAGGACTATCGATCAACAAATTACTTACACCATTGTGGCCTAGGCCCGGTCGATTGCTAAACTCTTCAACCAAACGGGTTAATTCCTTCTGTAAACGGGCTTGTCGTGCTGTATCTGCCGGGGTCTCAACTGGAAGGGCATATATCCACTTCTGCATGACCGTCCAGACGTTGGGAGCTGGTTTTCCAGGCGCAACATTATCAATTGCTGATTGTAATATCGGGTCTCTCTTGCTTTGCGTCGATGCTGAAATACCTAATTCTTGACTTGCATTAACCTCCGCTGACAGTGGCTCATGGGAAGATGGAAGACATGGAACCACTGCATGCCATTCTGCTAGGCGCCTAGCTACTGCTCGCCATATCTCCTGCCTTCGTAGGTCCGCAGGTGAGGTCACTGAACCACGAATAAAGCGATATAGCATCCCGTTGTGGAATCGAGCAAGTAACGTAGGTGCAAGTCCATGTTGCATGAGCAACTCATGGTTCTGAGTCTCCCGCTCACGATCAATGATCAAGTCTGTTCCCTTCCCATAAGCTCGCAACAGAACTGCCTCAGTATCTATGTCATCTGTAGAAAGTCCAGGCCGCTTATTGACTACTTTTAGTAGAGTGTTTGTGATTCCATCGGTGAAGCGGACAAATTCGATTTTGCCATTATTCTCCCATTCGGGTCGAAGGGCCAGAATGAGACGCAACGCAGAAGTTTCCGATTCGGCCGGATTATATGTGAGAGGAATAAACCGTACACTACTCTTAATAGCTTTTCCTGCAGGTATTGTAGCCATTGTGTTTGCTGTGGCGCGGGGTTTTGCAGAAATATCTGATTGCGAGAGAGGCTAAATCTAGAGGTCAGTTCCACAGATGAGAGATTGCACTAGGCGGCACTCTTACGGACTAGCCCTGATATTCTATGCAGAACAAGATGGTGGACTGGCTGTGAGGGGGTACAGATTCCCAGAGTACTGGTTTCTATGCTCGAGGAGAGAGCTTGCTGTTTGCTACAATGCTTGATCTGCACTTGCTACTGCTTTCCGAGGAATGGCAGCGGGAAATCAATTCCAAGTATGATTCTGCCTCAGTAGTAATATAATAGTAAGACTATGTAGGAGTGTGCTGTCGTGCGCACACTGTGGAGCAAAGCAAAGTAATGATCTACGACGCAAAGTTGGATCGAGTTGTGAAGTGGGTTAATTGGTGCTCTGGAAGTTGGATCGGTTCGTTACTGCGTCACGATAAACTGAAAATATGAATATGTTTACGAAAAGGGTTGGAAGGTGCGAGGAAGTTGGTTGTAGAATCAGATTAAATTTGTGTGAACTGGAATTGAGATTTGTTGAAGTTGCTTTCCCGCTTGATCGGCTTCTAACCCAAGAAGTGACTTTAGTCGTCTAGGGGTCTACGCTAAGCTACAGTACGGTAGACTGAAGCCAGGCCCAGGCCCATGAACAGGAGGCGGTGTGTGGCAATTTTGGTGACGGAACCCACCGAAAGTTCCCATCGTGTGGTCGATCCCCTTGTCCCATTCTGTCCATTCTGTCTGTTCTGCCCCTGCAACACGCCGTTTGCCTCTTCAGTAGGTCTTCCTCGGCCTTGGGTTGCCTCGCAAATCTACTGCAGGCGATCTTGTGATCCATAAGCATCTCAAAAAGATGTCAAACACAAACTGCGCTGAGGGTCCATCAGGGCTACCTGGACCATCAACCACCGATGTGGTCACGTGCACTTCTTCCTTATCAGTCTGGACATGAATGGACTTCCAGCATGGTGGTAGATAAGAAGCCACAGAACGGCAGCTCTCCTCGGTGGGTTCCAATTGGTCTCCAGTGTCATTGCCAATCAGTTTAAGATAGATATCAATGCCCTTCCCTTTTCATCTCTCCCTGATCAACAACCATGATTTCTCTGGCTATCTTTATCATTTAACATGTCTCGGGATGATCAAGCGCACGAGAATACGCTTCTGCTCAACCCACGCGTTGCTCAAATCATCGGTCAAAGGAGGAACAGCAGAAATCAACAGGAAGATGTAATTTCGATAATCTCATCTCACATCTCCAAGGAAGAAGAAGCTCTGGGCACCACAGCTGTGGGGGAGAGACTGCCATACAACGATTATACCACCATTGATTGGCTTCATGACCTCGTGCGTTACCACAGGTCCCTTGCGATCATTAATATACTAACCCATCTCAGGTGAAAGACTCCTTTAGGTATCGCGGACTCAAAGGCAATAGATGGCGAGTAGCATGGGACTTAAGCCAAGGTTGGATAGCTGCTGCTCTAATAGGAGTATTCACGGCAATAGTTGCATTTCTTGTAGATGTGGCAGAGGCTACAGTTAGCGACTATAAGTATGGCTACTGCACTTCGAATCTTCTCAGTAATCGTGAAGTGTGCTGCGTTGAAAAGCCACCTCTCTTCACCAATGATGAAGGTGTTGGAGAAGACTGCGAGGCTTGGCACTCTTGGTCGAAGAATGACTGGGCTAGCTTTGCTACCTATGTTGGCTTTGCCTTGCTCTTTGCTCTTATCGCTGGTTTTGTGACGATAACCACGAAAGCCAATTTGCCTGCCGTACAGGATGACCGAGGTGATGGTGGAAATCAAGGACCCACGGTTGGCAAGTCCATTTACTTGGCTGCTGGAAGTGGCATCCCAGAGATTAAGACTATCTTGAGTGGATTTGTCATTCCGCATTTCCTAGACTTTAAGGTCCTGTTCATCAAAGCTATCGGAGCAACCTTCGCAGTTGCGACTGGCATGTGTCTCGGGAAAGAAGGGCCGTTCGTGCATATTTCTACCTGTGCTGGCTACCTGGTAGCAAGCCTATTTCCGAAGTATAGAGACAATGGCCGCAAGATGAGGGAGATGTTGAGTGTTGCATGTTCAGCAGGCCTGAGCGTAGCTTTTGGTGCTCCGATAGGAGGTGTTTTGTTCAGCTATGAGGTAATGTTTTGTCACCCCTATTTCTCTCGCTTATTTTTCTGATTTCACGGAAATACTACACTATTTTCAAAATCTAGCGACGCATGACAGCTCTTACAGCACTAATTTTTAATAGGAAATTTCCACGTACTTTCCCAGAAAAGTTTTGTGGCGTGCATTTCTATGTTCGCTCATTGCGGCTGTGGTCCTGAAGTTCCTCAATCCAACTGGCACCGGAAAGCTTGTGCTTTTTGAGACCAAATACGGCATTAATTATGACCCAATTCACTACCTGGTATTTATCTTTCTCGGAATTGCTGGCGGAGTCTTTGGAGGCAGCTTTTGTCAAGCCAACTTTCTATGGTCCAAAACATTCCGCAAATACGCCCTCATCAAGAACTACCCTGTGTTAGAGCTTTCGCTTGTGGCACTTGCGACCGCGCTCCTCCAGTACCCCAATCCTCTTATCCGCGAACCAGGAGACGTTGTTATCAAAAATTTATTAGTTGATTGCAGGCAGCCTGAGGGATCGTGGGTTTGTGCCCGGGAAGGCGAGACCCATAAAACGCGATATTATTGTTATTTAATCTACGGAACTGCCGTGAAGTTGATTTTAACTATCATTACCTTTGGTTGTAAGGTACCTAGTGGGGTTATCATACCAGCGCTCGATGCTGGAGCATTATTTGGACGATTAGTAGGACAATTGATTAACAATGCTTCTCCAGGAATATTTGCTATGGTTGGGGCTGCAGCTTTTTTAGTAAGCACTTTTCGTTCATTCGAGTGTTTGGTCGAGTCAGAGCAAATAGGATCTATACCTCAACCACAAAAGAGAGGCTAACAATAACAGGCTGGAGTAAGCAGGATGACAGTATCGCTGGCTGTTGTCATGTTCGAACTAACTGGAGAGGTCGACTATATCCCTCCGTTTATGGTCGCTATTTTAGTAGCAAAATGGGTCGCAGATGCTCTTAGCTCAGAGGGTGTATACGACCTGGCGCAAACTGTTCTAGGGCACCCTTTCTTAGACCCAGAGCATTCCCTGAGCATAGTACGGGAGGAAGGCGCGTTGGTGGAAGAGCTTATTCCACCCTCTCGAACGATGCGTGAAAGTGAGTAACTGGTAAATTCCGAAATCTTCAGAAGGAGATCCTCTAACACGCTTTCTTGCATCTTCTTCTCAATTGGGCGGCACATGTTGATCAATAACCCCGCTGCAACTAGGCAAAAGCTAATTCGGCCATTATATAGTTACCCTAGACGTAGGCCCAGAGTATAAAGTCTCAAAACAACTTTTGGCAACCAAGCTCTCACAGCTGAAAGCACGAGGACTCATGGATGCCGGTCTAGTGCTTGTTGACAGCCACGGGATGCTGCACGGCTACCTCGCTGAAGGAGAGCTAGACTTCGCCGTCAACGAGGACGGCGTTTTGAATGACCACGAGCCTGTCGATCTGATCGACGGCCCTCTCTCTGCTTTCGTTGATCGAACTCCGATGACCATCTGTGCGAAAGCTCCGATGGAATATGCTGTTGAGATGTTTGGGAAGCTGGGTCTGAGACATTTGATTGTGGTGGAGGAAGGGACTTCAAGAGTTGTGGGCGTGATTATTAAGAAGCGGCTGGTCTTGTATTTGGAACGTTTGAAACATTAGCGATAGCCTAGACCGTACATAAGGACAAAGAGTTTCGGTGAGCAATCCGCTAACAGTTCTATCCTGTCTGGTGAGATCGTTCAGCACCATCAAGTTTAAGCTAGCAGAGTACTTCAATCTGTAAAAGCTTCTCGAGGGCACTACAACGGCTCTATTTCGGATGTTCTTTACCTGAGGCGTATATATACATATATAACGAGTAATATAACCAACCTTAAGGAATCTGCCATCAACCCTCCAGCGAAAACCCAACATCCTGATTCTCCGCCCCCATCTTCACCAACCTTTCCCTCATCGCCTCAGCCCTCCTCCTCTCCTCCTCGCTCAACGCGCTCAGGTCTAGCTTCCCAACCCACTCGCCAATCCCATGCTGTAGCACGTTTCTCGCTCTCAACCTGCTCCCCCCAACATGGCCCATGCTCCCGTGCAAGGTCATCCTTTCCACCTCGCTCTTGTACGCGCCGCGATGGAAGATGTTATTATTGTAGAACACCACGTCGCCCGCCTTCTGCAGGACCCTGATCTCGCCATCTACCTTCCCGTACGGGCCGGCGTTGCGTTCCTGCTTGGTGCGGGCACGGGCGTGCGAGCCGGGGACGACGATCAGTGATTGGTCGTCGTAGAGCGCTAGATTCCACTGCGCGCTCCATGCTGGTTTGTTCAGGCGTTCTAGCTCCTCTTCGTCCGTTGCCGTGGCGGGGATATCATCGCGGTGCCATGTCAATTCAAAGTCTCGATCCGGTCTAATCAGGAGATTGTACAGCTCCAAAACCAGCTCGTCATCGGAGCACTGCAGCAGCTCTTTGATGACCTCCAGGATGGTGGAAGAGAAGTAGGATTTTATGAAGGTGGGCGAGTGGGGGAGAGAAGGGTGCATGAGGAATTGCACGCCCCAGATTCCGTCGGCGGCGGGATTTGCGCCGGGTGCTATGTTCCAGGGTGGGAATTGTTTCGGGAGGGTGCGTACGTGGGGCCATTTTCCGGAGTGGGCTAAGGAGATGGTTTCTGCAGCGGCATTGCGGAGGGTAGCAATTTCGGCGGGAGTGAGGAGGGAGGGAATGATGACGTAGCCGTCACGGTTTAGGCTGTCTAAGAGGGGGTGTTTTGACATCTTTGATAGGGTTGGTATAGTAGCGACTTTTGTGAGGAGAGCTGATGTCAAAGCGGAAGTCTTGGACTCAAATGTTTTCGAGTTTGTTTATGATCATGAGGTTATGGAGTGTGAATGTGCTTGGCGTCATAGGTCCTTTATATTGTTAACGGTAGCTGTAAGGAAGAAGTCTATGAGAGCGATGGGTTGGTTACATGCAGTATATGCAGCCAAAGATTGTATGCGTATATTGATGCACTCAACTACTTTGCAGTGCTTCGTGTATCGTGCAAAGCCCCAAAAGTGGGAAGCGGGGGAACGCCACTAGAAAAGGAAGCTTCCTTATCCATCTCATCACGTGGAATCTACAAACGAGCCGACCATTGAGTGTTTTTCCGTTGACGAGGATCATGACGCGATTTCTGAGGCAAGTTTGCGGGATCCCATCCTCCAGGGAACTGAAAAGGGACGCTATTCATTTCCCCGGTCCCGGATGAATGACCATAGGCTAATGCGGCTCTAAACCAAGGGAGTAAACTAGCACTTTAAAGCGGGAAGATGCAACAACATATGTGCTAACGCCACGTACGAAGCAGCGAAAGAGGGTCATGAAACGTTGCCATCGATTAGAGCAAATTTGAAGTGTTTGAAGTGTTACCCCAGGACTATGAAACGAGAATGGCTTGTATATCCATTAGTATCTCTACGTATCCCTATGGCTACGATTCCTCTTGCTTCAAGTTTCAATAACTTCCACTCCACTTGGCAAAGCAATCACTTGAGAGTTAGCCAGATGCAAGCATTTCAACACAACGACAACCCCTTGCTCGGCCTCAGTTAGGCAGCTCTTAGAACTTTTGTTAATGAGATTTCCGGTGATGTAGTAATCCCAGTGCTGATTCCTCTTTCCGGAGCACTCTTCTGACACAACTTTGTTACCATGCTCTGTGAGACACTTTGAAGGCGCGGCAAGACTTCGGACAGTGCCGTCACTCTCCGTTTGCCAGACTTGGCCAGTTTCCCCTGTTGAGTTTTCCCAGCGCACGCCTTGATTTGAGAGTGTGAGAGTGTTCAGTGAAAACGTGTTAAAGATTTTACCGGTGGGAATCACTGCCCTGGAACCGCCGAAGCCGGAAAGTCTGTAGATTGCGGTTCCACGAGAAGGAATGTCCTTGGCCGTCACTTCCCGCGTTGCCTTCTTGCTTTTCCCTGTCCAGAGATCTTTGACTTGAAGAGTAGCTAGTTTTGGAAGACCAATTCTCTCAAAAGAAACACTATGACTAGCAGTGACGTTTCCACGGTTTAAAATCGTCAACAAACGGTCGCCATTGGCAAGGTTTTTGGTCAACACATCCCATGTCCCGCTTTGACTGACGAGAGTCGCTTGAAGGCCAAGTCGATCCTGATCAACTGCGATGATGTCTTTGTTGGTCAGATATTTGAGCTCATCTTTGCTCAGCCTTGGGACTGAAGTGCTTAAAACTATGTTATCACTCAAATTAGTTATTTCTGTACCGCTGGGTGTATATGGACTTCAATCACACGGAAAAATAGGTGATGGCGCGGGCAATGACTATAAAGTCTGACTACTGCCATTTGACTTACTCAGAGGGGCGGAAAAGGATGACCAAAGTGCAAAATGTGACCTGCGTTCCTCTAAAGTATAATCGAAATGGTCAACGTTAAGAAAGTCGGGATCGTTGAAGTATCCAGGTTTCTGATATCTGGCCAGTCGTACCTCTTGGCCATAATTGAACATGACGCTGTCCCAGCCAGTTATGTTAGGCCAATACAGGGTGGAATTGAAGACCAGGCTGTCACGAGAGTGTCGAGCAAGCTAAATCGAAATATGGTCAGTGGGGATAACTACTGGCAGCATGTCCCACATACCTGGCCATATTCTCTGACCCAGCCCATAACCGAATACCAGTCTGTAAGATTAGCAGCCTCCGCAAAATATGCAGGGGCAGATTCTGAAAATACAAGCGGTGGGTCCTGGACACTCAAAACATCGTGCCAATGACCATATACAGCCTTGTACTCCTGTTCTGTGCCAGTCGGCATATTACAGCCATCGACTTTTAAATAGTCAAATCCCCAAGAGGAGAACGTCTCGGCATCTATTTGTTCGTAGCCAAATGCTCCGGGATATCCACCACAGCTTTTCAAGCCTGCATCCGTGTAAATACCAGCTGTAAAGCCTAACTTGTTGAGGTATTTCGTCAACCATGGCAAACCTCGTGGAAACAGCTAAATTTTTGCTGTTAGCATAACCCAGTAAGCATTGTGAGTTGTGCTGTGCGTAGAGATATTATAGTTCAATATTCAGTACCGCGAAGAGGCGCATACATCTGGATTCCAAACCATTGACCCATTTGAGGAACGCTCCATCAGACTCCAGCAATCGTCCAGGTTGATGTAATTATACCCCGCTGCCAAAAGTCCATTTTTCAACATAGCTTCCGCAGTCTCTACAAATAGAGACTCATTGAGGCCACACATTGTATGTGCCCAATTGTTGTACCCTAAAATATATCAGGATCCTTCTTGGGATCGGCCTCCTTGCAATCACTTACCCATGGGAGCAGTTGGCTGAAGAATTGGCGGATTGGCAAGTGGTTTGGCCAACACCATGGGCAGCACTGCTGCCCCCGCCAGCAAATTCTTAATACTTCGAACTGCCATGATTGAAAAAATAAATTCAAAAGTGCGTCAAGAAAGGCCTTCACAGGAGCTCACGGGCATAGGCCCCAACTTTGCGAGGCAGGAATACTTATATGTATATCATTGTCATTTTTTTCATCCCATTTCTGGTACCCAAAGTTTGGTTTTACCCAACCCCGAGCTGTTCCTGCAGTAACTCATAACCAAAAATGAGCCAAGTATTATCTGGGCCGTGTTCTAGATGGTTTTCTCTGCACGGGTTTTAGGGACTGGGCTGCAGTCACAGCATTATTGGGCGGGCCGTTTGGAACGTTACTCCAGATCCCATGACATATTCTCTAGAAAATCATGTGAGGTTGCATACGAGCTTCCCTGCTTCCTGAAGCGGAAGGGAGGCATACATCTTTGTGATTGACAAATGGAGAGGCGAAAAATAAAGTGCTTCTGCTGTATCACTTCAAATTTGCAATGAGCGGGGATGTATTGTTTTATACGGTTGGCAGCAACGCCTACTGGTGCAATTATTTAATTGCATTCATTGTTCTGCTGCATCTCGCCCTTGGCACATTCTTGAACTAGCACTCACCACTCACCAAATCTGCAACTCAACACCACCTTAAGACTGACCTTCAGCCCAAACTGCTAATTTTACCATCGCATTGCATCACATTGGCATGATCAATTGAATTTTCAATACATTGCTATGCCAATAGGCAAGTGTCTAGAAGCACCGCAACCCTTGTGGTACTCGTCACTGCCAGTGAAAAAGGGCAGGCTGAATTCAGCCTGTTGAGAGGCTGCAATTTGGATACATGGGGTTGGCATTTGCAGTCATAGGCAATAAGTATGGCCTCAACTTGTGTTCCAGTTGCCCCTTTTATCTTGTTGTACGGAGCCCGTCGTACTTGGATCTGTTCAAGTTGCGAGTCCATCATCCTTTGATTTTGATGCTGAATCAACCGTCAAGATGGTCAACTCGGCATATGTTTTCTTGCCATTGTATATATACCCCTTCAACCAGTCTTGGGATGCCGTCACGACTGCCATTGCAGCGAACCCGGACCTCAATTTTCAGATAGTCATTTCTCCCCACCTGGCCAATCTCTACCCGGACAGCAACTACATACATGGCCTGGATAGCCTGAACAAATTCCCTAATGTACAAACGCTGGGCTATGTTCATACTTCATGGACCGCTAGAAATATCACCCAAGTCAAGAGCGAGATAGATTCATATGCAGCTTGGGTCAATTACACAGATGCCGCCATCGCTGTGGACGGCATTTTCTTTGATGAGACGCCTTCAGGCTTCATAGGTGATACGTGGACATATCTCGAGTCAATCACATCGTACGCAAGGAGAGCACTTGGCCCCAGCAAGACTCACATAGCATTGAATCCTGGCGTGCCAGTCAACCAGTCATTTTATGAACTTGCGGATTCCATTAATATCTTTGAAAATACCTATGCGGCCTTCAACTGGACGTCTCTTGACTTTTTAGATTGGGACCTGCTTGCAAAGTCGACCTATGCGATACACTCCTTCACGGGTGATGAAGAGGAACAGCGTGATCTCATCAGCAATTTATCAGACTCAAATGTTGGAGGCTTCCTCATCACAACCTCACCCGGCTATACCGAGCTCTCAGGCCTATGGGCGGAATTCTGCCAGGAACTTAATGATTACGAAGGGGATCCTGACGACGATGGGGATGATGAGGATGATGAAGGGGATGATGGGGGTAATGAAGAAGGAGATGATGAGGACGATGGGTGTGATGGCGAAGGCGACGACGCCGACGAGGATGAAGGGGATAACGACGAAGAAGAGGATGAGGGAGAGTGATTTTGATCAATCACAACTGTACACGCCGATAGAGCATAAAGTAGGTACGCTGGCGTTGAACAGCATACGCGAATATAGATGGGCGACAAATAGACTTTGCCCGAACTCGCGAACAACTCCCCTTTCATTATCGCCTTTCGACTACCATGCCCCGCATAAAGGCCGAGCAATATATACAATTGCTTCGGCCCGAGATGTGGAGAGTCTTTTAGAGGTTTTTTTTGGGTCAGATTTCGACAATTCTCACTCCTTTTCAGCCCCATCTTACTTCGTAGCTGAACTTTTCTTTTTCTCCGCTGTCTCACAGCTGAGGTGGATGAAGCGTAAGAAGGCGTTTTTAGCGATGCAGCAACCCTTCTGAATGGACGCCAGGCGTTCAATTCAGGAACATTTCAGGGGCCTTCCCGCTCCCGTTCAGGGGTTCAAAGAAATTGGTTGGGTTACGAACATTTGTGATGACCCGACCCATTACTATTAATTGAGCTGTGTCGCATCTTAAATTCAAGTTCATGATTTTGTCGTCGTTTGTGTCATACGTCTCTTTCATGTCGCTCTCTAAATTTCCTATTTTGTTAGCTTATACAGTCTTTACCATATATTGATCGTATTCGATCCCTTCGTTTGTTTTCAATTTTGATGATTCGATATGCGTGCCAGCAGGGTGCTATTGTTCTTCCAGGTACCGAATGCCATACTCGCTCTGAGACAATATGAACGCTCTCTACCAGCGAAAGGAGGGTGGAGCCTACAGATGGAATTAGGTGGCACATGTCCTACAGGAACCAGAACCTGCTTCGGTGACCACACAGGAGTATATTCTGAGTTCAACCGTACAGGAGTTGAAGGAACATTCAGTCGTGGAGAAGAATGCTGTCCCTTTGGCACGACTCCCAGGTTAGATTGTGGGACATATGTCAACAATGGCCAGCCTTATGCTTGTTGTCCTCTCGGTTCGTGATAACTCTCTCATGGCAGTGGCGTGAGATTTAACAAATGTAGGCAATGCGGATTGTAGGGGCGATGTAGAAGATCCGCTCAGACTCGGGAATGAAAAATGCGCAAATCCGGGCTGGGCTTTATGGCAGATACCTGATGGGGGGTACAACATGTTTTGCTGCTTACCAGGGCAGTATGGCTACTGGTATAAAAGCCTAGGACAAGATTCAGTAGGGATGTGCTCAAAATCCAGTATTCTGCCTGAGAATTCGACACCAGCTGTTCAGGTATTCTACCACTTCTTACATCATTGAAACTTACCTGACACAGGCAGTTCAACAATGGCGATGGAAGCGTATCTCCAGACGGAGTTCAGCTTGAAGCTCTGCCGACAGCGACACCTACCCCAGCACCAACGTGTGATATCGTACATTATGGCTGGTCTTTGCAAGTGAATGATGAAGGAGGATGTACAGAAGGCTCAAAACTATGCCCATACGGTGGATCTTGCTGTCCATCCGGGCTAAACTGCGGTACCGTTATCGGAGACTCTGAAGTTCCAGTCTGCTGCGTGCCAGGAAATCCCGATTGCAGAGGTATATTCCTTCTCAGATGACCTATTGTCTACTTAACTCACGCTTCCGCAGGCGACGTTGAAGGGCTCTGGCCCCAGCTCTGCGCCGACAGCAGTTGGGCCCTTTGGCACGTAAACACAAACGGCAACCACTTCTGCTGTCTCCCGGGGCAAATTGGCTACAACATCCCCCATGACAACGCTGCAGTAGGTTTCTGCGGCAGCTCCGTCCCCAACGGCACGATGCGCTCCATCTTAGACTATGAAGGTGATGGTTCGACCCCAGGATCTTTTCTAAAATTTCCTTGTGATACTAGTCCGGCACCGAATGCGAGCTTTGAGAGTATTACCAAGGAAATATTGAATCCACCAGCGACGCTGAATCCGTACTCACCGACACGCCTACCGCTCGCGACAGGACTTTATCCTAATGCAACGATGTCCTATAATGCGGTAGCTACGGTTGTTAAGCCATGGCTGCAGACGACGTATGTGTGCCCACCCGGTTCGAGCGAGACTTTACAGGTAGTGCACATCCTGAGCTCTGGAATTCCGGTGACGAAGACGAGAACTCTGGGTGGGTATGAAAGTACGGCTAAAGCTGGTGGTGTCGACACCTTACCAACGGCTATTCCAGCAGAGAATACTCACGGAATAGCAACGTCCTCAGACATTGAAATCCTCAGCACGAGCCCAACCCCAATCGTATTTACTGGAAGCTCTATAAAATCAAGCACACACTTGGCTTCTTGGACATTAGGGGTAGTCATGGTGACGACATTTGCTAGTTTATGCTAAATAAATCACCAATTTGGAGTCGTCCATAACTCGCTTTACCTTTCTAGAGTGATTGCGAGAGGCTATACTGCTCCCTCGAACTTCCACACGCGAGATCCATTGAGCCATGAGAGAAATTAAACTCGATCTATAGCCATACATTAACCATTCTTGAGACTATAATACTCTAGAAATGACACCGTGCTAGGGGGTGCCTGTCTATTTACTCATGGACATAGTTGTCTTCGACGAGATTTGGAGAGGACCATGAACTCGAACTGGATCATTAGCAGCATTCTCGTCGCCTTGCAAAGATCTGGGGGAGGAGGCGTGAATAAAGTGCGATCTTTAAGACTAGGTAGTCTGTTAAAGATTTCAATCGCTGATGAGATCAATATCCTATTCGGCTATCATGCCAGTTGACGATAAATTCAACGTCCTGCTCTGAGGTCATGAACTCTTGTTGGCTATTGGTTATGATATGCTGGAGGCCGTTACTTCTACTGGAGGCGAGTTTATTGAGGTCCCAATTGTTTACGACGTGCTTCAGCCTTCCTCGGCTCCAGTCTTTATGTCTCTGGGAGAATGGGTAGCTGCAATATGCATCCGTTTTCACATTAAAGTCGCCATTCTGCGGTATGGCTGCTGCGTGTCTCGAGATCAAAAGTTGAAGCTCCATGACAAGCTCAGGAAGGCGGATAAATGCGTCGAGGGTCGTTGTTGCTGTTTTTATATGCAGGCGATGAGCTAGACACACAGTGAGCGAAGACAGCCCCATACAGATCTGGGAGCACTTTGTCTTTGGTCCTTCTGCATGGAAATTGGCATCCATAATTGCTCCCTGGGGAAGGATTTCTTGTGGAGAATTGCTATGCTAGCAACGCAACCCTGTTCCTATACAGATAGTCGGCTAAGCAGTTTGTCAAGCGATGTCACATGTCTCAGGGTGGGAAACCAGCAACTTACATCACGGTAAGTTGAGAAACAGACGATGGGTCAAGATTTAATGCTATATGAAAGAGATGCGATCAGCACTCTGGTGCATACTTTTCGGGAAAGAGAGAAATACGCAGCAGACATGTTTTTATGCTTGTAATTTATATATATCGAGGTAGATGAAAGTATCTGGGTATTCCCCGTTCTGTTCCTGGCCTGAATGTGGTTTCATAGAGCCTAAGAGCACTCATGACATTTAACACAAGAAGCTATCATATGAATGGCTGCGAATGAGAGAGTGACGAAACCGGAGTCATTTGCATTGTAGGGAGCAGATCCAATGAGAGAAGCAGCACTTATTAATAGAGTTTTCGGTTCAGGGTAGATAAGATCATCCCCAGTAACCCCCTCAGTCATGTTGAGGCATTCATCTCTATAAGTACCTGATAAAGTAGTGCCTCACGATGGCATGGACTATGATTGTTGAATATACTGATTTAATAGCCCATGCTGTTTGTTTTGATAGTTGATGCTTCTCTGCTCCATGTCATCTCAGGGTCACGGGGCTACAGGCAACGAGCAGCCTGAAAACGCGGGGAGAGCTCGGTCATAAGATCCACTTATTCCGGGGTAAATGTGGGACCGGAATGCAGATCATTCCATTCCATGAGCTGAGCAACTAGAGGGAAGGAAGGAAGGAGCAATCATCAAGAACGAATTAGGAGAATAGAGCGAGAAAGATAAAAAAAAATAAACAAATAAGAAAAAAGCTGTAGATGAAAGATGCCGCTTCTAAGGGAAAGGAGGGGCATCGAGGATTGGTAGGATACAGGATACCGTAAAGGTTAAACTGGGTGAAACTGAAGATGATGTGATGGTGTGATGTGCCCATGTCACCATGCTACTAAACTGCCCATTGCCCTGATGCTCCCTCAACCATTCACTCCGCTTCGCTTACTTGACTGACCCCCCTCCCCCCCTTCCTACTACCACTATACAACGCGTGACTTTGTTTGCGTGCGGGGTCAAACCACCTTTCTCCTGCTTCAGCTCCCCTTTCAACTCTTTCTTTTCCCCTCATCAACCCAACCTTTCATCACTTTGGTACCTGACATTTAAAAAAAACACAACCCCCAAACCCATCATCTAGCAATCTTCTCTTACGAATTCAGTCGTAAGAAAATACTCAATTACTTCCCTTCAAGTAATCCAACGCACTCCATCATGTCTACCAAAGACGGCAACCCATCATCACTCACCAAGGTCGACTCTGCTGTGCAGGGCCTGTCATCAAGCCCAGCAAAGGATGGCGCCAAGCGAAGAGCCAGTTCGAGTGTGCCAGGCGTATTCAGAATTGAGGACTTAGGTATGTACTGTCCTGTCTCTGCTGACGCCGGCCGTTCCGAGCCTCGTTGCTCGACAAGCACAAATCACCAGCCACTGACGACGATGGTGCTATAGAAGCTGAAGGAAAGGAGCTACTCATTGCAAAGGAAACGCAGAAGCTGAACTGGTATGACACCAATCCCCCACACATCTCCAGTATCCAGCCCACTTCTCAAAAGGATACTGTCTCAAGATGTAATGGCTGACATGATATCCTTCCCATAGGCGTATCAACAAATCGCCTATGACTCTCGAGGACCCAGAAAAGGGCTACCTGAAGAAGATGCTCACGGAACCACCAGTTAAGAAGATTGATCTCCATTTCCCACTAGGACTTGAGGTATCAGCACGAAATCTGAAAGGCGTCACAGTCAAGGATGCATTAGATGCAAGTGAGTGAACCATATGTTTCAATGCACATGAGCTGGCCTTTTGCCTGCATGGCTTTAGTGGATTTTATGACGCTAACTTTAAGTTTAGTCTATAAGCAATTCCGCAAGAAGGTAAGCACCATCCTGATACCATCAAATGGTACATTCCACATGAAAGAGCATAGGTAACACTGGTACAGGCTGATGATGAACTCGAAACTCCCGTCCTTGCCGGCTTCGAGTGGGACAAGGAGGAGTCATGGACTCGCCTGATTGTACACTGCAAAAAGGAAGGTGCTCCACAGCCCAAGAAGAAGTCGAAGAAGGCTGGCACAGAAGGAGAGGAACTCTAAGTCCATCCTTCCGCTCGCTCATCATGTCTCCCTCCACGATAGACCAGAGCATATCATATGGGGAGCTAGTCGAACTAGCAGGATAGGCGCTTGTTACTTATAATTGGGATCCCAGCAGGCCTGTTGCGGATGATTCACAACGGATAATTGAGGGCAGGTGTATCTAGCATAGCTATCTTTTCCGGCCGGTGTACGCTAGCTGAGATGGCTCTTTCGCTGGAATCGCATTCTCTTCTCTTTCAACGGGATATGCATGTTTGGTGATGGTGCCTGTTCGTAGTTCTTTCCTCGTCATCCTTCGTTCTTCCTGGCCATCGCGCTTCCGTGCTGAGTAGACTCATCTGGGATCGAGGTCCAGAACCTGACATTGAACCGTTTGTTCCAAGCCAAGTCTTGAGTGTTGGTGGGGTCTGCCCCACAGTGAGCCCGATGCAGGAGTCACAGCCGACTACCATCCACTCTCCACTCTTGAATCTTGACCGTCGAACTAAATCATCAACCTCATTTGATAAGAATCACCTGCGGCTTGACTGTACAGGTTATCTAGGTTTCGTATCCTGCAGCTTGACTGTCATCTCCTTCAATCTTTCCTCATTTTCGAAGTTTCGGTTTTTTCTGTTGAAAGATAATGGATAAACGAGCAGCTCTCCCAGTGGGACCTCCAAAAGTTGATCCTACAATAAGCTACTGGCAAGATCCTCCTGATGCTGAACTAGCAGATTATCAAGGTGGTGATGCCTTGCCAACGGAAGTTGATACCGTAATCGTTGGGAGCGGAATCACAGGCACAAGTGTAGCCCACGGACTCCTCACATCTCCCTCCTACAACGGAGAGAAGATATTGATGCTAGAGGCACGACAAGCTTGCTCCGGAGCCACCGGTAGAAACGGTACTCAATCCTTACATCTCATATGTTACCCAAAGAGGGTCATAGCTGACCACAACAGGCGGTCATACGAAAGCAGCCTCATACCGCTCCTTTCTCTACAATGCAAAGGACTATGGCATTGACATGGCAGTCAAGATTGCGAAGTTCGAATATAATAATATCAAGGAATTGCATGCGTTTGCCAGGGAGAAAGGGATAGAGTGTGATCTTTATAGTGGCGATACGGTGGATATCATGTACGACCAAAATCAATGGGACCAAGGGCATGAAGCTATAGAAGCGATGCAGAAAGCGATGCCGAATGATCTAGAGGGTGTGGCGAGGTATATCTTCTGGAACAAAGAGGAAGCAAGAGAAAAGTTTAGGATGAAGGGAGAAGATTTCATCGGGGCCATAAGTTATGAAGCCGGCAGCCTGAGCGCGTATCGGTTTGTGATTGGAATGTTAAAGTTGTGTATCAAGAAGAAACTGCAGTTATTTACCCATACGCCGGTGAGCAAGTTGGAGAACAGGTACGATAAGTGGGAGGTAAGAACTAGTAGGGGAGTCGTTACGGCGAAGAGGGTAGTGCTTGCTACGAATGGTTACACTGCTTCGATATGGCCGCAGTTTCAAGGCTCGATTGTTCCATGCCGTGGACAGGTTACAGCACATCGGCCGGGGTCGAACATGCCAGAGGATGGCTTGGGCTATACATACTCGTTCATATATGAAGGTGGATATGAGTATATGATCCCACGTCCTCAGGGCTCAAAATTCGCCGGTGATATCATTATAGGCGGGGGAATGGCGGTGATGAAGAACGATGGCGAGGAGCTGTTTGGTATTGTGGATGACACGGCTATCGACCAGGATATCAGCACCTACCTGAAGAAGACCACACCACGGTATTTTGGCAGTCAGTGGGGCGAGGATGATAAACAGGGTAGAGTACGCAAAGAGTGGACTGGCATAATGGGATTTAGTGGTGATGAGCTACCATTTGTGGGTGGAGTGCCTGAAACGGAGAACCTGTGGGTCGTGGCGAGTTTTCAGGGACACGGTATGGTGCTCTGCTGGGGCTGTGCAAAGGGACTAGTTGATATGATAAATGGAGAGGAGAGTATACTAGGCGGAAGGTTTCCAGATATCTTTAGAGTGAGCAGGCAGAGGATGGACATTCCTTTCAGTGGTAGGGGCCATTTGAGTGCTAAAAATAATGGAGACGCTTAAATTTTGAGGAGAATAAGGCTATGTGAATGGCTAATTAGGGTACAGCGTACAATTTACCCTGATTTTGAGGCCGTAAGTCTCAATCTATACATCTGTATTACAGAGTATGCCTTGATTTTGACCCTAAGATTGGAATATGGGTAGTTACGTCTTGTTTAATAAATGCTAAAACATTGAGATTTGGGCAATAGAAGGCATGGGAAGATGCCAAGCAGAAACCCATAGCCCTTTGAGTTCCTAAATTAGTTGGGTATATTTTCCAACTTTTCCTGTATAAGTTCCTTCCCATCCTGGATCGCTTGAGCCCCCTCGCTTACAAGCGAATGTTTACGGGGGGTACGGGGGCTTGAGCGTGCGGGCTTCTACAACCTAGGCTACTAAACAATCTTTGTTACTCTAACCTCTCTAGTTTAAATTCACACTTGTGAAGTTCAATACCTCACACGATCAAGCGCCCCGGCAATTGCTCTAGCAACAACACCATTGCTCACTCAAACGTTCAACCATGTCCATGGATCTCCAAGCTTTAAGAGCTCAATTTGCTACCCGTGGCTTCCGCGGTCAAACCTACCAGTATGAGAGACTTACACCAAGAAAGGATGATGATTTCCAAGAGGATGATTCTATAGATTTGCCCCAATTCGGACCAGCAATTTTCTCTATTGCGGATGCAAAGCCGGTAACGATGGCCCCAAACGACAAACGTCTTAAGGCTGAAACCTATTCTGTGTCTTCGTTATTCGCCGACCTAGCACTCAAGCAAAAGCAAGATGCAACTAAGACCTCAAATATCCCATCTGCTGCTGACGAAGGAACTTCCCTAATCCAGGCTCATCCTGGCTTCCTGCTCACCGGAGCGGACCGCAACTTCCAGATCCTCAACGCCCCTCAAGTTTTCTTTGATGCAGGTGCCAATTGCGGCAATGGTTTGATGTCTCTGTCTACCGAAGTTCACTTTGTCATCTTCGACATCTGCACTAGCGATCGAGAGATGAACATCACTGACTACATGTACGTGGACAACGTTCTCCGGAAGCTGAGAAGAGTGAGCCGCAAGATGTACGGTGTCGTTCGGGAGTACCAACAGCGAGCTGTGAGGGACACAGCCAAGTTTAGGTTCTTGATCAGTGAGTATCTAATGTTTGCTGTGGCTATGAAGAACGACGAGGCTAATGCTTCCATACAGGCCCTGATTTTGGACTCTTTGACCCGTATACTACTATGTTTGCTCTTTCTCTTGATCCCTGCGATGAAGATAATCAACATCTCTGTAAGTCAACTCTCGCTATAGTTCTATGTTGGATGTCTGCTAACGTCGTTCACTAGATGAGGTGAACTTGAGCCTCGCGAAGTCAAGCCTCATTAAGTTTGCAGGCCCATCTATCCATCACGAAGGCATGCTCCACCTCAAATTCAGCGTCCAGACGTCGAAGCAGCTCGATGAATTGCTGGAATATGTTCGCGACTTTCGCAAGCTCCAAACCTTCGAAGTCATTCTTGGTCCTGGCAAGGCTGCGGGCGATGATGATCAGCTTCCGGACCGTGCGTTATACAATGCACTCTTGGCGCAAGGAATAAATGCTCATCTGGTAGCCAATGCAGTCGCCCGACATGCAGCCACCGAGAATTCTGACGAGGATAGAGCTCACGACAAGTTCTGGTCTGCGTTCTGGAGCAAGGGAGGCTTCTGTCATCCTGGAAAATGCTGCACGTGCTGCGCTCTTCCTGAGCTGAAGGTATGATCTAATCTCATAGCATCTGATCCACTATGCAGAGGACTAACAAGTAATATTAGTTCCGATATGTTGACCAAGGCGAGGAGGAGGCGGGTTCCACTACTGCTGCTGCTGCTGTAATGCCTTTCAAACACTTGTTGCTGGAGAATGGCTGCGATCGGTACTATCAAGCCGGCCAAATGCTGTAAGGTACTATGGATATCTATGTTCTGCTTATGTAGGGCTGTCATGGGAATGAAGACATTGAAGGAATGGAGTTTGGGCTGGATGGGGGAATTGATAGCGTCGTACTTGATACCCGGGTAAAATACTTGTTTAATTATGGGCAGCGGCTCTTGAAGAATAACAATCCATAAATTTTCAGTGCCTTTCGTGTTGCTTTGACGATTACTCTGTTTTTGATATAGAGTCAAGACTGAGGCATCTCAGGCGAAGCTTGATATAAAGAGGTTTGGACGGGCTATGTTGTGAAACTTAATCTCGTATCTTGATATGGAGTATTAAAGATCATCATTGATTGCATATACATATCAATTGGTGCAGAAGCCTACAACCACTTGAGGATGACTTGTATTAAGACTGTAAAAATTTATGCTGCTTGGATAGACCCACTTTTTGGTTCACTGCCGCTCTCCTTCCCCAGGTTTACATAAGCAGCTTTGATTCTCTTAGCAAATCATCTCCCCGCAGTTGTCACCGTAGGCCTTGCACCTCAACAGCTTCCCGCCCGCCTCCTTCTACCATGATGAGTTTATGTGACTATGAACATTCTCGAAAGTCAGTTCACAGATTTGGATCAACTTGCCAATTCCCCGCTGCCGGATTCCGTGGATTATAATATCAATATGAACGGCCGTCAGTCCTCAAGTGCGGAGAGTCCCGCTGCACAGGGCGGAACGAAAAGAAAGGCAGATGGGGATGGGGCAAATGCAAACCCTGATGGCGTAACGCATACAAGAGCAAAAAGAAACCGATATATCTCTATTGCATGGTACGTTTGGTCTCTTTATTACAATTCTTATACAGAGGTTGTATCGTCTCCGCCATTCCGCTCAATTGCTAATACAACCAATAGTAATGAATGCAAGCGTCGCAAGATAAAATGCAACGGCAATACGCCCTGCCAAAGATGCGGAAACCTGAATCTCGAATGCCAGTATGCGCCGAACTGCTGCACGAATGGGTTCAAAGAGTCCGAGGAGTTTCGGCAGATGAATGCGAAGCTCAGTTCGCTGCAGGAGCAGGTGGATAACCTATATGCGAACCTCAATGCTATGCGCCATGAGCACACTATACACAGCGAAGAGCAATTGGCCTTCCCTCATGGCTCAGAGAGATCTATGTCCATTCCTCAATTGCCTGGCTCTGCGCAACCCATTTCTCCGACAAGTAGACGACGCTCGCAGTCTAGATATCAATCTTTTCGAGGCCCGACTAGCTCGACTTTTAGCTTGGATGTTGCGAAGAATACCTTGCATAGTATGGGGTATCAGGGATTGAGCGACGGGAATGTGACTCAGGATCCGACTCCGGCGGCCTCTCCACCGTCTCAACCACTTGGATTGCTCCATGCTAATGGACAACCTCCTACCAGAGATCCAATATGGGTACTAAGTAAGGATGAGGTTGTGAGGTTGTGCCGCGTATATGAGGAGGAAATGGGAATTATGTATCCTATGCTAAATATTGAGGAGCTGATCATACATGGTAAAAATATGGTAAGCGTTGATGCAAGCCTTTGTGCAAGAATCTGTAGTCTTCTTTTGACCAGAAAATCGGATCGAGTTGATTATGGATCTGCCATGCACACGCTCCCCAACAGACTAACGAGGCAGACGCTGACCAATAACTACTTAGTATACATTCATTGATGCTGCATTGAGGACTGGTCTTGCCAAGACGACATCTCCACAAGGTATCCATGATATTCAAACCTCCATACTTAAAATGGTTTTGGCTGTGTCGCTAGTTGTGGAGGGCGGCGGTGAGAGTGAGCTTGGATTCCGACTGTTTGAGAGTGTGAGGAAGATTGCGGATCGCATTTTACACAGTGAAGTCTTTGAGATTACACAGCTCCCGTTGCTAGTCCTCGTGGTAAGTTTATATTGAGTTTTCTATTTCGCGTGTCTATGTTGGTGGCTCGATAAATTCCTGCTGAGACAGAAAATCAGGCCATATTCCACTTTCACTGTGACGAGGAGGCCCTGGCATGGCGTCTAATAGGACAAGTTGCTCGTATGTGCATCGAACTGGGGCTCCACAGGCGAGACTCGCTATTCAAGGTTGCAAAAGATGAACAGCAGCGATCTGAGGCCATCAGATTATTTTGGTCAATATATGTTTTGGATAGGAGATGGAGCTTTGGGACAGGGATGCCATTCGCTCTTCAGGATCTGGACATTGACCCCAATCTGCCCGAGCCGGTAAGTTAACCATCTGCTGTATCCACTAATGGTCTGACTCAGTTTTATAGAAGATTGACTCCGGTTATCTCAATGCTATGATTGCATACTCCCGTATCGGATCAAAAGTTTGGCGATCCATCTCATCTTTCACCTCAAGTCTGAACCCAACGTTAAACATCGAAGAGATAGGCTATCTCGATTACCAAGTCCTTCAATGGCAAAAGTCCATACCTCTTGAGCTACAACTACCGACAGCAGGTTCGCTCTCACCACTACCTTCATCCCGAGCAGTTCATCGTCTCCAGATCATTCTATACCTACGTGTCAATCAAATGCGAACCCATATCTACAGACCTGTCCTACATAGCGCGAATTCTATTCAAGAAAACCTCAGTCATGCTACGATCGTGGTGGAGCTTGCCAAAGACACTATTCGAGCCTTGACACACCTTAATCAAACGACTGATATCTACCGTGCGCAGCAAGTGTGCTTCAACTACTTCCTGACATCGGCCTTAGCGGTCATATTCTTGGCAAGCTGCCATGCTCCAGTTCATTTCAGCGCATTGTGCAGAGACGAGTTCTACATGGCGCTTGACTTAGTGAAAGGCTTCAGTACCAAATCGTGGGTTAGTAAGCGGCTCTGGAAGACCATCAAAGGCCTTAAAGAAGTCGGCCCTAGATTAGGACTTTCTCCGGACAGTTCCAATATCAACGGCAACATGGAGGATCCACATTCGTCCGCAGCTCTTGTGATGGCCGGTCTTGCAGGTCACGAGATCTCAGGACTGGAAAATTATGGCCAAGTCGGCAATGGGATAAGTGGCAGCAGCCCGATGAACGGATATCAGATGAGTAATGAGATGACGAACCTGTTCGAGATGGCACTGGGTAGCGTGGGTATAAATGGGAATGGAACGAATGGCAGTTATGCGCCATTGCAAGATAGCGATGGTATGAACGGAATTGGATCTAATATCTTTGGTGGAGACGAGGAGCTATATCGCCAATTACGCGATCTGTTCTAGGGTTGATATTACTAGTCATAAACAGTTAGGAATTGGATATGGTGTAAGATATGAGCTCCCACTACTTTACACTCCTCCCCATCTACTTCATTGATTGATCAAAAGCGAGAAGGGTTATAAGCAATATTCGCTTGTCGAGTGGGAGCTTATTATATTAGACCTTGCCGCTTCTGATTTCAACTACTCATCTATTCCCGTGTATCATTCCCTACATGAGCAAAATGACTCACCATCAATCATCCACTTCTTTCTTCCTCCTCGACGGCTCAGGAATGTCCATTCACAGCCTTGGGCACATACAGCTCCTCCAAAAACCTCTCCTCCTCGTCGCTCAACATCTTGCCCCTCACCCCGATCGCCTCGTCCAACCTCTCCACGCTCGAAAACCCGATGATCGGGCTCGTGATCCGCTTGTTGATCCACGCAAGGGCCACCTGGCTCATCTTCCACCCTTTCTTCTCCGCGAGCTCCTGCACCCGCTTGATGGTCTGGATGTCCGCCTCGCTAAGCCCGTTCTCCTTCTCCGGCGCAGACCGCGTGGTCGTGCCGAGCTCCTCGTACGGCCGCGCTAAGTGGCCGCGGAAAAGTGGCGCCCACTGTCCGAAATCAGCCTCCTGTGTTCTCACTTTACATTTCTTCCAAACTTGCACATTCACCAAAAAAAGGGGGGGAGAAGAAATAGGGGAAGAACAAGAAGAAGAAGAAGAAGAAGAAGAGGTAGCAGAGGAAGAAATCGACTAACCGGGATCAAACCGACGCCGGTATCGTTGCAAAAGCGATTCATCTCCCGCTCCTCCTCGCGGTACAGCAGGCTATAGTGGTTCTGCATGCTCACGAACTTGGTCCAGCCGTGCTTCTCGGCCGCGAACTGCATGCGCGCGAACTGCGTGGCCCACATGCTGCTGGCGCCGATGTATCGCACCTTCCCGGACTTGACGAGGTCGTGCAGCGCCTCCATGGTCTCCTCGACCGGCACCGTCGCATCGAAGCGGTGGATTTGCAGCAGGTCGATGTATGGCGTGTCCAGCCGCTTCAGGCTGGCTTCTACCTGGTTGAATATCGCTGCACGCGAGAGACCTGGGAGGGTTCGTTAGCCTTTTATTTTGGGGGCGAGCACGGGATCTGGGAGGGGAGGGGGAGGGTGCGAGATGGCGGGGAAGGGACGCGCCTTTTTGGTTGACGTAGTCTTTGCTGGCGCTGGTCTCTTTCGGCCAGAAGAACCCTCTCACGCTCAGGTCCTCGCCGACCGCACCGTTGCACTTCGTTAGGATGACGAGCTTATGCCGCGGGATATCGTATTTCTTGATCGCCTTCCCTATGATCTCCTCCGAGACCCCGTTGGAATACACGTTCGCGGTATCCCAGGTGTTGAGGCCGCGGTCGTAAGCTGCTTTGAGCAGCGGCAGTGACTGTTGTATGTTGTAAGTGTTTTGTTATTCGGAGGCGATAAGAGGAGAAGGTACCTTTTCTTCATTGATCACCCAGGGAGCCCAATCCGGGTGGCCTATCGACATGGCTCCGAAAATGGGGACGGAAACCCGCAGACCGCTGTTGCCCAGCTTGACATATTCGACTTTGCTTCCTTCAAGTGAGGCTTTTAGAGATTCTGGGATGGACATCTTGATGTGTGTGGCTATGTAGTTCCTTGAGCTTTGTAAGAGAATCGGATCTGGATCTAATGAAAAGAAAGAAAATGGAATCAAACAGTCAAGAGGAGTCGATACACAATGGTAGATGGTCTTTGGAGAGAGATATAAAATCTAGAGTTTTGGAGATAGTGCGGAGATACCTTCTATACGGACTTAAGCTTGCTCTCTTGATGATCAATAAGAGCGGGGGACAACAGCCGAGCCGAGCCGGATTAGGGTAGATTCCGCTTCCTGAGAGACAATTAGAGCTGAGTAAAATGTGTTTTGAGGGGTTCGAATGATGAATCTAAGGTGATGATGAATTACGATTCCATCATCGAGTGGCGGCTAATTAAGAGCAGAAGTGGGGTCCTGGAAGAGGTGAGTGGGGAATGTGAGATATTCTAGGACTTCGACAATACCTAGTGAATAATTCAATCAGGAATAAGTTTTAAACCAAGTAACAGACTTGTCATTAGACCTACTAATTTTTATGCTACAGTTTTGTTCATAGCAATTCGCTTTAAGCTACACCACTTGTCATTTACGCCAGATTACTGACCCTGCTCACGCCCTCCGGGACCTTGAAATTTGATTTCAACGGCGTCCAACTCTCCTCATTATAATCCTCTTGTACTTTCTTACACTGCTTCAAGCCCCATTCCGTCACACCGACCATAAGACAACTCTCAAACATGAAAGCCATGCTGCCCTCACCAACCTTAGCAGGCTTAAGCTCAGCATTCGAAGCCTTCTCGTGGGTCCCGGCGTCTGGACCGTGCGCAGACATGATATTGTGAAGACTAGCACCGGCAGGCTGGAAGCCACCTGCGCCTCCTGATTTCGCATCATACTCTCCGCCGATGAGTCCCATGAATTCAGACATGGTGTTGCGGTGGTACCAAGGTGGTCTGAAGGTGTCTTCGCCTACCAGCCAGCGTGGTGGGAATATGACGAAGTCTGCAATTGCTGTCCCAACGTGGTCTGAAGGAGCTGTAAGGACTGTAAAGATACTAGGATCTGGGTGGTCGAAAGAGGTGGTGCCGATTGTGTTGAACCGTCCTAAGTCGTACTTATAAGGGTAGTATAGACCGTGCCAAGCGACCACGTCGTAAGGTGTGTGTGTCTGTTTTGCCTCAAATAGGTGACCGTTGAATTTTGATAGAACCTTATATTCTCCTGCAGTATTCTCCTCAAAGTTTGCAACAGGCGCCTGGAAGTCCCTGGAATTTGCCAGGCAATTCGAACCAATAGGTCCTAATTCCGGCAATTGAAAATGGCCTGTATAGAGCTCTAAGATATATCCTCTGACAGGCCCAGCGGGAAGTTCTACCCTGTAGCGTATGCCCCGCGGAATGACGCAGATTTCGTTTGGTCGTACAAGTATATTTCCGAGTTCTGTTTGAATGTCCAGCACCCCATGCTGCAAAACAATCAAGAAGTCTCCATCAGCGCTGTAAAACGCTTGGTTCTTGTCCATGCTCTTGCCAGCAGCAAATATGAAGATTCCGAGACCATGCTTTAGTGTTGGGTCACCAGCTCCAGCCACTAATTTCAAGCTGTGTACCCAGTCCACGGTCTCATCTAGATCGAACGGATCCCACCGTAACTGGTTTGGTATCTGATGCACCTTGCCCCCCTCTGGGTTTGTATTGTATGACGAAGCTTCGCGGGGCGTAAAAGCCTGGTGCGAGGCAGACGGCAGGATTCGATAGAGCCATGTTTGCTGGTTTTCGTGCCTTGGAGCTGTGAATGCTGTTCCTGAGAGCTTCTCAGCATAAAGACCATAAGGAGGCTTCTGCGGGGAATTGGCGCTTATAGGCAGAGCGCCTTGAATAGCTTCTGATCTGGAAAGATGTTAGACAAGATTTGTGCACAGTTAGAGGTGCACACACTCGTGGTAGGATCCGAAGCCATTTTGGTACTTGTACTTTTCAGGTGTTGTAAACTTGGTGACAGGCATGATTGTTGACAACGATTCGTAAAGGGAAGGAACGATGAATGAATTCCGAAGTTATGAGAGGCAGTACAGACCTTGATACAGACCTTAAATTTGAGCAAGCATCATCTTGAGATGACGATTATATCGATCGAGCTGCTGCCCGTAGCATTCCGTCGGCATAACGAAAGACATCCTGGCGAAAGAAAGGTACTGTCAAATGCGGAATTCTTCCGCTCCCCGCATTCTGCGAGAAGTAAACGCTAATATGCATCTGGCCTAGTTTGTCTTCAAGTCTTGGCTCGCTTCAAGCTCTCTTTCCCCTGACTCTGGTTACGACTCTACAACTCCAAGTACGTACTTAGGCTTGATCTCGAAGTCCACCGTATTGCGCACCATTTAAGCTGACTTAATTGAGATACCTGGGATAATAATTGAGAAGCAGTATGAGTACTATTTAAATAGCTCCACCTCGAGCCAGTGATCCCTTTATCTGTCGGCCCCTC
Organism: Chalara sp. BL73; assembly: GCA_918026815.1. Taxonomy (NCBI): domain Eukaryota; kingdom Fungi; phylum Ascomycota; class Leotiomycetes; order Helotiales; genus Chalara; species Chalara sp. BL73. The sequence continues at coordinate 220,243 of CAKJVC010000066.1, read as the reverse complement.
ATCGAATTCACTTGAATAGTAATAGCTCTTGCGTCTTCAGATCAAACACATAGATATGTCTTGTTGCGGCTCTGTATCTCCTCTTTCCGGAAAATAAGATACATGAAGTCCGTCCTCGACCCAGAACCTTATCATGTCTAGTATCACTTGCATCTTCATCGTCTGTGCCCCGCGGAACTTTCCACTTAGTCCGCCCATGTCACGCCCATCAAAAAGCGGGCTCAGCGGGTCGCAACCTTAATCGGACCTCTTTTGAATTGTTGAAGGAGAGGAGTTTGAGACACTCCTCATAAGCCTGAGAAGCATTTCGACAAGCAGAAGTTGGATAATTGCATGTGTTTGGGCTCATAGGGCCAGTTTGTAGTCCTAACTCCCTGTTTGCACAGCATTTTCTAGGCCAATTTCATGGAATGCGCAAATATGAACAACCCAGGATGGTTTGAGCTGGCGAAACTTCTGGTTATCTACCGAGACTTCCACAAGGTGGCCGCTAATAAAGCTAAAGAATGTGTACCAGGAGCTAATTGATGGCTGAAAAGATAATTACCTCTACGCTATCTAGATTAGTTTTGCTGAAGCTTCAGAAAGATGAGACGGACAGCACCATGAACGGGAGGTGAATCAGAATTCAGGATCATAGGGTCAATTTATCCCAGCACCTCCCAGGATCAGACTTACATCGCAATAACAAAGACGAAAGCGAAAATAATATGCTTTATCTTCATTAAATTATACGTCTAGCTTTTAACGGCCGTGTTCTCTTAAAGGTACATGTAGCAGAATGGACCAGAGACCGTACTCAAAACATCACCAATTCTGACGCTGGTTGCTCCTCCCGCGTATCCGAGGTTGAACGTATCATCGAGAGTTGTGTTTGCAGATGGAGGGAGGTTTAAGAATGTGTTGGTACCTGACAAGGCATATGTACGCTTTACTGGGTCAAGTGCTTGCCTAGAGAATAACGTTAGTTGTGTTGCGTAAATTTTGATATGAAAAGCGCGGCTTACCAAATGGTCCAGAGGCGGTCGACTTGTGCGTGGTGAAGGTAGAAAGCTGGATCAGAAGGGGAGACAAAGAGATCTCCACCTGGGTCACCGCCGATAGTGTAATGTCCACCTCCGTGAGGGCCGATTGTGTTGGCACCGGGACGGCCTTGAAGCCCATATTGGAAGTCTTCCAAGTTCTTTGTGAGAAGAACCTCTTTTGTACGGTTAGCGCGGTGATTTTTGAAGCCGTGGTGCACACTTACCAACGACAGCAGTCCAGTTGGTGTACTTGAGAGCAACTCCTGGGCCAATATCTCTCTTCATGCATCTTGGGTTGTATCCGAGGCCTCCATCTGGCCCAACGGGGACATCTTGCACTCCGATTGGACCAAGGTTGACAGTGTAGTTCTTGAAGGGTCCAGTGGTTACACAACCACCACCAAGACCAGCATCCAATTGGATTGGTGTTGATCCCAAGCCATCGAAGGCAGGCTGGAGCAAAGGGCCACTGTGTCCCGGAATGAATTCACCATTGCCGGACATGGAGTATGCGTCACCATTGAAGATGGGCGAGTTTTGTGGCGCATTAGCCCACTTAGACCATTCCCTTTGAACATTGTGAGTAAATGCATTGATGGTCGACATCTATGTAAGATGTCCATAAGGTGTACGTACCAATATGGGATAGATCCCTTGAAGCCACATTCATTCTTCAATGCTTGCTCGTAGGCCCAGATGTAATATCTGTGCCACCCGAGAAATGTACCCGTGTAGTGTATGGTGAGGGTCTGTTGAATATGAGTGACTATGAAGTCATCAAACTAACCAAGTCAGTAGGCAATCCTAAGGCCAGAGGAGAAATGCGCTGACCCGAGATTTTGCTCCCGCTGCGATGGATGCAGGCGTCTTGGCGGGCTTGCTTTGGAGGCATAATACTGCATCGGTGTAAGCTTTGCGCTCGGCCTTGCTTAACGAGCCACTAGAACGAATATGTTAGTTGCCACCCATCAATCGAGGGCTGATTGGCATACAATTCTCTTCGGATGGAGATATTCTTTGCAGTGCATGCTGCAGTTGTCCGTTTCTCTACCAAAACTCCCTCATCTTCAAGGGACTCAAGTGTGGTATCCGTTGCTTGTTGCACAAAAGAGTCAAACAAGTTTGCTGACTCTGCAAGGTCCGCAGCTGCAGGTGAGGGGACGGCTGACGCAAGCGGAAGGAGAGAAAGCGCAAATGAGAGAGCCGTAGACGGTTTCATCTTGATGGGAAACGGTAGAAACACAAAAACGTGGGAATGAAGGAATGCTTGCAGGCCGACAACGTCCTATCCTCTGGCTTCTGACTTTGGACGAGGATACTTCCCTCATATAAGAGGGAAAGAGGCGTTTCTAGATCATCCAATATGGGTTGCCGGGTCTCAAAACACGTGGTGGGCTAATCTAAATGCTGGTCCGGGAGTTCTAGAAGGATGCAATGCAATATTGAGTTGTAAAATTGAAGGTAGATAGGCAAGGGTAAAGACAGGGTATGAAGCATTGGCAACAATGGTAAGGGTATTTGGAACGCGTCCTAACCTCCAAGGCTCCCTCGTCTTTTCGCAACACTCAGCTCATTCCAGCTGCATGCAATTGGCGAGATGCAATGCATGTGATTTCGGCGCAATGTTGATTGAATGATTTATCGATTGGCCTAACCCACTAATAGCATATGCAGCCGCCAATTGGCTAATTGCATACATGACTCCATCTGCAGTTCGAAGCATGGACAATGAAGCTTCTCACAGCTTTCGCTTGATTGAACCCTAATAAGGGCTTGGGCCAATATTTTCTACATCAGTTTAGGGCCTAGGAAGAATGCAACATTGAAAGTAATGCAACAAGATGAGTGAGGGTCACCGATGTCTTGAAATCGAGCCGCCATGGCCGCAAGTCCTGGAAATATCGGACACTGGCCAGGTCCATAGCAGAAACTAATAGTTTTGGCTTGTCATGCCCATCAGGACATGATTCGGAGATGTATGCATGTTTAAGGAGACGGTTGCAACACTGCATGTTTCCACCGAGTAGGGGAGTGGATTATAATTATTGTACAGTGGACGAGTGGACGAGTGAACCAGGCAGTCGGTATCCTCGCTTAAGATTCTGTAATGTAACAACAAATGAATGATGGGTTTTACCAAACAGTCGACTACCAATTACGCGAGTCAGAGGGACGGTTCGTGGGTAAAGCCTACAGTCTATTATTGAAAATAAAAATAAAAATATTAGACAAAAAAGGAGAAGATAAAAGAAGAAGCGCAGGGCGACATAGCGTGGAAACCTCTACCGGTCAGCCGGGGAAGCCGGGGGATAAGCGACGATATACTTTTAGTAGCCATTCTAAAAACGCCGACTCACCGCGTGCCGCATGTCGACATTGGAAAAGAATTCATGGGGTTCCGCGGCTGTTGCTTAGGCCTGCAGGGGTTCCCGCCACCGAACATCCACCATACTGTAAGAGCCTAGCGCCCAAGAAAAAACTTGTCAGCCCCTTCAAACATCGGATTAATTGAAAAGTTGTGGGAATTGGGGTAATAATGGTCAATAATGGGCAATGCTGGGATGAACCTGCATTAACTTACAGCGGGCGAACGATGATGATGAGGATCAGAAACTAGCGAAACTCTAAAAGAAGCATAAAATAAAGTAACGAACAAACAAACCTATTTGCGGACCAACACGGAACTTGCCCCAGCGTTTTCCTTTCTAAACATGCGACGCCCCGCCTACCCTGAATCCAATTCTTTCAATTGTGCGGTGGCACACGGGTCGCAACATCGGGGACATCCAGCACCGTGGGAACCCCTTCGTTTTGCTATTTTCTACTGGCTCCCCGTTCCTGTTTTCCCGTTTTGCCCCAGACAGCTTTTCCGCTGGGCACGGACATCAGGGGGGGTGAGCGATATCAAGTTCAAGCCGCGGATGGCTTGGAGCTCTTCCTATTTGCTAGCAATTGGAAGCTTAGCGAACCGCCATACTGAACGCGTTGCTCTTTACACCTCAGGTTTGCTTCCTATCCCAGTTCCATCCTATCGCCAAGGAATATAGCTTATGGGTATCTCCTTCTCAGCCCAGTCAACATGCCGGACAAGCTTCTCAATGCGTAAAGTGATTCGAGGAGGATTTTCAGGATCAATCTCCAAAGCTTGCCTTGATGGAGCGATCTGAAATGAATCCCATTTCTCCATGCTGCAGCAGCAAAGGTATGTTAAGGGGAGAGAGTCTTACTGTATGTGTCGCAAACACTTCGCTTCGTTCAGTAGTGGTGGGCTCGTAAACGAGATATGCTAGGCTGTTTGCACGGTGATCGTCCTTGCAGACTTCTCCTCCTGAAAAGCGAAACTTTAAGAAAGCCAAGCGGAGGAACATGGCCAAAAAGCCCCTTGCCACATTAGTTCCATGCTCGATTCTTAGTTCAGGCAGGTCCTTACATCAGACTAGTAAACGTAACATGGTTGGCTCTTGGACCAAACGAGGACATGGGTTAACACATTTTATCAAGGTTTGAGACATCGAATACGTTTCTGAGGATTAGATCTCAATGGGATGCTGATCCGGTAGGGAATTAAGCCAAAAGCATATAATCATCTCAGAGATCTAAATAATAAGAAACGATCCTCCGTGTGGATCATGGTCAAGGCAAATAGTTGAATCAAGTCAAGATTTGCAATCGCTGAGAGATGGAAGGCATTCCTGCAGCTGGCTTCGATCAACCTAACGATAACCACAATGTCGCCATTCTAGCAGGAACCGCGGCGACAACCATCGTTGCTACGATTGCTGTTGCGCTGAGGTTCTTTGTTCGAGTTCGCATTGTACACTCAACAGGATGGGATGACTGGTGGATTTTAGCTTCACTGGTGCGTTAAAGCTTATTGCAGGTGGCTCAGATGGATTCTAACATTTGTGAGATTCTCTCCCTTGTAGGCATGATAATAATTATACCAGAAGTTAAGTATGGTGCTGGTCGCCATGCCTTCTACATTCTTCAAGAACAGGGAGCAGCGGACATGATCCTGGGACTGAAGCTCAACTTCATTACCCAATTTACCTACGTCTTCGCGCTGGCATTTGTCAAGATTAGCATTGGGTTGTTTCTGTTGCGGCTAGTGAGCTCCAAACCATACAGGTACCTGATCATAGGCTTGTTGGGATTTTTAGCACTCTACACGCTAGGTGGTTCAGCTGCTCTACTGGCTAGATGTCGACCTTTCGCAGCAAATTTCGACATATCAATCCCAGGTGCCCAATGCTATTCGGTGAAGACCTCGCAAGCACTGGCTTACTTCAATTCCTGTAAGTATCTCTACTTGGTGTAAACGAAGAATGATTTTACATAACATAATTCTAACAAAGAGTAGCGTGTGGAATTGCTACCGACTTGATATTTGCATTCATACCCTGTCCGCTCCTTTGGAAACTCCAAATCAATAGAAGAACCAAATTGTCCCTCATGGGTATTCTCTCACTCGGTACTTTGTATGTTATCACTGAGATCATTTCGGTACAGAATCTAACGAAAATCACAGTGCTGCAAGCTGCTCTCTCGTCAAACTCTACTATTTGACAAGTTATGGAAGAATTGGCGACTTCCTATGGGACTCCACCTACCTCACAATTTGGTCCGCCACTGAAGTAAATGTTGGAATAACAGCTGCCTCGATCCCATCCATGAAGCCACTCTTCAAGTCCATTCTCGGCTCTACCTATGGCCCTTCCTCAGGACAGGTCTACCCTTCGCAGAAATGGAATGGCTACGCACAGCAATCGAGCGGACGCAACGACCCATCAGCGAAATCTCGTTCGGTACACTCGAACACGCAAGGCTTTGAGATGCATAACACAAAGAGTAGCGCGATGGCAAGCAGCAACGACAGGGAAAGGAACAAACTGGGGATGGACAATGTCTCAGAGGAGAGTATTCTGCCGCTGCAGCACTTTGCGGCAGATGAAGGCAATAAAGGAATTATGAAGAGCGTTTCTATTTCTGTCAAGACAGATGAGATAGACCCAAGGAGAAGTGTAGAAGATCGGATTTGAAAAAAATTCAACGGCGCATGAACGACGATACGGGGCATAATGATACTACCTGTTTGGAGGCCAAAAATCTTTTTGTTTTGTAACGATACGCTTTGCAGTTTGTATATATACTTAGCCCTGGGCTAAGGAGATCAAGATACCTATTTGAAGTTGACTCTCAAGTCCGAAATGTATGGCTCTTTTTGCTTTGCAACACCATCAATCAGACCAGTAACCCCCCTTCTTTCTCTGTATCGCCTCTGTAGGGAGCAAGAAAGCAAAAATCACGATCCTATCAGGGCAATTCCGCATCCACTCAGTCTCATCCCATTTGATCAGAACAACCTGATCCGCCAAACATGCCATTTCATTTCTCCATAGTTCGTATTGGCGATAAGCATGCCCATGATGGAAAATGCTGACCGTAACGCAACGGCCCGGGCGCAGGACGATATCCACCATCAAAATGCTGGCGAACATACCCAGGCCCCGCTTCCCAATTGAGTTTCACGAGAGGGACGACCCACTGACCCATGCGAACGCAGCCCCGCCTTTCGCCTTCCGCAGGGGTAAGTCCCGAGCAGTAAAGCAAAAGCCTGGGAGCTACCTCCGTTACCATGGCTTACAGTGTTGCTACCCTAACTCTGTACCAAGGCAAATGTTACTTACGGAAGATCTGAGCGCGAGCACGCTTACGTAGAAAAAGATTTCTAGTCATCCTACATGTCATTTGGGTAGAGCTATCAGCAGATAATTTCTGTGAAAGTAACCTCCCCCCCCCTTTTTTTTTCAATACAATCTTGGAACTCATTTTACAAGAGCAGCTCTCCATGGCAGGCGGTTTGGGTGCACAGAACCGCCTTATTTAAGGAACCCGAAGGGGGCTTGTCAGGGGCAGCATATGCTCGCCAAAGGGAGAGAGAAAGGGATGGGAAGCGACGCCTTGACGGTCAATGATATGCCGTCTCGAAAAGCAGCTATTGAAAGCCCTTTTGAGGAAAGTAATTGGCGCGAACTACTTGCAGTATCAGCCCGGGAGCATCGGTGCGTCTGCCAGGGCCTTCTTCGAGGGGGGAGAGTTGAGCAATGCTTCCTCGAAAGTTGCTTCTGGTCTGTATGCATACGCCGGGTGACGTTCTCTTGGACTCAAGGCGGGTGGTCTACAGAGTCAAGCTCTTGCGAAGATAACACTCAAGTTGAGGAGGATGACGGTAACCTCCCCGTGCTCATCATATCAGGTAGAATGTTGCCGAAGCACTCAAGACACTCACACTTCTCAACTGTTCCCGGCTACACAATGCCGTTGATTTTGGACATGGCAATCGGCAAGGTGATCGCATCTACCACTATACGCACCGCCTAAGCCAGAGCCGAGTAAGCTAGAAAGGGCCAACGCATATGATAGACGCGCGGCCACGGGCGGAAGTATCTGGTAACCGCATCACAAAGTTGTCTCGCATGTAATTCAGCAACTCCTGGATCTTGTCGCCAGTTGAGCCTTCGGTAGTGAGACACCTGCGTGTAACCTCCGTCCCGGCTCTAAGAACATGGCTGGTTACCATGGGCTTGTTCAGAGTGCCATTTGGCATAAGCCGCCATGTCTGGAATCAAAGCTTGGTAGGTAGGTCGGAAAATTTCCAAAATGTGGTGAAGTCCGATACAACGCAGAAATTCGCCAAACTCCGGGTTAGTCCTGCTATCGTAGAACCGTACGACTAGAGCGCTATGTGACTGTGGGGTTTGACATAGAAATGCTTAAAGTTGTATGGCTTATTCATACGGTTGAAAACCGAAATGCTTATTGATTGGCCCACCAGGCATTTGAGGATCAGGTTGTGGCCGTTCCCAAAATTCTTCAGACACCACGGGCTGATAACAACTTGGACAGCTTTAAGCAGAGGCTCAATCAACTGTTATCTGCTGAGTGCAAACACTACGTTTCTGAATCAACGATCAAGTATAATATTTATTTACACAGAGGATGTTTTGAATCATTCGTGGCAAATAAGTGTAATTCTTCAGGGCCTTCGTAGGACTTCTCGTTGGAGGGATATCGTAATATTTACTGGCCGGGTTTTAGAACACAATCGCACTCTCAATTGTACCCACACACTCTCCGAACCCAACCAATCCACCTTCCTCATCACCACACACGCCTCGCAAGGTTATCGTATCTCCGTCCTTCAGGAACTTCCTTACGTCCATGCCAGCTAGCATGATATCCTTCTTTCCAGCTTGATTCAACTCTAGCAAGCTCCCAACATCATTTCCCCCTTTCCCGCTGATTGTCCCAGATCCAAGCAGATCACCCGTCTGCATCGGGCAACCACCTACTGTGTGATGCGCGATCATTTGAGGGAATGACCATAATAAATTAGCACCACTTGTTTTGGAGATCGTCGTTGTCGCACCATCGGGTGTTGTCAAATCGACCTCGAGCTTGATATCGTAAACTGTATCTTCTCGTGTCTCTTTAAGATATGGTAGGATCTCCGTTTCATTTATTATCTTCTTCGCCCGGAATGATTCCAATGCATCTACCAAGACAACCCATGGACTTATGCTTGTTCCAAAGTTTTTCGCATTGAATGGTCCTAATGGCACATATTCCCATGTTTGTATATCTCGCGCCGACCAATCATTCATCAGCACATAACCGAATATGTTCTCTTCGGCATTTGCGACACGGATAGGCTCTCCCAACTTATTTCCTGTGCAAAGGAATGCGCCGAGTTCTAGCTCAATATCCAGACGCCGACTAGGGCCGAATGTTGGGATCTTGGGATCTGCAGTCGGATCTAGAAGTATTTGACCATTTGGGCGACGGATAGGCGTCCCTGAGACAACAACACTTGATGCTCGGCCATGATAGCCTACTGGAAGGTGGGTATAGTTGGGTTGAAGAGCATTCGCCGGGCCACGAAACATGGTCCTACATGAAGTCAGCGACATACTTTGCCTTCAAGAACATTGAAGCACGTACCCAACATTGAAAGCATGGTTTATACCGGCAAAGAAGTCCGTATAGTCTCCAATATGCAAAGGTAACACATTCTTCGTCTCGAATTTGGGTAGAAAAGCAGCTTTCTTGACCTCTTCATTATCTCTCAATAACTCTGGATGGTGTGTAGATTCCGAGAATATATCTTGTAGATACGCTCGTACTTCTCGGTGCACTGGCCGACCTAACCCCGCGAATGCATTTAAGGTAGTTTGCTCAAAGACAGAGAGGTCACCAAAGGATGGCAGAGCTGAGAATCCATTGTGATGAGAAAAGGCCTTGAGGTCGAGGACAAAATCGCCAATTGCTACAGCGGGACGCCTCGAGGAGTCATGTTTTGAATATATTATCCCGAATGGAATGTTGGAGAGGGAAAAATGGTGGTGGGCTGGTATGGGGATCCACGACTTTGGAGGCGCCATTGTAACGAAGGTTCTGGTAGCAGCAAGATGTATGGAGCGTACACTGAAATTTTTCGAAATGGTCTTGAACATCGAGCTTTGTAGCACAGAAACTTCTCTTCGTGGACATACCAGCAGTTACGTAGTGAGCGAGGGGTCTACATGCCAAGAGGGCCCGAAGCGGATTAATTCCGCGCCCCCACCATTGCCCTATCTTCCTTTTCCTGGCTCAGTGGCCCAAGTTTCCTCCTTTTAAGGTTCGCTCCGCATCAACTACACCACTTCCTACACTTGCATGCAAAAGCGTGGACCCCTCTGAAATACTAGTTCGTTTTAAAGCAGACATAATAGCCTTATAATGTAAAGTATCTTGGCTGCGGGGTGACCCAACTTCTCCACATGAGCTCGTTTACCCACGGAATGTTGTCCGCACCAAGCTCCAATGAATGGCAGACTAATGCAAACATCCTAATATCCAAACGGGCCTTGCGGGCACGCAAAGACTTCTGGAGATTCAGTATGCGTAGTCATGTTCTTTGTTGAGTAATGAAGACATAGATTTATATTGAGGACACTTCCACAGTTCTTGCTTCTCTATTTAAAATTTCAAGGTCCATCTTCAGTTATCCCAATATGTCTCCTCAAACCACCGGCATAGCCCTAATTGCCGTTATCTACGTCATCTGGAAGTATCTAAACAGAACAGACACCCCCAAAATCAAGAACCTTCCGGAGATTCCGGGAGTTCCTCTCTTTGGAAACTTGCTGCAGTTTGGCAGTGATCACGCTAAGGTAGCTGCGGACTTTGCAAAGAAATATGGCCCGGTATTCCAAGTACGGCTCGGGAACAGAGTGCGTTGAGTCTCCGTGCAAAAAACAATTTTAACAAGAAAAAGCGTATCGTGTTTGCAAATAGCTTCGATTCAGTTCGTCACTTATGGATTACGAACCAATCTGCGCTAATCTCCCGGCCAACTCTACACACCTTCCACACCGTGGTTTCGAGCTCCCAAGGCTTTACAATTGGCACATCGCCATGGGATGAATCCTGTAAACAACGCCGAAAGGCAGCCGCAACGGCTCTGAATCGTCCAGCGGTTCAGAGCTACATGCCTATCATTGACCTAGAGTCTAATGTCTCTATCAAGGAGCTTTTGGAAGATGGACAGAATGGAGAAAAAGATATCGATCCTATCGCATACTTTCAACGCTTCGCGCTAAACACAAGTTTGACGCTGAACTATGGAACGAGGATAGACGGGAAAGTGGATGATGCGCTGCTGCAGGAGATTTGCGATACCGAAAGAGCCATTTCCAATTTCCGAAGCACAAGCAACAACTGGCAGGACTATATCCCATTATTAAGGCTATTGCCAGGATCCAGTACGGATGCAAATGAGTGGAGAGAAAGGAGAGACAAATACCTGACATTCCTCTTGAACAAGCTGAAGAAGCAGATTGAGGCTGGAACCGACAAGCCGTGTATCACAGGGAATATCCTCAAGGACCCTGAGGCAAAGCTGAACGAAGGTTAGCATCCATTCCTGCATCCCCGGAAATAATAACTAATATCTTTTTTTCAGCCGAGATCAAAAGCATTTGCCTAACTATGGTCAGTGCGGGCCTCGACACTGTCCCAGGGAACCTCATAATGGGCATCGCCTACCTCACCTGTGCCCATGGACAAGAAATCCAGAAACGCGCCTACTCCGAGATCATGAAGGTTTACCCAAACGGCGATGCCTGGGAACGCTGTCTCGTCGAAGAAAAAGTGCCGTATGTGACGGCTTTCGTGCGCGAAGTCCTCCGCTTCTTCACCGTCATCCCCATCTGCCTACCTCGCACAAGTATCAAGGACATCAGGTACGAAGATGCCACTATCCCTGCTGGCACAACATTTTACATGAATGCCTGGGCCGCAGATTTCGACCCTGTGCACTTTAAAGATGCGGAATCCTTCGTTGTGGAGAGGTATCTTGAGAATCCGGAGGGCTCGGGCACCCCGCATTATGCGTACGGCGCCGGGTCTCGGATGTGCGCTGGTTCCCATCTTGCGAATAGGGAACTGTACACGGCATTCATAAGGCTCTTTGTGGCGTTCCATGTCGAGGCGCCGAGGGACGAGAAGGATCTGCCGATTCTGGACGCGTTGGAGTGTAATGCTGTGAAGACAAGCTTGACCACGGATCCGAAGCCATTTAAGTGTGGGTTCCGGGCGAGAGATAGCGAGAGGCTTGAGAAGTGGTTGAGGGATGGGGAGGAGAGGACGAGGGAATTGAGAGATGAGGCTGCGCTGTAAAGTATAGCTACAGCAAGCATGAATCTTACTAGTTAATAGAAGAAATTTAAAGTCGCACAGAAAGTTATGTAGTGATTGGATCATAGAATTCGATATCTTCGTCAAAATATAAGGGCAGAGTCTCTGCAACAGGACTCTGTTAGAGGCTTAGCTCTCACAAGTAACACAAATGCTGACTGCCCAAACGCCATCCAGTATACCCAGCTCCGCAACCCCGTCAAATAAGATGACCCATCTCTCAGATATACTTCTCCCAATCCTTCTTACACAGTATGCTCGCCTGCCAAAACACCGTACTGTCCACCTGCACCCACGAAGCAGAGCTTCTTACCACTAACTGCCGTGTTTTTGATTTGTGTAGCCTTGACCACCTTAGGCAAGTTGCCCTGCCCCGTTTGATAGTTCTCTGAAAATCCCCATGAATAAGCCTCACCATCCTTTGTGATGACAAGGCAATGGTCCGCGCCACAAGAGATAGATTCGCCAGCAATGTCAGCAACGACGACTGGTTCCTTCAGATAGCGAGGCCGACTCTCATTGTCGCGGAACATGACTGCTTCATCAATATCGTCATACTCCATACCAGCCTGCGAAGACTGGATAGATCCCCATACTAGAACTTCACCTGTCTCCGTGACTGCGAGAGTGTGATGAGCCCCGCCTTCGATCTCCTTTATTCGATAGCCCTTTAACTTCTCCACTAGCGTTGGTACGGTGATTGTATCATTATTGTCACCTTGCTCGATATCAATACCGGTTTGTCCGAAGGCATTGAGACCCCAAGCGTAGACATTGGAATCCTTATCAATGCAGAAACTGTTATAATCTCCACAGCCAAGCTTCACGATCGTCTTTCTCTGCAAGCCAAACTCGCGAGGTACAAGAGCTGCGTGGGCATGGCGCGCCACAGTGCGGCGACCCATTTGGTTTTGCTCGCCGGCACCGAATGTGAATACCTTGCCTTTATTGTCAAGCGCAAGGATGTGGTTTGTACCACTCGCAAGAGCTGTGATTTTCTTCAACTCTGGAATAAGAATTGGAGTCGGTTGCTTGGCTTTCTTCCCATCAGGGCGGAAGCCCATATCGCCGTCATTACCCTGAGTATGTTAGCTAGTTATAAGACCAATTGGACACGGAGCTCACTCTGAAATTTCCCCACCCATAAACGGATCCATCCGCAGTGAGCGCGAATGTCGCACTATCGCAAGCCATGAGTTTAGCAAATTTGGTGCCTTCTGGGAAATGCTTCGCATCAACCTCTGTCGGTTCCGCCTCATTGGGGTTGAGTCCAGAATCCTCATCATCGTCCTCATCCTCATCCTCTTTATCTCCATCGCCGATATTCACCATCTTTCCACCTGCAGCTGTCTCGCGACCCAAAGCACCATTATCGTTTACGCCCCATGTCAAGATCTTGTTGTCATGTGTCAAAGCAGCACAGTGCATGCCACCGACAGCTAAATCAACGACACCAACTTCCTCAGCCTTTAACAGATGGTTAAGGCGTGGTCGCCGTACATCAATAGGTGCCTTGCCCTCATGCTTGAGAGCGCCTAGTCCAAGCTCACCTGCCGAACCCTCTCCGAATACGTACACATCAAGTTTCTTGGTTGGGGCCTTGTTGATTGTAGGACCGAATTTATGCTTGGGACCAGGCTTTGGCTTCGGAACTGATGCTGCTTGAGCAGCCTTGACTTTGGGCACACTCTTCTCCTTTGTCGCTGTCTTTGCCTCGGAACCTTTCTTCTTCTCCACCGAAACTCGTTCATACTACGTTCGTTAGGAAGGTGCGTGAATGACTGAGAGTAAACCTACAGTTTCGAGACGCGCAATAAGCACTGCTCTGTTACCAGTTTTGTTCAGATCCCTCTCACCCAATTCCTCTTTTAACTCTGCTACACTTTTCATGCTCCAGTCCGTTTTCTTACTAGCTGCTGACGGATTACTCCTCAGAGGGGTGCTCTTCATAGTCTGCCCAGTTAGAGATGTTTCATACAAACATAAAATATAACTTACATTGCTCGTCTTTGTAGCTGATTTCATATTCTTGGAGGCAAATCGCTTTGATACTGGCTCGTCGATATTCCCATCGCTTTTTCTTTTGCCTGTCTTTGACCCTCCTGTTTTTGGTACATCCCTCGATGTAGTGGTAATAGCAGATTCTGCCTTTTTCGGTACTACTCTCTTTGATGCAGGTTTCTTCATATCCGCCTTCTTTGATTCTGCTTGCTTCAATTCTGCGATTGTCTGCTCTGAGGACTCTGCGAGGTGCGAGATCGTTTTCTTCGCATCAGATGTACTCGGAGAGCTTTCTGCAGCGGTGACTTTGTGGCGTCCAAGCATGGACATAGCTTTCTTAGGAGGCATCCTTGTGCCGCCTTTCATTCAACGTGATATTGTGCGCGTAGATGATTGCACCTTTCGCGATCTGCGAATGTGAGATAAGTGTTTACTTCTCGCTTGACAAGAGTTGAGAAAGTAGTCGACAAAATTGTTGATGCTGCATTTACTAGCCAAAAGCCTGTGAAAAATATTATCGAGTCTCCAAGCTCCGTGACGCGACTACAGAATTTAGTGTGACGCATGGTCACGTGAACCCCCCCCCCCCCTTCTTCTTTTTACCAGGGTCAGGTTTGCCTCTGTTAGCTGTTTCTGATTGGCCCACGAACCACTACCCATGAATAATTGTCCTCTGAATAAGTAGCCTAGAAGCCCATATGCTCTTTATCGCCTCATGCCCCCTGTGATTAGTGTTGGCGAGCTTTGATATTAAGGATGAGACGTTGCGTCCAGCTCTTTGTGCCCTTTCACGAGTCGCACAAGTGAACAGATGGCCGCTGTGTGGGCCTTCCTTTAGGTGGGATTGTTTTGATGTCAGACAGCTCTTCGCGCCTAGTTAGTGGTTAGTCCAGCTACAAACAGATAGCCAAATGCTGGTCTATCATTTCGACTTTTGGCTTGTTGCTGACTTGTCGCTTGTAGGAATGATAATGCCAGCAAGTGTTCTACAAACCAAGTATGATGAGCTTGGATAGCGATATTCCTCTACAACAATAGAAGGCTCTCGTCCAGTTCAGTTCAGCGGCTCAGCAAGAGACTACACATGGACCTTGAGCAAGCATGGGCCCTCTCAGTGGCATCTCAAAAGAAACAAAGTTTTCGCAAAATTTCAGGGTCACTCAAATGGAAACAACTAGTTGTTTCCATGTGCTCTACCTGCTATTGTCTCATCTTCAGAAACTCAGAGGCAGGCACCTTTCTCGCAATAGCCATATGCAGGCCAGAGCCTTGCGGGTTTGGATACTTAGAAAGGGCTTCGGCACTAAGAGGTAGGTTGGACGCAACATGGAGATCACAACTAACACAAGTACGTAAATCTCCTCGGTTCGTGATATCACCTCAAGACTAGCTGAAGGTTCTTCGTAAGGCACGAACAAGTACTTGCTTTTCCGTCCTCGTGAATAACGATGGAACGTTATACTGCATATGATCATGCATGGGAGATGCCGCGACCGTTGCCATGACTTCGCTGCATGCTGGGGTCTCTGGTCTACCCTGTTCACAAAATACAAGTACCGGTGCAAGTGTTCGGCGCTCATTCACCCAAGTTTCGTCGTTCCTGGGCTGAGATATAAATAAACCTACTTGGTTCAGATTGACTATCATCCAGTTATGGCTGTTCATTTTTATTCTGAAAACATGTGTGTTTACTTGTTCAGTCTCTATATAATAGAATAGAGACTCGGCGTTATTTACTCCCCTAGTCAAGCGGTCAGATGGCTGATGAGGTCAGGGGATTGCGGGGTTGCAGGTCGCGTGTGGGGCAGCTCGTTCCTGATCTGCAAGTATAAACATCCAAGCCAAGCTACCGAGGATATTTACCCTTTAAATTCAAAGAGCTTTTGCTTGTACTTAGATTATTCTCAGTCCTCATTTCCTTCCATCATGAAAAATAATTTCCAGGTTCTTGCTGCTGCAAGCTGCCTCACTCCTATCGTTCAAGCACAATGCCCTGATTATGCCCAATATGCAAAAGAAGTCCACCCACCTCTTAGCACAGGAAAGTTTCAACTTGCTTACCAGCGACCTATACCAGCTTGTCGAACATTCAACTCTTCAATCGTAGAGGATACTGTGACAAGCATGAAGTCGGTCATTAAGGATCCTGATCTGTACCGGCTTTTTGAGAATTCGTTTCCCAACAGCTTAGATACTGCGGTAAAGTGGAAAGGGGTTTCTGCAAACAATTCCGAAGAGGAGCTGACATTCTTGATTACGGGAGATATAAATGCTATGTGGTTGAGAGATAGTGCCAATCAAATGCAAAGCTATTTACCTTTGGTCAAGGCAGACACTAGTCATGATTCTCTGGCCAGTCTATACCGTGGAGTTATCAACCTTCAAGCTCGATATGTGATCGCAGCGCCATTCTGCAACTCCTTCCAGCCACCCTCAGAATCAGGATTACCACCTTCTAAGAACCAGGATCGGCCCGATACTTATACTCCAGACGTATCGACTAATGTTGCATTTGAGTGCAAATACGAATTGGACTCACTAGCCGCCTTTTTGGAAATCTCTACCAATTACTACGAGGCAACTGGAGATGTAGAGTTCTTCAGAAAGTTTCAGTGGGTCAATGCAATCAAAACTATATTGGCCACCGCAGAATCTTTGCTTGTTGGAACATATTCTGCCAATGGATCCGTTAATACGACCCCCTACACTTGGCAACGAGAAACTACCAGTGCCACAGAAACTCTTAGCAATTCTGGACGAGGTAATCCGGTGCAGGAGGGAACAGGTCTCATCAGATCTGCTTTCCGGCCTTCGGACGATTCGTGAGTCTTGTCCATGCAGCATATTTGGGATGTGTTAACAAATGCAGAACCATCTACCAACTCTTTATCCCTGCAAATATGATGTTCTCGCGCTACCTTGACACTGCTTCAGAGATCATGGCTGCAATTGGGGGCCAAAGAAATCTTGCTAACCATATGTACAATTTCTCACAAAGCGTTCGCAACGCTATCACAAAGCATGGCATCGTGAGTGATCCAGTGTATGGAAATGTGTACGCATTTGAAGTCGACGGCTTTGGCTCTGCCAATCGGATGGACGATGCCAACATTCCAAGCTTGCTTAGCGCCCCATTCTTTGGTTATCTCAATGTTTCGGATCCTGTCTATCAGAATACTCGCAAGTTCATTCTTAGCAAAGACAATCCATACTTCATGCGAGGGCCTGTCATCAATGCGTAGGTTGTATCCCACTCTTGGCTAGAAGCATGCTTATAAGACAGTATTGGTGGTCCTCATGCCGGACTAGGACAGGCATGGCCGATGGCAAGCATTATCCGAATATTCACATCTTCCGATGACCATGAGATTAAAGATCAACTTAGAGAGATAGTTAGTAGTACTGCTGGCCTCGGATTGATCCACGAATCTATCGACTCGTTCAATCAAAACAAGTGGTCGAGGCAATGGTTCAGTTGGGCGAATGGTCTTTTCGGGCAGTGTTTATTGGACCTAAAGGAAAGGTTGCCATCTATCCTGCAAGAGAGCTTCCAGTGAGTGGAATAGTGGACATGTTCAAGCGGTGATTTAGAGCAGTAAGCATAATATGCCTAATTTTCACCCACTGTGCAAATTCTGTTCTACCAAGGGTAACTATACCCCCTTCATAATTTACTGTATGAATTTAACATTTAGTTGATAATTATTTTTTCCGAAGCCCTCTGTCCATTTAATCGGAATGCTTTCGCCCAAATCTCAAATCCAATGATTCTGTAAATTAGCCTTGATCTACAACACGCGGCCAATACTAGACATCTCCATCAGAAAGGGTTCCAAATATTCAACTTTCTTGACCAGTAGGTCCTAGTATACCTTTCATATACCTATGCAAGTAATAGTCTACATGCTTCGCTTTTGATAGCATCATAGCGATCCTGCTAGACAACATCATCAATGAGAGCATCCGTCACTTGGCAATCCCGGACTACCAGTCACACCTGCCGTTCTGCGTATGTTACAAACGTTTCAACACCCTGACAGAGATTTACTTTGATTCTACTTATAGGGAGCAGTATCATCTAGCTACACCATTCGACTTCTTTTACACGAATAATTTTAGCTGAGCTGTGTATAGCTCGTCATCGTAGGTTTCTTGTAGAAGATGAGCATCGCTCAGGAAGATTCTATCATGGAGTAGATATAGGACTAGATGTCACAATGGCCGATGACTGGACCGCATTAAAAGCGCTCTGGGTTTTTACTTCATCCGCAGCCACCTCCTTTGAGAGGTTTCGATCATACATAGAAGAGTTGCATACAACACGGCAACTAGGATACATGTAAGTAATCTTCCAAAGTGTGTATCAGTCCTATTGAAAGAGGCTAACCCATAGGCTCAAAACTTTTACTTACATTTCCTTCCAAGTACCTAAAGTCATAACTCAAGACGGCTTGCATTCGATCGGGTGGGCTGATTCAAGAATGACCCAAACAGGGCCAGAACTTCTATTATCTCGCTTCCCAACCATCGGAAATATCAAGCTAAATGTCGGTGGGCATCACCTGCAATGGTTCTTTATTCCAGTTTGCATGTTAGATCCAGAGTAAAAGTTTGCACAGTAATCGAAATTCTATATCAAAGCTACACAGTATTACCATCAGGGTCAATAAATAATAGAATATGCGTATGTATCCGTGCTCCCTTATATCTATTTGCCATTCATCAAGACTATTTGCATCGAGAATAATCTATAGTTTGTACAGAGTATTCGGATTTCGCATACATAGAGCCTTGGTTTCTAAAGCGGATATCCCAGTTTCAAGGCTTGAATTTGAGCTCGCTACTTTATGTGTATGATATGTTGAACTATAAGGAGAGCGGAGAGTGGGTTATAGAGGCTTTTATCGATCACTTCCCAACACTGAGGAGGTTTAAACTTGCACCCTCAGACTTCGATTCGAAGGTACTGTTCCATCGGCTTTGAAACAATTTCCTCGTTGGTCAATCTTCTCGAAGCTTTGATATTGGAAAGCCGTCCTCAGATGTACCACAACACGCATGTTGGCAAACGGAAAGCTCGGCCGAAGCTAATTTTTTTAAGACTTGAGAATTTAGGATCTGTTTGATGTATTAGCCTATATGCTGCTTGAACAACCAGCCGGTAGAAATTTCAACAGAGGTACTTTTGGGTCTTACAAGTGCGAAGTACAATATCTTATGGATAGGTCCCTACCCCGGTTGCAACATCTGATAATTTGGGTTTATTATCGAGACTTTTGCAGTAACATCCGGGTCGATTTTACACGGCGCTCTACGTCATCTGAGGGCTTTACATATGTTTTCGAGCAAATAGATGTACCATAACGTGCCGCCTAGCATTGACAATTTCTGGTATCGGAGACTTGATGCTCGTGCAAGTAGTGACGAAAGCAAGAGTGAGCCTGAAATACCCGGTGATAATAGCTTCTACGTCATGGCTCTTTTTGGTGAGAGAGGCGCCGACCTTCGTAAAATATATTGAGGATATTCTTGTTCTTTCTCATGATGATATCAAGGACTGTCAAGATATGCAAAAGCTCCGGTTGAAGACACGCTATGCTTCAACCTTTATCTCTTTAAAATCTCAATCTATAAGAGAAACAGGAAATCGATTTCCTTAGGAGCATGGGCATAAGTAGTGATAAGCACAGAAACGGATCATCCGAGATGATATGTGTGCCTTTATGCTAGATATTCAAGAGACTACTAGCACCAAGCCAAAAGGCTCATCAACCTTTTTTACTTCTAACATTTTAACGCCAGAATCCGAAGCCCACATATGCAATTCTAATTGGAATCTTGCTATTACTTCGGCGTCATATTTACCTTAGTCTTGTTCCACTCACATCATAAGCCGACCTTGTGCTGCAGAGATAACTGCGCCGTCTGGATCCATGAGAGCCGAGCTGATACTAGAGTAAAAACAAAAACAAGAGACCTTCAAAAAGGATGTTTTAACTTTCTAGAGCGAGGACAATTGAGTAACGAAAAACTGCTTTAGCCAAGGAGGAAGATGACACCATTACTTTCCAATTGTCATCGAGACCACCTACAAGAGGTAAATAATGCAGTGGCTGGTGTTGCATATAAGTCCTTCGCCTTCATGATCAAATGTGACTTCTGAAGAATCCTACCATTAAGGCGATCACGACCTTATGCTGGAATGCGAAGCATGCCAAGCGATTTCGTAGTCTCTTGTAGCACACCCGCTATTATTGGCGGCAGAGATTAGATCCTGCATAGAAATTTGAAAACGACAAGATTTCCAAGACTCCATTATGCCAATGAATATTTATCTAAATTTCACACTGCAGCACTTCCTCTGTTCCTGTGGACCTGTGTAACACCTCTTTTGGAAAGCGAACCAGCAAATCATAACCAATGCATCGTGCTACCCCACGAATCAAACAGCGGATCCCGATCATTAATAAGCATAAATGCCGGCCTACCATGTAAGAAGAGCAGCAGCCACTTGAGGTCAAACATCATTTCAGCCTCTGTCTAAGCTTCAGAGGATCATACGTCTGACACAGTTCTTGGCGATCCTGAAAGACGTCACGAACACGAATGAGAGCCCATTACCCCAGGTCTCGGGCCGTCCCGTGCCAAAGCCCCAATTTATAACCACGACAACACAGCCTCTACTGTAGCATGCGGATGGCTCCTTTGATTCCTAATCAATCCTGAATGCGCAAATGTTGTGAAACATAATTCACCCTGGGCCTTATTCGGGATTGTGCTAGAGGATATATAATGTCGACAACTGCCACTGATGTAAATTATTCTGCACAATACATCAATACTTCGTACCTACCAAAGCAAAGAGCAAAACAAGAAAATCAAAATGCATATGACAATATCTACAGCAGTATTGCTATCCTCCCTCTTCATATCTCATGTGGTCGCCCTTCCTGTTACAACGCGCAATATCGACGAGTCAGCTGTCGAGAAAAGAGAGCCTATATTGGCTGCGTGCAAGGGAACACGCGAGGCGTGCGAGAGGATGAATCGGCCAAAGCCACATGTGCCAAAGCCGTATTCACCAAGGCCATTCATTGCATGCAAAGGCATTAACTGTAACAATGCACTATCTCCATGGCCACGAATTTCCGACGGTGTGAACCCGGTCGTAGAGCGCGATATCAATTCCGCGGTTGAGAAACGAGAGCGCGTCTCTAGGAAGCCAAACTCACTGCTCGGAAAGCCTATCTCTCCTCCTTCCTTTGCCTGCGCCAGCATCAACGGATGCGGTCGTGACCCACTTTACGACGTTAAACACTTCTGGACACCGGATCTAAGTGCTTCCGTAACGAAAAATACACCTAACAATGGCATAAAGAGAGACGAAGCAGAAGTTGAGAAACGCGAGGCTGACCAGAAAGTCGAAGAATTCCTCAATTCGCTCGAGACTCGTGATGCTGATTCTGATTTTGTCAACTCTCTCGGACGTCGAGAAGCCGACCAGAAAGTCGAGGAGTTCCTCAACTCGCTCGAAACCCGTGGTGCATCACTTAGCAATGACCTAGAGACAAGAAATCAGCCGTCAAATCTTGATAATGCTCTTGGTAAGCCCGCCAGTCCTCCTTTCCAGATTCCTGGTCCCCCATCGAATATCCCTACGAACAATCGCCGCCCTAAGCGTCCTGCGAAGAGCCTGTTTGATGCTTCTTGCGCGGGAGATGTTCATAATTGCAGCAAGGTCAAGCCTATTCGGTTCGATCCTTCAAGTATCGCATGAAATCGCTCAGGATAAGCCTGGGGGCGAATTATCTTTTCTTCTCCCCTTGCGTTTGAGTTTCGTAAGCGATTTGTTGAATGAGCGAGTTTGGTAGAGTTGAATTCTGGTTTACGCGGCGTTAGGATATTTCATTGGCATTTTCATGGCGTTCTGGTGAAGTCTGCAGACTTTCTTGTAGCACAAAAAGCAATCTAGGTGGTTTTTACTTTAAAGAAAACTTGTTGTACCTTTCATCGTGCCGAATTAATTTGCCTTCCACAATGCCATCGTTTTATTACCATCATAAACTGCAGCTTCCCTCTGGTCGCAGTTCTACTTGGGTCAAGCGTAACAGGTGCCAAAGCTTTTCTCAGGGACGAAAACTCTACTTTCTTCTTCAATGCAATATTTTTTATCAAAGCTACGGAGTACTGTGCTTGTTAAACTTTAGTTCAGACGCATTTTTACAAGATATATGATAGCCAATGGATCCTATCTCGAACATGGTACAAGGCACTTAGCCCCTTACGCGAGGCCCATCCTCCCGCGCCACCTAAATAAGGAGATTACGAAAACAGACATTAATAGCACCGGATTCTGCAACAGGGGTTTCAGCATTGAAACTTCTTGAGGAAGCAATCGCTCAGAGCAAAGTCGTGCAGGAGTAGAATGGTCCGACTCTTCCAAAGTGTGGTTATCCTTGAGTCATATTGTGTCAAGGAAGGTATCTGAGATGAGAACAGAATTATTATACTGAAATTATTGACTACAGTCTATAGAATGTTAAGAGAAAAGAGGTCTTCATTTCGCACGTAAGCACTGGCTGCCGAACTCTTATCCATTGTCATAGCCCAGCAATACTGTCAGGTGCGAAGGCAATAAGGGGGTTCGGTAGAGCTCTAAGTTTCAGCCGATAAAGGGGTCGCTAGGGGATCGGAAGGCATAAGTAGAGGGCTCGGGGCGTTGTAGAAAGGGTAGAGATTAGTCTTGTGTCAATAGGAGTTGATTTGTGCCACATTATTCTATCCACTTTACGCTTCCTATGGTTCTTGAAAATATGTCAGTACGCCAATTTTCAAATAAATACTGCTGGTTGTTACTCTCGACCATTATGTGACTGACGAAAGTTGGCATCATGGATAGTACAAAAAATAATGTAACGTGCATCCCTGCGTGCTGCAAAACCCTCCGTGCTGGAAAAAATAACAGGTACTTCGACTTTAGGCATTATAAAACTTACGTAATTTATAATAATTCTCTATAATGTTTTAAAAGTTAGATTCTATGGCTATTCTAAGACATCTTCAACCCTTTTTACCAGAAAACCATATTTATATCGTCGCCGCTACGGCTGATTACAAAGGGTCTTATTTTGTAGCGAAACGTACTTTTTCTAATCACTGCTTTATTTATAGGCTCTTAGTACTTCTAATACCTATAAAAAGATCTTATTCGAGCTCTTTAGCGCCCTAACTATGGAAGAAGTCGTTGTCAGCCCTGCGGCTGCTGTGGCGTGCAAATCTAAGTATGATCGTCACGCGATTTGGTACTCCGTACCTCGGATCGAAGCGAGTGACGATCTTGGTGGGGAATAGCCCTGTACACCCCACAGTAACTTGCTGCCTGAGATTCAAGGCTATAAATGCGAACTCTAAAGATCGAAGGTAAATCACCAGAATTCAGGATTTTGTTTTGTCATCCACTCTCTATGCCTTCAGCTTCCTTTGCAGCGACAGAAACAAATCATGCTCAATCGAAATTGACTTCGAATATGATATGCTTATGGCTTCCAGAATTCCAGCCTGAGCGACGCCGGTCTTGCGCGCTTCCAAATGATGTACGACAATGTCACTGCCGCGAGGCTGCCCAATTTGAGTCCGCTAGCCTCAACACGACGTTTTTTCCAACTTCACTCCGCATTTATATTGATTCGACGGCTTAACAACTACCCGAAACTCTACCTTACTGCGACCCTCGAACTTTTCGAATAATGCGTCTGCTACAGTTTAACAATGATGGCAACCTCAGCTTGACCGAGTTCTTCGAAAACGCCATACCTAACTATGCTATACTTTCACACAGGTGGGGAACGGACGAGGTTACTTTCAAGGACCTGACAGACGGTACGAGCAAGAGTAAAGCTGGCGGCTATAGCAAGATACAGTTCTGCGGAGAACAGGCTAGGCGTAATGGTTTGAAATACTTCTGGGTTGACACATGCTGCATTGACAAATCGAGCAGCACTGAGCTTTCTGAAGCTATCAACTCGATGTTTCGCTGGTATCAGAAAGCAGCCAGATGCTACGTTTACTTATCCGATGTTTCGATACTAAAGCGGAAAGCAAGCGATACGTCTGCCGAGTGCACTTGGGAATCTGCTTTCCGAGCAAGCAAATGGTTTACACGAGGCTGGACCTTACAAGAACTCCTTGCTCCAAGATCAGTTGAATTCTTCTCCCGAGAAGGCAACCGAATAGGAAATAAAAGAATTCTAGAGCAACAAATCCACGATATTACGGGAGTTCCTGTCACGGCGCTTCGAGAAAACCCTCTCTCCCAATTTGACGTCGATGAACGATTCTCGTGGGCAAAAAGTCGATATACTACACGCGGGGAAGACAAGGCATATTCGCTTTTTGGCATTTTCAATATCCAGCTGCCACTTCTTTATGGTGAAGGAGAAGTCAAGGCGTTTCAGCGGCTCCGGGAGGCAATCGACAAACCTTTGAACTGTAAGTCCTATCCCTACGGTTGATACCTAACACATCTAATAAAACTAGCGCTAACTAGCAGTTCAGGCTCTGAGAAAGACCTACTTCGTCACCTACCGTATGCTGATGAGGCGCCTTTCAACGCATACGACCACCAAGACGAACCTGCTTGCCTCCCCAACACACGCGTCGACCTTCTACGAGAGATATATGACTGGGCTGATGGAAAAGATGGACACAATGAGCGATGCATCTTCTGGCTGAGCGGCCTAGCTGGGACGGGAAAGTCAACTATCTCCCGCACCGTCGCCCGCAGATACAGTGAGCAGAAGCGTCTTGGAGCTAGCTTCTTCTTCTCTAAGGGCGGCGGAGACGTGAGCCATGCCGGCAAGCTCTTCACAAGTCTTGCCGTACAACTCGCGGATGCTGTGCCATCTCTCCAAGCACATATCTGCGATGCTGTAAGAAAGCGGAGCGATATTGCGAACCTGTCTTTACTGGATCAGTGGCGGGAGCTCGTTATCCGTCCGTTAAAGTTGGTAAAGTCAGACAACCCCTCTTCTCCATCTATATATCTACTTGTCATCGATGCCCTTGATGAGTGTGACAACGAAGACCATGTTCGCACAATTCTACGGCTCCTAGCTGAAGCTCGAACGTTGACGACCGTGAGACTTCGAGTTTTTTTGACAAGCAGACCTGAAATTCCAATTCGATACGGCATACGTGCTATCCCGCAAGCCGAACATCAGGACTTTGTACTCCACAACATACAGCCAGCAGTCATCAACCATGACATATCTCTTTTCTTAAAACACCATCTATGGAACATCGGGCAAGAGTGGTCCCTTGGACCTAAGTGGCCAAGCGATGAAGTTTTAAGACAACTGGTTGTCTATGCTAGTGGACTCTTCATCTGGGCGGCAACAGCATGTCGTTTTGTAAAAGAAGGCGAAGAGTTCGCTGAAGACAGGCTTGATGAGATTCTTCAGGGCACCGGCTTCGAAGGCACGCCGGAAAAGCATCTCGACCAAATTTATACCACTGTACTTCAAAACTCCATACCTACCACTTTCAGACCACCGGAGAAAGTGCGGTTATGTACAATGCAGCGAAGAATTCTTGGAAGCATTGTTATCTTATTCTCACCCCTTTCCTCAGCTTCGCTAGGAAAGGTAATCAGCATCTCTGGAATACAGGTTACGCAGACTCTCGAAAGACTACAAGCTATTCTAGACGTTCCAAAGGCCGCTACTGGATTGCTCCGCCTCCATCACCCTTCATTCCGCGACTTTCTTCTTAGCAAAGACCGATGTGGGGATTTCTGGGTAGATAAGAGGGAGGCACACCAGCTAGTAGCGACTAGCTGTGTACAACTAATGTCCCAGAAACTCAAGAAAGACATTTGCGATATGCATGCTCCTGGTACTCAAGCCAGACTAGTTGAGAGCAGTCGTCTCCAGGAATATCTTCCGCCTGAAGTTCAATACGCATGTCTTTATTGGGTTCAGCATCTCCAACGGAGTGGGGCTCAGGCTTCTGATGGCGAGGAAGCCCACCGGTTTTTACAGGCTTATTTACTGCACTGGCTCGAGGCACTTGGGTGGATGGGTAAGGTCTCAGAAGGGATTCAAGCAATACTTACCTTAGAGGCTTATATCCCAGTCAGCTGTCTGTTTAATCTTTTAAGAGTTTAACTAACTCGTTTTTAGTTTGACAGAAGCCCCAACTTGTACGCATTCATTTACGACGCTAAGCGATTCGCCTTATATAACCGATCTATCATTGAACAGGCACCCCTTCAGTTATACTCTTCAGCCCTTATCTTCGCCCCGGAAAGGAGCATTATTCGGAGACAATTTGAAGGGTCCGTCCCGACTTGGATTCAGAGGAAACCCAAAGTACAAGCATATTGGAATGCTGCATTGCATACGCTCGAGGGCCACACTGGTTCGGTCGAGTCAGTAGCCTTCTCATGTGACGGCAAGCAGGTCGTGTCTGGTTCACAAGATAAAACAGTGCGGCTCTGGGACGTGGCTACGGGAACACTGCTCCAAACGCTTGAAGGCCACACTGACTGGGTCTATTCCGTGTCCTTCTCACGTGATAGTAAGCAAGTCGTATCTGGATCATTAGATTGGACAGTGCGGCTTTGGGACGCGGCTACGGGAGCACTACTCCAGACGCTTAGGGGCCATACTAAACTAGTTTCTTCTGTGGGTTTCTCAAGCGATGGCAAACAGATTATATCTGGATCACTTGATCAAACGATACGGCTTTGGGACGCGACTACAGGAGCACTGCTTAAAACGCTCGACGGCCACACTGGTTCGGTCAAGTCAGTAGCCTTCTCATGTGATAGCAAGCAAGTTATATCTGGATCAGGCGATTGTACAGTGCGGCTTTGGGACGCGACTACGGGAGCACTACTCAAAACGCTCGAGGGCCACACTGGCGCGGTCTATTCCGTGTCCATCTCACGTGATAGCAAGTGTATTTTGTCTGGATCTGGTGATCAAACATTACGGCTCTGGGAGGCGGCTACGGGAGCACTGCTCCAGACGCTCGAGGGCCACAGTAGCCATGTTTTATCGGTAGCCTTCTCACGCGATGATAAGAAGGCTGTGTCTGGATCAGTTGATCGTACAGTGCGGCTTTGGAACGTGGCTACAGGAGTACTGGTTCAGACACTCGAGGGCCACACTGACTGGGTCTATTCCGTGTCCTTCTCAAGTAATAGTAATCAGGTCGTATCTGGATCAGGCGATCAGATGGTGCGTCTCTGGGATACGGCCACAGAAGCAGCGCTTCAGATGCCCGAGGGTCACACTAGCCGAATCTGTTCTATAGCCTTCTCACATGATGGCAAGCAAGTTATAACTGGATCAGGCGATCATACGGTGCGGCTCTGGGACGCGACTACGGGAACACTGCTTAAAACGCTCGAGGGCCACACTAGCAGGGTCCTATCAACAGCTTTTTCATATGATAGTAAGCAAATTGTGTCTGGATCAGAGGATAAAACAGTACGGCTCTGGGATACGGCTACGGGAGTATTACTCCAGATATTCGAGGGCCATACTGAGGGGATCTATTCCGTGTCCTTTTCAAGTAACTATAATCAGGTCGTATCTGGATCAGGGGATTGGACAGTGCGACTCTGGGACGCGGCAACAGGAGCCTTACTCCAGATACTTAAGGGCCACACTGGCTTGATCTCGTCAGTTACCTTCTCATACGATTGCAATAGAATCATATCTGGATCAATCGATTGGACAGTGCGGCTCTGGGATGCGGCTACAGGAGCATTGCTCCGGATAAAGGGCCATATCAACTCAGTCTCGTCTGTGGTCTTCTCACGCGACGGCAAACAGGTTATATCTGGATCTGATGATGGGACGGTATGGCTCTGGGATGCGGCTACGGGGGCAATACTCCAAACGCTAGAGAGCCATAGTGCCTTTTCCCCTAGCGGTAAGATATGTCCCACCTTGCAAGTATCTAGTCAATGGGTATTAGAAGGTAACACGAAGATTCTTTGGCTGCCTCCCGATCATCGCCAATGCAAATCAGCCACGTGGAATAGAAATCTTGTTTTAGGGCATTCTTCAAGGAGAATATCATTGTTCTGCTTTAACAAAGCAGCACAACTTGTCATATAAAACTAAGAGAAATATTTAATTTCTTGCGGGGTCTGAGGGAACATTGCCACATGCCTTCTAGCATTTTTAAGAGGGAGTCTGTTGCGCCATAAAAGGAGATTCTTTGTGAATCCGGCACAAGGCGACGACGCCAACGTAATGTTTTCTGTCAAAGGCGTTTAAGATGTTCAAAGTGGCTATAGAATCTAACTTGAAAAATTCAAGAAATAGTAAGGTGTGCACCAATATTACAATAATTAAAGTCAAAGTACCTATCACTTTTTCCGGCACGCAGGGTTGGACGATTACACAGACATTGAAGCTGCCACGAATCCATTGATCCTTTGCGGAAACAACACAGGTGTCTTGATTGCTGAGCCTCAAGTGGTGTCTAGTAAGTGCTTGGGTGGTGCGTCTCTGGTCCCAGAGTGACTGGTAGAGCTCTGTCGCTGCCTCGGAAGTATGCTGCTTCGCTGATGATAGTTACGTCTTTCTTCAGCGCCGACTCAAATGTGATAGGTTTCCGGTGATCTAGATTGATGGCAGTAGGCATGATACGAGCCCGGACGCCATTTAGCAGTGTGCTTAGGGATCTAACATGTAACGTTGTGGCAGATGCGAAAAGATGTGGTTGATGCTGGATTAAGTACAACTTCGGATTTTTGCGATTCAGCAACAACGGACGCACCAGACCAGTGGAGCTTGGCGGCTATGCCTGAGGCTTTCAAGATGGGGCCGTACGGAACCGTGCGGGGCAGGATCGAAAGTACCGAACTACGTGGCGATCTTCGATAGATTTGCACTCCACAACTGCCACAAGTCTGACATCGACTTTTTATGTGGTTAGGGCGCCTAGGAGCTCAAGTAAGACCTTTCCAGAGATGTTAGGAGTAGTGAGAGCTCAGAGATAAAGCGGTGATGAAGAAAGTGTGTTTCGCTGTAAAAAGACACCCTTTTAAAATCCGCTGATAACGGCGACAAAATGAATATGATTCTCTAGTAAAGAGGTTCAAGGTGTCTTAAAATAGACTCAGAATATAACTTTCAAACTAGTATATAAGATATTGTAATATGTATAGACTTTTTGATGCTCAAAGTCAAAGTACCTGTTAGTTTTTCCGGCACGGAGGGTTTTCCGGCACACAGGGATGGACGTTAGCCTTTCCTCTAATCTGTATTATTTAACAAACAGATCTCAATAGTGAAGTGCGAATAAACATTCGAACGCCTTCGAAACGCGCATCTTTATGCTCTTGTTCACTGATAAAGTTGTGGTATTAAACTAGAATTCCTCGCCACGTTACGAAATATTTCTTCACCAAGACTCCTGATCCTTCTCGGTTCTAGAATGTACTGATACACCACTCCTTCTATTCAAAGCAAGGCTTCTCAACTTTCCAAAATCGTTAGCAGGAGGTTTTATACTAGGTTTACGTAGGCTAAGGTTCTGAAGTTCTTGAATTGTAGTTGACTCTGCAAACTTTCTTGTTTCGGCAATAGCCACGGCAAGTGTTTCTGTGACCAGCGTTTGAAGGTATTTTTTGGATTGCGGTTTGAGCTTTCCTTGAATCGTACACTTGTTGTCGTACTTGTGAACGCATAATTTGGTAAAATGAGCAGAAGTAAAGTCAGTCATAGCATACCAGCTTTTGCTGTCTCCTTTGAATTCTGGGTAGCGATCAACCCATAGTATATCGTATGGGGTCTCGGACGGTGCCGCACTATCTTGTGAATCGTACTCTCGAATGGAAATAAATTCATCTTTTTGGCTGGTACGCTTTCTTGATAGGCCTTTGCCTCCGTGGGTATATATAGGTCTGGAGAAGTTAGAAAATGAGCAGAAGAATATCAAAGCTGAGTGGAGTGTACCCACAAAGCTAGAACATGGTTTGTAAAGCGTCCGATACATATATACTTCCTATGCTTTGTATATAGCGGACTATATAGCTCCGCTGTCAGCAAAATTTCAGGTAAGAAACTGGAGACTTAGGCAGTTGAAGAATTCGCCGTCCCCAAATACATTAGTGCGTAACCTTTCTCAGAGCCAACAAAAACATACCCTACACTGGTCATTGAACGATTATAGTCCGGTTCGCCAGACTCCAATGCCTGCTTATTGGAATCGGCCTCAAACCACGGAGCAGTGAATATGACACCAACTTCAAAATCTTGAGGTCTGTAAACTTCTAGTAGAAATATTAGCAGAAAATAACTGAAGCTGTAGGTTAAAACTTTTACTTTGAGGCCTTAGCTTGCTATTGAAAGTACTGACTTGAGACTCGCTGATCATAGCGAGGCTGTCAAAGTGGCCATGGTGAGTTGATCTGCCTGTCCTGGATCTCCATGATTCAGATCTCATACCAGTTATTCCGCTTCTTGTTTTTTCCAGGGCCATATTCAAATTCAATTCTCGAAGCTTGCTTGTCGCTGCCTCTTGCTCTTGCTTCTGATCTTCGACTCGCGTTGAGATAAACCTACTCCTGTTTGCCATAATGTTGGTATTGCGTCCTATCTTTTGTAAGGATCTCCCTTGAGGCTTGTATGGCTCTAAATCAGTTCTGCTGATTGATCGTGATGCTTGTTTCCACAAACGAGATGTCGAGGTTTTAAATATACTAGAAGTTCAAAGAAACGCGAATATTGCTTAAGCAGATAAAGAAACTATGTACGATACATGGCAAAGAGAACAAAAATAGCAGTCGAAGTATAGACTTGAAAATTTTCATAGCCATAGAACAGCTAGTAGACGAATTAAGAACAAAGGGCATAATGTTAAGAAATAGGTGTCCTGCACGGGACGGCATATTTAGTGAAGTCTTTGTTTTGATTCAAAGTGGCAACAAAGATACTAGGCATTTGCACAAAATTAATTCTGCCATCAACACTTGTTTGTCTTAAATACTTAAACAGAGGCAGTCAGTCCTACTGCTAGAGTGACCACTACTAAGCTATACCACAAGGATTTGGCCTGTAATCTGATACTATGGCCGACAGAGATGGGATTCTGAGTCGACTCACAGACGGCCGAGTTTTCAAGGGCGTAACTAGTTATTTTGGAAGAAGATTTTTGGTGCCGCTTCGCCTATACCAGTTGTCAAATTCCCGCGCTTCAACACCCTACAACAGTGAAGTTGGTTACAACAACAAGCAACATGAGAGCGCAATTTCTGGATGTTCTGCTAGTAAAACTAGACAAGAAAAAGAAAGCGGCCTAGAGCCCGAGTGCGGTTGTCGGGGGCAGCTTGAAAAGGTGTCTTCAAACCTACGATACGAGGCGCCACAATCACTTTTTAGTAATCATGGGAAGTCATTTGAAGAACCAGGCATGCAGTCTCCTGATCGTTCAAGAGTTCCACCTTTAACTTCCAAAATCTCAAATATATTCACATTCAAAGGAGAGTTCGGCTATGAAGAATCTGCATTGTCGTTGACAGAGGACATGATATTTGCGTGGAATATAATTTTTCGATCTGAAACAAAAATATTAGAATACAAGAAAAAAGTCGGAATCCTAGAGGAAAATCAAGACCAGTGTAAAGACATGGTACATGATTTGAATCGACAACTCGAACGTTCTGCTGAGAATCTAGGATTGACAGAAAGTGAGCTTCTTCATCGTATCGACGAAGCTAAGGAGTTAGAGCAAAGCATAGAGCTTGAGATCCAAAAAATAGAAGCCAAAGCTCGAGGAATATATAAGGATATGGAATGGGCACAGAGGCAATTATATCAATCTTGGAATAACATTATGGCCACGCATAACTTGCTGGATCCAGCTCCAGAGGAAAGTTTTAATGGATCTGTGATTGAAGTGGACAAAGAAAGAATAGAAGAAATTCTGGAACCTTCAAAGTCCAAAACCCGAACGCCAACCCCGAGCGAGATTGCAAGGGTAGCGGTTTTAGAAGCACAAGAGGTCGCAGAAGATGACCGGTACCACAAACAGCTCATTCTGAGCAACTTGCAGGACGAATTCGAGAAATGGAAATATCATTATGAGGAAGAGCTCCGTAGATATCGCCTAGATGTGGAAGATGGTATAGCCGAGTTGGAAATGACGGCCTTCGACAATTTTATGCTTCAGGAACATCAGGAACTAAACAGGAACTTAACGAAAGCAGAAAAAGAGTTCGAGGAAGCTGACGACAAGGCAAAGGCGTTTAGGATTGCGCAACCTGCCAACGGCTACTTCCAAGGGTCTCACTCTGATAGGAGCCTTGGATACAATTCGCTAGATGAAGCAGCTTGGATTGCCCACGTGGACCGTGATTTCATTCATCGCTGGCTGCATACAATAGATAAAACCGAGGTTGGGCAAGTCCAAGTCTCTGACTGCGACGAGTGGGAGGTCAAAACAGTCGAGCTAGGAGATAGCATAAGCTTGGTGGCAGAAGGGGTAGAAAGGAAGAACATCAATCGCTGGATGTCGATCCAGATCCGAAGGAACGAACTGGTCAGCCTCAGCAGTGGAGATATATTTGCGGAATCTTAGGTATGATTTTAATGTACAGAAGCTGGTTTTCACACTCATTTCTTAATCTATAGTCAATTGATTAGTCGTATCTAAAGCTGTGATGTAGCATGGCCTCCAAGAATGTTACTTGAAATAGGAAAAGTAATACACCTAGTAAATTATGGTATATTACGAGAACGACCATATGAGATATCCAACGTACATTAAAATCTCATGGATTTTTCGAACGAATTGGCTGGAGAAAAGGTGCTCATGAACGCATGTCAGAATTGCTGATATAGACTAACTACTTGATAGTCTAAAAATTTACTGTTATTCTATTCTGAATCGTGAGTGGCACAAATATCATATGGCCGCGGGCAATGTGCTTCCCAGATCAGAATTGTGAGAAGATCCTGTCATTGTGAAAGGGTTCACCGCTGATACCAAATCTGGATCTTTGATAGAGGCCACACTGGTAATTCTCCATTGATGGCGAGTTTTCTGCTCTTACATCGCAGCATCAGCTTTCTGGAGCAACAGATACTATCGCGTGATATATACTATTGAGTGCCTGTATAGGTTCAGTTAAACTATCTAGAAGCTTTAAGACCGGGCTTCGGCTTTACGAGTATTGCTGGAACGTCTCGGAGGACAGGAATGTTTCACTCTCTTTGTACACAGAGAGAAGAGTTATTTCCCTTTTATTGATTCAAAGCCATGCCATCATTCGGCACAGAGATCCTCCAAAATTGTAATCATCTTCTTCTGCAGCTGGATCAATTCAACTTCATCAATTATTACTTTTCCATCCTTCACACCCTGAGGTGGAGTGTCTGCAGCTCCTTCCTTCCTGGCCAGCTTTATAAGCTCGGCTTTTGTACCGAAGAAAGGAACACCAAGACTCTTTAACTTTGCAGTGAACTCTCTCATCATCTGAGTCTGGGCCCGGTAGACTTTCATGTCAAAAGTCTCCAGTTCTTTTGCCAATTCCTCGGGGCTGGTGTTAGTCGCACCTTCTGAAGTAGCTCCACCTACAAGCTTCCTGTAGCTGATGAATACAGCACTATTGTGATATTGCGAGGATAGACATACAAGACTTCATCTAGCTTCTTCTGACCTTCTGTCCGAGCCTTCTGTTTCTCGATGAGTTCCTGACGTGCCTTCCACCATTGTTGCTCATGCTCATGCTGTGATTTTATCATCTAGAATTGGCTTGATTAGCTACTTTGACAGAGATGTCACTGAGAAAAAACCTGCCCTTCGAACATCATGGATTATATTCTCATTCTTGGCAACAGTTCTCATAATGCATTTCAGACCTGATGTCCAGTCCACAATTGTCGCAGGATCGATAACCCGGACGTTCGGATTGGATGGAATAACTGGAGTAGACACTCCACTGTTGGGATAAATTCTGGCTTGATGGTTCCATTGCTGAGGAGGTGGTTGGTGTATAGGCTGACTCATATATGGAGGAGATTGAAAATTTTCTGTAGGATGTTGAACCTGCTGACTCTGTTGTGTTTGCTGGTTTGGCTGATTGAGACCAGCTAGCGTAGCTAATATGGCTGCTAGATCCGGTGTTGGAGTCTGTGAAGCCATCTTGTCTGAAACCTACTACGTGGTGTAATATTGAGGTGCAAACTGGCTATTGCATCACGAATCTTCTATGTTCAACAGAAGATGATTGAGGCTTTGTACTTCTCAAATCCCACAGCTTCACTACCTGTGCTGAGTTATGACAGTGCGAACATGACCGACACCCTCTATTGACCCACTAAAATGTATGAAGCGGGTACTTCCCGCCGCTAAAAGTTCACGAATCATAGACCTCAGAAAAGTCGTTCGACAGACGGAGTTCAACCTCAGATGTGGAAAACGAGTCAATTGTCCTTCCGTCATCTCAGCAATTAACCAGAATTTGTAGAGTTCGCCAAAATGGCACGATCGGCGAGCGATGCTACGCGATTTACATCCACGATACCTCATGCCTATGCCAAAAACCAAAGCTTCACACCGAATCCCTCTAATACCACAATACTCCCAAAGAATAGGGGCCCACCGGGTGAGACACCGCAGGAGAAAGTTAGGCGATTAAGAGCGGCTGCGAATGCTGCGCGCGAGGCCCAGGTCTCTAAGGTGGACAAAATCATATCGAGAGGTCGAGTATGGGCTGATAAAGCACATCGATTCACTGCGCTCAGCTTGATTGGACTTACATGTATGTGGTTCTAAATCCCGGGCAGTCTACTGGCAACTAGCAAGAAGAAATATACTAACGAAAGTATAGTTATTGCTGGTGGAGTCACGGTGTATGCTCTGGGAGATATGATAATCCACAACCGGACCAAACGCGCACAGTACTTCGCACAGCGAAAAGCTCAGGAAGAAGCTGCACTATATGAAGCAAGGCAAGCTATTCAGAATGGAACAGCAGACGAACGTCAATTTGAGTTCATTAAGCTACGAGATGAGGAAGATGCACGGATCGCCAAGTCCAAGGCAGAAATGTCTGAAAAAAAGGGTGTCTTTACAAGAACTAAGGAGTGGATGTTTTCTGGGTTGAAAAAGGACGAGCAAGCCCATAATTTAGGAAGTAACGAAGTGCTGAACGGAGCTGAGAGTGATGGATTAAAGAAAGGAGAGCAGTTTTTAGGTACAATCGAAGAGAGCAAGAATGTTATTGCAGCGAAGGCTAAGCAAGCGTTCACCGATGGAAAGGAGAGACAGAAGATTGGAGGGCCATTGGACCGACTAGGGACCTCGGAAACAATGGATAAACCGTTAGACGAGCCACCCAAATCAGGAGGATGGACGTCATTCATGTCGAGACGGTGATGACGCACATGGATATGTATATTTTAGATGCGAGATTGTACCATATGGGAAGACATGCTGCATTGGAATGGCGTTGTGTGTATTTACTGTATCATCAGGTGGTACTAAACAATAATCACAATTTAACGCGTGGAAATTCGTTTTGTAGTCTTCTTAAAGATTTGTTTCATGTCCATTCTTCCGTGAGCTACAAAGCACTAGGAAATTCTGTTCTTGCTCTGAGCTACGTCTAAGCTCAAGATATCATCAATTTACGCACTACTAATTATTAGAAGCCTTGGCATCTACAATTTATACTTTGCCAGAGGTAGAACATTGAGGTAAAGTGCCACTGCAACTCCCTGCCTTTTTTTCAGGGGGCCGTAAAAAAACCATTTGTTTTAAAAATGTTACTTCTCAGCTGCTAACAGCCCTTAAATGCCCTGAAGCTACAGCCGTTGCAAGCTTAAACAAGCTTTTGATTTTCGACTGAGCGTAAAACCACCAACAAAATGTGTAACGTCCTTAAAAAAAGTAGAGAATTGGAATATCACTTTCTCTTGGCGCGTTGTCTGCCTGTAGCCTTGTCAGCCTTGCATGATCATAAATGGAGCGGGTACTTTAAACCAAACTTACAAGCATTCAGCAAGATATGGCATCATGGTTTAAAAACTCAAAATTAGTTAATTGTTACTGAAGACACCCTTTTCTAGATGACATGCAATGATATTTAAACCCAGGCTATTTACACCAAAATTACAGCATTTCGAGCGTCACCAATTGGGCAATGCTCCATCGATGAGAGTGACCAAGTATGGATGCGGTGTTTAGAAAGCAATTATGTGCGAAAGTCCTCCGTAGGAATGCTCTAGGAAGGGCGCGTAGATGGACCAGAGGTTTGAGCATAACGTGTTCAAAAGGCGCAACACGGAAAGGCAATATCCCAACTACAGGCAGGGTGCCACTGGACTACAAGTACACTACACCGTATTCACCTCCTTCGCAGATGCTGACCGTATCCCATAGGCCGAAATTGAGATCTTTGCCTTCAAGCCTATCGCCGGCCTCGAGTCCCGCTACGCCTCGCGCTACTTCGGCAGACAAGCATCGCAGAATCGGTCTCTATGGTGCCGTTATCGTTGGGACATGCCTCATAGGCTACGTTTCCTACTTTGCCATCGTCATATTGAGAGCACCTGCCAGCACCGTCCCAATTGACGCATCTGCACAGGCCGACGTTTCCTCACGCTACGATAAAACAGCCCGAACCTTTGACACGTCGATCGACCTGACAGAATTGAGTATGGGAATGCCTAAAAAACGTCGTGAGCTGGTTGCTGAAGCACACGGAGATGTTCTGGAGGTGTCTATTGGGACTGGCAGGAATTTGGAATACTATGATTGGAATTTCAAGGGATATAATGGTATTGGACAACCGTCTAGGAAAGATGGAATCAAGAAAGGGAAGGTCAGGAGTTTTACAGCGGTGGATAAGAGCGGCGAGATGCTGGAAATTGCACATGAGAAGTTCTCGAAGATGTTCCCTGGAATACTTGGCGTACGATGGGTAATTGGAGATGCAAGTGAAGCTCTCCCTCTTCCCCCGAAGAACCCGAATGAAGCGAGTGGTAACCTGGAGGGAGGGAGGTATGATACCATAGTTCAGACCATGGGCCTGTGTAGTGCAAACGATCCAGTTGCTCTTTTGAAAAATCTAGCGAATCTGGTAAAAGAGGAGGATGGCAGAATTTTACTGTTGGAACACGGCCGTGGCCGATGGGCATGGTTGAATAATGTTCTAGATAACTCCGCAAAAGGCCATGCAGAACAGCATGGCTGTTGGTGGAACAGAGATATTGCAGAAATAGTCAAGAAAAGTGGACTCGAAGTTGTAGATGGTAACACTTGGCACGCTGGCACAACATGGCGACTTGAGTTAAAGAAACCCAAGCAAAAAATAGAAATTGCTCAGGATCTGACGACTAAGACGGGAAAGAACTGACCCTAGGAATCAGAGGCCAATCCACATGCTTTGAGGCAGTCAACGATATCCATGGCCAATGCAGAATATCTCAATGACATGAGCTTTGTGGACATCGATGCCTTCCCATGTATATAGGTATTTCATATATATATACCATCCAGTGGCATATATTCAAGAATTGAGAATAAGCTAAGGACTACTCTCGCATTACTTACGGTATATCATTAGTAAATTAGACTATTCCAATATAGACCATAATGATTCTTTAATGCTAACCTTGTGGGCTATATGAAGCTAGAACCTTTGACAGGAACACTTTAGCGTCATGCAAATTTTCATGACAATAGGGTTGATGCGGCCTAATGCGATTTAACCAAATGACCATAGCACATTGTCTTAGCCATATTTCTAGAGTCGTATATATACATAAATAATACAATTCAACAGCCCGCTCCATATTGGTGTGGTCGACCGACATGTAGGCAGACGCCTCAAGTACAACTACAAGGCTACTCATACAGCAATTACCAACATTCGTCTCGCAAACCCCAAGTAGCTTACAACTGAGCAAGTACAGACTGCACAAAGCTCTCAAGTTCTCTTAGAGGTACATCTTGACGAATCTGGAGTCTTCTGCATTGCACCTCACAAGTCCTCTCTGTATTCCATTTCCTACCCACGACGATAATTACGGGATATCCAACTAAGTCTGCGTCTCGCATTTTCCAAGGGAATGAAGCAACCCGATCATCCAAGACAACATCTAACTGAGATGACTCAGATGATCGTGTCGCAGAGCGAAGCTCATCATAGACCTCAACAGATGCTTCAGCAAGGCCGTTTGCGGGCACAAGAACTGCTTCAAATGGTGCCATGATACGTGGCCAGTTTAGGCCTTTATCATCTGAAAGAGTGTCAACGACCGCACCTATGATGCGTGATACACCAATCCCATGACATCCCATTTGCATAGGGACTTGCACGCTGGTATTTGAGTTATTTTTAGCGACTTCAGATGTGACAGCCGCTTCATCTGTTAATAATCCTACAGGGACTGTGACCATTGCTTCCATAGGCTCGCTATAGCGCGTACCTAGGTGAAATGTGTGACCTAGCTCGATGGCCTTTTGCACTTTTAGAGATCCGGTGGAACAGCGGCTGCATGAATCACCGTCCCTTATCCTGATTAGATTCAAGGGCTGCTGAGTTGACATGTCTTGGGACATAACATCAATGACCAAATCGCTGTCTTGATTTGGAACAGACTCTGGCCAGAAAGGAATCATAGAATTACGAGACTCGATATCTCCCCGAAACCGGGCAGGCACGGTCAAGTCTATCAGGTTGATTAGCTGACGGGATTTCTTTGAAGCTGTAGGCGACTCCGAATTCAGAGATAAAGAAGTTGATTTTGATCGAGGCCACAAAGGTAAAGGGTCGTCTATCGATGCATCTAGCCCTGGTACAATTGACTTGACCGCGTGTACATTGACCTCCGGTTGGCCAATGGTTGTAGAAGCGCCAGTCGTTAGATACCATACGTTGACAAGAGTCTGTCTGTCACGCGATATTCCACGCCAGACCGCTAACTGAGTTGCGTCTGCTTCAGCTGTCGCAACATTGTGAACTGTACTTTCGGCAAGCTCTTCATTTGCTACATAATTGCAGCTATCACAGCTTATTATGTTATCTTCTCCTTTTGAGGTTGGGAAATGGAATTCATGACTTAGATCTCCGCCAATATCTCCAGAATCCGCTTCAGCGGTAAGGTATGGAACCTTGAGCTCGTCAAACAGTCGAGCATACATTCCTCGCACCTCGTGATACGTTTTGAGAGCAAGCTCGGAGTTATAATCAAAGGTATACAGGTCTTTCATAATGAACTCCCTGGACCGAAGGAGCCCCTGCCTTGGTCTCAACTCATCCCGATATTTTCGTGCTATATTAAATATAAGGTTGCAGCTACAGGTTCAAGAGAGATGAAGACTTACATATTTGGTATAATCTCACTGGCAGCTCTTTGTATGATTTAACGGTGGAAGAAACAAGGTTAGTGATCTCCTCCTCATGCGTAGGTGAGAGAAGAAATCCAGCGTCCTTCCTGTCCCTGAAACGAAATATCTAGTTTATGTTTAACAAAGTCCTACAAGGTTATGATGGTGAATGAAGACATACCTCAGATCCAGCCTTCAGAAGGCGACCACTCTTGGTCCAGAGCTCCTCGGAAGATATGGATGATAATGATAGCTTAGAAGCGCCTGTCGTAATCAGCATACGAAAAGACAAAGCACCCTAAGTCTTACCTAGCTTTGACATATACTTATCTATTAAGACCTCTAATTTATTTTGCGCCCGAAGACCAAGCGGAAGCATATGGAATATTCCGGAATGGGCCTGGAGATTCCTTAGAACAGCATCATCTGTAATGTCAGTAATAATTGCATGCTCACCTGTCGAAGGAAGCCAGCGCGAATGAGCTTAGCGTGAGAGTCTATTAATATAAGTGTAATGCACAAGACTCTTAAAATTACAATATACCTTCTTCATCCGATTCAGCTATACCTCCTGAAGGTACCCAGAACTTGGATAGTCTTGCTCGATCATCATCCTATATTCAATCAGCTGATCTTCTCGAAAACACAAATTGGAATGCGGAGGGACTTGCTGAAAGCCTCGGACGTAGTTCTGAGTAAAGGCGGGACAGGAGCCTGACATGGGGGATTGTTTTGTAAGAGCATTGTAGCGCCCGTCTTGAACATCTTTGGCCGAAGATGATGCGATGAGGGAGCTTGGTTGAATGTTTCATGATCTATTAGAAAGAACTAGGGGTAAACTAGCTGAAGCGAAGTGAGGAAATATGACTCTAACCTCAATCCATAACTCTCTGTACTTTAGTAAATTAGATTCTGAGCCACATGACACTCTAGAGAAAATGTTGATATTTTCATGACCTTGAACCTGGAACGACTCTAAAGGACAAAAGGAGGCTCGCTTAACTAGTCACATGCGATAAGCTCAATACGGTTAGCCTCTTGGTCCGCGATAAGGGGAATTCTAACAAAATTTCCCCTCTGTTCATTGACACAAGATACCCAGATCACACCGTCTTTAATTCTTTAATCGTCATGGCCAAACATAAGAAACCACCCGAGAAGGTTCGTAATGGTCCTTTAAAGCGTGTCCAGACAGGTCTTCCAACATTTGATGAGAAAACTTTGTCCGCTCTTACGGAACA
This sequence comes from Chalara sp. BL73, assembly GCA_918026815.1. Taxonomy (NCBI): domain Eukaryota; kingdom Fungi; phylum Ascomycota; class Leotiomycetes; order Helotiales; genus Chalara; species Chalara sp. BL73. Next base: position 179,880 of record CAKJVC010000066.1, on the reverse strand, counting down.
GATAGAGAAAAGCCTGGACAAGGGAAAAGCACCAGCAAAATTCACACAGACACCTAATCGCAACAAGAAGGAGAACAAGGCAAACAGCAGCAATTCTACTACAATACATGGGTCTAAAGTTACCGAGAACTCTGAAAACACTAGAGGCACGAAGAGAGATGCGCAAGGAAATGCGAAAAATCTGCAGAGTCGAGGCAAAGGAAAGCAAAAGTTAGAGCATGCAGAGGACGATCGTGCCACATTGTTACAGGAAATTCTGGCATTAGGTGGTACAGAGGAGGATTTGGATCTGGTGAATCATGAAGGTTCGGGGGATGAGGAGGATCTAATCACGGAAAGCTCAAAGTCCATTGATAAATCACTCCAGAAGGAGCTTGCGAAGTTCGCTGCAAGTCTGGGTATCAATGGGCAGGCCGAAGTGGATGCGAGCGAGTCAGAAGAAGAGTCTAAGGACGATGCAATAGATTCGGAAGATGGGGGAGAATGGGAAGAGGTTTCGGACGAAGACTTGTCGGCTGAAATCATAGACTCAGCTCCTGCTGCTACGAGTAAGCCTGTCAAAGATGCTGTACCAGTTAATCAGACGTCTGATAAATCATCGAAGGATCAAAACCGCCTAGTCAGTATGCATGCCATACGATCATCGACCTGACTAAAACTTTCTAGGTATTTGACGCTCGGCCAGACTGGCATGTCACACAGCTCCCTGACCTGCCGAGCTCCACCTTAAAAGATTCTAGCCCTTTTCAAAATACTATAGCATCCCTAAAGGCTTATGCCACATCGCTTCTAGAAGCTGATAGTAATCTTTACGCCTCAAAACACTTATCCGCCTCGTCGTCACATCGTTTCCTTTCAACCATCATGACATCTGGCACTCTATCTGATAAAGTCTCAGCCCTTACTTTGGTTGTCCAAGAATCTCCTGTGCACACGACAAAGTCTTTCGAGAGTCTATTATCATTAGCCAAGAAGCGAAGCAGAGGTCAGGCCGTAACAGCTCTTGGAGCACTAAAGGATTTGTTAGGGGTGGGTGTCGTTCTACCAGCCGATCGACGTCTGCGTACTTTTGCTACACAACCGGGTCTGTTGGGTACCCTCGAAGAGAATATGGTTTCTATGTGGAATTCAGGACTTGAATTACCCGGCCAGATTACAAAGGCTCATTTAATATCGTGGGCATATGAGGATTGGCTGAAAGAGCAATACTTCGAAATGCTGAAAATCCTTGAAGGCTGGTGTAATGATGAGGTGGAGTATGCACGATCGAGAGCTGTCACATATGTTTATGAGTTGTTGGAATCGAAGCCAGAACAGGAATCCAACTTACTTCGTCTTCTAGTGAACAAGCTTGGAGACCCCGACAAGAAAATTGCCTCCCGAACATCATATCTGCTTTTGCAATTGCAAACGAAACATCCATTAATGAAGCCGATCATTGTTCGGTCAATAGAAACTGAACTTCTTCTTCGGCCAAATCAAAGCTCACATGCAAGATATTATGCTATCAATACCCTAAACCAGACCATTCTCAGTGGGAAAGAGGAACAAGTTGCTCAAAACCTTCTTGATATCTATTTCCAGCTGTTTGTGACTCTACTCAAGAAGCCAGATCCACCGAAAGCCCAAGTCGGGCCTAAGACTAATCGCAAGGGACAAATTCAAGGTGGCGGTGCTCCGATGGGTAAAAAGGCACTTTCGAAGGCGACAAAAGAAGAAGAAGCAAAATTAACGAGCGAAGAGACCACAGAGAAGATGATCTCAGCTGTTTTGACAGGTGTCAATCGCGCATTTCCCTTCTCTAAGACCAACGATAACACGTAAGTCATCTGTTTCAGAAGCCGTATTTGTACTAACACTTCTAAAGTCTTGAAAGGCATATGGATACGCTTTTCAAGATTACACACTCCTCCAACTTCAACACTAGTATTCAGGCGTTGATGTTGATTGAGCAGTTATCCACGACGAAGAATCTCGCTACCGATCGATTTTATAGAACACTCTATGAATCGCTTCTTGATCCACGCCTTATCACCTCCTCAAAACATGCATTATACCTAAACCTGCTGTTCAGAGCGTTACGCTCTGACTTGAACATAAAGCGAGTGAAGGCTTTTGCCAAGAGGCTACTTCAAATCATAACTTTGCACCAGCCACCGTTCATATGTGGTGTTCTCTACCTGATCAGAGAGCTGGAAGTCACATTCCCTGGTCTCAAAACACTTCTCAATGAACCAGAATTTGATGAGGAAGATGGGCAAGAAGTGATTCGTGATGTGCCTGAGGACGAAGGTGAAGCTACTTTCTCTATTAACCAGGAGTCTGCTTCCCAAACTTACGATGGTCGCAAAAGGGATCCAGAACATAGCAATGCTGACAAAAGTTGCTTGTGGGAATCTGTAAGTTATATACTATGCGAAGATCCATGAGCGCCTACTAATATAGGGAATAGCTTCCATTCTTGGCACACTTTCATCCCTCCGTGTCTATGTTTGCCGATCGCCTCCTCAGCGGCGAGAAAATGCCCCCTAAGCCCGATCTTGCGTCGCATACACTTGCACACTTCTTAGATAGATTCGTCTATCGTAATGTCAAGACAAGCACCAGTGGTTTGCGTGGTAGTTCCATCATGCAGCCTTTGTCTGGTGGAGACAGCAAAGGTATACTGCTCTCCAACAGAACCACACAAAACGGCCAAATGCCACTCAATTCAGAAGCTTTTTGGCGCAAGAAAGTGGAAGATGTCGCTGTTGATGAAATTTTCTTCCATAAATATTTTAGCCAGATTGGCAAGGGCAAACAAACACCTAAGAAGAAGGTTGCAAAAGCGGCCACAGGTTCAGATCACGAGGAAGATGACAATGAAGACGAGATTTGGCAAGCGTTGGTAGACTCCAAACCTGAGGTTGAGGGTCCTAGTGACGATGATTCTGACCTTGAGATGCTGAATTTGGATGATTCTAATGCATCTAGTGACGGAGAGGATGGTGGTGTCGATATTGAAAGTGGCGACGATGAAGTCGATGTCGAAGGCTCCGACGATGGTTTCTTGGACGCAGTCGAGGATAAAGATGCTCTTGTCGATACCGACGAAGATGCAGGTTCAATCATCAACGAGTTGTTCGAAAAAGAATTAGAGAGGGGAGTTGATGTTGAAGAAAAGGAAGAGAGCACCAGACAGAAGAGGAGGAGGCTTAAGAATCTTCCTACATTTGCTTCTGTTGATGACTATGCGGCTATGTTGGACAACGATGACGATGAGGATATATAGAGTATGAGTAATTAGTCCACCATGAAATTCATAGCCGGAGCATAGTATAGGTAACTGTGTGAACATAACAAAAATTACATGATGGTATCCATGATAAAATTCCGCCCCGCTTCAGGTCCAAATGTCTCGAAGAACAAATGCCTATGTATCAAACCACTCAAGTGGGTCATTCTTAGTAAAGATAGCACGATACGTCTTGTTCCCATCAGAGTGCTCCGTTTCTTCGGTATGAATGCTATGGAATTTCACGACCTCGCTGCTTCCTGGCTCTGGAATGAAAGCTCTGAAGTGGATGTATCCGTTGCTGGCCTCTTTGAGATGAACCTTCCCGAAGAGAATCAAACCATAGGCGACTAGTGCCGTTCGCACCTCTACTAGATCCTCCTCTGTGGTACGTTAGTCGCCAGATTCTGACTATACAAGCGAGGTTCCCACCTGAGAAGGTTGTAAGTTGCTCATCTGAGAGGTCTGCGACTGCAGCGAAGTATTCTGGCTCGTGCTCTTTTTTCAAGTTAGAATCTGATCACTGGTTGGCGCTTGCAGGGCATACTATTGTGTTCATGGCGGATGTGTTGGAGGTTCTTTTTGAGTTCGGCCTCAATGGTCTTGAAAGCCTCGAAAGACTCGGCCCTATGAAGTGTTAACTTGCAGGTTTATGTACAGCCATGCCTAGAATATCATACTTGGGAGGGTGTGCAGGCCCCAAGTCAGTGGTATCTACAGTTGCCATGATTGATAGTAGTCGTGCTTGTTTATGTTGTTAAGGTTCTCACAGGTTAGATGATAGATGCAAGAGAAGGTCTGGCTATGGGCATGGCAGATGGCTCTTTTATAATTTGGATCTTTCAGCTTCCAAGTTTTTGAGAACCAGTCACAAAGTTCCGATCTGATCACAAAGCGGGGAGCGCATAAATGGCCTAAGGCCATGCAACGACAGACCATGTATATTCTTAGCTTCAGGGCGCCTAAGCACTATTATAGTAATATTCCTCCCCTTGAAGACATACTGATAAACTTTGATAAACTTGTCGCTAGATAACTTAAGTGATTAAGTGCTGACCACAGCAAGCAGCGGTCAACAAGACTCAGATACTCTTCCACAGCTATAGGTCTTCCCTGTAAGTATTTCTTATAAGATGACCTGTGTTTCATGCAGATGCAGCTAATTCAACATGTTCCTGACAGCATTATAGGCAGGTTTCATACTGTAGCTTTATGGAAATATCCCTGAGCTGAGGGGTCGTCAGGATCACTGCCAAGCATGCAAGACGACGTCAGCGTTCTAGACCCTTTCTCTAACTTGACGTCTCAAGTAATGGAGCACAATTTCTATTAGCAGCTTCAGGACGACCTGATCGTTATCAAGGAAGAACATCCAATTGACACCAATCCCAAGATATTGAAGGAAAGCTCTGGTCACGTGTATGGCGAAAAGTTTATCCAGCCGATGGGTAAGAAAATTTCAGCCTCGGGACAAACCTCATCCCGGCAGCCTTAGCGGGACCGGTCAAGGGTTTTGGAAGCCTCCGAACATATGGGTCATCTGCATAACTCAATGCTTCCTTCTAATCTCATGAATCATGAAGCGGCATTGAAGAAATCCGGTCCGTACATGCGTGAAAAATGTTGATGCGCCGAGGTCTGCGGCCTAGCGCCAGTGGACGTGTTATAAAGACTATTCTCCACAGTCCCCGTAACAAAATCTCTTCAAACTTTTTGCAAAGCCATTCGCAAAAATTCAGTACGTTCAGAAGGCTTCATAATACTCAAAGTTAGTACTAAGTGCATATTCGATATCAAGAAGGCTAACTCTTCAGATACATACGTTGCCGGCCCTCCAAAACGATCACTATTCAGGCGAGCCTTGTCCGTGACGGCCATTGGAATTATCTCAGCAATTTTGGGAGTAGTTACCGCATCGGCGCAGGCAATCGGCATGGCAAACGAAATCCTAAATCCTCCTACCGACGAAGAGACGCTTATTCTCTACAAACCTGAAGATGACATCGCAAGTGAAATTGAAGACCATATCAAGAACCACCCGGTAGCTGTTGAACTGAGATCGAAGTCAGAGTTTCGAGAATCACGGCCTCATTTGAAGATGCCAGCGTCATATAGGGCACAGAATCTAACGGGAGGCACGCTCATGGGCCCAGGAAGGATTGTGGTCCCTCCTTATACGTGGAACGAGGAAGGTGGGAAATCATTGGTCTCCATATCGTACTTGGGTGGCGATCTATGTGGCCACCCAGGTATAATCCACGGAGGTCTACTTGCAACCATTTTAGATGAGGGGTTGGCCAGATGCTGTTTTCCTGCTCTACCGAATAAAGTCGGAGTAACAGCAAATCTCAACATCAACTACCGTGCCCCGGCTATGGCAGGAAGTTTTGTTGTCCTAAGAGCAACTACAACGAAGGTTGAGGGGCGAAAAGCATGGGTGGAAGGCCGGATAGAGACACTAGTGGGTGAAGGAGAGACGCCAGTGGTTCTGGCTGATGCTTCTGCCCTTTTTATTGAACCAAGACAAGCCGAGGTAAGTGATAAAGAATCCGTTCAAGAAGCTTTAACTGACTGAACCGTAGAAAATGAAGAGGCTAGTACCTGAGTGAGAAACACTATTCCAGAAAAGGAGTATCACTCGCCGCATAATTCCTTAGGGCTGTTCAAACAGTCTGGGTTGCCGAACATAATCGAGCATCTAGAGACTATTAGGCTACAGACTAGGGAGTATAAAGACTTGCTTTGAGGGCGGAACTGCTATAAGAGCATGATTAGACTTGTTTAGACCAGGCGGTGTGGTTCGATTCCGGCTTCCTTTTTGTACACTGTTAAGTTTTGAACAAGCCACATATAGAGTAATTTTAGATTATTTGTCATATTGTGGCCTGGAGGATAAGCTGCTACGAAATAGTGTCGCCGCGTATCATATTATAGCCTCAAGATAGAAACTGTTGCTTACTTTCCTTGACAAGAAATTCAGCCCTGCCTGCCACAGCAAACAATGGGGAAAAAATTGCAATTCATTCTTGAGGGAAGCGTTTCAACTTTAAATTCTAGGCCCTTTAGCTGGATCCATACCCCAGGTACCATCATAGAAACAAAGACCGAGCGCGTAACCACACCTCTGCAAGACTAATAGCTAACATTGCCCAGTTTATGCGAATGTTGATCGTGATATAAGTTGATAGTAGACATATTTATTTGTGGTTACTGATTGTTTAATATTGAACTTCACTAATGATTATATAACTTTATTGTTGTCTGTCTACCAACCATTTTGAACAATCGTGATTTGCTAAGATATATTTCTATCTTTGTATCTGGTAGAAGAAGGTTTTTGAGGATGCATCCCTAATGATTGAGTCAAGTTGCTGCTATTTCTAGATGTATAACAGTACAGCCAATTTAATGCCTATATTTATCGTTCAGCCGGATGTATCAGACCTGAGACACCCAGGCATGTACAATAGTTCAGAATCGGGCTTTACAATATAGAGATTGCGGTAGGAATAAGAGAGACATATCTAGTTACACGTGATTACTTTGGTGACGGACTGGAAAATTTGTTGATCCGAATATGACGCCTTCAGCCCAAGAGAACTAAACATTTCGTAGCAGGAATCGCTTTTTTGATAGCGCAATTCTTATCCATCCGACTCTCACTGCCTCATCTGATCTTTTGTTTTCATCAGACTACATTTCAATCAAGAATTAAAGTGTCAACTGACCCCAATCTCACAATGGCGACGTAAGAATTCCCCCCCAAAATACTAGAAATTACCCCACTAGACCCCGCCATCAACTTACCTTCAAGGCCCTCACAACACAGAACTAACAAAACGCAGAAACATAACATGGCACGAAGCGGCGCTCACGCGCAGCGAGCGCAACGAGTTGCGCAAGCAGCAAGGCTTCACAGTCTGGTTCACAGGCCTCTCCGCCTCAGGAAAATCCACCATCGCAACAGCCCTCGAGCAGCATCTTTTGCACCTTGGCCTTGCAGCCTACAGACTGGACGGTGACAACGTGCGTTTCGGGCTGAACTCTGATTTAGGATTCAGCGAGAAGGACCGGAATGAGAATATTAGACGGATCGCGCATGTGAGCCTCCAGTTTTTACTTTAATAGCTGGGGGAAAGAGAGGGGCAGGAAGGAAGATGTTGGAAGAGGAGGGGGCTAATGAGGAATTAGGTTGCAAAGCTTTTTGCAGACTCCTCGACCATCGCGCTCACATCGTTCATCTCGCCATACATTGCAGACAGAAAGGTAGCACGAGAACTTCATGCTCAAGCTCCAAAAGGCAGTACCGACCCTGCGATCCCCTTTATCGAGGTGTTTGTTGATATCCCTGTTGAAGTCGCTGAGCAAAGAGATCCTAAGGGTTTGTACAAGAAGGCGCGAGCGGGCGAGATTCCTAACTTCACTGGTATCTCTGCACCGTATGAAGCGCCTGAAAACCCGGAGATTCATATCAGGAGTGATCAGTTGAGCGTCGAGGAGTCTGTGGCAAAGATTGTAGAGTACTTGCAGAAAGAGGGCTTGGTTGCACGGTAAATGGGTTGTATGGTAGACAAGGTGTATTTACGACAAATTAACATTGCCTTGCTCTCCAGCTTCTATGCTGGGACTTGATATCTTTACAGTTCCTGAGCTCATACTTGACCGCCATACCTGTCATGAATCATATAATCTCGAACTCGTAGTACACATATGGTGTGTACTCGTTTTCTCCTCCTACCCCAGCTGCAGCCACTACTATACGTGTCAGTCCTGTGATAGATAACATCCACAGATCTCTGCTTTTGAAACCATTCTCTTGTGTGTACACTAGTCTCAGAACTTGAAAAGGCGAATGGACACTTACTATCAGACGACAGCGCAGAATCATCCTTCAAAACCCGGCCCTTCTTATCTCGACCCACAGAGTTTCCGCCTAGGTATGAGTATGCGGAATCCAGATTAGTCTTTGCTTTCTTCGCTAACTTAGGGGTCGTCTATGAAAGTCAGCAATTGCTACCTCGTCTCTATGAGTCCCAGCAGCTCTTACCTTGACGAGCCCACAGACGTAGTCAAGCGGGAGTCCATACCGCAGAACAGTTTCTGCAAATACCCGCAGGGTCAACACATGTAGCCAGATCATAACGGCCTCACTCCAGCCCGTCCTCGCAAGTCTTAATGCCTCGCCCCAAACCTTCCTCTCATCTCTGTTCACTTTCTCAAACTCTCTGCTCTCCTCTTCTTTGCCACCCTGAACATATTTATAGTCCCGGGGCGTCCACTTGTTCTCCCTACACTTATGTTGAAATTCCGCGCTAGTCTTCTTGAATGTTGTGACTGCATATAGTGTGAACTCGTCGTCATGGGTAACCTCAATGGATGACCGTGGTACAACCATGGGTGCTATTGTCTCATAACTCCTTAGGAAGTCCTTTTTCATGTTTGTTGGTACTACAATCAGGTGTGTCTCGATGTATTCGGAGTCTTGAACAAGTAACTTTGGATCTACGACTGGTGTGAGTGACTTGGTAGCAAGATTGCCCCTACTTGGTATCAGCCATCTATCATTCTAGTGGTGCCCCATAGCATACGTTTGTTTCCGCTCCAAAGCTGTAAGATTGGTCTTGATTGAGTTGTATTGGGTAATCTTGCCTTTGACATCATTGTCAATGCTAACGAGCTCCTTCTGTAATGAGCTAATAAGCTCTGTCAATGGTTTATCTGCACGATACTTGACTTTGTTCCAGCTGAAAGTCCGTAAATATTGGTCTGCAGGCTCTATAAATCCGTAGATTAGACAATGTTCTCATTACGCAAGAATTAGTTCCAAACATACTGTCATTTACAGTCTTCTGTTGAGCTATCTTCTCCTCATCGCCTTCTAGCAAACTGCGCAAAGTATCTCCTATTTTTTGTACGACTGCCGCACAAGAGCTTTCGAGCTTCCCCAGATCATCGGCTTGTGTTAGCAAGGTATCAACAGCCCCAATCTTGAAATCCGGTATCTTGAAGGGAATAGTAATTCCGTTGTCCGTAGAAACCGTGGATCGCAGGGCTGTCAAAGCCTCGTCTTTATCATTGGAAGGTGATATAGAAGTTGGCAACGACACCAGTATATACTTGGTAGACCCAGACATGGCTGATTGTGCAAATGCGAAAGGATGGTTGTTGCTTGAGGCGGACTGAGCCTCAACCCAAGTATGGAGCTGCTTGAAGCTCCATGGGAAAAGTGGGGCACGTGCCAAGGTCGGTTAGCGAGGGGCATCAACAAGCAACCACAGTTCAAGTTCACACTTCACTTCCTTCTCAGAGATATCAAAAATCATGATCTATAGATCGTAATTTTCTTCGAGTGGAACTTGCCACCCTCTAGATATATCATACTTATAATACAATAGCTTAGTCCCCGCTGCAGAAACTTCATAGCCCTTCAGTTGCTCCTCATAGAAGTCATGTTGAAAGTTCACCAATTGTTGGAACCATGGCTGCCAGCAAGCAATCTTTGATCAATTTAGGGGTTACCTTTTTGTGGGCAGAAATAGGTATGAAGCCTTTGTTTGCAGAACCTTTGGCCTTTATAGCTCACTCAGCAGATGTTGGAAATGACTTCTTCAATCTGTAAAGGTTATCGAAGTATTGATCATCGGAACTTCACTGTGGTACAGCACCAGTTCATTTTGAAAGCATGCGCAAACATAGATGGGAATTTTACTCATCATGACTTCAAAGCTGAGCAGTGGGCTCAGCATGATTATTATGATGCAATCGATCCTCAAACTGCACAATAGCAATTTTGCTCTCCTCTCCTAGCCCCAACCTGGTGTCCATTATCCTGTGATTGATGCTGAGCAGTTTCGACTATAATTCTCCTTATAGCTACTAAACTCAAATACATCATGCTGGTCAGATTCAATTGAATAGTCCGATGCCCTGTTATTTTTGCAATTGTACTGAGATTTTATTTTCTTTTCTTTAGAGACGCCTTCCATTCTCCAAAAGCAGCAGTGTTGAGGATGTTTTGCTTGTTCGTGCCTTTCACAAGACAGCTAATAACTATTTCCTATAAGTGAAACAGGCATTCACCATATGTCTCTGATTATTGCAATAGAATCGCGCCTTCGGACCCAAAGAATATCAAAGCAATACAAAGTAAAATAACATACTGATTCACATGAACATATACTCCAAACAAAGCATTCAAAAAAGAGGTTTAGGCTGGAGCCTAGAGTCTGGAGTATGGCCATTCATTGTGCTGTACTTTTGTGGTATTCTAGACTCGTAGAAAGTGAATTTCTCAGCCTTGTCATGAAGGTATTCGCATCTTCTGGCTTTCGCAGAATTCCAATAATTATTACTCCCATCACACAGTCACAATCAATTTCTTCTCCCATTATAGCATACAACCCTCAAACGCACTCTTAATATAATTCGCATCGTCGATGGTGCAATAATTGTTCATCGCGCAATTAACTACTAACCTAACCTCGCTGCCAGCGTCAGAATGGAGTCATCAAGCTCCTCACTCATCCTGACGAGGTCCTCAAGTGCATCATCGCCAATCTTTCCAATTGGTTTAAGAGTATTGCCGCTGTTCATCATTGCTGTTTCACCTATTAAAAAAGTCATTCCATCTTTCTCCAACGAAACCGACGAGTTCATTCTATCACTCTTTGCTGGTAGCGACGCGAAGGTTCGGCTTGAGAGAAAGCGATTGTTGGCACACTTCAGGAGCCTTCCTGATCTTCAACTAAACAATACACAATCATATGATAGTACCATTGACTGGGCTGCCAATGTTGGCGGAGCTCTCACTGGCACAAGAACCGCAGCCAACAGCTTAAGCATTACATATAAGTAAGTCGAAGTTCAACCTTATCATTATTGTTCTATTGCGTGTAGCACGGCTATATTGCCTACCAAATGCTTACATTTGATCTAGATACAGAATTCGTCCTGAGGAATCGCCCAATCAGTCATACCGTGAATATTCTGGCTTATCACGTCGTGACAGACTTACACAAGCATATGGACTTAAAGAGGATCCCACTGAGCTCGAACGACCCTCCTATACAGACAGATACTACTATAAAGTCCCTAATCCTCCAACATGTCCTACGAACCCTGAGCCTCTCACGCACCAAATGGAAGATGGCAATTTACAAACCCACACCTTTGGATTCCCAAGGTTCCAAAATTTTCAGAAGTCTGGCGATTCTGTGAGCTATTATCACGCCATTTCCCCAATACCGGCTGCGCGCCACCCCTCAAAGATCGGTTGGCAGCCCGCTCGGAAAATTACCAGTATTACTGAAGAGACTCCTGAGATTAACACTGATTCGGTTCAAAACGCTCCGCCTACTGCACCGACAAGCTCACTACAGCCAAGGAAGAAGAATTATCGTGAACTGACTATTCTGGACATCCCAGATGGATCCGTCCCGCATCTGCTTCCTTCCCGCTTTGATAGATTTGCACATACAAGTTGTTTCCCCCCAGCCGCTTTACCGAGGCGCCGCCGAGATCCACTCGATCTACATACTACATGTGTGCTAGCTTTGAAGGTTAGAGAAGAGGCGAGGATGGCCAAAGTAGCTCGTATGCAGGCTGAGGCAGTCCGTCATGCGGGAGGCATATTTGAGGAGGCGGTAGCGTTTGTTAAGGTGAGGCGTCTTTGGAGGGAATCTCGCGCCATGGAGGAGCCCGCAAAGCAGGTAGCCAGCAATGATAGTGGCGTAGTCCTCACCTTTGGCAGCAATAGAGCTGGAGAGGCAACTAGTACCAGGGACGATCGTAAACTAGAGATAGCTCGTCATGATAGCGGTAGAGGTAAGGGTACAGACAAGTACGAACCCAAGGAAACCCCCAAGGAAGAGACCAGGTACCCTAGACCAGGTGAAGTGTTCTCTGGTTATCTACATTCATTTATCAAAAAAGCCATTGCGGATACGGATGATGAGGATGTGGACGCGGAATTGAAACGACTCAGACGTACTAGTTGCATGGAACGCACTCGCAAGTACGCATCACCTGGATTTTGAAGGGTAGCGCCGTATGGAAGAGAAGAATTAAGATAGAGGAACCTGTTGATATTGTATAATAGTGTATGATAAAGGGGCTGCGGATTGCATAGAGTGATGGTTTATGATTAAGGGTAGTCATGGGATGCATGCAAGAGATGAACTTACAAAAGGGAGATTTCATAATGACATCCAGGAGGTATTTTTCCGCATAGTAGTAATAATTTCCTGAAATAACCTGAATCGACCGAGCCTCGTAATTTGCGACGAACTATAGTTTATTACGCATCATAGCCCTTCTGCCGATCTGAGTGGATCACATTGCACAGCATGTTTAGGGAGTAAAGAATAAACAGAGTCGAGCATGTCTGATTCTGCAGGAACCATTGCTTCTGGGTTTGTGAAAAACATGGCTTCTTTCCATGCATCTATTTGTCTAGCATAATCTTACGACCTCAGCCTCTCCGCCCGTTGCATTATCAGGTCAAGTGATTCTTCGGTTTTTGGCACAAGTCGCCTGTATATTTGAAGGACACGAAATCCGTAAGACAGTGCATAAATTTGCAGTCCAAGTCATTCTTTGTCACTCGTGCATGTTATCACTAACCCGGCCAACCAGCAAATCTATCTCCCAAACGCAAAGGGACATCCCCTAGGCCGTTCCGCATTCAATTTCGCCTCATAAGCATCGGTCTCCTTCACTCCCTTATCCCTAAACCTGTCTGGTCCTACCTCTGAAATCAGATATCCATCAGGCTCGTACTTTTTGCCTTCACTGCCTGGAACAACACCGCCGAGAAACCGCACGAGCCATCCTTCAGGCCCCCATCTATTCAAGAATGTAGGCTTGTTATAGAACGGCCGCGCGAGGTAGGTGCTAAGGTAGTACCGACCAGTCTTGGGATCCTGGTCTCCAATCTGGGTGCTTTCTTTGTAGCGTGGAAGGCAAAGATGGCGAAGAATGAATTTCCTGACGGCGAAGACGATACTTGCACATTGAAAGTATGGTTTGGATGGTATGGGGTATCTTATTCCGGGGTCAACATTATGTGGCTGAGGAAGGTTGACTGACTTACATCATAGCAGCACGCAAACGATCTCCCATCATAACTCCAACCATTGCGCGAGCTGAAGTTTGGAAAATATTCGGAACATATGTTAATAACAGTGGAACCAGTTCATCAGCCGTCTTTTTGTTAGTCGCAGCAGGTACCATATAGGTTTTCTCATAATTTTCGGCCCAGTTCTTGATATCCTCATAAAACTCCAGTCCATCAACCCAATGGCCAGCACGGGGAAGGCTTCCTTCATAATTGATGCCCATTGCATCGCCCATACTTTTCCAGAATGTACTCACAGCGCATATTTCCATCTCGGTCATGGAGCGCCATTCGTACTTTGCGACCCAGCTGACAGGGTTAAGTTAGTATGAACTTTTGCCCGTAAATATAAATGGCGGGTGTCAGAGTTGTCGGCCGCGGCTGGGGGGGAACAAGAAGAAGGATACCTACGCTATTGGCTCTGTAATAAAGACTAAAGATAATAGGTTAGCAAGCACTACTGCTAGTAAAGGATCCGAGGCGAAGAGCAACTCGACAATTACATATAAATCTATGAACCTTGTTTGCGTGCTGGGTATCGAGAAGTGTGAAAATCGAAGAGGAAGAACCTACCACTCAACGTGTAAAGGAGATCATCATTGGTGATCTTACCAGCCTTTTGATAGTGGCCATGAAGGTAGTTCATTCTCGCAATAGCCTTGATCGCCCGTTCTGACTTGGGAGGGTGTATAGAAAACCTGTCCAGTAAGCTTTCACTCTTCAGCAGAGGTTAGTTACCAAGAACTTACTCACTAATGAGCAAGCCCGTATCTGCGTATCGTTTACTTGATCTTTCTTGAGAAGAGAACTCTTTCGTATCAACAAGAAGACTTGATATTGTGGGGATTCCATAGGTCTTCTCAAATTGTTAACTCAATGGGCAGCCTCTCTCAGGGTTGCTTACCTTGAACAGAGCAAACTGGAGAGACATTTCATACACGGTCGGGAATTCTAGTGTGGCAAGATATTTGACGATCGCTTGCGCATCATCATTGGTCATTCGAGAGAAGGAAGCTCTGTCCGGATAATTCAACTTTTTATGCATGGTATTCCTTCGTCTGTACCGAAGAACCGAGCATAATGGAATATAGACCAGCGAAGCCCCTACTATGATAGAAGCCCATGTAAAGCTGATCTTGCCCGGGGGAGATAGATTGTAGGCTGCCAGAATTTTGCTTATTTGTGTACCTTTGGCTATATCAAAGATCTTTTCTGGTAGCTTGGCATAGGCGACCGTGGCCATGGTGTCCATGTCGGTTTACAGCAGTATATATGAAGAAACTTCGAGATGCGGGAGTGCTGTTGAAGTTGGAATTTTATGGCGAGATGGAAACTTAGATAAGCCCGTCTTATATCATGCGTCAGCAAGAGAACTTAGCCATTAAGAATCTTTTACAACGAGGAGCTGAAGTCTTGGAAGGTCAGCCGAGGCACCACCAATTCCTCGCATCTTCCCGCATCTTCCGCTGATAATAGAGTTCACCAGATTGTCCCCTCATTGGACTATTCGGTTTCTCAACTCTCTTTCATTCGAAAAACACGCGATCGGAGGTTCAGGAATATGTCCGATGGCATCTGAGCGATTCAGAATACTTGAGGAGTGTGATAGTCTGAAGCTTGGCGTGCATGCCTGACTCGAACTCTGTAAGTCAGAATGGAACATGGTTGGCGCCAATCATAAACATCCATGTTACAATATTGGTAAGCAAAGAGCTGTATTGTTACGAGAGTTTCTTAGATATCATACTAATGTGGTATAACACATATGCACAAGGTATCGCAAGAATAACACTGAGTTTAAGATATTCATTCTCTCATTCAAAAAATGGAATGAGCAGTTTTCTTCACGATGCGCCGAAGGAAGGCAATGCTCTTAAGCAACGTATGTTTCCGCGGTTTGCAGTTCAGCTCTTGACTTTCATTGAAATTCTGATCTCTAAAGTAGTC
Source organism: Chalara sp. BL73 (assembly GCA_918026815.1). Classification (NCBI taxonomy): domain Eukaryota; kingdom Fungi; phylum Ascomycota; class Leotiomycetes; order Helotiales; genus Chalara; species Chalara sp. BL73. The sequence continues at coordinate 164,545 of CAKJVC010000066.1, read as the reverse complement.
CTATTCGATTTTGAGAGAAAACGACAGCGGTGATTTGTCAAGCTTGCATCTGCCCTATCAAGTCCAGATGATCCAGTCGGTCTCAAAAAAAGGGTCGATTATCTGATATGCATCCCAAGCTGAGGTCAAGATGATCAATTAAAGTCAGGTTGACTGTAACAGCATTCGCAAGGTTATATAGCGAGTGTTGATTAATTCTACCACCGGCCATATCAAGTCAACCTAGAACTCCTCATAAGTCGTTTGAACTATCATATTATATGCTTAAGATCATCTTATTCGTTATCTTTTAACCAAGGTACTGTATCTTTTGCTGCAAATGAGAACGGGCTCTTTGTCATCTCTGGGCTCCGTGGACTCAATCGAACGGCAAAAAGATCATCCTCGGTATCATTGTCATCCCGCTTCGGGATGTCGCCTCTTGTCACTGCGTCTAAGGAGTTTATGCGGCTACCACCTCGCGAATCGGATTGTTGGGCGATCAAATAATCAGGCGGGCTTTGCGCGATTGTTCGAGGAGGCGAACGAGCCGTAGCTCCGTGGAATAGGGCAAATGAAGATACGGCTACATCCCCAAGATCTGGGGACAGCGGATGCTCAGACTTCGCAGATTCGTTACCTCCTATAGACGGTCAGCTAGCGTCACTGTGATTCTTTAATGCGCTAGATACGTACCAGAGGATCCGCTTAGCGCTGTCACTGTTGTTCCAAGTTTCAGACCTTTGAGCTTTTCTGATAGACGACCACCACCAGGAGTCTTTGGACTGGTAGGTGACGCGGAAGAACTCAGTTCAGGGGCTACCTTTGGCCCAACACCAAAGTTTTCTTCAATCCATTGTTTTTCCTGCATGGCCATTTGAAGCCCCACTCCTTCACCATTTGTTTTCATCTCATTGTCGATTTCCTTCTGTAACACGGAGAGCCTTTTCTTTGCCCAAACAGTATGCAGGACCCCTAGTTTTCCAGCTGCTGTTGCACTAGCTCCCAGCTCAGGCGGAAAAATGGCTGGTAATGGATTTGTTTGTATGAGCTTCCCTCCCGTTTGTGCTAGCTTCACGACCGGCGGTATGCTAACTCCAGGCCCAAGTAAAAAGTATATCCGATGAAGCTTTCCATCAGCACCATCTCGAGCAGAGAGCACCGTCCGTTTACCTTCCCATGAAACCTCCCAGTCTCCTGTTTTCGATCCTTCTCCTGCATCATCCTCCCATTCTACCATCAGTATCTTTGTTGCCTCGTTGCCCCTCCCTGGTTCAAACTCGAATCGAGCCAACGCGCTGGCTGAGGATAATGCTGCAGCAACATCATCACTAGATGGAACAACATCTGCTTTGAATTCGACTCTCGGTGACGACGATTCCGCCATGGCCGGTCAACACTATTCGAGCTTTACGGGGTGTTAACCCATGCGGGACCTGGTTGTCTGACTGAAGATGTTGAGGCTGGAAAAGAAGCTGTGCCTGAGTAGATTGCTCTAATAAAGATTCCTTTCAGGCTGCTCGGCGACTTTGGGATAAAAAGAGAAGGTTAGATTAATGGATGGTAGAGGCATGAATTGTGGCGCAAAACAGACCCTTGAGGCTGCGTATCCGCGCACATCACGAAGCAGATATATGGTGGGGAGCAAATTGGCAAAGGCCTGAAAACGGGGCTCTTGACTTGTCATCTTGTCCAATAATGGAGTGGCGATTTTGATAATGGAAGGTTTACTCTAAGGAAACAGGGCCCGATGCAATCTAATAATAGTACGAAAACGTGCTAGGAGCTTGGGTGGGTGAACCGGGGCGATGCTTAATGAGGAATGGTCGAAAAAGCTTAAGTCATTGATGCCTCAGGTGGTGAACCTCCTCGAATTTTGTTTTTCTGGTGGCAACATTTTTGCTCTCACAGCATGCACAGATAGAGTTGCCGTCGATCAGGTCCTTAACAAGCAAGTATTCATATGTTCTACAGGATGAAATCTACCACAGTACAATACAGCACAATACAGTACATCTCAGTACATCTCTGCCTCGGGGTTAAGATATTATCGTGCTTAGAGCCGAAGAACGAAGAACCAGAGCAGATCCCATCTCCCCAAGTAGTGAGTGAATGCACCCGGCCATAACAGTCCACGGCTCCGAGCATTCCTGGTATGGACAAGCCGTCTCTACCCAACACTCCTATCCATGGCGTTCATCATAACCCTAAGCGGGTCCCCAGTCAAATAATCGATTTCGCCAAGCACTACCTCTCCATTCATATCGCTAGCCTGTTGGTGATTTTTCAGCCCACTCCGTTCTATCTTCGAGTCCTCTCCTGCGTGTTTCGGACCTCATCAGCAGTTTGTTTGAAGATACGCAGTCCTCTGGTAGCCATGTCAATATTCAGATTGTAATATCCCGCTGTAGGGCATGTCTTCCCTCAATTTTGTTGTTGCACATGTCCCTAGAGAAGAAGTCGTTTAAGTATAAAGTCAATGAATCTGGCTCGGGGTTCACAACCATCCGATCAGTGCAAGGATGACACCGGTAGTGCATCAGTTGTATTACTGCTTCCTCTGCTATCAAGGTCATCCCCGTTCCAGAGCTTCCGCGCTACGCTCAACGGAATTCTGCTCGTTACTCTATTCCTGCATGCACTGTTCATATCTGCATCAACCCTCGGCCGCACACTGAAGAGCTTCGATCAAGCGATGCGATACAACCATTTCCACAGCATCTTGTCTACTCATGTGTGCCCGAATTTGGAAGAATATTTCACCCGGAACCTGCTAAGAAACTATCGTCCAGGCATCTTACCGCCTGTGACTGTTCAAGGGACGGCCAATGTATCCACTTTTTACGGCCAGACCCGATTGCGAAAGTTCCGCCATGCCATGCCAAAAGGTGATGTATTGCACTTTCCAGGTCGGAAAGATGTACAAAATACTACTGTACAACGTTACTTTACAAGACAAATTTCCCCAGAGGTTGAAAGTCCAACATCTACAGTTATATCCGCGCACACAATAGGTGGAAATGTACTTAAAGTTCATGCTGCTTTGCATTGATGGACATTCTGACATTTTGTAACGGACAAATCTATCTACTTTGTGGAGAAGCAGTTGCCCAATTGAATACTTCACTGCTAAATTCTCCTGTGCACATCGCGCCAGGACTGACCGCAACAGGACCACCCCTAGACACTTCCATCTGGCTGGATTGGCTCAAGTGCATACTCTTGTATCAATTTCTCTGCCGCTGTCTCGCCTACAAGGTATGCTGTTGACTGGGTGTGGTTGCTACCAATACTGTTAATTCCTTCAACTGAATAAGAAGAGAAAATCGCTCATTCATGTCCGAGCGAATGCTCGTTAAGAGGAAAGGAAGGGTACAGATTTAGGTTCTCAAGATAAGTGTTGACCACTGCACGGCTCCACTGGAAACTTGGGTGCAAAGAAATACAGATAAAGAAGAGGAAATCGCTCTTACTTGGGAAGTAAAGGTATGACACTCAGATCCACTACTCTCAAGTTTTGCACTCCTTTGACTCTAAATGCTGGGTCCACACAAGCGCCTTGGTCCTCCTTCTTACCCATCCTGGCCGTGCTGCACATATGCCACGAACTTCCAACATTCGCAGAAACATGAGCCTTGTGTTCGTTAGCTATCGTTATATATACCTCTTGGAAGCAAGCATACCCAAATATCCTCGTCAGATTTACTCTTCGGCCAACCGACCGGCTTGATTGTGGTCTTCTTAAAAGTAGGAGCCTCAAGGAATTCCATCAATGATCGCATTCCTTCAATCATCACACGTCGATCGTATGGATGAGACATGAGCTTGGGATCAATTATCGGCGCGTCCGCTGGATCCGCCGAGTTCAAAATCACTTCACCATATGATTGAGGATTCATGACGAACGTCAATGCTGTCATGTAAGAATCATTGGCTTGAAATTCATACCCCCCGGCGAGAAGAGGCGGTGCGAACTACTTTCTTAGTCATGCTAATGTGTGTTCTTGGGTGGACTTACCGTAGCAAACTCAAAGCTAGGAACTGTACTTCTCCTCAAAAATGTCTTTTGATCTTCATCCAACGCCTTGAACTCAGATGAGTTGAGAACCGCAGCGTTCTTGAACCAACCCATTGGTGTTCCACAATAAAGCTCAGTCAAGAGTCCAGTTTTATCTTTTTCATACTGCGCTCTCGCCGCGCTCACAGATTCTGGATTTAACTCGTACGCCATCCTATCATTCGTACCTGGTTTCTGCAGAATGGTAGCGGCCGAAAAGCAATGGTCTTGCAAGTTCTTGCCCACTTGTGGAGAGTCAACAATTACTGGGATGCCATGTTTCTCAAGCTCTATCGCTGGTCCGATTCCGGACAACATCAAGAGCTGTGGCGTGTTCAGTGCACCTCCAGACAAAATGACATCTTTCTTCGCAAAAAATTCTTTACCAACCATCGTTTTGATGCCGATGGCTTTCTTTCCGGATAAGAGCACTTTAGCAACAAGAGTGTCGGTTACGATGGTCAGGTTGGCCGGCGCGTTCTCTAGATATGCGCTGGATGTAACTCGAGACCCTTGGTACATGGTTGATGCTCCAATGCCCATGCCTAGTGGGTTACCTGAGTTGATGCTATAATTTAATGTTCAGTAAAGTCCACTTCGTCAACAGCTTGCGTTCGCTGATGATATGACGACGTACTCAGGATTCACACCCAATCCCACCTCATTCGCAGCATCGAATACGTCGATAAGCCCCTTCTCCCACTTCAAAGCATAGCTTAAGTTAATAGGTCCATCGGTCCCATGATCTATACTTGTCAGCACCCTCACTTCCTATAGTACGTGAAGCAAGGAACCGACCTTCCGTTTTTGGGTTGATATACTTCCTCACCTCTTGTGGTACGTCTCCATGAAAGCTCTCTAACTTTTTAAACCTCTCCTTTACATTCTCCCAACTCCATGCCTGGTCACCAACCCTCTTTGCCCACTCATCGAAATCATCCCTCGCGCCCACCAACCAGCACATAAAATTGATTGAGCTGCTCCCGCCCAGGCCTTTTCCGCGCGAATAATCGATTTCTTGGCCATGGAGATGAGTTTGCGGGACTGTTTTATAGCCCCAATTGAGTGTGGGTTGCGTGAAAGCTAGTGTAAAGCGGTCTCCTGGGACACGAAGCGAGGAGGATTTGTTCGAGCCTCCGGCCTCGATAAGAAGAACGGAGGGCGCACCAGAGGTGCGAGCGAGGCGGGAGGCGAGCGCACTGCCAGACGGACCAGCTATAATACTCTTTTAGGCATGAGGAGTAAAGGGGATGGGAATGACGAACCGCCCACAATTATGAAGTCATATTCGGTAGCCATTGCTGTAGACACTTCTTTAAGTGCTCGAGCCTGTCTTATTTTCTCAGTAAAAAATTCTTGAAGTCATAAAGTCTGTTTTTATAGTTATTTTACGATCTGTGCGGCAATTGAAGTCAGGAACCTGAGCTGGATCGGCCTCTCTCTTCAGGGCTCGGCTCAACTCAGCTATACGCGCTAGGAAGTATACGATCTGCAAGCGAATCATCTTACTGTATTATGTAGCTTTTAGGTAGCTGTTGACCATTTGGCTAGGGGTGATTTCTCAAATCCAAAACCTAGTAATACATCGTATAGCCCTACCTTAATCTGTGGGAGCCATTTATGGAGGTCAAATGCGGGGGACGGGACTATTCTCGCTTATTGCTTTTTGTTGACGTTGTACAGGTGAGAGAGAGGGGTATATGCGGAAATGTTCCACGGCAGAAGTGTGGATCAAATTTTTTGAAGATGCATATATATCAGTGGAACCTGGACACTCGATGCTGTGTCAAGATCGAATGGAGATGTTATGGCCCAACGCTTCTTCCGTGGTGAGGTAGACTGAGAGCTTTCTGCATGGTTCCAAGTTTTTCTGATCATTCCATACGTTACTCGATGCAAGATGGTTGAGATCGTATCTTTCAAGGGCCAAGAATGTTGCAGAGCATTTTCAATCATTAGTATGGCCATGTGTGCAAGTTCTGGTAATCTTCGACGCCACAGCCATAATTTTAGCGATTCACCAGGCCCTTTTCTATCAACAGCGATCTTCTTGATAGGTTCGATCCATTGATCATTGCATACGAGCATCACAACTTTTCTAACATCCACTCAGGAGGAATAGTATCCAAATCTTGTATCATTCCAGTCTAAGCTCTTCCTAAAGTACCCATATACAAATAGGCGTGGTTTACTCCTAACTTCTATGCTCTGTTCGCCAATTCTATCGCTTTTGCTGCTGCCTCCTCAAAATCATCAAACGCGTGCAATGGAAGTCCACTTTTAGCAATCTACCACTATTGTCAGCTCATATATTCAGACTGGACAACAGACTTACAATCTTCTGGCCCTCCTTTTCATTAGTTCCGCGGATCCTGACTACAACCGGGAGTCTCATTTCAAGTTCCTTAAACGCTAGCAGAATTCCGTTGGCAATCATGTCTCCCAACGTCAAGCCACCAAAGATGTTTACAAAAATAACCTTGACTCGGTCATCCTGTAGAATAACCTGAAAGCTCTTCTTGACCGTCTCGCTTGTCGCTTTGCCACCAGTGTCAAGGAAGTTCGCGGCTTTGCCTCCCACGTCGGCTAGAGCATCAACAGTGTTCATCGCTAGACCTGCTCCGTTCACGAGAGTTCCTATGTTGCCATCGCCGGCGAGTTTAATGTATACAATCCCATCCTTTTCAGCCTCCACTTCCTGTGGATCTTCATCCTCAATGGCCCGCAGAGAGTGGATATCTGTCTGACGCCTTGTGCTGCGAAATGCCGCATCGTCGAATGTAAAGTTCGCACCCACTACTTTAAGCTCTCCTAATCGCTCAACAAAGAGCGCCTCGAGGAGAAATGCTTCTTTTTTCATGTAAAGATCCACAAGACCATAAATGAGTTTAGGCAGAGAATCTCTTATTGAGTACCCGAGCTGAAGATGTTCGGCAATAGCCGCTATGCGCATGGGTTCCAAGCCTTTTCGATAATTGAATGCGAACTCCTTGGCCTCCGCGTGAGGGTTGGAGGGATCAGTGACGGGAGATGCAATGATGCATGGTGAAAGAGTTTTGCGGTCGATCGCGACTGCAAGGAGCCTCTTTCGTCCTTGCCCTGAGTAAGGCCCCGCATTGATGCCTCTTTCACGAAGGAGATTAAGTGCTAAATCTTCTCGAATGTATAATGATCGCTTTTGCTGTGTGTTCAAGGGTTGTGATGGAGCTTGAATGTTGGGTCGTACTCGTCTCATTGTGTGCATGCCCCTACGCTGAGGCGCCTCAGTAATTGCAGCTCCAGTGCTAGCACGTCCAGAATTCCTTAGTAGAGTTTTCATAGCATCGCCAAATTTTGCTGGATGGTTGACAATAGTGACACCTGCATCTTGCAGGCACTTAATTTTTGTCAGGGCGTCAGGTTCCCCAGGTAGTGTGAAAGCACCTGCATGGCCCATCACTCTACCTGGGGCGGCATTAACTCCCCCGATTAATGCTGTAATTGGCCTAATTACTCATGTTAGAATTAACAGTTTTCAAGGCGGGCATCCATACTTAGGATTTGCTGAGCGTTTCTTGTACTCTTTGATCCACTGAGCAGCCTCGAGTTCTGCTGTGCCTCCAATTTCGCCTATCAGTATAATTCCTTCAGTATCCCCATCATGTTCAAAAATCTTGAGAGCATCTACAAAATTAGTGCCGGCGAGGACGTCACCCCCCATGCCGATACATAAACTTTGGCCAAGATTAGCTCTTGTTGTTGATGCAACAGCTATTATCGAGTAAGCAACGTAAACCGATAATCAGAATTCTCCTACCTTCGTAGCTAAGGGTTCCGGATTTAGCAACAATCCCCACTCGGCCTGGTTTGAAGCAAGGTAGCGGTTGAAATCCAATTCTGCATTTTCCGATGGCCGATATTATCCCAGGAGCATTTGCACCCACAAGCCTCGATCTTGACTGAGTTTTCAAAATAGAATGTATCTAAACACATTAGCTAAACTCTTACGTGAAATATTAAAAGCTTAAAGCATACCCTAAGGATATCATGGATAGGAATATGTTCAGCAACAGCAACAATGAGTGGTATTTCCGCTGCAATAGCTTCCTCGATTGCTTTTGGTGCCTGATGAGCAGCTACGTATATTCCGGTAGCATCAGGCTTCAACTTTTCCACAGCCTTTGCTTGTGGTCAGCATATATCAGCAGTTTCTGGCATTTGTTAAAACATGCCTCACGAACGGTGGGCAGAACAGGGAGGCCGAGATGCTCTCCATTCTTGCCTGGCGTCACTCCACCAACGATATTGGTACCCCATGCTATCGATTCTTTTGCATTTGTTGTGGCCTGGGAAAAGTCAATAACCAGGCTTTGGAGTATCTATGTCAGGCTTGCCTGTTTCCCTGCGTAGATATTAGAATTCTTAAATGTACTAAGGATATGAGATAATATTACCAGTGAACCCTTGAAATATAACTCGAGTATGTGATCCTATTTTCAGATTTCCAATGGTATCCTCATATCCATTATTTCGTGCCGAAGTACTGAAGGGCCGCTGGCTTCGAGAAGCTCCCCGCAAAAGAAGCTGCCGGAACATGGTCTGATGCTAACTTCCTAACAAGTTCATGAATTTTAATCGAGGAGGGGAAAAGTTCTGAAAATAATATCAAGTTTACGATAAACTGGAGAAAAGAGAAATAAAGTCAGATCAGGTGAAAGAGAGGCGACCTCGGCCAGTAAATCGGGAACCGGGAATAAGGCGAGACGTGAGGTGATGTGTGATGAGATGTGGGATATCCACATGAAATGTACCCCGCACCTTCAACGTGGCGGGCACTTAAAAGCACCGTAGGTAAATGTCTGAGAGATCTAGTTGTGAATCCATGTTTTGAGCGGAATATATATTTGATCCGAGTTTTATTGTGTATGTCTGTTAAAAGTCTGGAGATTCCTACAGCACGTGCCAGTAATATTGTATAGGTGAAAGATGTGTGTCCAAATGAATGAGTGGGGCAACTGTTTGTCAAAGTTATCTCTGCTATTCTGTTATTGATATAGAAAGTTATTGATATATCTGTGCAACTGTAGATTTTGAGGACGATCATTGATTGGATTGCAGTCCCGCAACAAATATAGATGTCCATTATTATGTGGGCTTTGCATGTACCCAAGTACTTACGCCGACCCAGCACATTAGGGCACCATATATCCTTCCCTGTTTCATATCTATCTAATAGAATGTCGAATGGGTGATCTTATATAAGGCCATGCAGAACTGGTTGTAGGCAGTCTGTCTGGCTGACTCAAACTGCCAACCTCTATGCGAACGTGACTCCTAACCACTAGGTATCTAATGATTTGACTCAGTTGCACGTTGACCAAGTAATAGATATGTGTGGGCCATAGCCCAAGTATCTTAACTCATTTTGTTGGAGACATAATTACAGCATGTACGCATGAAAGCGTTTCTTGTCCCTATCTTACTTGATACATACCATGGTCAGGCTACTCTTGCCTTCACTCTCTCGTACCAAAATTGAGCATGAATATGAGCACAGAAGCTTCTCCATTTCAAGCGCGGGTTAGACAGGAGTTGAGGGACAGCAATCTAGAAGCCCAAATCGACATATACAACCCAAATGAAAGTACAATAATTGTTGTATGCCCCTAGGAAAAGACCCCTGGTGGAAACGAGCGTGGCGCAAATTCTAGGAGTCAAAGATTAACGCACCGTAGGACAATTAGATAAGTGAAAAAAGTAACGGAACGAGCCTAACAACTGCTTCTGAGGCTACATCTCTAAGAAAAGAAATGAGTCAGCAGATAATCTCTTGTGTTTAGAACCCAAGTTCTCCCACCATCTTCAGGCCTGCCAAGCCATCGGCATAAAAGTGGATCACCCTAGCTCCGTCAACCGAATCCTGAACGACACTTCAGTCCACACCACGGCAAGATCTATCTTCCACGAACATATACATCACATCATGACGCGCCTCGCCCTCACACGCGCTGCGAACGGCCTTTCTGCAATCCCCAGCAGAGCCCTTCTGTCATCCGCGCCTGCACAATGCCGTTCCCTGTCGTCAACAAGTAGGAAAGCCGCCGCTGTCGAAGAGCATCACGACGAGCACCACGATCACTTTGATCCTCCGGGAGGATGGCTGTGGGGTATAAAGCCTGGAGAGAAGCCTGAAAAGGAGGGTTGGGAGACCATATTCTACGTGGGCATGTTTGGGAGCTTGGGGTTGGCTGCTATCGCATATGCATTCAAGCCTGATACTTCGTGAGTTAACCCTGCATTCTACATCGTGGTCATCCTTGGAATTGGCGGAGGCTTTCGGATGGTTAATTGGTGAGAATGATGGCAATCAATCGTGGAATTGAAATGGTGTATCAAGTGCATGCGGGGTTAGGCAAAAGCTAACGGCTTATCATAGGATACAAACATGGGCATTAGAAGAAGCGAGACGGAGATTAGAAGCCGAGGGCATCTTGAAAGAGCCAGAGGACAAGTCATAATAGGCTTGAATAGAGGAGCATCGAACGAATTGAGGCCTTGGGAATGCTGTACATACGCGAGGGAACTGGAAGACTTCTATGATTTGCGCAGTCACCTGCACATAGAGAAGATTTCCTGATGTTATTTCTGCAATGAAATTTTTGATAATGCAGAGTCCTGTGGAACGCTTACGGTGCTGCACATAATGCTTGAAATTCGATCGATATTATGGAGATGAGTCACCGCAAAAGGCTTCATGTATTGATGACATGGGCAATACCAATGGAGCTTTTTCAGCCTCCAGGTTCCTTAACACGAATGGCTAGTTACGTTCAGTACAACTTACATGGTTGCGGCACCGAGACACATTACTATCAATCTATATAATCTCTGATTTCTATCAGGTGGTCATATTGTCATAGTAAAGTGGTCGGTTAGCGTACGGAAGCGGCACTCTCTGTGTGAGCTCTTAACTCGCTTTCTCATTGATATTTAAAGGAAACTCAAACGCTCGCCATAGCCTTTTCTCTATCTTATTATACACTGGTATCTTATTGAGGTACAACGTAACTCCACTCATGTTCTTCATCACCATATTGCCGTGCTCCAATCCAGTCCATCATCCTTTGCGCGATCTCACCAGCCTCCTCATCTGGCCGCAGCCCACACCCTACTAACTCACCATTGTAACTGATATTCCGCACCGGGCTGACAACAGCTGCGGTTCCAGCACCGAACGCCTCCAATAATCTGCCTTCCTTTGAAGCCTCCGCAAGCTCCGGCATTGTATATTTCCGCTCCGAAATAATCCATCCCTCCGGAGCAAGCTTCTCGCGTGCTAATGATAATACTGAGTCACGGGTCACTCCCTCTAAGATCGTTCCATCAAGAGGAGCAGTAAGAAGCTCTTTTTGTCCGGTCTCCTTGTTCTTGATAGCCACGAACATGTTCATTGTGCCAACCTCGGTCACATATTCCTCCTCACCAAATAGCCATAGATTTTGGTGGAAACCACGTTTAGCAGCTTCCATTTGTGGCACAATGCATGGAGCGTAGTTAGCACCCAGCTTTTTATCACCAACTCCGCCTGGCCATGCACGGCAAGCATAGTCTGTTGCCTCTAATGATACTGCCTTGAACCCGGTAGGGTAATAAGGCCCAACTGGGGAAGCAATAACATAAAGCAAGGCGGACCCGGGAGGACCAACACCTAATGTTCTTTGTGTACCAATCATTGTGGGTCGGAGATATAAGGAATAACCTCGTGTTGAAGGGATGAAACGCTCTTCCATTTGGGCGAATTTCGAGATCAACTGTATCATTGAAGCGCCGTCGAAAGTAGGAAGCGCAATACGTGCGGACGACTTGTTCATTCTCTCCATATTCTTATTTGGTCTAAACAGCCGTACTTGTCCTTTGCTGTCCTTATATGCTTTCATGCCCTCGAAACATTCGAAGGCATAGTGAAAGACGCAGCTCGCCGGATCGAGGGAAAGATTCTGGTAGGGTGTGATACGAGGCGCCAGCCATCCCTCTGATGCGGTCCATTCAATACTGAGCATATGATCTACATCTTTTTTTAGCTCTAAACTTCAAGTTTGAAACTAGTTAAAGGACACACCAGTGAAAGTTCTCCCAAACACCAGCTCATTTGCAGGAATAAGCTCCTTAGGTGTGCTAGTCTTCTGGACTGTCACCTTGGAAGGATCAATATCTTGCAACTTTACTGTAGACGCAGCCTTTGCCTGAATGCTGTAATTCCTGGAGGATTTGCATGCTGCTGTTATCAACCTTAATGGCAAAGCTTGATTGAAAGCATTCTGCGGACGCAATTGTCGCAGCATGGTGGCAACTCTCCGGCCGAGAAGTAATATGAATTTACAGTTCCGGAGTTCCCAACTTGAAGAGCAATTGATTAATGTTTTCTAGAACTTGTGAGCGTTCGACTTCAGAATCATAAATTATTCTTTTTGTTTGACCGGCATCGGCCAGCCCGATGATAGGCGATTGTAAGCTGGCGTTTGTAAGCTGGCGTTTGGGATAGGCCCCTGTATGCTATCTTTTAGAGCCTCTTCGATAAGGCATGTACTCCAGCGCCTTGCCAAGTCAGACGAGGCTTATATTCCAATCAGCCTAGCTGGCATTCTGCAAGTATTTTTCATTGATAGCTATAATTAACGATTGCAGCACTGTAAGGGAATCTTGCCAGTGCAAAATCTGGCTTTCACAATCTTTGCTTGCACATATTATCCAATTCAACAAAACTACAGCTCGATGCTCACGTATTCTACCGTACGCGATCGCGGATGATAGGCCGCAGAAGCTAAACGGCACATTCACGACCTGACATTGGAACAACACAGTTGAGGGATTAGATGCGGTAAAATATTCCCGTTGGGCCAAGGCACGAGGTTTGAAATAAGCAGTCTCTACTGCTACTGTTTGATGCCCAGTCCATCACCATGTTTAGCACGGCTTTAAAATATGTTTCGTCCAATATCAACGGAAACTATAGCATTGCCAGTGCGCCCGCTACAACGTCTGGCCCATGGAAGATATACGATGCGAAGAAGAAGTCAACTGGGAAGGCGGTATCTATATTTGTTCTCGACCGCAAATCGTTGGACTCGCATTCAAACTCCTTGGGGCGGTCAAGCGCATCATCTCTGAAGCGTGCCACAGAAGAAGTGGTGGAAAGGTTGAAGAAGGAGGCATCTTCGCTGGCTAGGCTACGACACCCGAATATTCTGGAATTAGTAGAGCCAGTTGAAGATACTAGAAATGGTGGAATCCAGTTCGCAACAGAGCCTGTGGCGGCCTCTTTATCGAAACTGTTACGGGACAAGGACGAAGAGGAGAGGTCAGGCGGCGTCGGTGGACGATCAAGCCGTTATGTCACCGAGGACCAAGATGGACGAAGAAGAAAGGACGTCGAGATTGACGAGTTAGAGATACAAAAGGGACTTGAGCAGCTTAGCAAAGCTCTGGAGTTTCTCCATGATAATGCAGGATTGGTTCATGGGAACTTGACCCCTGACGCAATTTTTGTGAACGCTAAGGTGGGATTATATTCTGGATCATTGTTCCGTTTTGGCTGATACTTTTAAAGTCAGATTGGAAAATTTCAGGACTTGGGTTTTCCAGTCCTCCTGATCAATCTACAAAACCAACGTCTGTGACGCCAATAAATCTATCTGAGGCTCTAAATTTCGACGCACGACTTCCTCGCTCTGTGCAGATGAATTTGGATTACAGCTCGCCTGATTTCGTGCTGGATTCTAATTTGAACACAGGAGCAGACATGTTTTCGCTGGGTCTCTTGATTATTGCTCTCTATAACTCGCCACATGAGTCGCCGATTCAGCCCAACTCAAGCATATCCACCTACAAGAGGCTGTTTAGTTCCTCATCAACAATTCCTTCCGCGGGCAATAGCTTCCTATGTAAAAGGCCACTTCCAAAGGAATTAACGTCCTCAGTGCTACCACGTCTGATAACCAGACGACCGGCAGAACGTATGACTGCTAAAGAGTTCCAACAGAGTTCGTATTTTGATAATATCCTCATATCAACGATTCGTTTTCTGGATGAACTTCCAGCTAAGACTCCAAACGAGAAAGCCCAATTCATGAGAGGGCTGACGCGGATGCTCAACTCTTTTCCCAACAAGGTCTTGGAAAAGAAAATTCTGCCCGCATTGCTAGAAGAAATGAAAGATCGCGAGCTACTATCCTTGATATTACAAAATGTGTTCAAAATCATAAACATGCTGCCTAACGGAAAGCGACCTTTCACCGAAAAAATAATTCCTCGTCTAAGAGAAATATTTCTCCCAGCCCATGCGAAAGCTTCACCTGAGCGAGATCCTGCCAAGGACGCGGGACTCATGATCTTGCTCGAGCATATCACACAAATCACTAATAATTGCAGTGGAAAAGAGTTCAAGGATGGTAAGGCCCTTTCGCAAACTCCAGCTTTACTTTGGGTGCAGCTCTGATGAGTGTCTAATAATCTATCAGATATTTTGCCTATAATATACCTCGCTATTGAATCGCCAATTCATGGCCTTGTCGATAGTGCCTTACGAAGCCTCCCCACGATTCTTCCTGTTTTAGATTTCTCAACCATCAAAAACGAGCTTTTCCCAGTCATTGCGTCTGTGTTTAGCAAAACCAGCAGTCTCGGGATCAAAGTTCGTGGGTTGGAGGCATTTGTTATTCTTTGTGGTGGCAGCAATGATTCTGCTGCGAGCAATGATGGGCTAGATGGCATCATGAGCTCTGGCAATAAGAAAAGTAGCTCAAGCGCGCTCGACAAATACACAATGCAGGAAAAAATTGTGCCACTCATCAAAGGTATAAAAACAAAGGAGCCAGCTGTCGCTATTGCGGCGCTCAATGTCCTCAGGCAAGTCGGCGGCATTGCTGATGCAGACTTTGTGGCTATGGACATGCTCCCTATTTTATGGAGTATGAGCTTAGGGCCACTACTGAATCTTCAGCAATTCCAATCTTTCATGGACCTCATCAAATCTCTTTCATCTCGAGTCGAAGCAGAACAGTCGAAAAAACTCCAAGAGCTATCGAGTAACAATGGTTCCTCGAGAGCTGGAGGCAATGATGACTTCATGTCATTCGGAAATGCAAATGCTTTCCCAGCCAATGGCGGCTCAGAAGACCAAGAAATTGACTTTGAACGTCTTGTGAAGGGCAGTTCAGCAGGTGACACCAAATCTGACCTCATGAACGGTGGTTGGGATTCTACACCAGTAGACTTAGATGCACAACGACACCGGAATAACTCCGGCCAATCGAAGCCGGCAACATTTTCATGGTCTACACCAAGCCCTTCACAACCCAATTTCGCCGGAAAGGCTACCACTGCAACAGCTGTACCAAAGCAACTTCAGCAGGGCCCAATATCGCGAACCATCACCCCCGACCTGGCACGATTTGACACTCTGTCACCATCTTCGACACAGTTCTCGCAGCCCCTACAACCTCAAAACACCTTCGCTCCTTCTCTTCAAGCTCAATCCAATTTTGGGAGGCCGAGTATTCCTACACAAAGTAGTCACAATGTGTCTTCACAGTCTCAACCAAATTACAACATCTCTAGTATATCACCCCCTCCTCAAGCTCAACCATTACAGCCATACCAAAGCCAGCAAGTTAGCTGGGGTTCTGCAGCGCCTCCAAATCCTTGGAGCAGCAATATGGCCGCAGTACCCAGCACACATTTTTCGTCTATAGGCAGTTTAGGGAGCCAGATGTCGAATCTCTCATTGAACCAAAACCAACGACCTGCTGTTAGTAACTCAAGCTCATTTTCACTACCCCCTCCACCCGGAGCGTCGAATTCTTTCAGCCCGCCTCCGTCTACAGCATATGGGCAAACGAAACCACCACAACAAAAGTCCGGTTTAGACGCATTCGAGAGCTTGTTATAAGCTGGGGCAATAGTCATAGAGCTAGCTCTAACTAGGCAATGGAGATCAGCTATATGCTACTTCTGTTTTCTGTTTGTTTTTCCCTTGCCGTTCCATGTTATCCATTAACCGCCAATCTTATTCCAAGTGATCTCAACCTTCTAACTCAGCTCATCTACCACCTGCTTCAGCTGTGTCGAGTCATTATTATGATAATTTCGGGTTGCCATAGGACGATTGTGGGTTATCCTTCACTGCTCTCGAGGTCCAAACTCCTCAAAGATTAAAAATCATATTCCAAGCCCATCTGTCAGCGGTTCCATCAATCGTTCTCCTTTAAGTCGTAGCCTCAGTCCGCGACCTCTCACATATGGGTGCTAGAGGCGAGACAGACTTGATGTCCTACTCATCGCGAGATCGATATTCTGCAGGGTCGGCTAACTCAGAGGCCATTGCAATCACAAGAATGGCAACATGTCGCAGCAGAGAGTAAGGAGCGATAATGAGGATAATCAAAGGTAGGCGAAAATCGTACGAGAGTCCTTTTGATAGGACTATTGAGAGCTACAATGGTAATAGTAGTCGAAAACCTCCATCTGGGGTTTAGGAGTGGGAAAAATACCAGCTTAACAATATCTGCATGACTTCTCCCTTGAACTACAACTTTGATTGCTGCAAGGCGAGAGTTCCAAATATTCGCAAAAGTGTTTTGTTGTCTCACCGTCGCCAGTATAGCGTATTCTAAGTAAGGGAAATAATACTTCTATTACGAGGTACGAATCGTATGTCGCCTACATTCGGTCGTAAGATGGAGCTGAGGAGCAATTGTATTGTGGCATGATTTCACTGGTAAACAATAAATTATCAGCCCAACCTAAACTCGCTCCAGGAAAAAGGCATAAGGAATACGTGCTTAAAATTTCAACGATAATCATGGCCGCGCTCAGTCAAAGTCCCAAAATGATTGTGTTGTGGAAAGCTTGTGACACCTACATCGGACCGAAGCTTTCGGTGATCATGACCCTTGAATCCCGAAGCTTACAAGACACCACATCTCATGACCCTTGGTTGCATTTTCGATCGCGCAACCCCTCCTAGAAAAGGTAACAGCTTGGTCATCCTCCGAACACAGCTCACTTTCAAAAGTTTGATGAGTGTTGCACTGCTTAGATCTGGAAGACAACGTTTCCCCCCAATACAAGATGAACGGCCCACCGAGAAAGACAACCAGGTCAGAGATGACAGAACTGATTCAGCTTGCTTCAGTGTTTTCTTTGCTATCTTTGTCCTTGTTGAATGTTTCGCACACCTGGGAATATCAGCACCAACCTCAGAAGAAATGGCCGACGCTGAAAGCAAGTCGAAGGGAGACGAAGGGAAGAAACCTGCTTTTCTGCAGCGATCACCAGACGATAACTTTAAGAATGGGGCCTAGAGCCAAAGTTCGGTTCAAGAGGGCGCAGGAAAATCAAAACCTACTTTGATGGAAGCTTCATTTAATGCACCAAATGTATGAGTCAAGGCATGGCCGGGAATCGCTGGTGGTTTCTTATGTCAGTTTGAATCCTTAGGCTTCTTTAATGTGTAAGTCCGGACGTTTTCATAAAGATTCATCTTTTGAATAATCTTTTAATATTATCACGCTTATACAATGCTTAATTTGAAGCGGCAGGTTAGGCGTTTCCCAAACTCGCTACAAAACAGCTATTGTATCCGAGAACAACTAGTCCAGCATTTTCTGAATCTTCACCTTTCAGCTCTTTTAATGTTCCTGCATGCGCAAGTAGAGGGCATGTTTGTAAATACGTTTGGGCCAAGAGCTGTCATGATTCCTTCCGCTGCTTTGGAATTGATGAGTATTGTTATATTGAGCTTTTGCCAGGATAATCACTCTTACCAGTTCTCTCTGGCGAAAGACGTATAATTTGGTGTCGAGTGCGCGGATCTTTTGTTTCAGGTAGGGACACACTCGCTTCTATTATCCGCAGATTGTTAATATGAAGAAGCTCTCATTGTACTGGATCAATATTTTACCACAAGGAGAGGTCTGGCCGTTGGAATAGTAGCAAGTGGGATATCATTGAGAGGTGTCCTATTTGCTTTCATTCTGCGCCATATGTTCAAGGATATTGGGTTTCAGTCGACTCTGCTGTGGGCGCTCCTTATGCCGAGAATACCTTGTTTGCTGGCTATAGTCCTGATCTCTTCTCCAACGAAACTAAAGGGTGGCATGCTGGCACAAAATCACTCGTTGACCTTAAAGTATTCAAAAAACGGCGGTTCCTGCTGTCCAAGAATGTGGGGTGTTTTCTCTAGTAAGTAATACAACAGAAACCATGCGACGTTGTTTTGACCTATCATCAGTCGAGTTTGTTTGCCTCTTTAGACTGTCATCTCGCCTTCACGATGAAGGTACCCAATCCAGACATATCCCCTTACACGGTATCAATCATCAAATAAACCACCCCGATTCTTTTTATTTTGTGTAAGCTGACGAGACCAAGTGCATCTTTCTTCACCAACAAACTGGGTCTCTTTTCATCATGTCTCTAATGACATTTCTCCGCAATTACGGTGCTTGCCATTGCTTCACTAAACTTGCAGAGACTTTACCCAGTGTGATTGTTTCCACTCCCATATGAATTCACAAGTGGAGAATTTGTGAGCATTATGAAGCCAGCTTTGTTGTCCTTGTATGTCTAGAATCGTCGCGATTGGTAGATGGTCGGAATAGTGATTGTAAACATGTGGTGACACTGCATGAGGTTAAGACTACAACGTGGAGCCTTTGCATGAAGTACAGTTTCTATTATCAAATATAAAGGTTCCTGGCGTTAGCGTGCTGGTGAGCCCATAGGTGTGGATTATGTCCATGAAATCTTCTGCTTCCGAGTCGTGGTGGAGAATATCCTGCAAATTGAAGCGGTGATATCAAATGCGGGTCATGGTGGAGGTAACACAGCTCTAGTGGAGGTATTGCTCCTACTATAGAACAATATGATTGATCGACGTGTCAGAATTAAGAAAACACTAAATCCGGCCTTGGCCGCGAGCATGAAGGAGAGAAATGTGAAGATCGCCTTCCAGAAGACCCATTTAATACGTGTGCTAGGGAAAAAGCGAGTAACATTCTTGGGCAGTTTTAGCGCTGCTGGCGGAATACCAGGCCACTGCTCCAAGACACACCTCAGCGAAAGGAGATGCTGTCCCCATATCCGCGATGTGAGTATGTCATAATCGTTTCCGCAAAGTTAATGTCCTTTATGGATAGAAACGTTGAAAAAAGGGTCAAAAACAATGAACGAGCATCTTCTACAGTTATTCTGGATCTTGCATAGGCTACGACCGCGCCGAAAGCCCATTTCGTGTATCACATTCCCATAACTCCCTAGAAGACTTCGGAAGCAAGTGAGAATCACCAGGCATTACTACACGAAAGGTTTTGGCAACGCTGCCAATGCGAGAGATATTGGGTCATCCGCAGCAAAAACAACACGGTCCGCATGTAATCGGTTCACATCGTGCTCGCCAATTTGTTATGGACTGTTGCTTTGAATATTGATTAAGCAGAGGGTCATATCGTGAAGTGAATATCTGGTATACTGAGGAGAATATTAATATTACTAGCGGCCGCTTCCAGTATGTAAGTTTCTGGTCTGGCCCCCGCCATAGTACTTCAACAGGCCAGCGACAATATATGATACAAGGCATCCCATAAAATAAATTGTATGTGCTACTGTCTGACTGAGGAGAGTACACATGATGAAAGCATAGTGAAGATTCCTGAAATGCTCCACCATGTCTAATTCTTGGAACCAAGTCAGCCGCCTTCAACGGATATCGCCTCCCCACTTCTGGCCAACGTTACTCAGTTCGGTAGCGGATCCTGTACAATCCTAAATATCTAATTATCGGTCGGGATGGCTTGCTATAGAGTACGAACTCATTTAATCGAGGCTGTAACAAAATGAAGCTAGTTAAATATATATTTCTAGTTGTTGGGGTCCTCACTACCCAAGCAGCCATTACCAATGAAGCATTCGATAGCAGAGAATCAACAGTTGAGGGGATACACAAGTCCCTGTTCTCTGGGACAGTTTCGTGCTACGATGTAGTCTCCTCATTTATTGCCCGAATCGAGGCGTTTAACCCAACGATCAACGCGATTATCAGCCTCAATCCAAATGCGTTGTCCACTGCGATTGGCATGGATATGCTGATAGCCACGGGGAATGCTACGGGTCCTCTTTTCTGTATCCCTATATTATTGAAAGACAATTATGATGTAACGGAGATGAACACAACGGGAGGAAACCTAGATTTAGCAGGCAATCAACCCAACATCGATGCCCCGACTGTTACTGCATTAAAAAAAGCAGGCGCAATCATACTGGGTAAGGCAAACCTTCATGAACTAGCATTGGAAGGAATCTCAGTGTCATCGCTTGGCGGCCAGACAATAAATCCATATGATCACTCGAGAACGCCTGGCGGTAGTAGTGGTGGTACAGGCGCAGCCATAGGAGCAAATTTCGCCGTGATTGGAACAGGTAGACGTTCTTTTCACTACTTCTTGCAATGCACTGACCTGTTCAAGGGACCGACACCGTGAATTCTTTAAGAAGTCCTGCTTCGGCGAATTCTCTTTTCAGCTTTCGGCCAACACGTGGTCTCATTTCACGGGCAGGTGTAATTCCAATTTCTTTCACTCAAGACACGGTAGGCGCTATGGCCAGAAGTGTCGAGGATCTCGCTATAGCTCTGACAGTCATGGCTAGCGTGGGGTATGATCCAAAGGACAATGCAACATCTTTAATCCCAGCTTCTTCTGTTGGAAAAGACTACTCGGAAGATATATTTAGCGGAACCTTGCGAGGGCTGAGGCTAGGTCTGATCCATGGCCTTTTCAATTATACGGCCAGCAATGAAACAACGCCAGTCAATGATGCAATGAGCGAGATGGTTTCTTTGCTACAATCCGCTGGAGCGGTGGTGATTCCAGTCAATGAATCCGTTTATAATGCTTCAGCAATCCTGGAATTAGACGTACAGACGTCAGAATATCGAGAGCTTATGGATTCGTACCTCCAGAGTCCATCAGCCGGTGGCCAACGTCCCTCTACTCTCAAAGAGTTGTACAGCAGCGGCAGATTCCTTGTCCTACCGAGCCAGTACAGTTACGTCAATACTGCCCTTCAATCATCCACAAGCAACTCCTCTTACGTGATCAAGAAGCTAGCCATCCAAAACCTTACCACTGTTCTGAGGAGGACTTTTGCCACTAATAGGCTTGATGCTCTTATCTATCCGGAGCAAAAGAATCTTGTAGTCAAGGTTGGGTCTCCTTCTCAATCCGGACGTAATGGAATCCTGGCGGCTCTTACGGGTTTCCCAGTTATCGTCGTACCTGCAGGCTTTTCGCCGGCTTCTGAAGATGCTCCAATCGGATTGCCTATTGGGATGGACATCTTGGGCTTGCCATGGTCAGAGGGGAAGCTTCTCAGCATCGCCTCACACATCTCTAGTTTGAAGCGCGTGCGACGTATGCCTCCTTTTGCAAATGCATCTATTGAGGTACCAGCATATCACTCGGTGCCAAGGATCACTCCAAATACCGAAAACATTCCCAAAGCCTATCCAGTTGGGGTTCTATAACGCACGCATAGCATCCTTAAGCTGTCATATGCCAGTATATCCTGATTTCCGGCTACTACAGCGACTAGATAGTTATTGAAACATTGAGGTTGATTCGACAAGGCTGTGAAAGTGTTGGTGGGCGTTCTAGACTTTTTAACACTCTGGTGCATGAAGCTCTTATATTCTAGCCAATGATTGACGGCACCGTGTGATAGTGAGCCCTGTCTCTCCCTCCTCCCCGGCATTTTTCATTTGGACTTTGAGGCTGGGGTTGCCCACGCTTCGTTTCAGAAGTCTGTGACGTAAGTCATCTCATTTATCATGTAAAGTTTGAAAGCCTTCGTCGATTTACGAACAAGGCTCACAAATTCGAACAAAATATCTATCTGCCGAGCATGAATTTGTACTTTACCTTGCGTATAATATTTCTTCTGCACTCGCTGTAACTCCAAAGATATGGTACGATAAGGATTAGCCCATTCCCCCACCATTGCAATGTGGGGTTTTATTTTAAGATCTACCCCAGCCCTACAGCCTTGTGGGCTGAGTTAGTTTAGGAACGATCTTCGCCTCACTATTCTTCCCTCGAGCTCCCATGCGCAGTCATCCTTCAATGTCCTATATGAACTCTGGCCATGGCACGCAAAATGCTTTCCCAGTTATTCAAGCCCGGTCCTCCTTTTCAACGTGTACGCGCATACTTTATCGCTTGCGAACATATAAGCCATACCAAAGCATTGTTTCGGACGGCCGAATCCTAGCAAATCGAGCCATTACAATGCTTCCTTCCTCTCTCCTCCTTGTAGTTGCGACGTTCCTTGCTCCACTGGCCCGCGCATCCTCAGCGCCTGCTTGTGCGGCATCAAATTCACTGTACAGCGTCCCCAGCTTCCGCGCTGCATACGTCCGCTTCTGCACTTCCAATCCCAAGGCCGGCCCCACAAGTATCAATGGCCTGGACATAAATTACACCTTTAATGGTACTGGCTGTGATATGGGAGCTTGCTCGCAATCCTTCCACAAACTCGTTTCGTCCTGTAAGTCCCTCGCTTCTCCTTCCCCTCATCTCACCTCAGGAAAACATAAAACTCATTATATGAACAGGTCAGTTCAACAACCGCACCATCACGGGAACGGGAAGCATAGATGCTGGCTGTGGCACCTACAAGTTTTCCGTCCCCGACCAATCCGCCTCAGCGCCCATCCCGAGCTCCGCGTCAAATCCGGCGCCTAGCCAAACGGGCAAGCTGGAGGTCGGGACGACGGCGCTGGGAAACCCGGGAAGTGGTGCGGGTATAGCGAAGATGAGTGGTGGGCTGATGATCGGTGTTGCTAGTGTCTTTATCATCTTCTTCTAAAGCCGGATGAAAGGTTTTATGTGTATTATGTGTATTATGTGTTTAAGCTTAGCAGGAGTTTTGGGCATTAAAGGTGTTGCGGATAGGATTTTGGAGGCACATAGCCATGGCGTTGTTTAGATTTTGAGATACCCATATACATCGGATTATAAGAAAATTTTGGAGATCTATGTTCTAGAGCTTACAATGGACATGTCTTTTTGTCGAAACTTATGATGCATCCGCCACTCAAGAATATTTGGAATATCAGTTCCAAAAGGAAGAGTATACGTCGTTTCTATGCAATTTTGATCAAGCAAAGAAGCATGCATATAAGATAGTTTATGAGGTGAGATTATGGCAACATGATTTTGTGGATATCTAGCTACCCACTTGTTATAAATCTTTTCTATCGGTCCGAAGTAAGGCATTAGTATTACATTCATTCATACAAGAGAGATCTAAAACTCCCTGCTTTCTCCAATATCGCAGACGTCGAAGACTCCAGTTTCTGGTAGACCTTTTGCCTTCATGGCTTGCTTCAGGAGCATGGGCGGCTCAAGAACATCTTCCTACGGGATTTTTAGCAGCTGCTCCAAATAACCTATATTGTAGAGGGAAGTCAAAACGTACGCATGTTAAAACCCAGGTCCCCCAGTGTATTCCCATAGCTCTTTTGCATTTCGTATCCACAAATATATTCACGCTATCGAACGGATTGGCGTGCATGGGCGACATTATCCATCTTGGGTCGTAAGCACCGATAGGTATTAATCCCAAATCAAAGGGGCCACGGAGCTCTCCAATTTGTTTAAATGCCGGACAATGGGGTAAGTGCGCGTAGTCTGGACCATAGTCATCAACTTCTTTAGGTAATTCTGGAACGGCCCTGTAGCCTGTATCACCACCAAACCAGACACTCTTCCCGCCAGATTCCACAGCCCAGGAACACCAGAGCGTGGCACCTTTGTCGAAGGCTGTTCGCGCGGAGGTGTGTTGGCAGGGAAGACAGGAAATGCGTGCCTTTATTTCTGAGGCCGTAGAGCTTGGGGAAGCGGTTGAGGAGGCGTCTGAGATACGTTTCTCGCCAGACGAAGGTGAGAGGGTGAGATCCACATCATTCCACCAGTCCATCTCTACCACATTCTTGATCCCACACTCGTTGAACCATTTTTTCAATCCCAATCCTACAAAGAAATATGCGTTCGGGTGGTTTTTATGTAATTCGAGGACTGTCGGGTGCGAGAGGTGATCGTAATGGCTGTGACTTATAACTACGGCGTCGACAACTGGGAGATCTTTGATGTGACATGGTATCCTGGTGTACCGCTTGGGACCGAGCCAGGTGAAAGGACTACAGCGTTCTTCGAACACTGGATCAAAGAGTACGCGGAGTCCCGTCGGGAACTCGACGTAGTAGCACGCATGGCCAAGCCATGTCGCGCGGAGGCTTTGGGAGGCAGTTCGGTTGGGGAGGAAAGTAGGCTCTATCACGGTTACGGTTGGAGGGGTCGTATCTGGCCACTTGATCTTGCCAGTAAGCTGCCGTCTGTGCAGAGCTAGTTAGCACATTTCCATTATCTATCAAAGGAACTGGATTCCAGGATATGGTTGCACGCTCCCGGAGAGCTGTTGCACTCGCTCCCAAAAAAAAGTATATACGACGCGATATCTTACTTCATCATAGCCATCCCAATCGCGGGACCACTCATTTCAATCCAAGAGTCCCATGGATTGGTAAAGCCATTGCCATTCTTCAAATGGTGAGCTTTCGCTTTCGAGTCTTCTGGCACAGCACCCAAGGATGTAGGACTGGTGGTGGTGCAAGCATATAAGATGGCTGAAGTCATGCCCCCTGCCATTGTGGTATGATTTTGTCGTCTTTGGTATGCTTCTTCCTGGTTCAGATGTTTGAAGGGACGTCGCCTGGAAAATAGACGAAACAGAGATCGCATTGATGACGAAGGTAAACAGGTAGGAACAGGAATATAAAGAAAAGGGAGGGCGGTAAAACGCAGTTTACCTCCGTTCAAGAGGTATTCATCAGGCTACCAGTTTATTCGCGTATGTCTGCGGACGCGAATTGCTCCGGGAGAATCGACGGATATTCGGACTTTAGGGACATTTGCAGACGGATGGGTACAAAGCCAATCAGAAAGCTCGCTGACTTCGACATCACTGAAATTTTCCCCACTATAGCTTTTGATAAGAATTGCGATAAGCACTTTTTTCAGAGAACGTCATGATCAATATCCACAACAGCGCAATAATAATGATGACAATAACAATGGCAGCAACAGCATTGACATATGGCTGTCTTCTTGCCATCTTCTGGATCGCAGATGCATACTAAGAATGTTTGAAGTTCGGCAAAGCTACCAATCCTGCATGCAGGAGTGTTCAGGAAGATAGGCACGCATTTGAGGCAGCAATTCCAACCTCTGGACTTGTTGTTAATACTAGGCATGGTTTCCAATTGCTGGGACAAGATATGTGCTTCCTATACACAAGTGTGTAAACAAGTTTACCAGCCTTACCTCGTGAGGGTTTTTATTCCCAGGTGTCTTGCTTACAAACGGACGACCAGATAAGGTTTTTTGTCGATCTCCCGTTTCCAATTAACCTCCCCCTTTCTGCCCTGTTCCCCATCTTTATCCTGACATCATTACGCGGAATACTGCTGGGTCATAGCTCCACCAAGCTGGAATTGCCAGAACCCCCTCTTGATTTCTAAGCAATAATTGGTTGCGCACATTCCACACAGCTATTGTACCCTTTCCCTACTAGCTCATCTTCGCTGCTACTCAAG
Source organism: Chalara sp. BL73 (assembly GCA_918026815.1). Classification (NCBI taxonomy): domain Eukaryota; kingdom Fungi; phylum Ascomycota; class Leotiomycetes; order Helotiales; genus Chalara; species Chalara sp. BL73. Next base: position 138,821 of record CAKJVC010000066.1, on the reverse strand, counting down.
TATTAAAAGCCAATGTGAAGCCTACCCCTCTTTTTTTTGTTTTTGAAATGTTCAGATCACCTGTAAACAGAGTTCTACAGACTTCAAAACATTTTATACAGTACTCAACCTCAGGCAACATGTCTTCAGAAAAACCTACCGGCCTCATTGCCAAATCTGGAATTGAGCTATTAACTTGGGGAACGCCGAACGGCCATAAAGCCTCCATCATACTCGAAGAATTAAAAGAAGCATATGGCAAAGACTACGTCTGGCAAGGCATCAACATCAGCCAAAACATCCAAAAAGAGCCTTGGTTCACAAAATTCTCTCCCAATGGACGAGTACGTCTCTGCTTTCCCTTCCCTCCAGTCCATTTACTAAACAAATGATCTTCAGATCCCGGCCATAGTCGATCATGACCGCAACCAATTCGCCGTCTTCGAAGGTCTGGCCATCCTAACGTACCTAACGAGGCATTATGATCCAGAGCACAAATTCTCCTTCACAGACCCGGACGATATCTCGCTGGCCGAGCAGTGGATGGCCTGGCAGCACGGGGGTCTAGGGCCGATGCAGGGACAGGCAAACCACTTCTACCGCCTCGCCAAAGAACGCATCCCCTACCCTACGCAACGGTACGTCGGGGAAACCGAACGTTTATACGGCATCCTGGACCAGCGGCTCAAAGATAGAGACTACATTGTTGGTGCCGGCAACGGCAGGTATAGTATTGCTGATATCGCGAACTTTGGATGGGTGAATATTAGTTACTTTAGTGGGGTTGACCTCGCGAAGTTTCCCAACTTGGAGAAGTGGTGGGGGAGGGTAAGCGCGAGGAGTGCGGTGAAGAAGGGGCTAAGCGTGCCGAGCGAGAGCAGGTTTGGGAATGCGGTGTATCAGACGAGGTTGAAGGAGGACAAGGAATTTAGGGAGAATGAGGAGAAGTTGAAGGATTTGGCGGATAAGGCGAAGGCGCAATATAGCTATAAGTACTCTTCTCCATAGGGAGGGTGCGTATGATATTGAATGCTGTAACTTCAAAGTATCAGGAGGTTTTCCTCGAGTCCTTTTGTCATCGCCTTGAACAGGCTAGTGGACGCGATGTTAAGGCAAACCGTGTGTAAAGTACAGTATTCCAGAAAGGCACCTTCTAGACTTGCGTTTATTCGACATTTCACTATATATATGGCCAATCAAAAGGAGTTTCGTATAGATTGGGCATGAGATTGCACGTCTTATAAGCTAGGTTTCGTTCATTCTGAAATCCTTGATAGTTCGCTTTAACGTGTCTCCCATCCCGACCGAACACCCATCCAACGCCAAGTCTGAGCTTGGGTTTAAACATGCAGCTTGGATATCTGTGTATTCTGCCTCCAAAGACTGTATCAAATTGCCATATGAGACTGCAGACATCCGGAACAATAGAATGTCAAGAGAAGGTATTGTACCACGGTTATAACGGCCTTCTGAACCGTGCTATCAACACCGAGCAAGCTAATGATATATTTTACTTTCCGCTTACCAAAAACCGTTTTACCAATGTTGTCTCGATAATCAGCCACACCTGCACCGGCCCACTCACAAGCGTTGGGAAAGTTGGCCATAAAGTGAGATCTATTTATGATTTACCTCACTCTGTGCTATGCTATACAGCTCAGAAACTGCCTTGGTAGCAAAGAGGAGCCTTACAGATGTCAAACTGAAGCTGATTCATTTTCGATGCTTTTTTTGAGTGGTAGGTGGTCTCGAATTGTCGTCCACTCTCCTATAGCGCAAGGCGCTTATCCACTTGACTACAAAGGGTATCGAGTTAGCTGTTGAATAACTATATACTACTATTAGCCTCGAGAAGGATGATTAGGAATTTCCTTCTTGATCTGGCCCTCGAGGCAAGATTGATGATATATTTTTACGCAGGTTGGATCCGGCAACGCCCGATCCAAATATGCCCTCCTGCCAAACATCGTAGCAGATTATCAGACTTGACCTATACGGCGGCACAACATAGATGATTATACGTTCAAAGAAAAAGCGAACGCGATATGGACTTAAATCGAGATTACTTAGATTGCTGTTGTCCGCGCTTGCCGGTTGAGTTGCTTTTGGTCTCGAGGGGAATATGCACGGATGCTTTCGAGATATTTTACGCTCCGAACAAATTTTCCTACGCCCCCACTCAGCCCGTGATCTTGTTCATCTTTATAAGATAAGTGCCAACGCTTTAGCGGCCATGATGTCTGCTGCTGTCCTACAAGACGAGCTTCCTGCTCGCCTGCTTGCGAGTGCCGCCTCTTTTCTTCTGGCCTCTTTCTTGTAAGCGGGAGGTTTTACATGCACGTCTTGCTCTCGCAGAACTGCTTTGAGTTCTGCCAAGATCCCAACGAAATGGTTGAGTTTCTTAGCCGCTTTCAAGGCGCTTCTTAAAAGTTATTCGAGATATTCATTTTCGTATTTCGACTGAGGAACTGGAGAATTGGGATAGGTGGGTACAAATGTAAATCAGAGGAGCTTATTGTATTTGTAAAGGAGAATTTTGAACTTTTAAAGCTATCTGTTGCAGTGATTTCGGACTCGTTCGATCCAGTGTTGGAGGTAGATATCGACGAAACACGCTTCCTTTACGACATTTTCTGCTAGGTCACACACGCTCTATGCCGTCTCCATGAGCTCTATGATATTCACTTTGACCTTGACTGGTTTGCAGGACTTGAACCGTTGATGGTAAGTCTATCGGCCAACTTTGTTTATTCCCGCTTATCAAGAACATCAATGCTGACTCTTATATCTTAAGGTTAAGTCAGGTATCGGCGGAGGGTCTGTGGACCGATATCCAGGACGTTATGTAGATCTGAGATACCGACAGCACCCCTCTAACATAGTGCCAACATGGTGTAAACCGTCGGATCTGGAAAGATATGTTCAGGTATTATGAGTACGATTCGCATGGTCAGTGTTTCATACATCGTTATATTGTTGGGTCTTTCAATCCTAATTGGAACTTTCCAAAACCTAAACAAGCGGTAAATGGTAACAAAAGTTTTTTACTTGAAAATATTATAGCAACACCAAAAACAATCGAGAGTATAATGCAAATTAACGTAAAAGTCACATTAGCAAACCTTAAATTTTGATTAAAGAACATTTTGTAGCAAAACGTTAATAAACCTACGTTTTGGTGGGTTAAGTAAAGCAAACTGCAAGAGAGAATACTTCTACGAACAAAACTAAGCATCTTGTTTGCCTTTGCTATATATATATAAGCCTGAGAACGATGGACTGGTGGTCGAACACGTGACCACTAGCGAACCCTTACTGCTATATGTACTTTTGTTTGGCCATCTCTTTCAAACATCTTTGATTGTATATATATTTGTGTGTAAGAGAAGTATAGGAAAGGGGAACCTCTTCATTTTGCCTCGATATATGGTGGCACTTGCCAGTTCCGTACTACGCAGCAGTACATGCCCAATTTGTCTTTGTTCGTAGCATGACAAGAAAGAATAGTAGAGATCGCATGGGTTCGCCATCCGATCGACTTTTATATTGAGAAATACCCTCGATAACCCCGACCCCCAACCCAAAAGAACGCCATGTATATACGTAGATGCCATATCTGGGTCCTAAAGTATTACATATCCCTTCGCTAATAACTACAAGTCCGTCTTGAAAACCGAAGAAACGGAAAACGCAAGTCGTAGTATAGCAATTCTGTCATCTTGAAATAACAAAGTCGCGCCAGTAATTCCCAAGTGGTATCTCTCAATATCACACGCTATGCTGATCCAAGCCCGATATTCAAAGCAAAGGTAAGAATTCGCTTATCGACGCCCTCCCAAGTTCCTCATCATTTGATCCTGCTGGAGATTGAAGTTGTTCATTGTAGAGCCGACGCCGTACGCATTACTGCCCCCTGATGTACGGGGTGCCGCTCGAAGTATATCATTTGTTCCCGTGTCGAAAACGCTGTTAGTGCTTGAGGTCGTGCCATAAAGACTATTGCTCCCAGACCGAGAAGAAGATGTATTGCCTAGCCCAATGCCTTGTCCATAACTTCCAGTGCCCATGCCAACACTAGCACTATTGGAAGTCCCGCCGTGCCCTAACGACTCGAGGGTCGGCAGATCAACGTATGGGTTGTCTGCAAAATTGTTGTAGTGACCCTGATTCGTAGACTGAGTTTGTGTTGTTGGGCGTGTATAACTTGTTGTTGGTTGTACAAGAGAGTGTGTACTCGGTGTTCTGTAGGAATTTTCTGAATATGCAGAAGATGATTGTGCCAGGGTATTGGAACTCGAGGTCCTATAATTACTTGTGTCTGGCTGAGTATAAGCTGGCGAGGCCTGCGCCGCCGTATGCGGACTTGCTGTCCTGTAAGTGTTTTCTGGTTGGGAAAATTGAGAACCTTGACCTAGTGTATGGGTACTAGCAGTCCTGTAGCTGTTGCCGCTATTCATTTGCGGTGATTGGGTCAAGGATCCTTGACTCAGAGAGGGTTGATGTCCATAAAGCTGTGCGGGCTGATGAGTTGGATATTGCTGACTATAGGTATTATTCGTCTGATTACGTTGACTATAGAACCCAGACGATGAAGAAGATCTTGAGGTTGTGCCTTGGGCCGCCTTCTGGTCCTCGCGTTGGCTGCCCTGTTGAGACTTTTGCTGCTGCATCTGATGCTGATGTTGTTGCTGCAATGAAGTCGACTGTTGTGCCGGCGACTGATGCAGTTGTTGAGTTTGAGGTGGAACTGGCGCGGTCTTCTGCTGGTTGCGCAACTGTTGTTGTGGTGTAATTGACGGTGTATGACTACGGCCATTCTGCTGTGGTAGAGTTTGCTGAGTAACACTTTGCTGTGGAGGATTCGCGAACCGCTCGTAATGAGCTTCCAGTCCTTCAGCAGGCGGGCGCGTTACTGGGATGCTCTGTTGTGATGAAGTAACCGTAGAATCCGGAATAGTGCTTGGCTGTACGATCGGGGTTGCGCCTCCGACTGAAGATGGTTTGCTAAGAGAATTGTTTAAAGATAGCGACGGAGACTCAGTCCCGGCTGGCGCAGTCACTTTCGGCTTTCTCTGGCGCTGGCGCTTGGTGGCTGGTACAGCAGAAGTCGAGGTATCCACAGGAGCCCATTGGCCGGTTTCTTTGAACGTACCACCAATATTACTGTTTGGCATTGAAATCGCGGTAGAGCTCTGATTTAGAGAGTTATTTTGGCCGGCTGCGTGATTCATTGCGCTGGTGTTCTGTCCCGTTGCATTTGTATTTTGCAGCATTGTATAGTTATTTTGTCCCATAGAATTGGTTGGTTGAGTCATACCACTGTTAGATTGTCCTTGTTGAGCCTGGACCGCCGTGGATGGTACTGTATTGACCTTAGGCTTGTTAGGCCCTCGCTTTCTCTTGACACCCCCCGCTTGTGCTGTCTTTCCAGGAGCCGCGACAGCGGTGGGGACTGGACTAGCTTGAGCTACATCCGGGGCTCTAAATGCCCGTAGAACAGCTTGTTCTTCTGGGCTAAGCTCATCCCCCATAGGTGCAACAGCAGCTCTGACTTGCGGATCCAATATCTTTTTCTGATTATTTATTTGCCATTCCTGTTCTGCTTGAGTTTTGGATTGGTTGTTGGTCTGCCACGGCTGCGCTGGATAACCCTGTGTTATATTTTGAGAGGCGTTTGGAGCTGGTCGTTCCATCGACGTATATGCAACTGTCTCTGACTGACTATTCTTCTCTAACACGGGCGATGATTGCTGTTGCTCCAGTGATGTAGCTTGATGCGGTCCTCCCATGATACCATAACCGGCCTCTTCATTAGCGCTCGTAGGATTATCTTTCCCGCCCTTATTCCTCGATCCTTTTGGTCTTCCACGCCCTCTCTTCCCGGTAGACATACCTCCATTATCTTCTGGGTGGTGGTTCTTCGGTGGTGTAGCAGGACGTTGTACGGGTTGTACATTTTGTGGAATGGCAGAATTGACCGCAAGGCTAACATCTGGGGTGTTTACAAGAGCTAGAGATTGTGGCAGTCCCCAGGTTGGTGCACCAACTGCCTGGCCATATCCATATCCATTCCTCGGGTTTGGAGCTTCATTTGTGGATGTGGCATTAGGCTCCACCTTACTGGGCCGACCTTTTGCTTTCTTAGCTGGGGGAGCCTGCATCTTAGGTACTTCCGGGCTTGAAAGATCAGGAAATATCTCTGCGATCCACCCAACAAATAATGCCCCTGTTTCCCTTGTGTTTGCGCTCTCCGGAAAGATCCCATCTTCAGGTGGGGGAGCTCCTGGTATTCCACCAAAATATGCCAGTGCCTTGCAGATTTGATCAACCACTGTAACAGGATTAATGCTTCTGAGTAAAGTGAGTAGGCGTGCTTGCTCAAATTTCGTCTCATCTGGAGCCAACGGCCGGCTAGGACGCTGACTCCTTGGGTCCCCAAATGGCGATCCACGGTTATCCATTGCCTCTAAACCCCTCCTTTTTGGAGGTGCATACTTTTCCTGCTGCGCAGCTTTAGCTCGTGAAGCTGTGTTCTCACTTGTTCTCCTAGCTGCCGCGTCTCGTTCTGAAGCGATGTCCTTGCCTGATATGTCCTTGGTCTTCCCGGGCGACATGCCCATGTGCATGACCCCAAAATTGCCTTGCTTATTGTCGGTCTTGCCCTTTAATTTGCTAGGCACCGGGTTCCTCACACGTCCGTCTTTGTTAGGACCGAGGACTCCCTCGAGGACTGGATTTGTAGCAACCTCAACAAGCTCCAGGGTGCCAAAACCAGGCGAGCTCTCCACCTGGTTTAGATCTTGCGGCGCAGATCTCGCAGGTGCTATTGAAGGCGTTCGATCGATATTTTGGCCCGATGATGGGCGAGACGATTGTGCCATTTGAGGTGTGTCCCGGTGGTGGCTCGACACCAGGTGCTCGGTCGCGTCGTTGGCGTTTGGGCCCGCGAACTGTGTCAACCGATACTGCCCAAACGAAGAGCTACCTGCGGTTACAATGGATGCTCTTCCCCCAGAGGCATTTGCCATGATACAAAGGTGAGGTTCATATTCGATCTGTTGTTATTTTGGGGTATAAAGTCAGGTTGCGACAGCCAGACCGTTCCGCTTAATCTTGCTGGAGCCAGTTAGAATTCGTCACAGTGACATCTGGTGGCTGGGTGCGTCTCGCCGGGGTCAGCGTCAATATCATGAACATATCAATATATAAAAACATTGTTGGAATGGCTTTTCGAAACTTGAACGTGATACGAGATTTGTATTCTTGGTTTAAGAGAATGAATACGTTTTTAACTTTACTAAAGTCTCAATCAAACACTGAGGGCCATCTATTTATAAACATCTATGTGGAGCTGGGTAACACAAGCTTATTTTGCTATCTATTGTAGCTTAGGAACTTGAAGAAACCGTCGAATAGGCAGTGAATTGCTCATCTCAGCTTCCGGGCATATCACAATATACATTCATTGCTATCTCCAAGGAAGCAATCATGGCTTAACACTCCAAACATCTGGAGTCCATCCTCTCTGTCTGAGCTTTTTACCCTTTGACCCCGTTTGCTTCTTCTGGCCTGCATTGGTGATCAGAAGAGCTTTGCTCGCAATTGTCAAAACATCAACCAATTCTGGAAGTCGTTTCAGTTTAACAAAAAGAGCAAGCAGATCAGAGTCTTCGTCTGCGATTAAGGTTGATAATTCCATAGATTCCATCAAGAGGTCTCTAGTCAAGGTTCTACCACCAAGTTGCAACGCCAGAACGTAGGCCAAGATGGTTTCGGGTAGGTAAGCTTCTCTTAATTGCAGGAATTCTGGTACATCTGTATCTTTGTGTCAATAAAGTAACTTGTGAACTGTAACTGGCATCCTACCTTCTTGGCTAGTAAGTAGCCATCCATGGAGTAATGGCTGTACGGCCTCTTTAGCAGGTATGAGGATGCTAGCCAATCCCTGTCTCCAGTCTTTAGGCATTTCGGTGGTGTTGCTATTTCAATATGTTAGCTAGAAATCCGATGACGACATGTCGTCTATGCTCACTCCTCAATCAACTCAGCGTAGCTGGCAACAGTTTCCAAGCCGTCCAGAGCAAGAATTAACGCTTCTAGCTCCCTAAAACTCTTTGCTTCGGCCAAAAGATGTTTAGTTAGCTGCTTGCTTTCATTTGATGCTCCGTTGAGAACCTCAGTTAGGTCTTCGTCTTCGCCATACAATTCTAAACCTTCGAAATCGAGATTTTCGTCTAAGAGGATGCGGGTCTTGCTCTTCGCGATTGTATCCGCCCGAACTCTCTTCGCCAGCTTTCGCGCCGCATTCAGATGCATGTGTTCTGCATATGATTAGTGGGAGCCTGTCAATGAAGATACGTACACCTACTATAGAATCTCATATATATCATGGTACCAAACGTAAAGGTATCGGCCCACATTCCCTCAACAAGCAAATACCACTCCAAGCTTCGAATTAGTAACATATCGTTTCTCTCAATGCGATCCGGATCTGGGCCAAAGAAGTCTGGTATAATTCTTCGCCCACTTCCGTCTGACCGAGGATCAGCCTCTGTCACTTTCAAACCAGAGGTGGCAGGATATCCTTCTACGGTGTCTGGAAAATCCAGGAGAAGATATCGTGATTGGTAGCTGACAAATTCTTGGGCATCTAAGCCCAGGTTCTTGATGAGTTTGATTTGGGTTACTCGCTGCTCAGGATTGACAACATCGATTAGGCTCCTGCTCAAAGTCGCATATCTCCGGTTTCCTGTAAGTTGCGAGCAGTAGAGGGGTATCAGTTCTTCTTTGCCAGCAAGTCTAAGGAAATTAATGTATGCAACAATGATATTCTCGATGACGGTACGACGGTGAGGTCCGCCAAGTTTTAATCCAAGGGCGGTAAAGATAATTAGCATATGAGTAAGAACCCTCAAGCTATCGTGGTCATCCATGGTGATATACTTATTGATACTCTCATTTTCCGGCTGCTCATCTGTAGCTGGGATAAGTTTCGAAGCACCTCGAGCATTCGCGAACTTTGAAAGTGCCAATCCTTGATGATATACAAAATGTTCAACCTGGTTTGCAATCAAAACCCCTTGGATCATTTTCAGCGGTTCCGTAGATTCATTCGCTGTTCTGGGATCTAACTTAAGATTCTCAATAAGCCTCTGGCCAGCACTTTGCGGGTTTCCATGAAATTGTACAGCGTCGAAATTCTCAAATATAGTAAAGTTCTTGGTGAATGCTGATCCAGAATAGAGACTTTGAAGATACTTGTCATACTGTGTCCGAAGTAGAGCGTTATAGTGCGCAAATACAAAATCATCCCATGATTTACATACAGGCTCTACACTCGAGATGTCGCCGCTGAGTATTCCGTAAGTGGCTCGTTCAAATTCGTCGATACCTCCATTACGGGCAAGAGCAAAACACATCCGCCTCCAAAGTGCGGTGGCCACTGGATTCACAGACTCATCTTCGTCCCGGTTCTTCTCCTCCGGAAAACCTGACATGCTCACTGCCCTCCATACTTCGGATCGCAATGAGCAAAAGTCTTTGATCTCTTCTAGACTCCGCCCTCGGCGTAGCATCTCGTAGCATCCTAATGAGATTGAACGAGCAAATGATTCATCAGAATGCTCCAGCTGCAACTTCTGCCGAGTCATTGCGTCAGGGTCTAGCTGTGTAATTAACTGTACTGTCCCGTTGCTAGTCCTCAATGCCTCCGCAACCTCAGAGCTGGGTTCCAAAGGTCCAGGCCAACGGTGGCTTTGTTTTACTTTCTTGATAGCTGCTCTCGTGTAGATCCATCCATGGGCTACATTGTCACCCCGATCAGCCTTTTGTTGCAGGTCTTGTACCATCTCGTGAATATCATCGCCAGACACATCTGCCGTAGTTTTCAACCATTGCAGCACAGTCTGGCGCTCTAGTGCTAAGCCATCAGACTCAAGAAAATCCGCCCACGTGTCTTTCTCGGACGAAAACCTGTGGACGGGAGATAACTCATCCTGATCATTTAGAGAGCTATCAGGAGATGGAAATCGAAGTTTGGCGAGCCGGCCCATTAAGTCCCATGTGCGTTCTTCGGCTTCCCATCGCTCGAGATCATCCAGAGTAGTTTGAGCTTCGCTATAGGCTGTATCGGGATCCTCTATATCCATTTCATCGTCTTCCTCAAAAGCCTTACGTCTGTGTTTATTCTTCTGTTGTTTTCCCCTACCGTGTCGCGCATGAAGAGTTTTGAGGGTATCGGTCGCAACGCCGTGGTAACGTTTGATGAGTTCAGTCGCTCGTTGATGTCTTTCATTTTGCACCGCTCTCAGAGGATTAAACTCATCTAAGCTCTCTGCAAATCGCTCCACCTCCCGACCAACTCTGTTCGCAGCTTCGCGGAGGGGGTGCAAGATGTCGTCCCGCTCTTCAGGTGTTTCCGGTGAATTATCGTCATATTCTAGGACGTTCCTATTAGCAACCCTTTTTTTGCGCAAGTTTGCAAAACCATGTCTGAGCTTTACCTACCCTCTTCGTCAGATGCGTAGTCTTGCGCCTCTCCCTCGTCATAGGACGAGGTAGGCTCTTCTGAAACCTCCCGTTCGGATCCCATGTCTGACTATGGATCTTGTTAACATCCTACTTTGAAGCCATGGTGATGGCATACATACGCCTACAAACTGCCAGCTAGCTTGTCGAGAGTTCTGCGGACAATTGTTAGCTCTGGCTTCCAGGGCGAGTGAAAGCCGAAGCTGAATTTACCTGGGAAAGCAGATCTGAACGTGGTGGCGCCAGCGCGTTTCGCGTTAACGGCGCCATGATGTAGTGTAGTATAACAATAAGCTCTCAAGAGCAATTCACGGATGGGACGTGAAAGGCTTTCAAGCTATGCAGGTGTAAATATCATTCCATCAACCTCAAGCTCGCGCCAAATTATTTGATCCAGGCACGCCGACCCGTATGGCGTCTAAAATAGCTTAGCGCGGCAGGACGCGCTTGTGCCGGACATAAAATCTTCTTCGCTTCTTCAGAATCTGCCTTTTTTCCCCCTCAATTGAATAATGCAGTCTTACTTAGAGTCTCTTGCCAAACTTTTCTCTTTGAAGAAAGTATCAATGTTCAGGCAGGCGCTAATGACTGCAAAGAATAATCACCTTTCCTGTTTATGATCCCCGACCTTTAGTAGGGCTGAGGAGGAGCTGCAAACTTGAATCGTTACATTATAATTTTGCAAGATATTTAACTGTGACAAAACGCCTCCACCTGCTTAGGTTCACATGAATGATACGGGTGCTCATCAAATTGACCATCACATGATCCAGGCATTTCTGGAGTTCCTAATCCCATCCACAATCTCTGTTGGGAGACCAAACTCGTCTCCCACAATCGAAACAGCTCAATATGCTAGAGGGTCTTCTGGCTTCTATATACGGAGAGGAAAATGTAATGCACGAGTCTACAGAGATACCTAGATAGTTTCAGAGATAACTCATGGTTACCTACGAACAAAAGGGTGCCAGATATCAATTAAGTAATAAAGGGCTCACGACATTGCATGAGCTTAAAAAAGAAACATTAGAGGAAGCCATCCTTGCATACTGTTGGTATATTTTTCGAATCCGAAATCTTGCCCATAAATCCCTCAGGATTTGTATGATATCTATACCCATATGCCCGTATTTCCAAACGCCAATCTGATGATTCCGCCATACAGTAAACTTCGCTCAAAACGCCGTACAATGCATTCTCCTAGTCTGAAACGCCACCACCCAAAGTTCATAGATCATCTTGCTGTTCTTCTGTATGTGCAGTGCGAGGAATACCTGATGACCACTCCTCCAAATCATTCACTCCGTCATCCTTGATCAGTTCCAGAAAAACTGCCGCATTCTTCTTAATTTCTTGGGGCCGTGCCACTATCTTCCTCTCTAATATCAAAGCCTCGGCTGTGTGGATCCAAATATTGGACAGGTGTTGAAGATCTGGAAGCAGGAGCTGCAGGTGCGCCGGCGATAACGGGCTCATTGGTGGTCCAGCTGCTAAGCTGCTATGGAAAACCAAGTTGTCGGTCGAATGCCTTCGTCGAGCGGCCTGACAGGCTGGTTTTACACAAAACCATTCCTTACAACCTCCTGCATCATGTCCCGCGCTTTCGGAGGTCACTGCCTCAGCTGCCGGCAAGGAAACTTCCTTCTTTCTCCTTCCAATATGCAGCCGAGACATCTTTGATTTGAGGACGGTTACTGGTTCGACTGGAGTTAGACATCGTGTGATGAATCCATACCACGTGTCCACAGCGTCCCGTCTTGCATTGTAACCTTTCGTTTCCCAGAATCTCTGTGCTTGACGCAAGCCCCCAACCGCGAGGATGGTGGTGTACACTTCGTCCGGTGGCCTGTCTTTCAAGTAACCCTTGATGGCCCTTTCTACCTGGCCGATATAGGATGGTGGTCGTAATCGTCGAGAGAATGAAGATATTACGACAGCCCAAGCTTGATGGACTTTGAGAAGTGTTTGGTCATCGTACATCTCCATGACCTGGCACTCGATAGGATTATATGTAAAGGCTTGGTGATTAAGCGGAGCTCCATGCTCAGCGAGATGCCGTACATGGAGGGCCCGATAAGTTTCGAAGAAATGAAATAGTGTGAAGACAATAGGCATGAGTCGTTGACGCATCCGCCTATGTTGAGGCTCAAACTCGAGCAGTTGTGCTTCCGTTGTCTTAAGGAAAATCTCTCTAACTGTTTGCCGGGCGATCATGATTGAGAGTTTCGAGGCGACATGGAGTCGGTGCCAGATCCCACAAACATAGTGAAGGTTGATATCAGCTGGATTGGGTTGCGGGTACAACCGCAAAGCGTATGAGGGAAGGGTATGAGCAACGTGATATCGCGCAATTCCATGTTCATTAAGTGTTACCAAAGTGTGGAATGACTTGGACACGAGTCGTAAATTCAAGATGTCATGAATTGGAAGTGGAGCGATAATATGTTCCTGAAGTTCGTTCGGAAGGGAGAGAAACAGCTCACTCAGAGGAAGCCTATATATGGGTTAATACGATCCATGGAATTTTGGGGGACACGAATATGATATGTACCTCTCATAAACCCTACCCTCTGCGGCCACAACATGCTCGTGGTGTTCAACAAGTGTCGACACTGTTGGTGCTTTCTTGACAAGTGTAAACTTGGTATGTAATGTCCCTTTGGACCCAAAGAATTTGGGTCGACGTTGAGTCTGTGTAGATGAATAATCATCATTATGTCCAATCGATCGTTTCTTTTGTTCCGCTGACTTTAGAGGAACAAGGCCAGGGTGGATTTCTGGGTGTCGTAAATTGATAGGAAGAGTGAATGTCTGCTGCCCTATCGTATGCGCTTGAATAGAAGTTGATGCCGACGTCGACCCCGCCGGTTCTGATGAAGGACTGCCATTTTTGGCAGTCTCACTCACTTGGTTTAATTTATCATAGTATCGTGGTGAGGCGAACTCAGTGATGTGGAGAGGATCCATGGTGTTCCCCGTTTGGGAATTATCCCATCCGGTCGCAGAATCGAGATAGGGTGTAATTGATAGCGCATATCAGAACGGAAGGGGGACGACGCTCTTTGCAGGCGGGTCGTCAGTATCGCGCTGGTCGCGCAGATGGTAGTGAATGGCCGTCACAGGATCGATGCTTGCGCATCGTGTGGCTCGAAGAGACTCCCAGGCACGAATATCGTCCGAAGACAGCGGCGGCGTGCCAACAAGATAGAACCAGTGTGGTAGGTAAGGTCGCAATGTAATGGGAGGGGAAGCGAAGACCTGAAGGGATCGCGGGAGTGGTACCGGAGGGAGGAATGTCGGGACGGGCGGTGCTCTGGCAGCAGCTGATGGGAATGGGGAAGAGGACGATTCTCTGGTTTTTGTTGTTCAAGAGGCTTTTCCGTCCAGGCCGTGGGGTGGCAGATGAGAGAGTGAGAGAGAGAGAGAGAGATGTACTGGTACTGTACCGTAGCCGTACAATCTAGTGTAGTGTAGTGAGGTTTGGGGTTTTGGGAGATCCGGCTGGGGCTGCTGGATGAAAAAGAGGGCGAATGATTGGTCTCGGCGGTTCTCTGGAGGTAATGTGGACTTTAGTGGGGGAAGGGCGATTTAGCCGTCAAGAAAGACGGTGGACGAATTAAAAGCAATACCGGCTGTTGCAAAAAGGGTCAAACTTAAATAATGAGGCCGAGGAGACGGGGAAGCCAAGATCAGAGAGGTAACATTTTCATCTACCATGTCCCCTCCCAGCGCCCAATAATCAGGATTGTCGTTGTCGTTGTCGTTGTCGTCGCTGTCGCCGCCGCTATGCCCATGAGATTAGGTTGGGGTTGGTACAGTAATTAGTGAGAGGGAATGAGGCAATAATAGTAGCAGCAGCAGCAGCAGCAAAGCTTGTTCTTGTGTTGGTTGGTCAGTAATGATAATGATGATGAACGGCGTCTTGGATGCACACAGCTACATATACCAAACACACACACACCCACGCACGTATACAGTTCGTAAAACATCCCACCCACGACCGCTGCTCATCGCGTGCTCATGTTTCCGTCTGATATTAATAGTGTGCAGCATTCCTCAACTTATTACCCTTTGCTCCTTGGTGGGATTGATGATGCTTTTTTGATGATGCGAGGCGAGGCGACATGCTCCAAGATCTAGACCTGAAAGATTAGAACCCGAATAGGGCCGCTTGCAACGCCACCACCCCAAGAGCCTTGGGCCTCTTCAGTATGGTATGGATGCACCAAAGCACACATGCGTCAGCATCAACACCGGTTACCTGTCTGCAGTCGACCTAAATGACGGACGCTCAACCCTTGATGTATTATTTGCTCCTTCAAATCGTCGGCATCTGCTTTGAGAATTCAGATTCAATGATCCTAAAACTCTCGTATACAAACTGTACTTACTTACCGCAATCAAGCATCCCTGTTGGGCCCCCTTTGGAATTCCCGTCTAATGAGGATGTGCACCGTCTGCTGCCCTTTGTAGAGTCGGCCCTGTAACCTTATTAAAAGATGCCCTTTCGGCCTCATTCTGCGTCCTGCATCCTGGCGAATCGGAGGTTTCACCATTCACCACGGTCTTTCGACTGTCTGTAGATCTTTAGCTTCCGCACAACTTGGAGGATATAATAAGCTCCCGTTGGGGAATTGCCGTGCCATGGGGTGGTTCATCCATTATCAGTAAACCATGCACAGTAGTGAAGTAACGATGCAATTCTTCAGGAGGCTTATTGAACCGTGAGTCGCCCTCCCTGGACCACCCTTTAGCTTTAGCTTCTGCATTGCAGAGCACTGAGACAAGAGTCTGGCTCTTTCGGTCCTATTTTGCTGCTCAGCAAGTGTCAGGAGAACGCTCACGGCCGTCGGGCTCCCCTGAACGAGTATGACCTGCAGTGATGAACCGGTGCTTCCGTGCAAATGATGGATACTACTACGTACGATATGGTACAATCTTGGAAGAAGAAAATAAAGAGAACCTACCGTGATTTTGAATTTGTCTCGAGCATGGAAATCGACGGCCTCATACGACTACAAGTGCCGGGCCTGTAAGAGTTTCAGTCAAAGCTACCCAGCTTTCCCTACCTACCTACAGTATTTAGTGTCTCCAATGCTGAAGGGACCTCATCTGCCCTCACCTCATTCACCACTATTGCAAGCCAAGGGAATCTCACAAGGCACCTCGAAAGCTTATCAAACACGCGGCTGCCATGACAGGAATTCGAATCAGGTAAGGCATCGTTAAAAGTATATGCTATTTATATATATATATAGTAGAAATGTGGCCATTCCCACGTTGTACGCCGCAAAAAAGCGTTGGAATTGAAGTCTTGAACACGTTTTATCCAAATGGGCCTAGGCGGGAGTTGGACTGGGAAGTTGAAATGCCACCCTCCCCAAAGATCCCCCCACACATTGTACTGGAGTAGGGGCTGTGACGTGACCTGGAGAAACTCCAAGACTCAAGGCTGCCTCCTAGCCTTTCCCTCTCTTGACCACCATCCCCATCAACCACCCAAACCAAAGAGGTGCACTGGCAAATTGTCGACTCAACATACAGTTGCAACGTATCAGTTCCGTGTCTGCTTCTTCTCCCTTTAATTCGCGGAAGTTGCGGCTTTCATCCATCATGTCGTCCCCGCCACCATCATCATCGTCATACCCTTCCTACCAACCACATAGAAACTCGCAAACGTTCGACTCCAATACTCCTCCTGCACCTCCGCCCAAACCAAGCAGTCAAGAGGTCAGTCGTCGAAGTACGCCGGCCGGAGGACCCCCTTTGCCAGCACCCCCGCCTCAATCGCATGATGGTCTCGGCAGTTATAGCAATGATACTCCGCTGTCGCAGCACGGCAGTATACGCGAGCCAGCATATGCACAACATACTCAAGACCCGGGTGAAAACTGGTTACCAAAGATCTTGGAAGATAAATCGTTCGTACCGTTACCTTCATGACGCAAGAAGAATTACTCATGCTCCCTTCAGTAAGCAGGATTTAGCCGACGTGCTGGCAAAACCTGAGGTGCTAGCTGCTTTAGCACATTCCACGATCACAGCACATCCATCAATAGCTGCGTCACAGGAGCCTTTGCAGAGTGCACTAAAAGAGAATATAGCTCTGGCATCTCATCTGAATGAGCTCGAGGCACGACTTATTCATCTACGAGCGTCTACGCAGGCACAGCTGTTATCAGCACATGCATTAGAGAGACAATGGCGACAGAAACAATCTGAGATGGATCGTGCATTGGCCCCATTCTCTCCATCATCGCTATATCAAAGATTGAGTTCTGGAGTTCAAGAACAAGAAATGGTCTGTCGCGCGCTGGAAGAGAGCTTTCTGGAAGGAGATGGTGGCACGGCGACAGAAAGAGAAGCAGTAGAATGGGTGAGAAGGTATCGTGAAGCAAAGAAAGTCTACTACTCGAGACGAGAACGGAAAGAAAGATGGGACGAAGGACGTGTCGGAGGATGGCGGTAGAACCTCAACGTATGTATCATCTTACATCCTTGGTTTTGAAGCTCTTCGATATTCTTGATTCTTTGTGCACTTGTCGTTTCAAAACTCACATTCCTGATTTTATGTGTGTCAATTCATACTACACCATTTTTTTCGAAACCAGTTTCTTGTTTCTCTATTCAGTCAAGCCTTGACTTGAGCTCCTTCAATCATTGCGATTTCAGATTTCACGGAGTGTGGCAGAGGAAGCAATCTTTTGACAGAACGTCCTATCTCTGCATTCTGTGTCATCTTGGAAACTACTAGTAAAGGTTTCACCCATAATTGTAGGGTCAAGCTAGGTATACTCTTACGGTTTATATTAATTTTTGCAAACAAAGTCCAGCTATGTTCTTCTATACCATGACACTCTCTTAAGATAACGACACTAAGTACAGTTCGAGTGTTAGCTAGTGATGGCTAGCAAAAAGCTCTTCGGCGTATCGAAGTATGTCCCAAGAGGAATAAACGAGACAAAACGATTGTCGTTACGATCCTCACCCAGATGACTAAACGAAATCCAGCGAGTCTGACCAGAGCCCTGAGGAAGAGTACATCTATATCCTCGAGGGGGGGATAGGGAAACTAACGATTACTGAACCATGAAACGCTGCGTAGCCAGGCGTCTTATTCGGCATATACGCCCTCACAGATATCAAAAACTCT
This sequence comes from Chalara sp. BL73, assembly GCA_918026815.1. NCBI lineage: Eukaryota > Fungi > Ascomycota > Leotiomycetes > Helotiales > Chalara > Chalara sp. BL73. The sequence continues at coordinate 121,162 of CAKJVC010000066.1, read as the reverse complement.
TTTTGTACGCTCCTGAGATTATGCTCAGCCAGGACATAACAATGTTGGATACCCCCCCTCTGCCCTCGATGTTCATCGTTCTTGATTGCCAAAAAGCCAAAGACGTGGTATCGGGACAAGTTCTCCTCCGATGCATGTCGCAGCAGAAACATAGGTACCGGCACGCATTATGGGTAACATACTCACGATTGAAACCGAGAAACCCTTTATTCTGGAGGCGAAGTTCTAGCGCGTAAACTACCAGGATCGGGATTGCCCAGGAGCACAGTAGATTGATTAATGTAGATCCATTAATGCAGATCCATCGATGAAAGCATACGTCCATTGCATGATCAAGATGAAGTGAAGACAGGGAAGCTCTCTGCTAACATGGCCTTCCATAAATGCTCGGTTTCTTATGCAATAATTTTGATGCGATGCCTAACTAGCAACTTCTTCTTCCGAAGGAGCTCCGCCACAGCCATACCCTTGAAACACCTTGTATGGAATTCTAGAGGCAGGAGTTTATTGGTGCTATATCGAGACATTGGAAGGGTTACTTCGACGGACAGCTGGACATTGCCCACCGTGTAGAGACCGACAGTAGAATTAAGTGGTTGTGTCTTCATGTATTGGCAGCAGGCGTTGTGTTGCACATCATCGAAGCTGGGCATCCAGTTGCATGTATTATTATCTTTCGCCACTGTTATAATATCTGGCTGAACTTATCCACCGAAAAGCCTTGAATGATTTTCATAACGCGTCGGCCTTAATTGAGTTATCTGCTTGCCTAGCTAAGAGCACCGTTAAAGAAGAGCATAGGTCCTTCTTAGTTGGGGCTGTAAGCATCATATTACCCTAGTCATTGTCAAAGAAGTAGAGTCTGCAAACTTCCTACCTCAGCTCTCATGGATGTCGATCGCAAAAATACGTCCATGATTAGCTCATGCCGTCAATCAAGTCCGCTTATACCCTTCCATATGCGAAGCTTCAAGCCCCTTAGCATGCTTTCTTGCAGAGAGGTCGAGCCTACGGCTTGTGCTATATTAGAGTACTTTTACTTCGTCCAGTCTGTAATATCAACATACTTCTTAAGCTGAAATATTGATCAAGCTCAAGATCGCTCACAGGTTACTTTTCTGCAGAGTAAAGTTATTGGTTATCTTGGTTGAAAGGTGTCAGCAAGACTGCGGGTGTAGTGCATGGCGCATCTGAGGTCTGTGCTGAGTCCTGCACTCGAGAGAGGCATGGTGGGACAAGCCACCGAGCCTCATTAGGACACAGAGGATGCTCTTTGTTGGAACTGGTCTACAGTGACAAATCTCTGTTGAAAAATGTCGAACTTCAACGCAGCACCACCACGTCATGCACACGGCCACAAAGTACATGATAATACCTGCATCCGAATCCTCGCATATAGGGACCTGGTATGGCTCATGCACACCATACCTGGGATATGGGATATGAGAGAGTGGCCGCGCGTCAAGACGTGCTATTTACCAAGTGAAGATAAACTAGGATAAGGATGTGGTGGCCTCTAACTGACTGGCCATATCGCGCGAACGATCCGAAGATTCGCGAGAGACGGAATACCCTCTGCATGAATAGGATAATGCGGCTGGCGAAGGTGGAGGGAAGGGGGGAGGGGAGATGCCGAAAAGATCACTCAGAACGGGGCGCTGGGCGGGTTCGCCAAAATGTCCTGATGACTGCATTAATCTATGAACGGTTCTTCCGCAATGGAATTTTACGGAATCGGACAGTTTTGAATTCAACCGAACCTTGTCACAAGGAGTGCAAGGCATCTCCAGAACGGAGGCACACTGAGCCAGATGTCTATGGTTGTAGAGCCGCACCGACAATATGCACTTCTGAAAGAAGGTTCGACTCCAAGTAGTACCACGAACCAGCCCCTGAAGCTCGCTTAGCTTCATACTCTAAGCGGGTGCTCCCGCTGACGCATTACACCTTTTTATAGTGTCTCATTGGTGCATTTACATGGAGGGAATGACCTTGTGTATATATCTTGTACAACATCGTGATGCGGCATTACCTCTCACAATTCATGTTGCAGGTTGGATGGACGCAAAATAGTTACTCGATATCATTCCGAATTTGCACTGCTAATTCAATGTTAAAAAGGTATCCCATAACAGACATACGAGCCATGAGCAATCAACCTTGCGCCTTGCCACTGGCAACTCGCTTCCCGCAGCCTCCTATCCCACACATTGCACAATATAAACTAGTAGTTGCTCGAGAGAATTCTTACAAAATCTCATAACTATGATCTCTATGAGATTCATCATCCACCAAAATTAACCGCTTGGTGTCGTTGATCCAGCCTTGGATCTCTGGAATGAATGCATGGTCCACTATACCATTCTCTGTCGCAGCTATCCGGACAAGCTCTAGGTAGCGAGTGTAAACATCCACTGCACTTTGCAGCTCTCCTGCCTGAATATGACTATCCGCGAGAAACCAGCAATTTACTTTCATATCAGGATGCAAAGCGCCGAATGAGCCGATCTGGTCCCATAGTATCTTATTGAGATAGATTGCAGCCTGATGGTAGTTCTGAAGCCCCCGTAGCGCCATGGCTAGCTCCTCCATTCGCCACAAAATATCACCAGCTGATGTATTTTTCAAGGTTGAAAGCCTTAGAACCTCTTTGAACACCCCAACACTCTCCGTGTAATTCTCGTGGCGACGGAGACTGGCGCCGAGCTCCGCCATATATCGCAGAGTGAACACATGCCGTTCGCCCAAAATTACCCTGCATCGCTTGACCACTAGCTTCGCAAACTTTGCGGCCTCTTCATATTGCTGCTTGTAGCGCAATGTGTACAACAGATCGTTCAACAGATCCTGTCCGAAGCCTTCGAGCAAGTCTTCATTCTCTTTGTGGAGTTGAACGGCAGTCCGGCAGAGGAACAATCCCCTATTGCTCCTGTCAATATCTTTGGGAGTATTGGTGATCATATTTCGGCCTAGCGACGACATGACTCTCAATACTATAGGGCTTCTACATCAAGTGTCAGGTTTAGATTCATTGCTGCAGGTAACGGTACAATCCAGACATATGTTCTATTTCAGAAGAATTTTTGGAGAGTGCATGATACATGGAATTTCCTTAAGCAGACTGACTTACCTCGGGCCCATATGAGTCAAGCGGATTTGCAGAATTTGTCGACTGATATCCTCGGCTTCGTGGATTCTTCCCAGGTTTGCAAGTCTCATAGATTTCAACTTTAAGAAATCCAATGAGAGATCATCATCTTCCGTGAGCATGGTTGAAAGATATGACTGTATCTTCTTTTCCAAAATCATAAATTCTTCAAACTTTGATGTGTCCCTTGTGATATGCAAAAAGCACATAGTTCTCCATAGCTTCATCATGACAGATGTTGTATGTCGAGAAGGAGAGTCTTCGTATTTTGCTCTCAAGTCGATGAGTCTCTTCCACCAAGTTTCTGACTGGATATGGTCACCTAATTTGAGATATATATCTGCAATGTCTTCCATTGTTTGTAGAATTACTGGTGATGTCTCTGGTAGAGTGGCTCCAAAAGTTGTCAAAGAAGTCTGGAGTCGATTGGCTCTGGCTGCTAAAGCCGATTGACTGAACATCAAATTAATACCATGAGACTTGCACTTGCAGAGAAGCCCAAAGACCGGAAGTACTCAGAAATACTGTCCGATTGAGGGGCTAAAGAATAGAGAGAATTCGAATGGAAAGGAATACTTGCCTGAGATCCAAAAGGTTAGAAGATAAAGACTCATGGGTCTGGAAATGAACTGTGACCGGGAAAGGATAGACTTCGTTGAACGGGCTCGGAGGAAGCCAATTCCCAGAAGGAAAGAAAACATCACGATTGAAATGTCTCCGTAGTCGATCATCTGTATCATCCTGAATCTTGCGTGCCCGTGTAGCCAATGCCTGAGAGTCTGACTCTCTGCCATCGACGGGACCATTTTCGATGCTTGATAAATTTACAAACTGTGACTGAGCGCGACTCTCTGCTATCTTTACAGAGGGAGCAGCTGCTGGTTCAGAAAGGTCGAGGGGCTCGATCGTTGATGGAAAGTGGATACTAAGTGCTTCAAAAAGGCGCGAGAGTTGGGGCGAACCCGGAATATCAACGGTTGCCCATGGCCAAGAATCATGTTGGGGAATCACGGGACGGCGCAGGTCCAACATTTGAGCTGGAGAATCCTCATACGAAGCTATGGGATTCTCGGCTGGAGTCGCTTGAAAACTCGTTGAAGATTCTATATCAAGTTGCTCCTCCTCCAGTCTAGGAGAGTTGGCATTTTGGGGATCTATTAAGGCATTTTCTTAGCATATCGTATGTCGTATTTTTGTTGGACTTCACCAAAAGTGCGGTGCGTGCTTACCAGGTTCCCCATCTGGCCGTCTTGTTGGTTCCGATACCATGGTTCGCCCAAACTCCTTCTCCCACCGTTGGCGTGTGGTCTGGCTGACCATTCTGCCATTTGGCCCAATAATATTCTGCCCAAAGGTTCGTTGCATGATCCTTTGCCTGTCGCTTTGAGATGCATTTTTCTTGAAACCCCATTGGGCTATTCTCTTTGCAAACTGGTGTTTTGTCGGAGCAACTGACCAATGAATTAGTATATTAATCCTTCTGTAATTCTGGACTATCTCGAAAAGTTGTGGATCTGGCATGAGAGAGGAAGGAGGAAGGCGGAGAGGCTGCTAAAACTACTAGCTCTCTGCGGGGGAATAACTAGGTTGGTTTGAAAATTGACGAACATCCATGTTCATCCCGCAGAAATTTAGAGATCTTGCGAAATGTTTTGTTCTCATCAATATACATTTGTCGAATGATTGGCTTCAGCTCGTTCCACGCTTCAACAGACAATACCTGCCTCGGAACAGGATGAAAGTTGGTTGCAGAGGCAGAGCTCCCCTGCTCACCATTATGAGGCAGAATTTCTGGGAAAGGCCGATACCTTTGATCACCGTCCATCGTAAATGCACATAACACAGGTTCGAGGCTACTTTCAGAATGAGAGGCGGTCCCAGTGCCACGGTGATGGCACTCCGCCAGAGGCTCCTCAAGGGATGATAAAACAATCCGAGATAAATTGGGGGCGGTAGTTGCGTTTAGCTGCTGCAAAAGACAGCAGTTTAAGCGCTGAAACCATGTAACTCTAGCTAAAATTGGACAACCACTGGCGATTCTGTTCAAGAATACCAAGCAGCAAATCTACGTGTGGGTAAATTGTTCTAAAAATTGGTCGATCTTGGTCCGGGTAAAAGCGTTTTCTGCCTGGCATTGGGGGTGGGACAAGGTGGGAACTGGGATATAGAATTACCCGCTATAATGGCACTCTATAAAGATCAATGTCATCTTGGTGAACCTTCTTCGGATAGCGCAAGCGAATATCTTAAGAAATCTATAATATCATTAATCAAGGAGCACGGACTTAAAATATTTCCGTGGGTTTGATCCTAGTTTGCGTGTGATATGCACGTGATTATAGTTCTGAGATGTTTGGTTTAAAATCATAACTACTAGACAGGACAACGATGTGCTATATCTATTCTGGGATAGAGCACTGCAACCTATCTCAACACGCAATAAGAGTACAACTAAGGTTTCTTGGTGGTGCGGACTTTGTGGCATCACGATACACGTCATGCCTTGGTATTCTTCGTACCCGTGCATGCGCAGGTTTTTCTCAGAAGTAGACATAGCTTACCAGGTGTATGTATCTATAAACATCAGTTTCATATATTTTCCGCGTTTGCTATTATTATGATGCTGTCCTAAATTTGATATCCTGCCGCATTGCCACAGCACTCCAGTACATATCTAAAGCTACATGTTCATCTACGCCATCACATTGGCTCGAAGGCCATCTAGCCCTGCCTAACGCACGTACTATACTGCTGGAAGGACATTGGAGTCTCACTTCAGCCCCTTCAAAGCGTGAAACAGGCCAGTTAAAAGAAGTAACATAGACAAAAACCTCTACTCCATCATGCAGTAGTAGCACACAAGCATCTGCAGGAGCGAAGGTAAACAAGCCAAACACAAGGCATCGGAAAGCGTAATATTCTAGCTTCAACCGAAGATTTCGTGACGAAACGATTGACTAGACTTTAGGGGTATATTGTAAGCGTCAACCGCTAATAGAAACCGGCCGAGGTAGCAGTCCGTATATTCTTGATTAGACATCTGTTCGTCATAAATTAATATAAGCGTTTGTGGTTTAGTGGTAAAATCGATCCTTGCCATTAGTGTCTCCCACGGACAAATAGAAACATGGATTGGCCCCGGGTTCGATTCCCGGCGAACGCAATTCCTCTTTTGCCTTTTTCGCACTTATCTACTACCCAGGTATCTCCCTTTACAAGGAGGTATCTATAAATCTTTTCAGTGGTGGCATTTTATTTACCGCTTTTTGCTCTCCATATACCTGTCCCTTTACTCCAAAAAAAAAAATTACCGTTTAAGCGAGCACGCGGTTGCCATGTGACATAACCGAAACGATCAAGGTCAATTTTAGCCCAACTTCAATTCCAATCAAGATGTACTTCTATAACCCCCAAATAAAACCAAACATTCCCATGCCTCGCACAAGAAGAAACCTATGCTCTTTATGCCACATATTCAGCAACACTGTGCGTTATAATACATACTAGGTACACTAACTTTTCAACCTCGGAGACATAGAACTCGGAATCATATCCCTAAGATCTTCTGCAGGACCCCTCTCAACTCCCTCTTGTGCCTAATAGCACGATCTCATCGGAGGCTTTGCGAATTATTAGCAATCTCATGTCGTTGGCTCTCCCTGCCCAATAAGCTTGTGCCTACGGAACAACCCTGACAGCGTTGCAATAAATTGTGGGCAGTCGGAGATCGAGCCGTCGTACTAAAATCTTCCTGCATGCCAGGTTGAGAACCGCCGAAATGTATAGTGCTACAGGAGAGAAGCAACTATCATCCTCCTCGGCTGCAGATAGCATACAGATCCGGCCTTCTGGCCGTTTCCTACACCGGTATATGTCTCAAATTTTATGAGGGTATTAAAGTTGTGATGAAAGAAGTAAAGCAGTCATTAAGATCTAATACTAATTCGGGACGTTGGTAATAGTTGATCTCATTATCGGGGTATACATCAACAAACAATGTCTATCTCTATGATATTTTTCATCTATAATTGCCGGCACCATCTTCTGGAAGTATTGCCTAACCAATCATATCTAAAAGCACATATCCGCCTAATATTATAGTCTGTGCGTTACAAACATGTTTAAACAATCTCCTTGGTTTCGGCGGTTTGGACTTGCTCAACGTCCGAGTCACCGTGGATCTTGAGACCCATATCGGCAGCGAAGGTGCTGTGTGGAACCCATGAGCGGGACTTGCGTGGTGAGACCTCTTCCAGCATGCGGTCAACCTGCTCGAGGGAAAGACCCTTGGTCTCAGGCACGAGGAAATAGGCGAAGATGACGGAGATGACGCAGAGGGAACCCCACATGAAGAAGATGCGGGAGCCGAGGTTGGCATACTCTTCACCGGTGAGGTATGGGGTGATGACGGCGATGATGCAGTTCCAGAACCAGTTGGAAGCGGTGGAAAGACCGACACCGCGGGAGCGAATTGGGAGAGGGAAGACCTCACCAATAACGACCCACGCGCAAGGACCCCAAGTGGTCGCAAACATGAAGATGTTGAAACAGATGAAGGCGATCATGGCGGAGACGGCAGAGTTGTTGAAGCTTCCATCATGCTGCTTCTTGCCGGCAGTGACACCAACGATACCCACGATGTACTGGCAGATGACCATTCCAGTACCACCAACAATCATGAGGTTGCGGCGACCGAATCGCTCGACCATCCAGAAAGAGAGAGGGGTGGATAAAACGTTAACGAGGGTGGTGATCAAGGAGATTAAGAAGGGGTTGCTGATGGTTTCGAGCTGGGTGAAAAAGACGACACCATAGTAGAAGATGAAGTTAATACCGGTGAGTTGCTGCATCATCTGGAGACCAATACCGAGGAGGGTTCTGCGGATGTTGCTGGATGCGTTGGTAATGCTTCCAGTGAAGCAGTTCTTCCACGTAGCGAAGTAGCCTCCTGCAGGGATGACGGACAACTCATATTCGTGGTTGGCAATAATCTCTGCAAGCTCATCTTGGATGTATTGAGAATCGGATGGCTGGCCGCGAACGCTGGAGAGTGCCTTGATAGCATCGTCGACCTTTCCTTTCTTTACAAAGTAACGTGGAGATTCTGGCAGGAAGAAAAGACCAACGCCAAGGATAATGGCCCAAAGGAATTGGATGGCCACAGGAATACGGTATGAACCCGTATCCAGGCGGTTTTGTGTGGCGTAAACGACGCAGTTGGCAAGGAGAATACCAATGGTGATGCAGAACTGGTAACCAGAAACCAAAGCTCCACGGACCTTCCTTGGGGCGATCTCAGACATGTAGAGAATGACTAGTTGCCACTGCGTTAGGTAGGGGTGTCTCCAAATGACTTGTAATAAACTTACTGATAGCGGAGATGAAACCGACACCACCACCAGCGATAACACGACCAGCGACCATGACTCCGAGCCCGGTGGAGGCAGTTTGCAGGATACAGCCGACAGTGAAGATAAGACATCCACTAATAATAGTCCATCGTCGACCAATATGATCAGCCAAATCACCAGCGATGATGGCACCCAAGAATGTTCCGAGAGAGAGAATGCTAGTGAGGAGAGATACCTCCCATGATGGCAGAACAAAGGCTTTCTTCTCCACATCACTTGCATCTGGGCCGGGGTATGGAATATCAGTATATTGGTGGATGAAGTACTTCATGGCCATAACTCTGTTCATATGTGAGTCTTCTGCTTCTGCTTCTGCATGAAAATATTTAATGTACTGACCCTCCCATCCATCCAGTATCATAACCAAAGAAAATACCTCCAAACGCAGCAAAAGCGCACATCAGGTAGGCCTTGAAGGTCACTGGCGCCTCGATACGCGAGGTATCCGCCGTGCCGACAACTGCTCCTCCAGCCATTGTATGTGAGGCTTGATTGAAAGTCGATAGGTCAAGGATGGGTGAGTGTCTCTATCGGTCTGGCAGATAGGTGACAACTGGCGCCGAGGGAAGTTCGTGAAAGAGGAAGACGATGAAGGGTGTCTTTCAGGGGAAATGAGGGCTCTTATACTGTCCCATCGAGCTTTACGGAGCACTTGCCCTGGGGAACTTTTGCTTTGCACCCATGTGTTCGGTCCTTCTCTAGCCAGGAGCGTGGAAATTGACCCATTGCAGGTAAGCGGCCTGCCTCCAGATGCAGCACACGGGGTTGCATCTCTAGGAATCTACGAGCTAGCTGCTAGCCGCCTACCTAGACCCCAGAGATCCAACCAAGTTGGATCTTTCGAATGGCCCACGGTTGCCCAGATAACGTGAAGTGTGGGCCCATTACTGGAGAAGCTCGCATCTCCCATGGGGCAGCCAGGCCCAGCAATCTCGTGCAAGCACTCTAGCTCCGAGATGCCTGAATGCACATGATCGATCAGGTTGTACACTGTAGTTCGCGCAGATGTATCCGAAAGCGGCCTACCGCTGAACTCTTCCTTTTCAACGGCTCCAGTCCATATAGCCTCTGAAATTGCGGAGATGGGGACGTGCAGTGGTAGGTGCTGTGCTGGCTGTGGTAAGTACAGAACAGTACCGTACCGTACCATACTGTACTGTACAATAGTCATGAACCCTTGTGGTGTAGTGCATCGTAAGTCACTTAGTTGCCAGGGGGGGGGAGCCTGAACTGTGGGGGAGACATGCTGGGGCAGCCTTGGAAAAGTGTCACGGAACAATGCAGCTACAGGGGGAGAAATAAGCTTGAAGCAGGGCAAGGTAGCGCTACTGTACTGTACATTACCCGAGACTGCCAGTACACTACTGTACATTCGGCCCTTCTGCCATGTGTTTTCCATAATATTTACAAGCTACCATCGCAGCCAGACTTTAGACTCGCAAGTAAACCACCCCCCAAACCAGACACCGTGGTCAAGCGAGTGATGACTTAGAGTCTCAGTAAACGAGTGCGTGCGTGTGTAACAGTCACGCACGCACGGGATGAAACACGTCTTGAACACTGCTGGCAAGCTTTCTGGAAAAAGTTCAACTGAACCGAGCAAGATGGCCAAGCGCGGGAACCCTGGGCATGGCGCCTGTTTGGCTTGTGCCTGTGCGGAATGCAACCCGGGCCGCTGCATCAACCAACGGCTTCATCTTCCTGAACTTACGAAGAAGAGTAACGTCCTGAACTTTGAACTTGATACGAGTAGGGTAGAGTACGGTACATACATAGTATGTGAGATCAAAGACCCGAAACTTCATTCATCGTCTCGCTCGTCACACGGCGCAGTCAAGCCTTTCATTCCCTCTCCACTCACATGATTCCACCAATTATTTCTGAATAGTTCGTTTTCCATATTTTGGCCTGTCATCACCACGAAGCTGAACTCTAGGCCGCCAAAACCCGCATCTGATGTTATTATTTTCTTATTCTAGCACCTTCAGTACCGCGGCTTTGGGATCCGGTGTCGAGTCATAATATACCTCGTGAAAAAAGTCCTGATTGATTTGGACCAAGTGGGAACCATGAAGGGCCGACTCCCCCAAGTAATAATCTTCCTTGGGGCCGACCCCAGAACTTCAGATGACCCAGCGGACTTGCTCCGTAATCTGATTTGTCGGGGAAGCTGGAGCCTCGTGCATCCCTCGCACCTACCATTGCCTACCTGTCACTCTCTCAGTCGCTTTGGTTCATGCTCTCGTACGGCGTGCTCGTGGTATGTAACATTTCCTGTCACAGCTCAAGAAATTATTCCACTGATGTAACAATCGTCCCTAGAACACACTGTGGGCGCCTGTGCCGCGTGCTCTGTGAAGGGTTGGTGACAAGGTGGCGGCTTCCCCGAAGACAAAAGAGCCTAGGCCGTACTGTAGAGAGTAAGGCGCAAGCCTCCCCGAAGCCACGGTCAATTGAAATCTCCGTGCCTGTGCTGTACGCGACTGGATTATTATTATTGTACTTGGCTTTGGCCAATTTCTAGGTCACGAGGTTGAATGGAGGCCCTCTCTCGCTCTCGCGTCCAGTCGGCTGGCTACAATCTTCAAAGCGGGCGGAAAAATGGACAAACATGTTTTTTGGGGGGGTGAACCCCAGTCGTTCGCACGTGGTCGAGGAGATTTGGGGAAAAGAGGTGGAAACCGAAAAGTGGATCAAATTCAAAGTATTGTGCAAAATTAATTCTGAGCTTGGTGGGCTCTCTGACTGTTTTTCTTGTCGCACGAGGTCTTACTTCGGTCGATATTTTCCACGTGGACCTGCGACTAGCTTTATTAAGTCTTTCTCAACCAATACGTCTCGGCCTTGTTACCACTTGGCACTCCCAGTCCCATGGCTCACAACAGTTGGTCTCGCCTCCTTACACTGCCAACCACTGTAGCTGCAGTCTGCTATGGGGGCAATGGACTACGGGACTCGAGGCTCTTCTTATTGTTGCGCTCATACTTCAGACGCGGTCACGTTGTCGTGTGTTCGGCTTTCCTTTGAAGTGGGTTTGTATTTTCTGACAAGATAGCCTCCAACGTCCGACGCCTATGGCGTTTGCAGAAGCCTTATAACCTCGGTGTAATCAACACAGCTTTTGTCTCTCCCATTCCCTACATCAGCATGATATCCCCGAACTAAACCTGAACTCCTGAAAATGATGAAACTAAAAGCTATACAAGCTCTCAAACAAACTCCGGTGTCTGTGATAAGCTCTCTAGACAGAGCAAATGCCATGGTTTCGCTGTTCGAATTGTGCCTCCTACCCATCTGTGAGGCAGTAAACACAAGTACTCAACGCCGACGCAATGGTATGAAGCACGCGCGAAAACAAATAGAGTAGATCCTAACCCTCAACTCAAGATTCCGTCTTGACTTCAGCTTTCCCTGATGCAGTTGCACCGTTAGTGGCAGGCGGTACCCCCACGGTTTTCCCTTTCTTTTCCTCTTCGATCTTGACAAGAATCTTGTGATATGTACCCTCAAGTTGTGCGCCTGGAGGAGGAGGCTCAAGTGGCCAGCTCTCAGCAACGTAGCTCCTGGAATGCTGTCAGTAAGAACAATAGGAGTATGTCTCTCAAAACTTACCAGAAACCAGGCTTGAGGCTTGGGTCATCCTGGGACAAACTCTCGATGAAGTCTCCAATGATGACCAATTCGTTCTTCATAATACTAGCCCTTTCCTTCTGGGACTTTATATTGTTCTTTGTGGCGGACTGAACTCTGGTCAAACTATCCTTGATTGGCTTGAAGATAAGCTTCATCAGAGGGTTCGCCTGCTGATTCAATTGGGAATGACCATTCTCAGATTTTCGCTGTTTTTGGTGTTTGTTGAGTCGATCATCATCATCAGGAGCGCTATGCTTCCTCTTGAGATTGGGGGTAGATCTTCCGTTATCCTCAGTGCTATGACGGCGAGGGTCAATGCCACGATAATCGCCGTAGCCTTGATGTGAGCCGTGCCTATCTTTGTCAAAGCTATTGTGGTCAGAATGGCGGTGGGATTTCTTGTGTTGAGGAGCTGGTGACGCGGATACAGATCCTCGAGTTTCGGATCGTCTATGGCCATTACTACGCTCGTGCTTCTTGTTATTGCGGTGATGGTTCTCCACGGCGCGCTTAGCTGCTTGATTATCGGAGTATTTGGCCTTCAGTACTGAGAGAAGATAGTCCGCCCGTCGAACCAGGTGAACAGCACCAGGTGATTTAGCCTCAAACTTCTCACTCGACTTTGTTCTCTCCTCCTTTTTGTCAACACGATGCTCCTCCAAAAAGAACTTATCCTTCAGACCAAGATCCGGGTCATCCCTAATCTGCACCCAAGCCCCATAGCCATGTCGGTGAATGCCAACAAGCAACATCCCATCCTCTCTTGCACCCCATTCACATGTATAGTGTGCAGCCTTGGAGGCATCCGGAACGCGGAAGTTCTTATAATCAGGCACTGCACCAATGACCTCCCTGACCATTCTCATTTCGCTTGGGCGCTCAATGACTGTCTCGGCATTTAACCTCTTAACACCAAGAAAATCAAAGAGGACGGCTTTCTTATCTTTCTTGGTGAGCGGTTTGTTAGCCTGTCGCTCCATTGCTTCGATTCGTGCTGCATCCTCCTTGAGAAGTCTCTCACTTTCTTCAGTGATAGCTTTGATAGCATTGCGAAGGACATCCAGATTACGTCCAATGAGTCGAGCATCCTTGATTAATTCTTCTTGCCGGTCCTCGATCGAACCATATCGTAGGAATGCCCGGAAGAGGTTTCGTGCCTCTTTCTCATTGAGTTCCCGCTTTGGATCGAGATTGGCCTGAGACTCCCGACGCTCATCAAATTCATCTTGCTTGGCTTGATCACGCTCGCGCTTTTTTGCTAAACGTTGCTCTCGTTCATACTCAGCGGTATTCTTCAAAGCAGCCTTGCGAGGTGCATTTTCTTCAACAACCTTGGCAAGGTACTCTTCGTGGGCTCGCTTTTCTTCCTCAGCTTTGATACTCGCTAGCTGGTCTTTAGGAATAATGTCATCCCACTCGAGGTCGATCTTAACATCAGTGTATTCAAAACTCTTCAAAAATTCTGCACCACCATCTGCAACCATTCCTTCAGGAACTTCAGTTTTATGTTCTTCTGCATTCTCAAGGACAGAATCAATATCGAGTTCTTCGAGCTTCTTTTGATTGCCGGACTGTTCGAACATTTTCTGGCCTCGTCGCTTCAAAATTCTCGAAATGTCCTCAGAAGACTTGGGGTCATCAATCTTGCCAGCCTTAACAGCCTTGTCCCGTAGATCGTTCTTTTCTTTGTCGGTGACGCCTCGCTGAATCGTGATGAACTCAAGCATGAGCTTGTTGCGTGCTCGCTCAAGAACTTCCTCTTCGACAGTTTCCTTTGACACTAATCGATAAATGCTAACAGGCTTCTTCTGGCCGATTCGATGCGCGCGGGCCATAGCTTGCAAGTCAGCTTGAGGATTCCAGTCTGAATCGAATATAATAACAGTATCAGCTGTCATTAGATTGATTCCTAAGCCTCCTGCGCGTGTAGATAACAGGAAGCAGAAATCATTGCTATTCTCCGCATTGAAGTGATCAATCGCCATCCGCCGAGGTCCGGCTGCGACAGTGCCATCAAGACGTTGGAATTGATATCCGCGAAGCTGAAGATAATCTCCGAGAATATCAAGCATCTTTACCATCTGGCTGAATATCAATACTCGATGATTGTCTTTCTTCAACTTAGTTAAAAGTTGGTCTAACAGCATCATCTTGCCACTGCTGGTGATAAGAAACTTCAACTGATCTTCGCGTCTATCGCTACCTTTCAAAATCTTCTCTTCGGCATTTGGGAACATATATGGATGATTGCTTGCTTTTTTCAGCTCCATCATAATATTGAGTAACGATTGCTTCTGGCCCTTGGCACCTTCGTTGAGAGCAGCATAGTTTCGTGTCAAGATGTTCTTATAATAGTCAAGTTGCACATCAGACAATTCGACTCGAATGATCTTCTCGCTCTTCGGAGGTAAGTCATTCTCAACTTTTTGCTTCGTGCGGCGAAGTATATATGGTTGAATAGCGTCGTTGAGTTTCTGAATCTTCTCGCCAGCAGCCTCCTCCTTCAATAAGTCTATCTCTTGAATATCCAGCTCTCCTGGCATTAGAAAGTCCATCAATGCGGAAAGTTCACCAAGAGTATTTTGGACAGGCGTTCCAGTGATCAATAATCGGCTTGGAGATTTGAAATCAAGAAGCTTTTGGTATAATTGTGAGTCCCGATTCTTTAACCGGTGAGCTTCATCAACTGCCATGAACTGCCATTTAATTTGACCCAGGAAGGTAGCGTCCGCAAGGATGTACTCGTAGGAGGTGAGCAGAACGTTGAACTTTGGCCGCTTGGGATTGCCATCATGGAGCAGTTCATAAGTCCTAATTATGTTGCGTGATGCCTCCTTGCCATTGTATATGACATAGTTGAGATCCGGAGACCAATTATCAAAGGTGTCAGCCCAGGCGGGTATTGTAGTTAGAGGCACTACAACGAGGAACGGTCCTTCTTGACCTCTATCATGGCGAAGCCAATTCATGAAGGATACTGTTTGGACAGTCTTTCCCAAGCCCATCTCATCTGCGAGAATAACATTCTTGTTTCTGCACCAATTAAATGCAAGGAAGTTCAATCCTTTGATCTGGAAGTCTCGGAGCTGACCATTCTTGATATATGTTGGCTGTTCCTTGATAGGCATGTGCCTGTGGCGGGTGTTTGGATTCGTCTCCTCTCGATTTGAACTCAAGGATCTCTGGGCGCGATCAAGATAACGATCAATGGCGTCCTGAGCAATATCGCTGATGAGAGAGGCGTCCTCCCAGGTGCAAGACTCATAATAGAGACCCTTCCACTTGACGTAGTACTCTGTCTCTCCTTCATCTCCTTGGCGTGTACCGATGACTCTCTCAACTTTAGTATAATCCTCAAGAGCATCAGAATCTCGTTCACGGTCCATCATCCATTTCTCTCGTTCTTCTGGTGGAATATCGTCATCACGAGCCATATAAATATCTTCACGGACGATCTTTCTGAAATAGTTTTCCACACGCCGAAATCCGCGGAC
Source organism: Chalara sp. BL73 (assembly GCA_918026815.1). NCBI lineage: Eukaryota > Fungi > Ascomycota > Leotiomycetes > Helotiales > Chalara > Chalara sp. BL73. The sequence goes on along the minus strand of CAKJVC010000066.1, from coordinate 105,476 downwards.
TCCAGTTAAGGAAGTGGTTGTCTCCCAGCTGGCATGATAGTGGGATTTGCCCTGCCACTTGATGTAATACTCGAAATCATCGCGGCCAAGGTCATCAACTTTCATATCTTTGTCCTCCTTGAGCTTATGTTTGAGAACGATATCGACATAGGGACTTGTGTCTTCCACATCGCCAGCCCAATAGTTTGGAGTTGTAATTTCAGACTCGTCCTCGAGAAAATCATCGCTCTCCTGGTTGTACGCTCCCGCATTTACCTGCGCTGCTCGTCGACTGTTCCATCGCTTTTCTTGAAATATAGGGTTCAAACTACTAGAATCAAGTTGACGACGACGATGCTTTTTTGTCAAGGTCCTAGCACGCGCGCCTCCATAGTCGTCAGACTCAGAGTCAGAGACAGATGCGGATTGTATTACGGGAGTATCTCGTTTAGATGCTTTATGGCAAATTAGTCAATCATCGACAGTAAGGGAGGTCTTCATAGAACATACATGGCCGCGAGCGCTCCTGTCTCCTACGCTTTGTGCGGTGTGTTGCAACGATGTCGGAATCGGAATCATCATTATCATCATCGGACTCAATCTGCCATCCGCGATAAGTAAAAGCTTATATACCAGGGTCCTTCCATCATCGATTCATTGACTTACAATTGCTTGACGTTGGACTGGCCGACCCTAAAGAACGATGGGATCAGTAAACCAAAGAACTGATAAGGTGTTCCACACGTACACTTCGGCGCAAACCGTAAAGCTCTGGATTGGCCATAATATGTTCGTCATCCTCGACACCTAATTTTCGCTTTGGAGGGCGCCGGGAGTCGGCGGAACTGGAACGCTCTTCTCTCCTACCACTGGATGCAGCCGGAGCTGGGCTATCTTCCATATCAAAATCGGCATCATCGGACGCGTCCTGACCCTCAGCAGCAGAAGTCTCAGAGTTCTCATCTTCATTATCGCCGGTTTCAATTCGGTGATTCGATGCTGGCGGCGGTGAGGTTGCGTCGATGATGGGCGCGGCAACATCGGATAGGTCAGACTCACTATCGTACGGGGCATCATCGTCCGCAAGAACTGAGTTGTCTAAAGGAGATGTTTGTCCGTTCGATAAAGATTGGGTAGTCATCATGGTGACTGTCGATGGTGGTGGGGCTGGGACGACAGTGTTAGCAATATGGTCTCGATAGTCTCTTATGCTATGATGCAAATTTTGCAGAACTTGAGCACAAGCAGACTGGCAGTGTGCGATCCTGATACGAGCTTCATTGTGCCTCCAAGGCTTTTCCAGCTAAATCGAGAGACTTTGGCGCATCGTGAGATGATAGGAGGTTGCTATGTAGAAGGGCTGATGATGAACTTCAATCGATTGTGGATGCCAACAACTGTGCGAGCGTGTCAAACACGGAAGAGACATCAAGGCAATCAAGGAGATTCGAATAGCATCAAGAACGCGGTATCCAGAAGGTTCCAGTATGATGATTTCGAGGTGTGCATGTTGTATTTGATGGGCGTTCAAGCTGGCCGAAGACCAGCAGCCTTGGTGCTTTTGGGATTTTGGAATGGAATGCATAAGGCGAAAAGATACTCACAAGCCATAGTATATAGGCCCCCCTTGAGCCAAGTGTGATTTGGGTGATCAATAGAAAAAGTGACGGCGAGATATGCTATAAGTAGCGGGGGAGGTGATGTTGCGGAGATTGATACCTTGGGCTGGATTTGAGGTATGAGGCTGTTGAGTCTGGTCGGCCAGGGCCATAAGGTGACTAGTCATGCTCGGCTAGCAACGCTTGTGAGCCAATCAGTTTCCCGGCCCTGGGAAGGCTTGACTTAATAAGAGGGCTGTTTTGAGGTCTTGATGTGTCCGCCTTCAAGCAGGAAGTAGTAGAATAATCTTCATTTGCTAAGTTGTGATATCACACTCAGAGCCATATTCAACTAGGCACAGTTTGTAAAATCTATGTTGGTGGACTCCACCCAGTTGTGCTCCTCTTGCCGACTTTCTTTTGACGAATCACACAGCCCTTAATTCAAAATATCTTAAATCCCATGCCAGTCACCACTGCAAAACTTTGACCACAGATCAAGAAATCGCACTTACGCCTGGTCTTTGTCAATACCCAGCGTGGTAGCAAGTCGCCGACCTGTACTCCAGCGCATACTTCAGCATAGCTCCACGGCCTACACAGAACTAGACGCGAAAATTTTGTGAAGGCCCAAGAGGCAAAAGGCCAGCAAGATGTCAGACAAATTGACCCGGTACGTGTGAAGTCAACACTACCCACGACAGTTCGAGAGGTCATTGCATAGTATATACGAGCTAATAAGACTGTTAGGATTGCTATCATTTCGACAGACAAGGCATGTATTCAGATCTGTTTCGACTTGTACCCCACTACCCCGCCAATGACCGACACAAACTTCTAACATCACAACCCTTTGTCTAGTGCAAACCAAAGGTACGCATACTCTCAATCCAATTTTAGACTGTAGTAGCATATTACTAAACCAAGACTAGAAATGCAGACAAGAATGCAAGAAGTCATGCCCGGTAGTCCGCAGTGGACGGCTTTGCATCGAGGTTACTCCTGAATCCAAGATCGCCTTCATATCTGAGAGCTTGTGTATTGGATGTGGTATCTGTCCCAAGAAGTGCCCATTCGGAGCTATTACGATCATCAACCTACCCACCAACCTCGAATCCCAAATCACCCACAGATACTCTGCCAACAGCTTCAAGCTTCATCGATTGCCTACGCCACGGCCAGGACAAGTGTTGGGTTTAGTTGGATCCAACGGAATTGGGAAAAGTACGGCACTCAAAATTTTGGCGGGAAAATTAAAGCCAAATCTGGGGAACTTCCAGAATGCGCCTGACTGGGAGGATGTGATCAAGTACTTCAGGGGTTCGGAATTGCAAAGTATGTTCCCAGCCTCAGATTCCCTTCACAATATAACTTACGGTCTTAGACTACTTCACCAAAGTTCTCGAGGATGATCTGAAAGCTATTACGAAGCCGCAATATGTCGACCAAATACCAAAAGCCATAAAGGGGCCGGATAAGACTGTTAGAAGCCTGATTGAATCAAGAGCCAATAACGAATCGGAAAATCTAGAGGAAATTCTTGAAGCTCTCGGTAATGAAATCATCTTAGAGACTCAGTTCTGCCATTCTGACCAATTTCTAGAGTTAAATCATATCATGGATCGAGATGTCAACCTCTTATCAGGAGGAGAACTTCAGCGATTCGCCATTGCGACGGTTTGCGTTCAGCAAGCGGATGTGTGAGTTTCATTTCTTACAGTCCCTATTCGTATTGAGAAATATCGTTCGAACGAGTAGATGCTTATATCTTGTAGCTATATGTTTGATGAGCCTTCATCATATTTGGACGTCAAGCAGCGTCTCAGCGCTGCCAAGGTTATACGATCTCTTTTACGACCAGATGATTATGTGATCTGTGTTGAGCATGATCTGTCAGTGCTTGATTACCTCTCGGATTTTATTTGCGTTCTATATGGCAAGCCTGCAGTTTATGGTGTTGTAACGCTACCAGCCTCTGTCCGAGAAGGAATCAATATTTTCTTGGACGGAAATATTCCCACGGAAAATTTGAGATTCAGAGAGGAATCTCTGACGTTCAGAATCGCCGAGGCTGCTGATGAGTTAGTGGCTGATCGATCACGGGCTTTTCAATATCCTTCAATGGAGAAGACTCTTGGAAATTTCCATCTCAAGATTAATAAAGGAGACTTCACTGACTCGGAGATTATCGTAATGATGGGTGAGAATGGAACGGGAAAAACAACATTTTGCAGAATGTTGGCTGGAAACCTTGCTCCTGACAATAACCGCAAGGTACCGGAGATGAAAGTCAGCATGAAGCCTCAAAAGATCACGCCAAAATTTGAAGGAACCGTGCGCCAGCTCTTCTTTAAGAAGATCAAGACTGCTTTCCTCCTTCCGCAATTCCAGACTGATGTTGTTAAGCCCCTTAAACTGGAGGAATTCATCGATCAAGAGGTGAAGACTCTCTCGGGAGGTGAATTGCAAAGAGTTGCGATTGTCCTTGCCCTAGGAATGCCGGCAGACATCTATCTGATTGATGAGCCTTCCGCCTACCTTGATTCCGAGCAACGTATCATCGCTGCCCGTGTCATCAAGCGCTTCATCATGCACGCCAAAAAGACTGCATTCATTGTCGAGCACGATTTCATCATGGCAACATATCTTGCGGACCGTGTTATCGTCTTTGATGGGAAACCAGGAATCGACGCCCGTGCCAACACACCAGAGTCGTTACTCACTGGTTGCAACAAGTTCCTGCAGAATCTGGATGTCACCTTCCGTCGTGATCCGTCCAATTACAGACCTCGTATCAACAAGCCCAATTCTCAGCTAGATCAGGAGCAGAAGTTGGGAGGAAACTACGTGAGTATTTTTTGGAGACTTACTACTTCACAGCTAATCTTTAATAGTTCTTCCTGGAGGACGATAAGAGCAATAATGCCTGAAAGGCATCCCAAATGCTTTACCTCAATCTGCAAAAGGTGCATTATTAGGCGTTAAAAAGGCATCATTGGGCGGTGCTATGGATACCACTTTAGGAGAAGACGACGAGGGCTCCAACGATGACGATCCAGATGATTAACGATTCGACGGCATCTTCTCAAGAACACCTGGTCCCATCAACGATCCCACTTTTTCATATGTATCATAAGTAAGGGCTGATGGATTGAGGGGTGTGAGTTGGGAAAATGCCGTCTTATAACATCACATTCACAAAAATAGAAGAATTAAGATGCGTTGTATTGTCGGCAAATGAATATTCTATATAACAAGAGCAGCATCTGTGTAGCTGAGGGAGAGGAATAATTTTGAATTATGGGAGAGGCAGGTACACACCAAATTATTGTTGACCTTCATGCGACGCTCTTCAAAGAAACAATCCCTTGCTACCTTTGTCGTGGTATTCAACGTAGAAAACTGCCTAGGTCATCTTGCAGTAAAAGCGCAGGTGTAAGCAGATACCTACAATTCATCAACCTGATCGCTATGTCCCTCATGAAGCTCAGAGCTCATGCGCAATGCTAATCGCCATTATTCTTCCTCGATCTCACCCTCCTCACTGCCCGAGTGAACGGCTGTTTCTTCTTTTACTGGAGCTACGACTGGAGGTGTTCTAGTACGTTGCCGACGTTCACGTGACGGTGGGATTTGGGAACGCTCACTGGGTGTAAGTTCTCTTCTGCTTCTCTGTGATTGGAAATGAGTTAGAATTACGCGGCAAAACAATGCAGTTGATTTTCGGCACTGGAAAAATTCTTGCGCATGCCTGGTGCACACGACCAAGAGTGTTGCAGAGTTTATAGTGGAATAGATAACGAACCTTTGTTACCCTTGAGCTGCCTACGCTTTCGGTATCACTATCCGCTCGTCGTCGTCGAGTCGTGCTAGGCTTATCATCACCCCATGGAAGCTCATCTGGAGCCCCACGAGGATCTCCTCTGCGCCGATAAAGCTTCTCCCTCTCAGTCTCGCGATCTCTTCTCTCTCGATCGTAGTGGCTCACAGATTCTTCGCGACGCGAACGATGGGGTCTATCAAAGTCACGTCTGTCAAGCTCGCGCCTATCCAGGTCTCTTCGATCGAGTTCGAAATCCCTTTCGCGGTGGTCAATTCGATCTCTACGACCAGGGGACAAGAGAGTATCTGCAACACTACCCTTCCGATAATTCTTCTCTCTATCAGCGATCGCCTTCCTCCTATCCGCTTCGTAAGCATCAGGCTCAGGACTCCGACTTGGTCGACCATGCCTTCTGCTACTACGATATGATAATTCTCGATCTTGGTCACGATCGCGAACGCGAGTAGAGCGATCTGGTGAGTGTCTATCACGACGTCTTAGCCGTTCCTTTTCGGCATCCTCCTCCTTTTCTTTCAGACGTCTAATGACTTTGTCAAAAGCAGAGCGACGAAGCTCATCCGATTCCACAGCAATCCACTCTGGAGATCTTTCGAAACGGCTGCGTACTCTCTCAAACGTGTCATCAACACGAATAGGCGGCTCAAGGTGTTTGATTAGAGACCTAAGAGCATCAACAGCACGTCTTTGTTGACGCTCAGCATGATGCTTATCATCCTCATTACGCCGTGATACCTTCTCACGTTGCTGAACACAAGTTAGCTAGGAAATTTGACGATACGGATGATAACCTACTCTTTCAAAAATTAGTGACAGTGCGTCTCGATCAATGTTAGCAGTTCGACGGTCAATCTGCATCAAGGCAAGGAACTCCTCAAATGTGGTTTTCGGTTGGATCTCAAACTTTTTGTCCTGTTCTGAGTTAGTACCATCAATACAGCAATGAAGCTAGCGAGATAGCACTTACATCGAGGACATCTAGAACATCATTACGGGTGCTTCGAAGAGCACGTTCTTCCTCCTCAAGAATATCCCAAAAGAGATCCAAAGGTGATGATCCGGTTTGGCCAAGCATTGCTACATACCTCTCATCCTCTGCGATTAGAGGGTAAATCTTCGTCCATGTAGTTCCGGCCTTGATCTTGTTATTCCGTCGAAGCTCGCTTAGCAAATCCAGATAACGGTCTCGATTTTGTCGTTCCCGTCGTGCTTTAAGGTTCTTTTGCTGTTGCTTTGTATCGTTGAAAGTCTTCTCGAGAGACTTGATATGATTTTCAAAAGCTGTCAACATGTCTGACTTGCTGAGAGCCTGGAATTTCTGGTCATTTTTAAATCGTGGATTTGACTGGATGATACCTTGTGCTTCGGACCATCTGGTATACGGCTCTAAATCGAGGCTCTTGAGAATATCCACGAGCTCTTCGGCTGCAGCCTTCCGTGTATTCGCTTCGCGTTCGACATTAGCCTTCTTAAGTTCAATAATGTAGTCTTCGAATAGTTGGCGCCGTTCGTCATCATCATCTGTGGATCGAAATATGGTCTCGCCTTCTATGATTGGCCGAGCCGTCTTCCATCGTGTGTAATGTTTGATTTCTGAATGGCTTCTCAGCATGGTAGCAAAATCAGTACGGAGCTTCTCGATTCTCTCCTTTGCTTTGTCTTTTTCATGAAGGCGTACCTCCACGGCATACTTCTCGAATGCTGCTTTGCGATGGGCTGGATCCTTCAGTGCCCGATACTGGGAATCTTTAATAATAATTCGCAGGGTTTTTTCCCATGTCCAGTCAGGAGATACGTTATTTCTACGTAAAAGCTTCATGAATGCGGCTTCTGCTTCCTCAAACGAGTTATAGTTAGGGTCAGTATTTGCTGGGACAAAAACTTGATTACGACTCCCATTGGCGTCGTTTCCATATGCAAGCTGCCGAGCCTCTCCAATAGGCTCCCTATCTCTTGGTTGGTCAAACTGTGAGCTCGTAAATCCTCCACCTGCCACGAACGTCGGCATCCTAGAATACTTAAGACTATTGTGCTTTCAAAGGTATGTCTGGACACTTACGGCGCAGCTGGTGTCTGTGGAGTACTCTCCTTCGCCAATGCTTCCTTGTAGGCATTTGGCATCTCCCATGAGCTCTGCTTCGATTCTGTGTTATACCAGTATTTCCTGCCACCTTCTGCAGTGTATTCCTTCCATGGCTGGTTTGCTAGAGCGCGCTGTCAAACAGATTAACTAAGTTCCACAGCTCGTTCCGAAAATCCTACCTCAGCTGGAGTCATCAATTCCTCAGGTTTTGTCCATTGTGTCGCTTTCGTGATTGTATTATAATAGTAAACACGTCCTTCAGGGTTGCGCGCCTCTTGCCATAAAACTGGTGCAGGCGTATGTCCGTTTATTCCGTTCATCCTGTGATGATCTGGATGATATCCGATGTCCTACTGCAGAAATGCTGAAGATGGGAATGGGATGTAATAAGAAAATATTGGGATGAAAATATCCAGAACTTTGAGGCTCTTGTGCCAAGACCTGCCAAGTATGAATCACACTAGCTCCAAATTGCCTAGGGGACATCAACTTTGAACTTCAGCCTTGCACAAGAGAAAAAGCGAATTCTACTGAGATGTTATTCAAGAGCTAAGCAAAGCTATCATCTATCAGAAAATCTCAAGCTGCGATCATCTTCCAATATAACTGTGCCACATCTTGCTTGACAAACTTGATGGCCGAACAAGATGGAAGCGAATTGCGGTCCCGCGGTAGCATTGAGTTCGTAGACAGCTCTATTCTGGATACGATAATACCTTTGGCAAGTGATCTGAACATCGAAAATGCCTTGAGCGGTTCTGTGGAACGCCTTGATGAAGGGAATGACTCACCTCTAGCTGCTATTCCTCAACGGCATGCTTTATTTTTTGGTAAGTATTGATATTTGCCGGTGAAGCTCTTGTATCTTACTCATTCCTAGATCCTAGATGAAACTATTAACGTCTTTGTTGTGTTACAAACACCCTACTTTGATGAAAGAACCCTTCGATCATACCTCGGACGGCTAGTTATCACCGTTGAAGCACAAGTGGTCAATCTTCCTACAGGAAGCCCAGAAGTTCAGGCACCACCTAGTCAAGAGGTTATATATACCGGCTCTATACAAGACAGCGAAGATCCGTTGATCATTGTGCAAGGCCCGGGAGAGTCAGAGCAGCATGCGGGTAAGGAGCACATACTCGTTATATGGAGACTTTCGGCGTTTCTTGGTCGTCCTCGTATGCGTCTACAGAACCCGTCTATCATATTCTCAGCTACTGCCAGCCTTAAGCCTGTTGAGCAGACCCATCCCGAAAGCCTCAGGGAGGAATATCTTCCTAGTCAGATCCCTTCGGGCATCAACCTTCTCGAACCTTTCAAGAATGACCCAGCTCTTGAAGGCGTAATACCTAGGCTTTCAGCTCTTCGGGTGTCACGAGTTGCACCAGCGACTCAGGTTGGCAGGGATCTAATGCGGCCACTCAAAAACATATCGCGACAAACAATAAGATGTTACCCAGCTATTAATGCACGGGTGCGATACACAAGGCCAAACAACACTCCCAGCAACTCATTTGTGATAGCCTCTCTAGATGTGGATATTACCCCCTTTTCCAATTGTGAGATGACTCTGCAAAAAGTCCACTTGACCATGATCGGGGGAAGTGTGGCGGATCTGAATAGTACCCTGGGATTGACCCTTCCTATTAAATGCGTTCCCCACGATGACATAACATTCTTATATAAGTTAGAGCCGGACGACCTAGACGTCACAAATAAGTCACTGGTCAGAGCACTGGATATCTCAATCCATGCCACAGCAAATCTATCTGCCACTTGCGAGCCTCAAATCAATATGCAATGGACCACAGCCATCGACTTTACACCTCCTCTAAATCCAGGTTTTGGGAATGCGATGCAGCCAATTCAACGGCCTCACCGACCATCTCAGCTGTCTATCGGTTCAACACTCGACAACGTACCTACCGTTGCGTCTTTAGCTTTCACTAAGCCCGACTCGCTTCCTTCGATGGATATAACAACAAGACAATCGCGAAATCCATCTGTTCCGGATTTTGGCGTGACTGTTACTTTTACGGGGCCAAATTCAGATTCGTCTATTTATCTAGGCATTCCCTTCTCCTGGTCCGCTTTTATCGTTAATCGCTCAGACCGTCCCCGGAAGCTAGCCGTCATGGTAATTCCAAAACGGCGACGGATTGAAGCGCGCGTGACTCGACCTCCTTCCAGAAACTACGCTGGCACCCGCAAGGAACATAAAGTTGCAGATGCGGTTGTTGACGAGAACATTGTCTATGCAATGCAGAGAAATTCCGCTGTCGATTCTACGGAAATTATTTGCATGAGTAGTGATATTAGAGTTGGGCCATTGGCACCGTCCGCATGCTATGAGGTAGAGCTCAAATTCATGCCACTGAAAGTCGGAATTGTGGAAGTAGATGCCGTAAGAGTCGTGGATATGGGGACGCAGGAGCATGTGGATATTAAAGACCTGCCTACTATACTGGTCTCATCTCCCTGATCATCTTCTGTCTCTTCTATGATGTATATTCTTTAGAGAGCTGAGTTATAGACCAAAGTTCAGCACTCGAAATATAGACTATACTATCCTGAGCCATAATGCATGCTTCCACCAACTCATTTGTACCAGGATATCCGGAGAATTGCGAGTCCCACAGGTCTGAAGTTCTCATGGTCAATTATTATCTCTGCTTCCTCCCCCAGAATTTCAGATTTATTCCATAATCTCTAGCCGGTGGAGACAGAAAGGTCTTAGCCATTAGCTAGTACGTGGTATATGATCTATATAATGCATGTGGACAATAACCCGCACTATTTTAAGGCAGAGCTATTGGCTTCATTAGAGTTAGCTGAAGTAGTCTACCTAAACCTGATGCACTTGCCTCGGTCTCTCTTTAAGTTCCTTTAATGTTTATAAGTCTGGTATGCTCATATAGCCCCCTCTCCTTGGTGTCACGATCACGATCCTATGGCCTGTAAGGGCGCTGAATAGGTGCTTCAATTACGAGAATACTAAACTAAGGAGGAAAGGTGTAGCTGTGGGTGTGGCATCCCTCATAAGTAAAACCATGATCACGTGACCCATATTGGCGAACTGGTAAGCGAACCAATGAGCATCATTGAGGAGCGTGACACTTGGTCACTTGATTCATGAAAGTCGATATATTATAGAATCTTCTGTTGAGATGAATTAAAGAATTCGCTATGCAACAGGCGCAAAGACAAAGGGAAGGGTCTACAAACTTTCCTCCAACTATACCCAGTATATTACGTACCTATACCGGGTCATTGAGTAATAGCGCATATCAACAACATCCAAGCATCCATAAGCAACTAAAACAGATATCTAAGGCATGAATATATATATCTCCTCCTTCATATTAACCGCTTGATAATAAAACAGAAAGCACCAAGTTAATTGGTCCTGGTGCCACCTGTAAGACCAGTTAATTTATCGTGCGAAGTGATAAATCTAGAGATAATCCGTGGACCTATTCGGTTTTAGTTTGGTTTATATAGTTTAATAGATGGCGCCGACGCTGACCTCGGCTGAATTTCCAGATGGTGAGCAAGCTTTAGGTGATTTCTGCGACCATAGAGCCCATCTCTACGAGCTCTTTTGAACTTCAAGAGGCCATAATCCGTATATGAGCTATGGACTTTTAGACGACTCAGGAATATGATACCACGAATAGATATATTCTCGCCTAATTATTGTACACTATCTATAGACAGCTATAGTGAATATGATAGTTGAAGGGACCTACAGTACTTTGTCAGATCCTCCTCTTGCCTCTGATGCCAGCCTCATTAGCCAAGTTATTGACCCTCCTTGGGACCCTTTCGCTTTGGACCAAAAATTTAGGCCTAAACTCAAGTAAATGAGTTTATTTATGATTTGTGATGATTATTTTTCTCAAGACAACATTGATATCACGCATTTCATTCAGAGTCTAATGCATATGGGATCTAGTTCCAAGTCTTACCCAAAATGTAAATCACGCCTATGTGATATCCTATCTCTGCCGCAGGTCTTACAATCTTTTGCGATATGTATCTTGCCATTTCGTGAAGCATAATATAGCCAAACCCCCATTTCTTCTTAAGAATGTTGGAGGATCGACAGCTTCGGGTGGAGGATAAAGAAACGAAAGGGGCTTAAGCGAGATCCCACTTTTCGCCTGACCACACCTCTCCCATCAGCTACGGCCTTCGAGGAACAGTTCTGTTTGAGCTATGAATGCTCCTGATTGATGTGTATTATGTGAATAGGTATAATACTACCCAGCTCAGTACCCAGATAATGATAGATAACCGCAATATATGGAGTTCCCAAGATAAATCAATACAAGCAAATAGTAATTTGCCCAAAGTTTCATTGATTTTATTATTCTAGACATATTGTGATCCTACAACGGTGAGTGGTCCTTCTGGACCACGGGTAATATGATGTACGCATCTATGCCATCTATAGACACGCTTTTGCCATGTCCATGACCCGAATTAGAGTACTCGCCGAGGTATAATGTGCCTTTTCATTCATTGTGTATGGAATCAGGGGTAGAAAGAATATAGAAAATAAAGTTAGCTGATTTGCTCTTATACTATTCATCTACAGCACCTGACTACGCAGCACCGTCCCATGCCAAATATTGCTGAATAACTTTCAGAGGCACTTACTTTGTCTGCTCAAGTTTCCGAAGTTCAATCACAAGCCGAGCTCAGAACCCCAATAATAAGGAGTTTATGTTGAATCAGCCCTGAATGTGCCTGTTATCTGAGTCATGCTAGGAAACAATAGGAATCCCCGAAGCTAAGCTCTCTAGGCCCAAAAAACGTTATCGCTGTAGAAACCAGATATTGCTATCTCTACTCACAGAACGCTATTGCCTACACCAACACTTTGTCACCTTGGAATACCTCGCTTCGCTCTGAGGCTTTCTTTTTCGTAAAGTTCAAAAGCTCACAGAAATCGGAATGGAGGCACAAAACAACGAGTAACGTTGAGGCGCTGTGAGACACATCTAAACGAGAGTTTAAAACTGAAACGCACAATGGAAAGACCGAGACTTTGTTTCCATCTAAGTCATAAGCGAGGAGAGCGGGTTTTGATTTCAGATATAAACACCGATCAGGTGAGGACCCTTGGTCAACATACTTTGCAAACCACAACCTCAGCCTCGCAAAGTAATCAATTTACACCATCAGCCATGTCGCAACCAGAGTCGCAGCCACCAGTTGCAACCCCACAAGCACCTCGAAATCAAACTCAAACATATATAGAATCAGTAAAAATGGCCAGTCCTGACCAGCAACGACCTGCTCCCCGCAGGCCGCCAGGTCTCCCACTTCCCTTCCGAACTACAAGAAACTTCTCTCCACTCTCCCCAACATGCATGCTTCGAGACCAGCGATATAACAACCCCGAACAACAGGAAATCAACCGACAGGTGCAAGGCACTGCCCACAGAGTGAATGAGGTCTTGAAGTACGAAAACCCGGCTGCTTACCGACGCCAACAAATGGTAAATTCTCTCAAGCCATCCCCTGTATCGAAGCTGCCGAGCGTCCTTCATCCCAAAGGCGAGATGGTTGCCGAGATCTCTTATCAACAAGCTATCGAGCTTATGACTGGAGAAACTGGAGGCATGCTCATGAACCTTAAGTTGTCTCCTCGCCCTGTCGATATCGTACTTTATGAAGCTAGCGGAAGTAGCACAGCCGTCTTCAGCCTGATTCTCACGAAGCACGTCGACCTTGCCTGGCTCGTATCCTGGATTCAGATATTCGTCGATAAGTGGACCGAACATTATGATCATAAAGATATTTTAGTTGTGCAATCTATCAAGATTCGAGTAGGCTGCGATGGGGAAACAGATTCGTATCCCCCTTTGAAGGGTACACCTATGGATTATCGACAAAAGACTGGACCTCTGAAGGGTTTCTACTTCATGAAGTGGGACTGCCGTGAGAGCGAGATGGAGTTCTACTGGGAGGTATACAGGTCTATGCTGCAAATGGGAGACCGAAATCGGCAGAAGCCCATCTTTAAGGTTCATACCTTGGGCTTTACGAAAGAGGATGCACCGATGAATCTTCGACTTCGCAACAGCCTTGCTCCGGGTCAATACTTCGACCATAAGGGAACCGATCACCCGCTCATGGCAGAGGACTACTTCACTGAAGCAAACAGCTCGGCCAAATTTGAGGCGATGATAAAGGACAGTGCTGCTGCCTTTGAGGCTCGTAAGCTAGCAGAGAAAGACCACAAGAATAAGCAAGCAGCGAGAGCTCGCGAACCAATACCTTCTGTATCTACCAATGCGCCTTACCAAGGCGCTGAATCTTACGGAGTACGTGGAGAAACACTCGAAGCTGAACTTACTCCTGCAAAGCCAAATTCAACACGACATATTTTCAGCAGCCATACAATTGGGCCTCAGCTCCAGAAAGCTAGTGACACAGCAGTCCTCAGCATCAAAAATTCAAACAATTCTAAGCACCTATTAGATAAATCGGTTACAATCATGCTAGATTCCTCTGTCCTTAATGTTAAGCCGGGTGCTGTCCCATATCCAGGCTATAAGACAGCTCAAAAGATATATGTTCCCTATATACCACCGACCAGCTCAGACCCAGATCAGACTTGGGCAAGGTATCAGAGAGTGGGAGGCGATCCTAAATTTTGGGAAGCCTTTCCTCTAGATCATATCCCGTTCATGGTGGAGGACTTCGACAATTATCCTGCAATTCCCAAATATTCACCTAATGGTGCGCAAAGCGACGCAGGCACTTTCGTCGATGATACCATTGCCTCAACCCAATATCAAAAGGCTTCCCAAGTCTCGAGCTTGCCAAACATCCGAGATGACAACCATGAAAGTCCAATTTCGGCGGAGCGACTTGAACAGTTAAGACGTAAGTAGACCTATCTCTGGCATTTTTGATATGCGTAACACCGACTCTACCAGGCAACCGAGGGGCATTTGATGCAGCCAGAAGTTTCGATTCCAATGATGACGAGTTATATTTCTCCACCCGTACCCGACAAGATCCCATTGACGGAGCATGTGTCGAAATCACAGTTCCCAGAATTTTACCGAACCGTCGCCGAAGTCGCAAGTCTCCAGTCAAGAAGTTCTCAGCTGTGCCACCACATGTATATGAAGAAAGGATATATCAGCAGCAAAACCAAAACTCATCGCCAAAGCCTATGGTCACGAGTCCTAGTAGACAGTCCGATTCTGCAATGACTGGATTCCCTCAATTCAACCCTACATCTCAAAGAGCCGAATCTTCTACAATATCGAGCTCAAGAATTGGGAGTCCCATCCATTTCAACCCCGTTAGTACTGAGTTTCAGAAGTTGAGGTTCAGCACATCTTCCGCCAGTGGCATGAGACCAGACGCCCCCAGCTTCCAGCATGTTGTCACTGATCACTCAAGACCCAATTCTCCTGTCAAACACTACTCGCCGCTTAATGCCAGTGCCGAAAGCTTTCAATATCTTAATCACTATAGGGCTGCGCCAGGATCAAACTTTGTCAATATAGACTTTTCAAACACCCGTCACTTTGAGCACATGCCAGTGTTGAATGCCAATGCCCCGAGTTTCCAGATTCCTGGAAATTTTATGCTCCCACAACTTACTCCATTACACACGGAAGCCAGACAATCGATCTTAGAGCCTGGAAAGTTGAGCCGCACTCCGAGCGCAGCATCTTTGGCATCAGGAGGAGTAGCGAGCAACCACAGTTCCCAGAACCTCGTCCAAGATTTCCCACGCAACTCAAGCCCCAGTAACCTTACAAATACCAACCGAGGTTTCCCACAGGTTCGGCCTTTCCAGAGACCTTCTTCTAGGAGCAGTTGGAAGAGCAGTCCTGAGAGAATTTCACGCCAAGAGGCTCACCCTCCAGAGTATTCAGCTAGGCCTAGGTTTATTCCACATACCGACATACCCGATACTGGACCATACATCTCCAATACACAATCTAGAGGTAGATCCATATCACCTTCAAAATCCGCCCGTGATTTTCAAAGCGTGGTTTCGACTCCTCAGCCGTACCTGAATGCACCGAAAAATCCTCAGCAGCAGATCCAACTACCAGAACGACCAGATAGAAGTCGGACCTTCGATCGAAACAGTCGGCCACGGGCTCCGAGCAAAGGATATTTACAACAGCCTCAAAACCCTTATCTTCAAGATATGGCTCGCAAAGGCCAAGTCAATCAATATTCACCACCAAAAATTGCCTACCAATACAATGGCTCCCAACACCAATCAGCAAGCTTCGCGCAGGGATCAGTTCAAGGAGGCGGTCGTGTTCTTAACGCCTTAGAAGCTATTGCGAGTAGTTTTAGCAACGAGAATCGGTCTTTGGCAGCAGCATTTCAACCTCACAAGGGTCTATCTCAGGTCACAGGGCAAACCTCTCATGCATCGCAAGGCAGCGCTCCATCCAAGAGACCAATCTTCAGCCTGCGAAGTGAAAGCCCAGAACGATCCGATAGCCCTCCGAGCGGAGGCGTCAGCTTGAACGAGACTCCTGAGATGGGTCAAACACCAGTTGTTGGCCAAAACACAGCCGCATCTTTCACCGGGGGCTTAGGCGCCAATCTATCGTTCCGTCCCTCAAAAGGTAGCCCTTCTTAGAAACCAATAAGTTTCTTAGAACTAATCGCACACCGGAAACGGGGATTTAAGTGGAGAGTGACAAATAGTATTGAAATTGGACGATCGCGTACAACGGCTAAATGGAAAAGCAAGTCCTCAATCGTCAAAAGCACAGGACTATTTGTTTGGTCTTCAATTTTACGAATAGCAGCCTAGGGTTGTTGGGGTTATCTAAAAGTGTCTGAGTACTCATGGATCGATGGATTTCTTTTTTCAGTCATAGCAACCGTGGTTTTCCTACCTCCGCAAATGGTTTCGTGATATTGATTTGAATATGAGCCTGATTTCTGGTTCCTGTGAAGTCGAGATTCAGACCATTTTATGCGACGTTACAAAGTTCAATGCAAAACTTTACAACATATTAGATGCTCCTTCATTATTTTGCTTGAATCAGCAAAAGACCTCAGGTAAAATCATGCGAACCTGACCCTTGTGATATTGCTAGCTAACCAGTAAAAGACATATATCCTCCGTATCGTATACAGAGCTCAATACGCAAATTCAACGTTCGAAAATGATCTAAGCTTTTACGGTGGTCCTAGGATACTTTGATGAATCTCACCGCGCTTCAGCAGCAAAGGAAATTGTTCTGTCAAACACTAAAGCAATAAGTGTGGGTTCGAAGATAGCTAAAGCTATGCATCGAACAATATTTGAAATCTGAAGTGTAGACGCCGAAAAGAAGCATGCTATAAACTTATTCATCATCTTCTGTTTTATCAAGATTCTTCGAAGACATCGAAATCCGATTGAAAACAGAGACAGGAGCTCGTTAATAGCTACATTTTTTACAGTATAAATTCTTCTTGATGTGGGGCGAATGCAAGAGCTAAGAGCCAGTGCCCGTTCTGGTGGAACAGGAGAGTTGATCTGAGGGGTTGACAATATCGCCAACACGTGTTCGATTGGCTCGATTGTGCTACTAAATGTAACATTAAAATGAGATGTAATTCGCTCACTTGGATCGAAATCCAAGCCTGAGCATGCAGGCTGAACGGACGCAATTGGCTTCATCCGATGTGCAGTCTGAGAACTTTACAGCGTCACAAGGCGTTGACTGTGATATCCATTCTGATTTGGTCCTGATTTCAAGCGATTCAGTAAGTTCTGCCATCGTGACAGACATTCATTAGTGATATAACGTTACACAAGTGCGGAGTAAAAATGGTTAGGATCTTTCACTCCAGAGCAAAACTAATGGGTTGCCATGGAGAGTGCTCCGAGCCCGAAATGGAGTCGGGTGTGACTAAAGAATATGGTGCTCTGCGATACCAAGCAGGATCGTGGACTCTAAATGGCGTATTCCATACAACTATGTATAAACTAGACTGCAGATTTTAATCTGAGTGTCCAATGATGGAGATGTGATGAGTGATCTTAGGGTCTGTAAATGACACGAATCAGCCACCAATCGATGGACGCAAAACATGGCTGACCCATCCACAACAATCCCCCCGGTTCTGACTAACTAAGATCACTTACCGTGCTGTTCATTCCAATGGCAAGTCTCCACAGTGTTTGCCTCTTCGAGGGCGTTTCCTATCTATATACGGAGTGGGCAGATGTGCAGATGCATGTTGAGTGCCGACCGAGAATGCATGATCGATAGTTTACGATCCTGCAGGGACATCACAGCTGATAGGGTGGCCAAGGATTATTGCCAAAGCCTTGTAGGGCATTGTCCGTAGCAGCTTGAGGGGGGGACAAGGTGAAGAGAGAATTCAACGGAGTGTGTGAGAAAGAATGTGTGGAAGCCAGGGCATGAACCAACCCCTTGGCGTTGCATCCCTGTAGCCATGCATTTGCCCTCTGTAGTTAAACACCATCACACAGCTTGCGACCACCCATAAGTCGATCCAAAGTATGCAAACCAGCCGACGTGCAGATCGCCAAACCTTCCTTTCCTTTCCAATAATGTATTATTATTATTTTTAAAAAAATTTATTTTGCGGAGTCCAGATGCTACAGTAAGATACACACTCTCATAAATAAAAGAGAAGTGTTAGCAAATGTTACCCCAGAATCGAACAAATGTCCCCCAGCAGCCACCCATGTGGCTGGGGAGACAAATTGCAAGACCAACCTGCAGCAGCTGCAGGTAGAAGCCTCAGACCAACAATGCACCCAGCGCACTATCCGACACCGCCATTGTACATTGTCACTAGTTTGAAACAGATCATTCTTTTTTGGAGTATCTTTTCCATTGTTTTCAGCCGATGTCACACTCTGTTTGTTCAATCCAATGCTCGCGGCCTTTCGGTGACTGTTATTCGGCCTACTGCCTTGACCGAAAAAAGCTAATGCCTCTTCATTGCATGATTGGTTTGACATGAATGTTTAGCACGTCTTAGATCATATCGGTAGTATATATATACCTATACGCTGGCCACCACTCATCACAGAAAGCACGTTCAATATGCCCGACGCATCGGCCTCAGCGAACGGTGGCATAGACAGCGGTACCAGATATCATTTCGCTACCAACCGTGCAACCCATCCGAACAATTTCGTCTAAGAGTCACCGCAGACGCACCATAGGCAGGTGACAGCGGTCGACAGGCTGTGATTCGAAGGACTGAAGAAGGTTCTGAGTGAGCACTGTCACTGTCAGACAGAAGCGGAAAGATCAGGTAAGCACAAACTTGAGGCGACAAGCATCATCAATCAACACCCCAACAGACAAGGAAGGATAAAGGTGGTAATGGTACCATTCAACTTAGCTTCGGAGGCCTATCCGCACAGAGCACACCGAGTCCGCTGGCGAAGGTCTTCTGGAATCGAATGCTAGGTACCTAGGATAGAATACCTGAGATAATAGGTAGTCAATGTACTTTGACTTGGCATCCTGCTCAATAAGCTGGAGGTTGACCTAAGTATCATCGAAATCAGCCACCGACACCTCGCGTGCCTAAAGGTTCACTTTCTGATCTGGAAAGTGACTGCCTATATCTTTTTTTTTGTTGGTTTTTTTTTTTTTTGCAAGATCTGCTTGTGCTGTGCCTACGCCTTCCACCTGTGGCGAAGTCTACGTCCTACCTAACGGTGTTTGTTCTGTTGGAGAATTCATGTTGTAAGCTGCTCTTTCCAGCTTGCTACGAGTTGGCTCAGCCTTGATATTTACCATTTCCTCTGCAATCACTTCCAGATATCTAGTGACATACATTCGACTAATCTGGAAGCCTTCTTCATGTACCTCACTAATCATGGCTCCTGCCTAGACGAATCATAACAACTCCTACAAAACCTCTGCTGCTGGTTTGTATTTCTCGGGATTCAAAAATCATCTAGTACACCACGACTCTAACACCCACCTGCTGTCCTCGCTTCGCTTAACTATTTACAACCATTGATGGTAGACAATCGCTTTGGAAAAATGTCAGCCATGATGGCTCCGTCATCAATAGATCAGGCATGTTATCTCAACTCCCTTAACCCGATCCACCAAGTAGTTCTCAGTTCGTGAACTCTTCACTAACACGCACTTTAGCAACTAAGTATCACCATTATACACTATGCTTTCCCACCTCTTACTTTTTTCTATTTTGGAGTTGCACTTGCAATCACTGCTTGCACTCTGCAGACCCAAGACCAACATCTTCGGCGCCATGTCATGATTGGACTCGTTCTGACAGCCGCTAGTACATATGTATGTACTTTTGTTAGCCTCTGATTACATAGGCCTAGGATCCTCATCTGAGCCAATGCGATGAGATTCAATGTCACCTAAACATGCTGATATGGAACTGTAGCTCGCAGAGGCCATCAAGCTCGCAGTAGAGTATATATTAGTCTATGCCTCTTTAGCCACTCAAGATCGTATCGTAGGTTAATCCATCTACGATGCCACAAGCAAGACCAGCTTGCCAACATCTCCAGTCAGTCCGAGTTTTACTGATGCTGATAGTTTTATCTCATTGCCTCGACAGCTACCTTTGCAGTTGAGGCTCTTTCTCTCGCAGATACCAAACTTCCCGTATGGTATCCATACTATGTTACATGGATCCTCGGCATACTGGTAGAACTAACTCTCCTTGTTACTTCTTATGTGCTTCAGACCCCAAGAACGCCTTTCGACTTTGTCGGCCTCGTCATTCAATTGCTACGCGTCGCCACGTTTATTGCGCTCCCAACCCTTTACTTCGGCCTCCGTAGCGATAAAACATATGACAATAGTGATCCTGAGAGACAAACCCTTTTGAAGAAGAGATTCTTGACCAAGCAGTCCAGTGATGAAGGTTATGGCACAGCGAGCCAGGAATCGGTCTCTGCTGCCAAAACAAATGATCTAACCTCTCAAGATTCGTACTTAGCAAGAGAGCAAAAGGCGAAGGATCTTATTTCAAAACGCTTACAGCAGGATGGTAATTGGTTCACGTATGCTAAGGCATTTACAGTGAGTTTTTACCTCTACCTACCTTTCTGATGGTTGTGCTAACATGCTTGAGGTTTTCTTTCCATATGTATGGCCATTTCGCAACAAGACGTTGCAATTCAGAGCCTTTCTGGTTGGCATATGCCTTCTGGCAGGTAATGCTCTGAATGTGCTTGTTCCTCGACAAATGGGAAATATGGTCGACAGTCTGGATGGCTACATGAGAAGCCAAGACGGAGATACAGGTAATCTATCTCATAGCTCGGGTCAAGAGCGAGCTGACTAATATAGAACTTCCTATGCCAAACATATGGATTCCGGCCTTAGTATATGCCGGATTACTGTTTATTAGTGGCGAGGCTTGTATAGGATGGCTCCGCAGATGGCTTTGGCTACCAGTGGAGCAGTACTCTTACGAGGCTTTGAGTACCGCATCCCATGCTCATCTAATGAAGTTGTCATCTGATTTCCATGATGAGAAGACAAGCTCTGATCTCACCCAAGCAGTGTCTGGTGGCAGGTCTGTGGCAAATCTATTGGAGACTGTTTTGTTCGAAGTCGTACCTATGTTCATCGATTTGGCTATAGCTTTCGCATTCCTTTCCTGGCTCTTCGGACCTCTAATGAGCATGCTATTAGCCGTGGAAGCAATGGTGTATTTTTATACGACTACGAAACTGATCGCCAGAAGAGCCGAAAAGCGGCGTGACTATATCGCTTTCTTCAGGAAGGAGTGGACAGTTGGGCAGCAATCTCTGGATGGATGGACCACCGCTAGCGTAAGCTTTGAATGTGGTTTCTCCATCATTGGCTAATCTCGAGGTAGTTGTTCAATCAAATTCCTTACGAGCGAGATCGATACTCTACAGGCGAGCTGTTCCCGCAAGATAGTTGTGATGCAACGAGCTACTAACTCTTTTCACAGCCGTAAAAAATCACATGAATACATATGGTAATTATCAATTATCCCAGCAGTCAATCAGTGCTATGCAGGGTGGGGTGATATCTGTAGGGCTTCTCGCAGCTCTTTTTCTTGGAGTATGGCAAGTAGCCTATGAAAATAAATCTATCGGCAACTTGACAACGCTGCTCCTCTACTGGGCGAAATTGCAAAGTAACTGCTTTCTCCCCTGTTGTAAAGCTTCATTAACAATACTTTAGGTCCGTTAATATTTTTCAGTAATATGTATAGGACGATATCTCACAGTCTCATGGATGCGGAGCGACTACTGGAGCTTTTCCAGACGAAACCAACTGTCACTGATGCTCCTAATGCTACAGAACTAAAGCTTAAAGAAGGGCATGTCGCGTTTAAAAATGTCTCCTTTGCCTACGATGAGCGCAAGCCTACGTTGAAGGATGTCAGCTTTGCGATTCCTGCAGGCAAGACTGTCGCCCTAGTTGGCGAAACTGGCGGAGGTAAATCAACAATTCTTAAGTTGATCGATAGGTTCTACGACGTAAAGACCGGTCGCATTACGATTGACGGACAGGACATCCGCAATATTACGTTAGAAAGGTATGTTCGGCGAACAGTTGTTGCAATAGCTGCATCACTTACTAAATTTCGGCAGCCTTCGCGCGCATATTGGAGTTGTTCCACAAGATCCGATGCTTTTTAATGATACCATCATAAACAATATTCGTTACGCAAGATTGACTGCAAGCGACCAGGAAGTCCACGAGGCATGTCAAGCAGCAGCCATTCACGATAAAATCATGTCCTTTCCCGATGGTGAATTCCTATCTATCCGTTCATATTTTCTAGGCTGATTTGTCCCATAGGCTACAATTCTAAAGTTGGTGATCGTGGAGTGTAAGTCTCTTTGGCGTAATTCAATTACATCTGGCATTAATACTAATCCATCAAAGGAAACTGTCTGGTGGCGAGAAACAACGTGTTGCTATTGCTCGTGCCATTTTGAAGCGACCTGAAATTATTCTTTTGGATGAAGCTACGAGTGCGGTTGATACCGAAACTGAAAGTCAGATACAAGAAGCCTTCGGAACGCTCTGCCGGGGACGAACAACATTCATTGTAGCGTAAGCTGAAGGTTTTTTGAAATGCTTCATAGAGTTATTGCTAACTAATTATAGGCATCGTCTCTCAACAATTATGCGAGCTGACCGTATCTTAGTCGTCATGAATGGCGAAATCATCGAGCAAGGCTCCCATTCAGAGCTACTTCACGCGGAAGGCAGATATGCTGCGTTGTGGTCCAAACAGATCAATGTCAGGCCAGACAATGAGCAAGGCGAACCCAAGAGCTCAGAGAAACAAGACGGCGACCTTATCAATGATCTGAGTACAAATCAGGGAACCACGACTTTGGCAAAGGCTATCGAAGCAACAAGGCATGCAGAACATCCTTCTGAGACACAGACTAGCGAAACACAAGCCGCTGGTAAAGATGATAAGTTCTATCAAGCCGGAGGTCATAAGAACGAGGTATGTCATTCATCCGCGTAATCTTATGGCCTACAAATATCGCACTCGCACCTCCGGTAACCAAAGCGAGTGCCCTACCTCTACATTAGTTATTAGATACGAAAACAATATATATATTATACACAGAATGAAGGAACCAGATGTTGAGTGTTTTTTGAAGTTTTGTAGTGACGCTATCACTTTTGGGGCTTGTTCCTATAATCTAACACTTTGAAAGATATCGACGCTGAAGCCAGATGCACCGGAATTTGTTCCTCATAGTAAAGATGAGAATTTGAAACCTAGCACCAAATCAGATAGCAAAACAGCTACCAAAGCACAGAAAACGTTAGAGAGAGAGCGCAAAGCATCAATCAAGAGATATAGAAAAGGAAAAGGCTCAGGTGGAGCGGATGGTATTGCAGCCTACTTCCCCGGTGTTCTCTGACTAGCTATTGACTGTTGTAAACAGAACTTACAGCTCGGAATGATTCACAATCTAAAGGGGGTTTTCTTGATCCGAGTATTAGAAACGATTCCGCAATACTTCACAGGGGCAAGCTAAGGCATCCTTCACGGCCAACTAGAAGGCATCAAGCAAAAAGCGAGCCATCGAATGTATGGCACGAGATTCTGGATGGGAGTCACAACTCAGATTCGGCAATGGTCAATTCCAAAGATAGTCAGCTACGCAGGACTTCTATCATTGTAAGCAAGTCCTCATAGATACGAATAGTAATATAGCTAAATATATCAGCAAAGCCACAGAGTTTCAGCACCAAACGATCCCCCATTACGACAAGACTCTCGTCGTGGAGGCAAGCGCGCCCGCAAATTTCGTTTGAAATCCCGTAGCCGAGAGTATTCTGACTCTAGAGTGTCTTTGAAATCGGATGCGACAGAAAGATCCTCAGACTTAGCCAATTTGCCTCCTGGGTTCCCACTAGTTTTCTGACCAATCTGTAGCTAAGTCTGTAGGTTCATCTCTTAGGTTTGCCCCTGGCTTCTGAACTTTCGGTGATGGGCAAACTTTCCATCACTTGGTATGTCTAAAGCTATGTATATTGGGACTCGAATGCCGAGACTTCTATTGTATCCCTGACGAGTTACGATATTTAAACACGAGTTTTGTGCAGAGAAGTATTTATTGCTCGTTTCCTACATGCCTTGCTGTTGGAGTTGCCATTTATGTATTCCATCCGAAGATGCATTTTCAGTCCAAAATTACTGCACTTCTTTGGACTCAAAAATTCGGAAATCCTAGTGGTCGGTTTACCTTCAAATGCGCATTTACATCCAAAGGAAGAGGCGCTGATACTGGCGTACGAGAAAGTAGAGACTATGAGGAATGAACATTGCGAACAGAAGCACGGATAGATGGCCGTACAAAGTTGAAAGTGAAGCATATGGACATCTGTACTTACATCATACCCCGGTTCAATGGCACTATATGTTTCCAAGACTGTGGTGTATGAATCTCGGTTCTGGACATGTCCAAAGGATAGAGCCTTGGTAACCCTAATGCTTATATTATAGGTACCAAGTGATAGGCCCTTGTACTAAATATCGCTTCCATCCCACGGCGAGCTCGAGGTTCTAATGGCCCCCGAGTGCCTCTTTGCCGATCGTTTACTCATTAGTTGGAAGATGCCAACACAAGAGACTCTGAACTTGAGGACTGGACCTAGGATTTTGGAACAACAACAGTTAATAGCGCTCTAAGCTAGAATCTCATAGGTTGTTCACGAGCTACTCACGTGCGGGTATATGTTGCAGAATTTCTGAGGTAGTTATCCTGTAAGGCAGGCTTCTCGGTCTTCATTTCAATATACAGGTTTCTGGCTCTAATTATACAACAGCTCCTACAAAAGGAGGAGATCATCATCAAGAGTGGCGTGATATGGACCTCTGCTATATTACAAAAGTCCGTTCCCGAACCAGATCCGGGTTCTCCGCCAGACGTCCATCGCGTTCCCAAGAACTCCATACTGATGTACACCGTATCATTATGATTTTCCGCTATGCTTTTATTTGTGACTTTAAGAAGAGAAATAGTATGACGCAAAGGAGATCAGATGTAGTCCCTGCCACTCTTCTGCAACTCGATGAGCCGCCAACCGCGCGTTTCGGGGTTGTTAACGTCCTCAGGTATCCGTGTTACTCCGATGGCGTATGTGACGAGTTGCACTTTGTCTTCCATGCCGGCGGCTAGCTGGTTCGTTTTGGCGTTCCGGTAGACATGCACCTCTTGTGTTCTGCAGGTGATAATGAAGACCGGGACATCTCCCGGTTCTAATAGGCGCGCTGACAGGACATCTACATGTCTGATATCGAGAATACGCCCATCAGATTTTAGCCCAGCGGTGGTATATTGTTTGGATAGTGCGTCGTAGACCTGGAACTGGGCGGCCGAAAGCCATAATTTCAGGGTCGCTGTGTCCCCCTTAACGTATGCATCAAGTACTTCTGGTAAGATGTACTCGCGCATCTCGCGGATGAAAGGCTCCATCTGGAAGGCCGGGTCCATTTCCCTGAACTTCTTGATAACCATTGCAGTCTCATTCTCGGCGAAGAATCCAGCAACTCGATCGGAGATACTGCGTGCGGTGGATATGAGTGGATTTTCGGACTCGTTGTATTGTGACTTGAGGTTAAAAAGGCCTTGCATCATCTTACTCGAATCGCGGAAGTCTCGCCATGATTCCTTCCACGCAGAGTCCTTATGTAGTGTTACGTTTGTACCAGCGCTATGATTGTTAGCATTGAGCAAGGGCCTATCAGGACTTGGTCTTGCTTACTTTGGATCCTCTTGCGCAACTTCCGCCCGTTTGCCTCTGGATCCAGCTTCGTTCAACTCCCTTAGCTCTCTAGCTTTTCGCCGTTCTTCCTTTTCTACCCATCCACCATACCGCGAGCTACTCCCATCATCAATTACGTTCTTCACATTTTTAAATGCCTCTGTTTCGCGAAGTGGTTTTGTGGTTTTATCGATCACGTTGGCAGTAGCATTGACTCCCATTCGAACCCCCTTCACCACAGGTGTCTCCCATGTCCAGGCAGCTCCTTTCCCTACCGCACCAGCGGTAGTCTTCAAAACATTTCCAGCAGTTGATGACACTGCACCCGTTGTCGCCTCATATGCCTGCCTCGCCTTCCTTACAGACTCACTCTCCGAGAACTGATGTGCTCCATCAGATAGGGCTTTCGTAGATTCGTTCCACTCCTTCGAGGCCTTAAATTCTGACTGTAAAGTTTCCGTGAACACCTGCCATGGCGACTTGTCACCGTGGGGAGGTGGTGGCGGAGGAGCTTCCTTGTTGTCGGATTTCTCTTCTTTACCCTCGCCCTCCTGGCCCGTTTCCTTGGATTTCTCCTTTCCGCCTTCTGACTCCTCTGCTCCAGATCCACCGGCAGATTCTTTTTCTGCTGAGTCCTCCGTTGTAGGTCCTTTCTTGGTGTCAGATTTCTCCTCTTGTCTTAATTTGGCGGCACAATGAAAGCTCCTTGTTGATAGCGCCAACCTGTAATGTTGAACATCATCTGGTAGAAATCTGGATCGGAGAGGTGTAGCAAAAGAGGAGAGATCAGGTTGTGCAGAAAGATGCAATCTTGATCTTTGCGTCTGCTCTGAAAAGAGCCGGCTTAAAATTGCACTCCTAGGTGTTGACTTCAAAGCTGATGTAAATTGCGAGCGCACAGCTGCATTTCGTAGACTATACATTATGGATCGTCGTAACTGATTATCGACCCGCTGGTGTAAAGCCGGTCAACAAGCATACAACAAAAGAGAATATTGAACAGGAGACAGAAAATGAGTGAATTTGCTTGTTCGCGGTCCTAGAAAATGTTCGCCCCGACATCGCGGAAGAAGCCGCGTCTTGGCATAAAACCAGACCTTTTCTAAAATACGTCTACATTAAAGCATCAAGCTCAACTCCCAGCACAACGCAACACACAATAGTGATGAGTAAGGTGATTGCACGACGCCTTTGGGTTTTCTCATCCTTGAAAACGCCAAGCGAATCGATACAAATTCTTCAACAGCAACCACAATGTTTGCGACGATTCTCGAACACTTCACATAGAAGTGTGGTAGACAGCACTCTTGCAGCTCTTGATGGTCTCGCACCGAAACCCAACAATGCAACTGCAGTAAAGTCGAGAGCGGGTGGCGGAATGGGGTCTTTATCCAGAATGCTCGGCAACAATCAACGAGACCGCCAGCAAAACTCCAGACGGCCAACAGCCTATAGTCCTCTGGTGTCCTCGGACGGCGAGAGCCTTTTCGAAAGCCAAGAGCAACGAGATGCGGACCCGTTCCAGTTGAGTGTTTACGCAACTAAGCACAATACTCATATCACTATCATGGGTCCCGACGATAGAAAGGATAAGGATGGTCGGAGGAAGATAGACGAAAGCACGGGAAAGCCACCCTTGATGGTGTATATTTCAATGTCGGCTGGGAATCTTGGGTTCAAGCATTCGCAGAGGAAGCATTACGATTCGGCCTTTCAACTGGCTTCCTATGTCTTCGCTCGAATGCAAGAGCGAGGTATCAATGAGAAGATTAGGAAGATGGAAGTTCAGCTAAGAGGATTCGGAGCGGGACGTGAAGCAGTTACCAAGGCGTTACTAGGAAGCGAAGGAAGGTTCATAAGGGGCAAAGTTATTAAGGTATCTGATGCCACAAGGTTGAAGTTTGGTGGAACAAGGAGTAATAAGCCCAGAAGATTAGGTTAGGGCATTGTGCTGGGCATACTAGACTTCTGGGTAAACCTGTATATTGTGTAAACTAGAGCCCGCCGTGGTATCATTCGTTGCGCGCAGAACGCCTGTAATACAAATCAAAACGCCATATCATGCTGCTTTAGAAAAGAGTTCTTAGCCCTATCTTCTCGCGATTGGTGCTCTATCAGCTGGAGGCACTATTCGTCCAGAAGTATCCCGGACTGGGGCCTTTCCCTTTCCACTACCCCCTTGCCGTCTTTCAGTCTCACTGTCCCATTCATCGTTCTCTGCCAATGAGGCGAGGTCATCTCTTGGGGCATCATCAATACTGTGCCGTCGGCTCGTCTCCCTGAGCATCCGTGATCGTTCGTCCGAGTCGTGCTCATCGTCATCACCATACAATTCGCCATCTGCTGTTTCGAAATCTGGTGGAGCAATCCACTGGTGCCAACATATCAGTAAAAGTCGTACACTGTGATGAAAAATAATTACCTCTTTGGGAACAACACAAGGAAGGGCAACACCAATGCTTGCAGCCCTATTCAACCAGCTTGGCCCTGTTCGCCCTGTCAATTTCTCGCACAGGTATTGTGTGAAATGGTTGCAGTTCTTGCTGAGGAGGTTGTATGAAGTCCCCTGAAAAGCCTCGGACGCGTCTTTTATGATTTGATCTAATTCTGCCTGCGGTCGAACAGTGAAGCCGTGTAAGATGGAGCACTTGAATGTACCTCCTGGTGGGACGTTTCCTGGGGCGGTCCAGTAGACACCAGTCATTCCTCTTTTATCATGCCCTCCATATGCATATCTGCTATCAAATTAGCTCTTTGATCCTGCTAAGGTTTAGAAGCTGAGCGATTGGAGTAGCTGCCATGACTGCGACGAGTGCAGATTAAAGACTTCTTAGTAGCTATCGACGCCACTTCACAGAATTTGCTCTTTCAGTTGAAAACTAGGCGCCTCGGTACGAAATAAAGCTTACTCCTTGCCATTGATGACTACAGCAGAGTGTAGCAGACTTGACCCTATGGTCCACAGCATTGAGGCAAGCTTCCCAGGCTGTCCAAATTTTAGCCAGTTGCTTGTGGTATGCGCGGGACGTAGTATTCGAGTTACCTACAGGAAGAAGATCATAAACATTGATAGTGATCTCGGTTTTCTGCAACGAGAGCGTCGACCTATGTGAGGACTTTCGTGATGGCTTAGGCGGAGCCATTGTGAGCTGATTCGAGGAGTAGCCGGCTACCTTCACGTCAAGTCTCTCCGAAAACCGATTGTTGTATCTCAGAGCCGTATGCGTCGCACCTGATATGATTTCCCTATTGTACCTTTATATATGTGTTGTGGTACAAGTAGCCTGAGGTTCTTTCCCCTCTCATGACGCCAAAGTCTACAAGGCTGAGGTTGAGCTCCCCACTTTTTCCTCAAGCGAGCCACCATAGCCCTGCACTCAGCAATTGGCCTTTCTTCGAAAAAAATTCCTGCACCGGAAGGGTGATTCGATGAAAACCGTCTAAAGCCGCTGCTGCAGGGAGAGTTTAAGCAACTCTTCCCCGCTACGAATTTCATTCACCACGACGTCCAAATTCGGTGCCCCGCGCATCTTCTCTTCTTCTTCACTTCACTTACAACGGTCAGCAGCAAGAACTGCGACCAAGAATTCTCAAGGCCTGCTTAGCTGCACGGTTTTATTTGTTACTTCCAGAAATTACGCAAAACGACGAAGCATGCCTCCCAAGAAGGCTGTCAAAGAGGAGAAGATCCTGCTAGGCAGACCTGGCAATAACCTGAAGAGTGGTATTGTGTGTGCATCACCTCCTCGTTGACGCTGTCAACTAACAAATTCTAGGTTGGCTTAGCAAATGTGGGAAAATCAACACTCTTCCAAGCCATAACCAAATGCTCCCTTGGAAATCCAGCAGTGAGTATCAGCACCTACTTTGTCAAATTGACCTGACAACAATAGAATTTCCCTTTCGCAACCATTGACCCCGAAGAATCGCGTGTCATTGTACCAGATGAGAGATATGACTGGCTCTGCGAAAAGTACAACCCAAAATCTCGAGTCCCCGCCCATCTTACTATTTACGATATTGCCGGTTTAACTCGTGGTGCCTCAACTGGTGCTGGTTTGGGGAACGCCTTCTTATCACATATCCGCGCTGTAGATGCCATATTTCAAGTAGTACGCTGCTTCGATGATGCCGAAATTATTCATATCGAAGGAGATGTCAACCCAGCCAGAGATTTAGACATTATCAGCGAGGAGTTACGCATCAAGGATATTGAGTTCACCGAAAAGGCTCTGGAAGCCATCAAGAAGTTAACCCGACGAGGCGGCCAAAGTCTGGAGGTTAAAAAGCTCAAGGAAGAAGAGGCAACAATTGAAAAGGTTCTACAATTACTAAAGGATGGTGGAGACGTCCGGAAAGGCACCTGGACTCCCAAAGAGGTATGTGGGTTCTTTTTTTCACACAACCTTTCATAATGATGACAAAGGGCCATGAGGCCTGAATAATCCCAGCTCGTCGAATGTTCTAGTTATAAACGCAGAGAACAGATGTGATAAGAAACCCGTTCTGAAATACTCCAAATGCATTAACCTTTGGCGCATTATATCAGACGATAGCTAACCAGACTATATATTAGGTCGAGCATATCAATCCTATGTTCCTCCTCACAGCAAAGCCAGTTGTTTATCTAATCAACCTAAGCGAAAAGGATTATATTCGGAAGAAGAATAAGCATCTTCCTAAGGTCATGGAGTGGATCAAGGAGCACGCCGCTGGCGATCCTGTTATGCCAATTTCCATCTGCCTTGAGGAGCGTCTATCACGCTTCGAGACCGAGGCAGAAGTCAAAGAGGAGTTGAAGACCCTTGGAGTTGATTCAGCTTTACCAAAGGCTATCATTACCATGCGGAAGGCTCTAAACCTGGGAAGCTTCTTCACCACTGGTACCGACGAAGTTCGTCAATGGACCATCAGAAATGGCACCAAGGCACCACAAGCTGCAGGTGTCATTCATGGTGATTTTGAGAAGACTTTTATTCAGGCCATTGTATACAATTTCGATGTCCTCAAGGAGCATGGCGACGAAGCCGAAGTTAAGGCTAAAGGAAAGGTCCTAACAAAAGGAAAAGATTATGTCGTAGAGGATGGGTATGACCATATTCCCATTTGCACACCTTTTCTGGTCTCCAGACATCTGAACAATGTTTTCCCTCTCCCTAACCCATACAAAAATCTTCCATATTTATCACTGACCATTTCTTAGTGACATTCTTTTGATCAAAGCTGGGGCTGCAAAGGGATAGACTAGTGAATGTATTGCATAAAATCAATTCCGGAGCCAAATTTGCACTTCTTTATTTCGACTTGCCATCACACTCACACAATGAGTATTAAGAACGGTTGACCAATACCAACAAAACTACTTGGGATACAGGTCTGAGCTGCGATTGCTACAACCCCATACATATATTAATTAGTGCATCATTTACATGTGAAGTGATCTTTAAGCATTTGTAGTTCTTTTGGGTCCATGTCTGATGAGCATGTCCATCTATCAGTATCACCACAATAGCCTCTCGTTTCAACAGACTTTCTACTACACAGAGCTCGGAAAGTCGCACTGAACATGAGATTCCGCCGGAAGTTCGATTTATAAAGGTTTAGGCGCATTCGACAAATTCTAAGCTTCCTTTAGAATCATTTGCCAGTATCTGCTATGGAATTTAATATACTTTTACTGCTAATATTGCTTAGTGTTCATACAGAGACGACTTTGGTGGCCTACCTTTTGACGTACCTCTTCCAGAGAAGCATATGGATCGGCCAGTTTGAATTAATGTGAGAAATTTTTATGAAAAAGGTTTACCTTCATGTTCACTACCTGTACAAGTTGCAATGCCTCAAGCGTTGATTGCTATCAGTTTGATTTTATTGGTGAAATCTCAACGACAATTTCCTAGCCGATTAAGATCCTAATGAACTTGGACATGTGGATCAGTTACCTTATACCGTACTCTAATCTTCATCTCTGATTCCAAATAATGGGCATTCAAACAAAGTCTTTGGATAGTTTAGTTCCCAGATCCGCTTTCACTGCATGCGAGCCTTGTTGTTCGGTAACCCCTCCAGCCTCCCCCACTTCAAAATCTCCCACATTCCTCGATTTTCCACCTTTCTCCACACAACCATAACAACATGGCTACTACCAAGCATAGGCTAGCTCTTTCGATTATCGACTTCCTGTCGACCTCCCTCACCGATGGTACCCTTACTGAAGACGACCATGAGGATATCGAGCTTGCACGAGAATGTATCGCCAGATCCTTCAAGGTAGATTATCAGGATGCTACACCAAAAGACTCACAAAGTCTTCTACAAATATACGGTGTATATGAGAAGCTCAAGGGGAAGACACCCGCCGGACCTGGTACCAATGTCGCAGGCGAGAAGACTACCCCAGCCGCAAAGGAAGTGACTGAGGCACAGAAGAAAGAGGCAGAAGGACTAAAGAGTCAAGGCAATGCGGCTATGGCAAAGAAGGACTATCCTACCGCTATCGATTTCTACTCGAAAGCCCTCGATATTATACCGGGGAACGCAATATTCCTCTCGAACAGGGCTGCCGCCTACTCCGCTTCAAAGGACCACGAATCCGCACGAGCGGATGCAGAGGCAGCTGTCGCATCCGATCCAACCTACACAAAGGGCTGGTCACGTCTGGGACTTGCACGCTTTGCACTCGGCGATGCAAAGGGCAGTTTAGAGGCCTACAGTGAAGGTATCAAGTACGAAGGCAACGGTGGAAGCGACGCCATGAAGAAGGGTTATGAGACAGCTAAGCAGCGTGTTGCAGAACTAGAGGCTGGCGAGTCTGACGATGACGAGGTTGCGGCACGTGGCGCTTCTGGCGGCGATACGGGTGGGATGCCAGATTTGGCCAGCATGGCTAGCATGTTTGGCGGTGGTGGAGCCGGAGGTGGTGGCATGCCAGATTTTGGATCCCTTATGAGCAATCCTATGTTTGCGAGCATGGCACAGAATCTGATGGGCAACCCAGAAATGATGAACAATATCATGAACAATCCAAGGTTGCGCGAGGTGGCCAATCAGTTCGGTGGAGGAGCTGGAGGTTCTGGCGGGGGTATGCCGGATCTCTCTGCCTTAATGTCTGATCCAAGCATTGCCGAAATGTAAGTTGTCAATGTTTATATGGAATATAGAGTACTAACAACTTAAAAGGGCACGAAACATGATGGGTGGCGCGGGCCGTGGAGCAGGACGAGGATCTGGGCAGTAGTGATATGGCTTCTAGTGCAGCATCGCCTCATCAGCTTAGTCTTAATTGCTCCCTACTTAGACTACAATGTATGCGTATGTACGCCCCGATATATGGACGGCTCCTGGATTGTATGATTCAGTTATGTTCAGATAAATTGTTTTATGGCGAGTGATGATCCTCATGAATACTATCAAAGATGTCCACATCTCCTTTGTATCTATTAGAGCACTAACCCACCGCCTTGAACCGAAGCCTAAGATAGCATTATTCAATGAGTATGTTTAGATATAGAGTGAGAAACTTACTTGGTCTTATTTAAAAGCGAAAGGTTATCTACATGTTTGGAAACCAATTGTACTTCTCCTTAACATAAGTCAGGCCGCTTTCCTGACCCATTATGCCAGTAAACCATACAATTTCAAACTTGTCGGAGCTGAGGATGACAGAGTAGTGTGGAGAAGACACAATAGGTAGTGATATCTATGCCTGGTATCGAGCATTTTGAGCCTTTGTAACACAAGGTAAAGGTACACAAGAGGATACAACTACCTGTACATGCTTAGGTATGTGTATTGTGAAACCTGTGATATCTACTACCTTGATGTGGCTTTATTACGATATGCACCTCTAGAGGTAATTAAAATAAACTACTATAAAATATCTACTGTTGTGCTATTTACAAGTGGTCCTTCATCGTTAGGATTATTTACATGGGTAGTTGCTATTAGGACAGATTGTGTTCATCAAAGAATGGGAAAGCTTGTCGTACTATGTATATCCTACACTGTAGCTCCCTGGTAAGCCCCACTTCCGTTTGTTGTTCCCCCTGTTTCTGAATCCAAGAAGCTTGGCTTACATCCAGATCCTTTTAACATTTCAGGCCACCGGCCACAGCTATCCTGCTGTATCTATACTGGCTCTGACGAACTTGACCGGAATGAATTTCCCATCGCAATGATACTTGGAGTGTTAGACATCTTCTACTACCTTTTCTAATATCTCAGTACTGCCGTCGCCTCGAATACGCAATATCGCAAGGTTGTGAGCTTCAGATATCAGGACCCTTGATTTCTGCCGCGTTGCAGGTCCAAACCCAATCGCATGTGCGGCGGGCCAGTGTCGAATGAATGCAACCTCTAAACCCTTTCCTAAGTGCCTTCTTCAAGAGTGCGTTACCGGCACAGTGTACTCCTATCCACCATCATGTAAGCTGCAGTTTTGTCCTTATCTTTGGAGTTTGCGCTCATTCATCCTCTAGATTCTGCTCGTACCTACAACCGAGGTCCTCCTAACCTCCCGCGATAGCGAGTCTGGCGCTCACTACTCAGATCTTGCCGGATCTGAAGAGTTTCTGGGTAGTCATGTCTTGCGCATTCCAGCAAGCAATGCTGCGGCCGCGGGAGGGAAGGATATCCCTAGTATGCGCGAGAGTCGAAACAAAGCAAAACAGTTCACCACAGTTAATGGCAGGACGGTAGTCGTAAAGGATACCTTCGTTTACAGCAATAAGGGTATGTTGCAAGGGAATACAGATAATAGGGTTGCTGATTGTTGGCAGGGTTCAAATCTCTTGTCCAGGCTCAGCTATTGAGTGATACCTTGTGGTATCCCGACTCACTCGAACCACGGCAATGGCTTGTGTTTTATATATCACGGCCGCTGTTAGGGACATGCGAAGAGGTCAAAATAAAACCTGCGATCTTGTCATCACAGCCTCTGAACAGACCAGTACTTCCCCCAAGAACGCCAATGGATGGAGATAGCATAACCTCCCCTAGCTCTCTACCTCGAAAAAAGGATATTAAATCGTTCAATGATCTGCTTAATAATTTTCCAATGATAGCAAGGCAGATGCAACCTGGCCTGGAACGCCTATTTAAGGAATTTAATAATGAGTTTGACAAGCCGTTGCCGCCTCCGCCATCTGCAGAGAATATACCAGATCCCGAGCCGGATGGTCCAATCGCAACAGCCGTGAAGAAGGCTCGATCCAGCAGCATGGCTTCAGGGCCAGCGATGCACTCAAATGGGGAGGCCAACGGGGGCATGCACGAAAACGTCTTTGCAGAAGATCTGGAGGAAGTGATGCGAGGCGCATTAGAAACTGCTGTCACAACCGCAATCGACTTATTTCAAGGGGTGGATAAAACACAACTTTCTCTGCTTGGAGCTACAACAGACTTGACTGGCCCTGTCGTTGAGCGCCTGATTGAGCGTTACGTGACAGAACAGCTTCACGACTCTATTCTCTATCCAAAATTGTGCGACATGAAGAAAGAAGAGGACTACGAACTGGAGTATAAAATTCGACAAATGGAGTTTGTAGATATTTCACAAGTTGGAATTTCGATACAAGGTGGTCGAAGAGGGAAGCATGAACTGACCCTTCGTCTATGTCGTGCCGTGGAAGAGTTCCGTAGACTCGGTGTTGCCGGTAGTCCGCAAGAAATGATGGATATTCTACTTGCCACCCTGAAAACAGTCACACAGCTCACTGATGTTCCAAAGGAAACAACAGATGGGGTTCCGTCTTCAGAAAAGGTGAGCCCCGTGCTCACTATCAATGCAGATACACTTGTATCTCTACTCTTAATAGTCGTTATTAGAGCCCAAGTTCGCCA
Source organism: Chalara sp. BL73 (assembly GCA_918026815.1). Taxonomy (NCBI): domain Eukaryota; kingdom Fungi; phylum Ascomycota; class Leotiomycetes; order Helotiales; genus Chalara; species Chalara sp. BL73. Next base: position 69,878 of record CAKJVC010000066.1, on the reverse strand, counting down.
TCTACACGCACGCTTATTGTATATGCGTCATTTCATATTCATTGATGATGTGGAAAGCGGTGAAATGGGTTATGCGCTGAGCACCTTTGAAGCAGTCATTTCGTACCTGGCTAGAGACTCTGGGGTGTTAAGAAAAGCCAGTAGACGGAATCACAAGCTGTGGGAAGCAACTAAGAAGGGCGAAATCAAGGAGATAGCGAAGATACTTGAACCTGAGCGAGATTATTCTTCAGACGAAAATGTTGAAGATCAGGGTGGCAATGATGATCTAGTGGACGAGAACACCTCTTGGAGTTCAATTAATGGGCACTCAAGGCGGTCCTCACAATCCAACCGCCCTATCATGTTAGAATGTTCAACTTTGAACCACGTCTTCCCATTCCAAATCAGACACGATGAAGAGGAGGAAAGACCGCCTCCATTGCGGCGGCCGAAATCCGTCACCATGGATACTCGAAGCATTTCAAGCAATTCCGAAAGGTCCTTCAGGTCAAGGGCAACTACTATCGATTCCATGAGTAGTGGCATAGAAGGCGATACGTCGATTGAAAGGCTCTCGCAAACCGAGGATAGTGTTGGGGAATCTGTCCCAATGATGGCTGTGCAGAGTGCGCAACCGAATGCCCTCAAGTATCTACTTTCTTTGCAAGTGTACTACCCAGTCTACATGACTCTAGAGGATATCAACAATGAAGGCACAACGTTACTTAGCGCAGCCGTTCAGCTTAGCCACACCGAGCTCATTGATATCATTCTAGACTTTGTGTATCAGGCAAGGTCTGAATCAGTCGTGTCGGAATATTTCGCAAAGCAAGATATTAGAGGAAGAAGCGTTGCACATTACTTATTCAATGCCCCAAGCTTAATCCCTCGTGTTGGCCGACTACTCCCTTGGCGACAGAGGGACAGAAACGGGCAGACTCCGCTTTTTGCACTGTGTCGGTCTTATGATCATGGAGATTATCGAAATATGGTCGAAGCTGGTCTAACAGCTGCCACTAATGCCCAGGGCGATGGACAGCCTCTGCATATAGACGATCATATAGACGCTAAGGGCAACACGCTTTTGCATATTGTCAATGACCCTCAGGTCGCACATCGAATTCTTGAATACTGCGACACTGATGTCAATGCGACGAATGATAAGAAGTATACTGCCCTAATGGTAGCAAGTAAGTATGGTCGGCTTGAGATGGTCAGAGCTTTATTCCAAGACAAAAGAGTCGACGTCTTTGCTAGAGAACTGCGAGGCATGACAGCATCAGAATTGGCCAAAGATGATGAGGTTCGGAATAAGATCGATGATTTTTTTATGCTTGACAAGGAGCCAGGTATTGATGGTCGGAAAACATCCGTGGTACGATCATTTTTCATGGAGGACGGAACTGTTCGTCTTGTAATAAAGTCTGCAGCCCAATCTTCACCACCGCCTAACTTAAGTTATTCGATAACAACATGTCGGCGGTCGGTGGGTGATTTCGAGCATCTATCAAAGTTGTTAGCCCTTGAGAATCCAGCTTCTTGGCTGCCGTCGGTTTCCGGAACGCGTTCGCCATATCAAATTCCATCACGGCCATCTAAAGCTGTGTTACGAGACACTCAGCTTCGGATGAACAGCTTCATAAATATTCTTCTCTCACATACGACATTTTCGACTCATGAAATGCTTTGGGAGTTCATTCTAGTTCCTGACATTCAAAATGATATGATGGAGCAACGAAGTAAATTGAAAGCCGAAACAAGAGTAGAGACTGTGAGAGATGAATATGAACCAATTGAGAATGTTCGCGACGTAGAGCAGTTTGTGAATCATGCACGAGAGACAGTTCGAAGCGTTAATTATGCGACGAAGAGCCTTGCGAGAAGGGCTAATTCTATTCGGACTAGCACAACTGGTATGTTTATGCCACTTATAACTTCTTATGAATCATTGCTAACAATTCAAGATCTCTATGATGCGGCCAATCTTGCCTCGAAAGCGTTTTCGACTTTGTCCTGTCTCCCTCAAACACATAGCTCTGCACTCCAGGCATATGTCAATACTCTCATACCTTCTGCTACCACTCCGTTTATGGAATTTCATACTACGATATTATCTATCCATGGCACTATAATAGCTATGCTTCTTGCACTGTCCCGCCCAACCTCTCTCATATCATCGATCAATACGTCGCGGAAGGCCATTGAACGTTCCTACACCTCGCTCTCTCGCTCCACTCGCTGGCCTCTCGGTCTGTTGGATGAGACTAGACAGCGATTAAATGAAGAAAAAGAGGATAGAGTAAGGAAAACTAAAGAAGAAGTAGCCGAAATCGGGAGGGAGCTGAGATACACACAGCAAGTCGTGGCTTCGGAGTTGGCAGGGTGGCAAGATATGCACGAAAAGATGGGCCGGAGGGCGATCAAGGATCTGGCAGCGGGGATGTTGATTAAAGAACGTAATGCTCTAGAGGGGATGAAGCGTGCTTTAAGGAAGCTTAAAGCTGGAGATATTGTCGTACCCGTGGTTGATCTCGCTCCAGAGCCGGATATTAATGGTATCGATGAAGAGGAGTAAACACAATGTAGGACTAATACGGGCAACATGTTGGATAGAGAAATGCATGAAGGCGGCGTTGACCTAACGATATAGGGCTGAGCGACGAACAGGGATTTGATTCTGAGCGTTGCATAGAGTCGTGGTAGGCATGATTCCCCATGCTCCTTATGTGGCTTAAGCTTGTAGAAATTTAGTCTTGGGGCGTTAATGAGATGATTTTCCCTGGATTGTTTCATATATTTGTGTCTTTCTTCTCGTCCTTACAAGTTCGTCTATCTGTCTCTCGCGCCAGGTCAATATCTAACTGCCACTCAAGTCTGAGCTTTGGCTTGGAATTTCGCATCTAATATGCCCCATCACCTCTTGTACCTGTTTGGATCTCTAAACTGGGGAATACATGTGTTTTTTGTATCCAGGTCACAAGAAGCTAAATTAGGCTTCAATAATGCAAAATACTTTCAGTTTCCCGTAATCTTCGTTTTAAGCTCTATTACAAGAGCACGTTGTTCAGTTAAGGATATTTTGCACATACACCATAACTCCATTGCCATCACAAGCTGTAGGAGCGCTATTCATCCTTCAAAAGACCTACTTCAACCTCTTCTTTCCACCACTGGGGAAAGTTGAGAACCTTGTTTCCTTTCCTTGCATCCTCGGCTGCAAAGACCATTGCGTGGCTCCTAATTACCTCCTCCAAACTACACCCAACATGCTCCCTTTGTGCATCAGGGACTTTAGTACCATGGTTTTTGACTGCATCGACGGCCAGGATGAACTGCCTGGCCAAACCAGCATCGCCACCACCATGACCCCCACCCGCAAGATGTGGCTTATGTACCTTCCTGGCTCCAGTATTGAAGTCTTCAACTATGATCTTATCGCTGTCGGCATAAATCTCGCCGTCGGTCCCATATATATGACTATATCGCTCACAGATCTTCTTCGTATGTGCTACCATATGAAAAATCGCAGTTTTGGCCCCACGTCCCGTGAGGGCTTTCCCGTTGTCACCACCTACATTCGGGACAGGGTCATTGTCCCATGTCATGGTCACCACCTGATCGTCACATACATCGTTATCTGCCTCCCATACACATCGACCAAACCAATTCCTCGAGGAGATCTCTGAAGCTGGTGTTACTGTAGTATAGTCTTCCTCTAGCTTTGCTTTCAAGACTGCCTCGCCACTTGATAGTCCTCCCGCAGCTATGCATTCTTCTATCTCAGGTACGACAATATCAACAGGCCAGTTGGTGTTTCCTGAACCTAGCCCTTTAAGTTCGCTACCAAGGTATATCTTCTTTGCGGAGTATTTGCAGGAGGACTCGATAGGACAGGACAGACAATTTGTAGCACTTCCAGCTGCGGAGGGTTTGCGAGATTTGTTAAAGAACTGTAGAGAGCCTACTGAGGTGATAGTGGAAGGAACATGTGCAGCATTTGGAGAACCAGGGGGAGGGGAGCAGAGCATCCATAGAAGGAGGTCAATGTCATGGCAAGATTTGGTAAGCAACGAAGGCGCAGTGGTAGACTCTTTCCGCCAATTTCCTCTATATCACGATTAGTTTGGGTGTTACATAAAATCATAGAGAATGTACCTAACATAGGAGTGTGTAAAGTGCCACCATCCTACCGGTTCCGTATGGTTGATTGACACTATCTCTCCAATAACTTTGTCTTCCAGTAATAGCTTCCTCAAGAGCATATTATGCGGGCTATATCTCAGAACATGGCCAATCGAAAAGATCTTTGTCGGTGTAATGTTTCCAGGCAACCCTGGGAGTAGGGCCCTGTATATTGCAACACAATCCTCCAAGGTGCAAGCCAAAGGTTTCTCGCACATAATATGGAGACCCAGTGGCGCCAATCCGAGGATCACTTCCTTATGTTGCTCATCCAGAACGCATATAAAGACACCGTCCACACCTTCTGGGACATCACCTCCTCGCGCAGCTCTTGATCTTCTGTCTTGTTCATATGCCACAAAATCACTCCAACCCTCGAACTCCTGCCCCTCAGAAGGTCCAGTCTTGCCCCATATGTATCTCTCTCCCAAGCGCCTCCTTTTGTATGCTATAGGATCTGCCACTGCTACCACTATTCCATTTGATGCGGTTTCAGTTGCATGAGCATATGCGTTTCCACGAGAGCCTGCGCCGATGATGAGAAGTCGAGGAGGGTTAATTGACATAACAGGACGAGGAGGGGCTGGGAGACGTCCGGCATCATCTACAAAATCTGCATGGGGGGCCATTATGAGAGTATTTAGATCTTAATTCCCAGGATTCCCAGAATTCTCATGGATGCTACACAGATAAGTTCAATGGGTTCTTTATCTATCTAGCCTGGTATCTATCCAGCCTGGTATGTAGTTGCCAGTCCCTCAGCCTTGTTCGTGCCCCGCTGAGGGGTCCTGGCCAAATGTAACGTTGCCCAGCCTGTCATATCACTTCTATTTGAATTCGCAGCACCGTACTCTTTCGGCATACCTGCTTTACAAAGTAAGTAGCTACTTCCAAAGCTTTAAAGAGAGATTTCAAAAGAATATGAAAAAATATTTAATTGATAACAGAGGTTATTGAAAGGATTAGTTTCTTGTTGATCTAACAAGCTACTATTTGAACTTCGCTACTGAAGAGGGGTTGTCTCGGTAGCAAGCGTCATAAAATGCAGAAGTAACACGACCAGTTGGAAAACCAAAGGTTTTTGGTTGGACCATTTTCACACTGTCAATTAAACTATCATACAGACTACGTGTAGAAATTACTCATCCATCCTCACCAATTTGCGGAACCTCTGAGAAGTGTGTCGGAAAAGGAACATCTCAGTTTCTCGGAGTAGTATATGACTGAGAAAAATCTTGGAGTTGAAGGCATCTTTAAGGGGTACATGTGGAGCACGAAGGAGAACTATTACGATGCCATACAAAGCTGAAATACTTTCGTCTCAAGTGCTATCCCACCATAAAGGAGATTCAGAAAAAGTAAATATCTGAAAGGAGTACATGCACAAGGGAAGCAAGACTTGGACATCCAGGCTTAAGGCAAACCAATCATGGGTATCTCCGCCCGCAAACTTGGATACTTTCTCAAGTAGTTCATTCCAGTTTCTATTTAGTATGCTACGTAGGCAATACTTGTGATCTTGTCGGTGTGCTGATTGTAACGTTAAGCTAGAGAACCATGATATTTGTCCACGCAGTTACACTTCTCACTTTCTTTTGCCGTACCTGGAGGTGATATATTCGAGGTGGCTGAGAAAATGTAACACAGGCAATCCAGCATCTCTCTTACTAATACTCTGAACTGTTTTCGTGTTTCAATGTGGATCAACCTTGTCGTCTGTTATGTGTCTTTCTTTGGCACCTGTATAGCTCATCATCTAGCTTGGCTATCCTCTAGATTCTCATTAAATTTTAATCACCTGTTGCACATTAACTTGGGAATCATACTTTACAATACTTATATTTGCATTTTTAAACGTTCATTCCTTTGTATTTCGAGTTTTTCCACACGATATACGGAAGCTGGATTTCACTACTTTAGCAGTGCTTTGGAGGCTCGCCATCTTTGGACTAACGGACAAATTGGGCATTTGAGAGGTTAAATTGCTTGCATCTTGAGAGCCTACGTTAAAAGTGAATAATTTCGCGCCATTGCTTATATAGCTTGCAGTAAAGGCTCTCATCTGGACCCTCGTATCCTACGCCTCGACACTCAAGCAATAGTTAATATTGCAGACCAGAGATGTCTTGCCTCTGTCGGTGTGTATTCTGTTGAAGGACGAGTTTCACAAAATGGGATTGGAAGTGGCCAACTTTTCGATTTCGTCATAAGGACGATGCTTCAGATTAAGGTAGTCGATATACAACATCTGCTAGCGAGAAGTGAGTGCACCGAGCGAGCTCCTACAGGCCAGGTTGTTTCTGCGAATATGGATGAATTTTGCGTGAACTTTAGGCACGTAGTTTGGGAGAAAATGTCGGAAGTCAGCCAAAAGAATTGAATCTTTGATTCATACAGTGCAGTTTCTTGTAGTATGTTCTGTAGCTCCTTTTAGCAAGAGAGATCGTCGCCTTAAAACCAAAAGAGTTACAGTATTGTGTTCCCTCTGTCACCAAAACATAAAGACTGGTTTTGCATTGGACAACACCACTAATCAGATCCTCGACATTTGTTATTCTTTAAACCTGTCGACATTCATCTCAGTAAAGCTTACGGGCTGTTGGTCTCTACTGCAATCCTCAATATTCTCCTGCTTTCGATCACTCTGACCCGCTACCCCGCTGTCGGCCGACTTGAATGTTCCTTGTTGCACGGTAGGTTCTGGCTTAGACGTATTAATTCTTTCAGTGCTCCTCCGCCCTTGAACTGACGGTCCGTTAGTGCAAAATCCTACATTTCACTTGCCTGATGTCCGACTGTTCTTGGGAGGCGCTCCTATGCGTTTGACGTGTTGTGTTTTGATATGTGCTGCGGTTGGTATTCACAAATGCATTCCTTAACTCAATATGTGAGTCTAAGGCTAAAATGCCGCCTCACATCCAATAGTTGCTTCACGTTGGAAGCGTACAAATATGTTGCATTGCGATTGTTGCCTAGATTTTGCCGTGTAAAGTCTTTTCTTAAAGTGGAAATGAGTGGCTAACCTTAATATGATGCTTTGTTTGACGCCAGGATTGAGCACCCGGTCAAAAAATATCAAAAAGCTATTGCTTCTAAATTATTTGATTGGCCAGTCTAGCATAAATGGTGGTCCTTGTGTGCCGACGTTAAATATACAGTTCTTTGCCAGCTCGACATCAAAACTTTCTTAAAGTGATGGCCTGGTGGCGTAATGGCAACGCGTTGGTATGTTCAATCGTCCTATATTAAACGATACTCTATGAGCAAAATTCTTATACGTTCTAGCTTTCCGGTGGCAAAGATTACAGGTTCGAGTCCTGTCCTGGTCGTATCTTTTTGCTCTTTTTTGTTCGTTTTGAGCTCTTTTGTTAGTTATCTGGGAGAAGCATCGGTTGTCGGGTACACAATCGGGGGCACACTTAAGTGGTTCACACCGCCTAACTAATGGTCAGAAACCAATATGTTAAGTATCTCGTTTTGAAGAGCGTATAACTCATTTTATGTAATGAATATGCTTGAAATCAATAATGTATCAGCAATATTGAGCCTTAACTTTTTGGAGCAGGAATTTCTAAATAATTAAGCTACAAGTGAGGCTAGTTCCGCCCCTACTCCTTTCATCCGAGCTCTCGGATATACTTTTTTTGCCTTTTAAAGGCCTCGAAATCCAAACCTTATATAATGCTTGGTTGAGAAATCGCTTGAGCTTAATGAGTTGAGATCAGAGATCAAATAACAGCTTGGGGCTAAAACGTCACATGGAGCCTCTCCTTTTGCTTTCCATTTCTTCTTTACCGTTCATATCCCGTCGAGGCTAACAATTACGTATTCGTTTTTGGTGTTAAGCCTTAACCTTGTCACTTATCCGTATGTGGCAGGCCGTTTTATGTGTCTATTATAAATAGTGAATAGTTAGAGTTGCCGTCGTCTCACCCTTCTAAGCAAGGTTCCGTAGCCAACGGGAGAGGGCATGGACAGTACTGAGTCCTAGACGACTTTACACAAGACCTCGATTAAATGAACATACCATGAATTTGCACAAAAAGAAAACTATACGGGGTTGATCCAACAATAATGAACACCAAGCAATCATTTCTTTTTGTACTTGGATGCATCGTAAGCTTCGATCTGCAGGTCCGTCACTATGACAACATCTCATAGAAACGTGCTTAATAAATGAACTTGACGTAAAGAGATTCATTGGTTTATCTCGGTCCTTACCGATATTTGCACATGATCCTTCTCGAGAGGCACATACGGAAATGGGAAGGAAGGCAGCGGGTCATCCCAGGCAGCCATTGCATCCCTACAGCCGAACCTTTTATACTTAAGGCAGAGCTTCAGCGCAATTTCACAAACCTCAATCTGGCAATGATGGAGAAGCCCATCTTATATCTGGCCTTGCCTTCATTTGTTGTGATGCGCTGCCTCTTCCCGCGACGATGCGATGCGCATCAAAAACAAGCTGGGAAGCTGGATCCTTGTTGCGGGATTAATTGACGAAACGAATCAAACGGACCAGATGCAGGAGTATAAGAAATGAAAACGATCTAGCCAATGGAATATGGCAGAAAAACCATGTGCTATGGTTGTGGAATGCGGTAAAGGATCTCAAATGAAAGGAACGAGTACCTTCACCAGCAGCTTTGTTATCTGACGAGAGAAAATGCCTACACATCTTCGAGAGTTGAGGACAAAAGAATACAACAGAACGTATAGATGCCTATATAGAGTACTGTTCGTGAAAGGTAGTCGCAACAAAGAGCGTGGTGACTCATATGGAGTACACATGAAAGGTTAGTGACATTCAGGGAGTCGCTGCTGGCACTCCCATCTCACACTCGACCCAAGAACAATCTGAGATCATAAGCTCGTCTGGTGATTCGATCAAAATTTAATACTTTTGTTGGATTTGGGGTATCTTTTCGCTAACAATCATAGGCTAACATCATATCTCATACACATACTCGTCCAGGTATTCTCTTGTCGAAGTACCCAGAATACCAATACTTCACTACTTCACGAAGTCGCTACTACCGTAGATGAAGTTACCATCCTCAAACCACCCCTCAACCAACTCCCCAAACGGTGGGTCGAAGTCCGTTTGGAAAGTAGACATATACTGATTAGAGGGAGAAGCCGCGCTCCAGCCATGCCCACCTTCTGCTGCCTTCACGGTTTGGTCAATATTTGACGAAGAAGTGGCTATGAAATAAGAACGTTAGCAACGATTCATCCTGTAACATGGAAGATACGATGTCAGGCATGCGAGAGTCGGTTAAGCCAGTGGGAGTTTTGGCAGCTCTGAACACCTTTGGACAAAGAATTGGTAGATTTGGAACTCACTTTGAGGTGCTACAGACCCAATTTCTTCCTCCTGAAGATCTTCATGACGACTTATTATGGATCGAGTATCAAGGCTTTGTGGTTCTGTTAGAGGCCATCGATTCCTAGAGGCGTGCGTTGAGGGAGAATTCCCATACTGCCCATCCGAGACGCTCCTTTCCATTTGAGGTGGGCCAGTTTCGTGACGTGGTCGTTTCGGGTTTGTTCCACGGCTAGTGTAGTCATTGACGCTCAGCAGCCTATTGGAGTCATTAGATTGGCTGCCTGAGAAAAACCCAGAGTCTCGAGATCTTCGACGATCATCCTCGAGGTTCAATTTGGTTAGACTGGTTGCCAGGCGTTCAACATCGTACTTTAGGCATCGAGTGTATGGAGCGGAAAAAATCTTCAAGAATTCGCGAATGTGTTGCTTCAATTGTATATTAAGATTTGCTTCTGCCTCTTTCTGTTGCAGGAGAGCCTCTTTCTCACGCTTCAAGTCTCCGAAGGTATGAAGGAGGCTATGATAATTGTTACGCATGACATGGGATTGGTCGCGCAAATCTGCCATCTCCTTCTCCTGTTGAAATATCTGCAGTTTATACTGGTTGATCTCAAATCGAAGTGCTTGATTCTCATTCCGAAGCTCGGTAATCTGAGGGATAGAGAAGTCAGCAGGTATTAATCATGCTATTTGGAACCATTACCTCGACCCTGAGAGCTGAATTGTCTTCTTGCATTTGATTCATGCGGTTTTGAAGTTTCAACATTTGCGTCTTCGTCTCCTCTGTTGTACGAGCGTTCTGTTCTGCCATAGCATGAACAAGGTCATACTTCTGTTGTTGTGTCTGCATCCCTTGGTTCTGCATCTCAATATGTTGTTTATATGCTTTCGCCTCGGCGTCTAGAATGTTGAATCTCTGAATGACTCGCTCTAGTTGTGACATTGTATCATTTCCGTCTGATGATGAATGTAGCGATGCATCTTGAGGAGGGTCGTGGACTGAGATCGCTTGAGGGGATCTATCGAGTGGTGAATAGGAAGTTCCTGCAGCCTGTATATTATTGTCAGTAGCCTAAAGTATTGGAGATGAACTGGGTCTAAGATAGCCTTCCTCCATCTGACAAGGAATAAAAAGGTACACTGGTCTTGATGTAGACTTACAGGGGAAGGATGCTGAGGTCGCACGAGCAGGTTTGGGTTTGGATTGGTGGTGTTGTTGGTATTAGTGTTGGCGTTGGTTTTTGTCCTCTTGGGTATTTGAGAAGCTCTCCCATTGTTCAGCGGCCTGCTGGATTTCGCAACCGATGGTCCGCCTCCACGTCCACTACATCGAATTAACATCATAATTCAGGCAGAGCCTTGTGAAAGCTCGATTTCTTCGCCACTATCTTAAACCCCAAGAATGAAAAGGACAGAGCAAGTCCCAGCCTGTGCGCTCGCGATGCTGTCAGGAAGGGATAAAAGATATAGTACTTACATTATTGGAACATTCCAAGCTCGAAGCTGATTGAGCATGGTTGATTCTCTATTCTGCAGTTAGCATTAAAGAGGGAGTCATCTCAGGAGATGACTTACGGTAGTACGAAGCCGGTATGCGATTTTATCCTATTAACGATGCCACCAGGCGAAGTCTGTGAGTACCCCATACGCCCTTGGTACATCGACACGATATCATCCTTAAAGAATTCCCAGATTGTTGCCTTTGCATTCTCTCTGTCTTCTTTCTTCCATTCTGTATCTAATCCATGTCCGATGTCCCATTTGTTCCGTATCTCTTGGTCGTGGCCTGCTGTCATTATACCCTCGATTTGGCTCTAGAGAAGGTTGTCAGCGACCTGCAGGGGTTAACAACTTGAGAAGCTCCATACGAGTTTGTTCCCTTCAGCTCCCAGGGCCAGGAGTTTGCTTTGCCAGTCATCCGCACATAGTTTATATCGATTTTCGCGTCCGCCAGCAGCACGAAGGACGTCCCAGTCTGATATTCGGTTCATTTCCTTGAACTGGGTGTTGTAACAATCGGAGTTTACTTTCGTGGATACAGGTCGTCAGAGCGAAATGAATAAGACGTATGAGAATTGCCTGCGAGTTTCCTACCGTCACCACAATTGATACCCAGTTACCTTTTCGTCTTTATATATATATATATGTGTGTGTGTGTGTGGTCCAAAGTCGAGCGAGCTATATTCGGATGTCTCTTTGCAGACCAAGCCAACGAGCTTCACAGTTGTACACTCTGTCTTGGAATTCACACAGAAGTGCTTTCTCTAGCAAAGTATGCTAGAGCGGAGCAGCAGGAAAGAATGGCAGATGCCACAGAGCGTTGTGTGAAGCAGGATAGCGCTTTTGTTGATGTGCCAGATGATCGACCTGGGGGGATCTTGCGAGCACCTCTTCAGGACCGTCTAAGTTGGCGAGCAAGACCAAAAGTTAGTATACCAGTGGAGGAACGCTCTTTGATCTCGGGAGAGGCAAGATCTAGGTGAAAAAATGACGTTTTTTCTTCGCAATATATAATTATGAAGTGACGTTCTGTTCGTCGGTGGGAGTGTTGGGTTCTTTGGAAATAATCAATAGAGGATGACGTGTGGCGCAGGCATGGGCGACTTGCCGAGTAGGAAAAGTCTGAAGGAAATTGAGTTGCTTGTTGGATGATGCGGCTACAGAAGAGAAGTAGTCAAGATGGTCGCAGGTACTCACTCACTCGCAGTGTACAGATATATCAAGAAAAGGAGTGTGAGTGGGACAGAGATAGGGACAAGATTCGGATGAGCAGACTGGGCACTTTTTATTTATCACCAGTTCGCATTCACACCTACAAATGCTCCCGCCGTCACTAATTCTGCTCTCCAGCAGCCAAGAAGGGAGGGGGGGGGAGGAAGCTTTGACACTACACGCGCAATCAAACAGTAATTGGAGATTAGGCGGGGGGAAGGAAGATCCTTGATGGGCACGAACCACAGATGATCTTGGCATGGGCAGATTTCAATCTCCATTATCAAGCATGCTTTTCACATCTACATCTGACTCCAGAAGGTGGAAATTTACCTCAAGCTCTCTTACAAATCCGTGACGGGTTGGGTATGTAAGGTTCCAATCAGTTAGAATCGACAAGGGCTTACAGAGTGCCAGGACGAAATGTACCAACTTTTAAGATCGCACAGCCACATACTGTGCTTTTGATACCCCGCTACTGATGAATCCCCCAGCCCTTCCTCTTCAGGAATTGACGGGTAAGTTGAGGGTTGGAAGATGAGCAACGGACTGTTGGGCGAGGCAGGAAGGCAATAACTGTCCTAGGCCAGGCAAGGATGGCCACGAAACCAGGATGACGACTAGTTACTGAGAATTGATTGGTCTTCAGAATGTTTTTTGGCCTTTGGTTGCTTAGATGCTGCAATCCTCTATACCAGAAACTTGTTAACAAGCTGGTGTCTATACCAAGCTAGGTTTGCAAATGCATACGTATTCAGGACTGAAATGACTCAATTCTCACCCAAAAGCTCACAGTTTCGATGTTGCACTCGATTAGTCTTTTGGTCTCATTGCTTTTTTTCATCGCTTGATTCCATTCTGCCCAATGCTCGGACCTTCCAAGGGACCCAGGATTAGATTGATAGGGAGCGAAGTAGTCGAACTAGTCTGGTGGCCGAGAACCCTGTGGCTGAGGCTTCGAGAGATCGACAGACGGATTTGAACTCGGAGGTGCCAAGAAAGGTACGAATTGGGAGCGAGTGGTTGATGGGAATGGTGATGATGAGCTGGCAGAGGCTCTTCATTATGGTATGATATGCTGGGATTTTGGCTGGAGGAGGCCCCAGTTTTGCCCTCTCAGTGGTCACTCGCCAATAAATCAAATGTCGCCCACAATCCTCCATCTAAAAGGGGCGCAGGATTCTTCATACCGCGGTGTGAGGAAAATATCGCGTTCTCGTCATTAATCTACCTGCATTTGTCATGAGACGGGCGTAGAAGAGTGAAAATTTTGCGAGCCCTGCGAGCCCAGTTGCAGGGGCAAGATTCTGCTTCACGATGATTCGAGGTTGGGAAAGGGGAGTGTGTGGTGAACGAAAATGGTTAAAGGAAACGTAACCATACAACACAGTATGGTACTGCAAGCGAAACCTATTTTAGGCCAAGGACTGGGAATCAGGGAGCTGAGACTGAGAGAGGGAAAAGGTAAACATGTGTGCACCTTTGGAAGAGCCAAATTTAATACAAGGGCCTGCATCTGCTTTGCACCAAGGTTTTTTATTCGCTTCCCCCCCATGCAACCAAGCAAGCCAGAGGCTGGACGAGGAGATACAGTAAGTAGGGAGGGTATCCAATGTCCCAGTCAAAACACCCCGCCTTCAGAATTTGCCTCCACCTCCACCTCCTCTTTCTTCTTCTCCTCCTTTTTCCAAACTCCAGTCCCAAGGCTAATCCAGAACCCTCAAGCATCACATCGCCTTTCAAACAACCCTCCCACCAGTTTGGCATATACATTAGCTCTCTCTAGCAAGGCGGTTGCGGAAGTGGAGCACCGTGATCATGTCTCAAAGAGCACAGATCATTGCGAGGGTGGCACAATAATGAGGATAATAAGAACGAATAGAATCTCGGTTTCTGCATTGTAAAAGCCCACCTCCCTTCCTCCCGTAAATGTAGCACAGGCTGTGACACACAACCACTCTCTACGATGCTTGAGCTGTTACTGAATTGGATGAAAGGCTGCCGCCTGAAGCTTCGCTATTGCGTTCAAGGAGCCCCTGGAAGTGAAATGTGGAAAACCCTTCATGATGGAGGCGAAGGAATTTACATACTGGCTCTTCACACGCAAGTTTTCGTTCCTTCTAAGAGAAGCACAGTAGTTCATCCCTTGGTGGTCTTTGATGGCCAGCTTCGCTCACTGAGCGCCGCGCTCGTCATCTACCAGACGGGATGAAACACCGACAGAAGCAGTATCTCGGCTGACTATAGCTTTTCTCTCTTTTTTTTTTTAAAAAAAAAAGGTGAAGCTCCTATCAATCTTGCCACTCTGCAGGGGACCCTTGGCCCAGCATGGTGGAATGAAGCTTTGGATCGCCCAGGATCCTTGCGGCGGCTCCTTCACAAAAGCCAGGAAAGGTCCCCACCTCCCATGTTCCCACTTGTGCCCCTCCGATTGCTACTGTTTGGTTGTTTGTTGTTGAATTATTATTCTTTTGGATAAGGTTGCCGCCTTTTGCCACAGCCTGTGTGATCATTTAGCATTCAAGGGGCTGTAAGTGGCTTGCTCCACTCAAACTTCATACCTCATCCAGCACAATGCTTGAGGCTTAACGTTGCCTGGTGACCAGTGAGGCGCGGGATAGGTCTGAGTGTTTCGCAACTGGTTCCCAGTTGCTCATTACGATGTGCATATGATTTTTCCAAGGAAGGACGCACATATGCTTTCCGACTCTGCAGTTTATTTCTATTTGCTGAATCTTGAGTGATAATACTATAGGTAGTATATATCCACCTTCCATACATGGGACATGATGCAAGAGAGGCAACATGCTTTTGGGAAATACCAAACTTCAAAGCCTTACAAAAATTTTAACACGGTCATTCTGCATGAGCACAAGATATTTCTGCAAATAGAAGTTTCATGTAATATTCCGGGACACTTTCCGTTATGCTTTCCATAATCTGTATGAAGAACTGTAAACAGCGGCAGCATGTAGTAAGTACCATCCAAGAACCTTCCAGGGAGAATATTAAACAACATGAGAGAAGTCCGAAATATTGTATTTACGTGGCCGGTGAATGGCATGTAAGAAGTACGGAGCCATCAGTCAATTGATGTTGTTGGCTACCTGGAATCGTGATGAGAAAATTGTCCAAAGGCTCGAATAAAGTCCAGGAATGAGAGGTGTAACGGTGCTGTGGCATACCAGCCTAAAACTTATAGACATTTATTTTTAGGTAAATAAGAAGAATGAGCCTCTTGAAATAGAGCTCACGCAAATCTATTTGAATCCAGGTTGCAAGTTCTTGGGTATGTCTCGGCAAGCTCCTCGGAGGCCGCCGGTAGTGGAATTTGAGCCTCTTCAAGCCCAATGCAGCAAGAAGCCGACACTGGATAAGCTGCCGCGTAGATGTGAACAAAGCTATGGCCAGGGTTGGTTGGATATTTCAATGGCTGAATATAGTAGTGCTATCAAAATCGATCGATCCGCAACAGATCCGTCACGCGAGGAATACCTTCAAAGCATGGTCAAGCCGTGCATGCTTCGTTTCTTTTATTTAGCGCTTCCATTGTCATTTCCTCCGTCGTGATCAACATTGCAGAACAAATGTATGCATAGATCCAGCAAGTTTCAATCTCATCGAATACAAACTCAGGACGTTTATTATAAAGATACCGAGAGGGTTCAGCTATGCCAGGTTTTGATGTGCTAAATCATGTATTCATTTATGAGTCTCTCGAAGGAGAAGTTGTTGCGACGTTACTGATGTTTGGTAGGGAGCGAAATAGATGAATCATCTGGTAATCTTTTAACGTCTCTCGGAGAGCATTTGAGACGCTAATCACTGACACCTGATGCACCGAAACTTCAGGGACACTGATGTTGGTTTCCATGCCCACAAGGACGCTGCGTTTGAATATTGTTGCTAATGATAAGTTTTAGAAGTGTCAATATTTCATGAGCTATGAACTATTGAAAAGCAACGTATAAAACAGATAGGGTGACCCTTAAAAGAGGTAATACGGCAATGAGCCTCTAACGCCACACCCACGTTCCAAACTCTCCCACTATAGCCCGCCATGAAAACATTACATGGCGGCAGCCCAAAACCCCCAGCTATTCGCTCCTCTTAACGTCCTCCAAGACAAGCAACCATTAACCTTTCGTAGTCACCACTCGTCTCTCCTTCAATACGCTGGACAAGATTTTTCCCAAAGGTTGCCTGGTATGCACCTTTAACTTGCGTGGCATAGTTCTTGTCCCAGTGCGCTCTGACTACGCGCTCTATGAGCAGGTGATCTTTTGTGCCTACTCCTGACATCGCCTCTTCTAGAAGAATGGCATCACGTCGAGCCTTGTCTGTTCCGGTACGAAGCTGATGGATAAGAGCGTCTTCCATGTGACCAGAGAACTCCTTCTTAATAACAGCTTCCAGATCGCGTTGATACTTAGCCTTATATGCTTGAGCGATGGCCCTGATCTGTGCATCATTTCTTTGCGTTAAGATGTTGCATACTAACAGCTCGTCAGTGCCCACCTTGCCTTCCGTAGCCTATAGAATCTGTCAGTTTCTTTTTCATCATGAGGAAGTCTGCAGAGCAAGCAATACCCCACGGCTTGGGTATATGTAGATGAGCGCATTTTACGACGAGAATTAACTAACCTTGTAAAGCTCCTGGGCGTCATGATCAACTTCTTGTGGATTGACTGGTATCGAATCCTCGTTCCTCCTCGCTGCCAAAACCATCAAGAAATGGCGCTCAGTCTTCATGGAAAGGTCGGCCTTGATTGCATCCTCAAGAGATTTGTGGTATTTCCGTTGGTATAACGATTTGATAGCATTAAGATCCGCATTGCTTCTGCCAAGCAAGACATCGTTCAGCACCTTTTCTTTCGTTCCTGGTCCATCCATAGCCTCATATAGATTGTGGCAGTCTTGCTCGAGTGGTCCTCTGATTATAGCGCATAAGCCCTTTTCGAACCACCCGCTGACCTCACTCTGCACATCACCCAGTAACTGCCGCCTATGAAGTCTCGTGTAAGCCGCTCTAATAACTTCGACCTGGAGAGGATCCTTGTCTGCCAGACTCTTGATCAGCGTTTTTTCATCCGTCCCAAAACCCTTCATAGCCTTTCGTAGGGCATTCGCATCTGCATCACCATTCCATGCGATAACCTGAGGAGCGCCGTAGCCTACGGAAGGAGGAGTAGGTGGTCCTGCGGGTTGCCCATACACAGGAGCGCCATAATTTGGCTGTTGGCCATAGCCTTGCTGTGGAGGGGGCGGATTATACGCTGGTTGCTGACCATATTGCTGAGGGGGTGGTTCTACCCAGGAACGTTAGTCTAAATTGCTTATACTGTGAAGTAAGGCACGCAAGGCGCTATTTATTGTCCCATAATCTCTGATATATTTAGAGCCAATAGGCTTGCAAATATTTATTAGGGACGACCTCCAGCGTGTGAAGGCTTGGGTACGTTTAAATCGCGCTTGTACACTCTGATTTAGATTGACGAAAGATAACTCACGGTTATACTGAGGTTGTTGAGGATATTGGCCTGGAGGCGGAGCACCATATTGACCTGGTGGCCCTGGCGGCGGCGCGCCATATTGCTGGGGAGGGTACTGCTGTGGTGGCGGTTCTACCAGAATGCTTAGCATCTACAGAAGTTGAAGGAGAATACAAGCTCACGTCCATAACCAGGCTGCTGGTTGTAATTTTGCTGCGGTGGAGGATATCCTTGCTGCGGTGGTTCTGCCAGAATACTTAGCATTTATTGAAATTGGAAAGACATGGAACCTCACGCCCGTAGCCAGGTTGCTGGTTATAGTTTTGGGGCGGCGGAGGGTATCCTTGCTGCGGTGGGTAAGGAGAGTCTGCGCGATTCTTGTCAGCTTCTTGCTACTGTCTCTTCGTGAGGAAATCATACGGCCTTGAGGCGGCGGCGCACCATAAGGGGGCTGATTATACGGCGGCTGAGGGGATTCTGAGAACAGAGAGTTAGCACTTGTCTATTATCATATACACTCGAAAATCAGTAGTGGCCCATTCCCAGTGCCCCAAGAGTCTGGCGCATGGGCGCGTTCGGTTGCAAGTTTAACCAAACGTGCATCTTTGAGCCATCACAAGACTCTCGGCCACATCGGAAGCAAGCCTGCATCGTGTATTTCGAGCAATCCAGATTTAAGGATGTGGGTGTAGCAACAGGGGGAGCTACTAACGTCCTTGGGGCGGCGGCGGGCCATAATTTGGTTGACCGTATGGAGGTTGATTGTATGCCATCGTGTGTTTTGCTTGAAATGTAGGTCGCAGAAGGAATAACGGCACTTGATTTCTTATCTCTCAGGAACAACAAAGGCCTTATGTGCAACTGGGTGAAGGCGAATGCCCCGCTCGAAGCTCAATGAGCTGACGTCTAGGAGGGCAGTGCCTTTTTGTCAAGCCACAATTCTTTCCAATTCACCCGACCATTCAGTAAGCACCACCCAACCATTCTTGCTTGGCAGGTTCTGACTAGCTGGGTTGTAGTCAAAAAGATGTGGATTGTGATTAAATTAGGACCTCTGCCAATAAAGCTAGAACGAGATCTAACGCTGAGCTTGAACAGAAGCGTACTAAGTCTACTCCATAAAAGCCTACTTATACAAATAGGGTCCACTCCCTGCCGCTGCAGACGCGAAAGTGTAGGGCTGACTCCATGATGTCAGGGCTCTTTTCAGGGTCACCAGATGGGAAGAAGCGACTTTAGCATTTCATTCATTCATTGTTCTGTTTAGATTTGAATAGATCATCCAGACTGTATAAGAATATTCATAGACAATGATGCGCTAGCCAATTCGCATTCGCATTCACATTTTGTGTTTGCAGCTTAGTTTCTACCTGGAAAATACAAATATTTTACGTCACCCACGGCACGTCCCCACTATTTACAGGACTGCTTCGTGCAGGCGACACTGGGGGGAGTCGATCAATTGCCTACAGCTTAGCTAATGTCCTATCCATCATTATATGTAGCGTAAAAATGGTCAATTTGCTACTTCATGGCATGTAGATGAGTTTCCATGGCCATTTGTACTCTCAAACTCACGGTTTTGCCACTCTTCTTGCTCAGCAATTGCCTTGGCATAGGTTCTGGCATGCAGCTGCCCCAATAGTTGTGCAACCTCCAAAACTGTCGAGAGAGTCTTCGATTCACCAGAACTCTCGAAAGTCTGCCGGCATACATAAGCCAAAGCGTCGTCCAGCCTGGAAGCCATACTTAGAGACATCTATCGTGCAAAGTAAAAGCTTTCGTGTCTCTCCGCGCGCCGGCTCATTAACACTTCTATCGGTGACGCCGCGACTAGACAAATTGCACACCCGAAAACCTTCAAAGATGGGTGGATCGGCCTTTGCCTCCCTTCTGAGTCCTCTCCGTACACCTCGCATGCCACTTAACGTGTACGAGCAAATTACCAAAGATACACAAGCTGTCCTGCGAAATCATGCTTTTCGGCACGTTGGCTCTCCTAGTAAGTAGATTACCAATTCAACCCAAAGGAATTTGATATTCTTACTTTATCTTGCCTTGTTAAAAGACCCAGCGATGGGAAGTTGTTAAAAATCTAACCATACACATCAGGTCATGGCTAATTTTAAAACCCTGCACAGTTGAAGCTCCAGAGAAAGAAACATTTGGCGATGTGGATATCCTGGTGTATGAACCACTCGACCAGCTGTTCGACAGTGCATACTCGACTACCACTACGATTGCCGAGAAGGTAGGCAAGTTACTAAAAGCAGAGAAATGGATTGTTGGGAAGCCGACTATTAATTTCGCAGTTCCGTATCCGGGTGAAGAGGACAATTACGTGCAGTTAGATCTTCACATTTGCCGGTCTAAGAGTGATTATGACTGGGAACTATTTCATTCCGCACATGGTGATCTCTGGAACATAGTGAGCAATTTTCCAATCCTCTCACATATATCCTTCAGCCAAGAACTAGTGGCCCTGTTCATTGACCAGGCCAGAATGTGACTCCCCAAGCTCGTTAGAATTCACAAGCTAACCACGTAAATTAATCTAGTTAGGTGTGAAACCTGCTTTCTTGAATCGAACCTTCTCCCCTGCTTTCGGTTGGCCCGTTTAGAGCAACGATAATGAGGAGTTCTATGCCGAATCCCGTATTTTTGTGTGTTGAAGTACTGATTTTGAGATTGCGTCAGGCTCAACGATCAGAATCTTCGGTATTACTGTCAACAACAATGGGATGTATCTTCGAATCCCAGAAATCGAGGCATTCGACCGAAAGAAAAGCATGATCCTTCTAGCCACCGAGTCAAAGAAGATACTTGAGTTCCTTGGTTTGGACCACGAGAAATGGTGGAAACCTTTCTCAAGTCGGCAGGAAATGTTCGAGTACGCAGCCGGGTGCAGGATGTTCTGGGTTAAGGAAACAAAAGCTGAGGATGAAGCAGAAGGCGATGTTATTGTTGAAGGTAATTTTGCAGGCCAGGAAGGTGGAGAGTCAGGAAAGAAAAAGCTGAAACATAATGATCGCGCGCGGATGAGAAAAAGACCTATTTTCAGAGAGTGGATTGACGAATTTATTCCCAGGTATGTTCGAATCATACTTCGACTGCTAACCCATACTTGAGCTAATGGCGGAATAGATGTCGACAAGAAGGAAGACTAGGTAACACCAACACGACGAGAGAAGATATCCGAAAAGAAGCTTTTGCTACATTTGGAGTCAAGCAGGAGTACGAGACTAGGGTTAGGGACTGGCAGCTGTTGAGGCACAAAGAATATATTTGGAAGAATATCAGTAAGGGTTTGCCTTGTAGGTTAAGTGAGATCTGTAAATAATTGATCGATCACAGTTAAAGGTGGTATACCAGAAGATACGGACCCCGTGGTCAAAGGTGCAGCAACTCGAACACTCAAGCTAGTTATCTTGGAGGGTGGAGCATTTGATGGCGAGGTACCTAGGGCAGTAGAAAAAGATGGGAATGGCTTCCAAAACCTTGAAGAGGTATTGATTATTTTTCACTAGCAGAGGGTGTGCTGGTCTGTGACATATAGGCTAACTGGTTTTCAGGTCAAGAAATTCGTGGCTGGCAATTGGAAAAGAGCTGGGCAAATTGGATTAGAAAGACAACATTTGAATATGATAGAGCAGACGAAAGTGAAAGAGGAGAGAAAGGCAGCGGCGCGGATGGCCGAGGAAAAAATGGACGCAAAGCAGATCAAACTTGACTGAGTGGCTGGACAAGGTTTGTGGGTAGAGGATGTAAATTAAAATACTGCGAGCATGATGGAGACTGACTTAAATGTATATCATTATATAATGAAAAATTAGGATCTTGGCCAAAATCTCTGAAGTCTACTGCACATAAGCTCTATCGATATTTCTGTGCTAGTGTTGGCTCTTGCGCTATCATCACTCCATGAATATATCAGCCTCCTTCCAGGAGTAGTGCCTCAGACTTTGCCGCTCTCCTGCCACTATCTAGGACCTTAGAAGCAATATATTAGTATATAGTGAAACCAAATTACAAAAAACGAATCAATCTTCAGGGGTTTCGCTAAGAGACCCACAACACCCACAAATCATGTGACAAGACTATGAAGCAAAATGTTCTTCACTTATTCCTGCTCTCCATCGATTGTCCTTAAGAACAGCAAGCGACCCAATGATGCCCAAAATAAACAATAATAGTCCGTCATGTCCTCCAACGAAGAAGAAGAAGAGCTTTGTCCACCGTCACTTGATATCAAGTCAGCACTTCCAACCTGAAGTATGGTAACTTAGAAGCTGATGCAAAGGAGTCCCTTGAAACTCTTTGATATAGCAAAAGCGCAAAAGAGACCACTGTATACTGCGGCGCCAATGGTGCGGTACTCCAAAGTGCGTTATTATGAAGACTTTGTGCGATATTTCGTGTGAAATGGTCAGCTGACCAAATGCTTCTACTTCGATAGTTGGCATTCAGACAAACAGTCGCAGAATTTGGGGTTGATTTGACTTGGACACCTATGGTATGTATCTAGGACCACCTGTCAGTTCTCAGAGATCGCTGCTCATACAAATGTATTATTAGATTTTGGCGAAAGAGTTCAACCGTAGTGGCATCGCTCGAGATTCAGGTAAGATCTGCTTAGTGCAACGTGAGCGGCAATACTGAGACATGTAGACTTCACAATCTCTTCTACCGCACCCCTAACAATTGCCCAGCTCGGCGTCAACTCCCCGGTTGAAATTTCTCGCGCGACTAGCCTCCTGGCGCCATACGTCAACGGGATAGACATCAACTGCGGTTGTCCGCAATCCTGGGCCTGCGCTGATTCCCTCGGCGCGGCGCTCATGCATAAGCCCTCTCTTGTAGCCTCCATGGTCACCGCTGCCAAGGCGTCACTCAAGGATCTCGGCTTGGAAGAGAAGAAGACTGTAAGCGTGAAGATCAGAGTGCATAAGGATCTAAGGAAGACGATTGCATTTGTGAAAGAAGTGGAGGCCTCTGGGGCAGATTTTATCACGATTCATGGTCGTACGAGGAGCACACCGAGTTCCGCGCCGGTGAATCTTGACGCTATCAAGTTGGTAGCTGAGCATACTACTGTACCAACTATGATGAATGGGGATGTGTATACACTTTCCGATGCCCACGATTTTGCTGAGAAGACGGGCGTGCAAGGTGTTATGTCAGCCCGAGGGTTGCTGGAGAACCCGGCGCTGTTTAGAGGAGAGAATAGGTGTCCATGGAAAGTGGTCGAGGTGTTTATGCGGAATGTAGTGAAGGCGCCAATTCCGTTCAAGTTGGTGATGCATCATTTGAGCGAGATGGTGGGGAGTGATAGGCTTGGTGGCACGATAGGTGGTGGGCTGGGCACTTTGGTCAGAAAGGAGGAGAGAATGGAGCTAATGGCTTGTAGAGATATGTTGGACGTTATAGATTGGGTGGATAGGATTAGGGAACAGAAAGTTGTATGAATAGGGAAACAGGGATGGGAGGGTGGTGTACATAGGCTCCCGAGCGGAAATGCTTGCCATTTAAATGTGGAAAAATTATTTCTGATTTCCTCGAATACTGGATACTCAAATTGGGGGCCAGGTGTTTGTTACCACCATAATGAACCCATTTTGTAGCAGTATGCAAGTGTCCACCTTGAGTTGGGCCTCCAAAGTCTGCGTCAAGCAAGCGTTTTCCCTCTCTGTAGTGTGTTCCAATGACCACCACAGTAACATCGTCTCTGCTGCATGATAAGCCAACTGCCCTGGTGCCTCTGGCTTAGCAATCCATCCTCCATGACAGCTGCACATCTTACACATCTCCTCCACGCTCCTCTGCCACCCAAAGTGGCAGAAGTTGCAGGTTCCGCAGCGTCAGACTTCTTTGGGTTGGGCAGCCAGACTCTACGAAAACAATCCATGGTCATATTTTTCGCCATCCGTTTCTTCACGCTCCACTCATCCTCATTGACCTCGAGTATGCTAAAATCAGCGAAGAAAAGCTTGGCCGGGTCGATCTCAGCTCGCACGCTATCAAGCAGACCTTCTTTCCGGAAAAGCTCCGCAATCACTGACTTGAATGCATCGGGTATTGCTAAAAGAAGGTTGAAGTCAGCATTTCTTCTTCTAGTCAATTCCTGCGATGAGCACCTAGGGGCAAAGTGCATTTTGGTCCCGTTATATGGCCTTGTCAGAATTGCAGAAAGTTGGTTGTGAAACCACTTACCTCCGCCAAGTATCATCTGAAACTCAATGTTGTTACGTGCCTCCTTTGCATTCGAAGATGAGCCGGACATGTTATGTGCTCCGTATGCACTCTTGATGCTGGTGCCTAGAGACAAAAGAAGAGTTTCGAACGTCTTAATCTTGATTAGAGTGTTGTTTAACAATGTGGCAATCCCAATGTAAGCATTGATCAGCGCTGGCGGTGCACTTGAATTGCCGTTTTGTGTATTTTGGTTCGGAGCAAATCCGCTAGTATGTATTATTGCTTTCCGCGCTATATAACTGCTTGAGGTTAGTAATATACACGTGGTAAATAATCGTTGGCATATCGATGATGCTCCTACTTACTCGAGATGCTGGATGCGCCGGCAGATGGCAGTAAGAAAACCTCGATTGGGCGATGACAGAAGGAGATGCAGTGATATATTGTTTTTCGCCTTGAGATACTTGAGAAGGTCAGGAAGCGAGATGCTTGAAGCATCTGTCACATTGACAGAGCTTGGGATATCCTTCTTAATCTCAAATAAAGCGTCTATTATCCATGCCATAAGGTCGAGTACCCAGTGCACTGATCCCGCAAGCGAGACTATTATTTCTTTACAAGAACGGTAAGCTGAGGTGTATAAATAGTCAAGAGCCGGTCTACAAACCTGGGTCATCAAGAGGTGTCAAGCTCTCCCCACCCGGTCCTTTAGGCTTTACATTAGCTGCCACTATAATGTGCCACTAATTAGTAGTTGTCTCCTTTTACAGGGGTAATGACGCCTGTGAACTATAAGACAACAAGACCTTGACATCTTTCTAGCCAAGATTCGATGATAACCACTTACTTGTTACATATACAACTATATGCCGCAGCTGTAAAACGATCCACGAGTACTTTCCTGCGAAAGTTCGAGCCCAGCCTTCGCCTCTGAAGCCAAGAGACTGTTGGATGCCTAGAAATAGCTGGATTGTAGTATTACGTATTAACAGGTCATAATGAGCCTCTTCCGAATAATCTACACCCGGTTTTAAAATAAACCTGAGCTGGACAAGCCAGTCATAGGTGAAGGCTACAAATTAGTACATCTCATTACTCTACTTGAAACGGTACTTACTAGGTGTAACATACTTATTGACCGTGGCCAGAAGGTCGTCAAAGTTGTTACCCAACATCACTGCCGTCGAACATGATAATGAAAGCGCAGCCACGAAGGCAGGATATACATCTAGAAGTCCTGTGAATACCTTCCCCTAATGTTAGATTATCCAGAACACTTACTACGTTCTTCCAAGCTTGAACCAATATCGCTTAGCCGATAATCGAGCTGCCTCCATTTGACTTTACCGTCATTGCCAATTTGAGCCACTGAAGAGTGGGTTGGTGAGAGGATAGCTTGTAAGCAAGGCTCATCCTCGCTGTATGTAAAACCGATCTGAGAAAGATGCCAGACCTTGTCTAGGTTGTCATGATCCAAAAAAGTCTCTGCTAGAGTTGCGCGATCGCGATACTCAACGCTTCCATCACTATAGACAAAGAACAAGACACGCCCAAGATTCATGACTTGCAACGAGACAGCTACTTTGTTTGTACTGAACGATTCCGTTTTCTTGAAGTAAGGCATATGCTAATAATATTAAGCTTTAGTAATTCCCTTTGTATTGACACATGAACTTACTCCTGGCTGAGAGCCAACACTATTTCTCCGTGAACTAAGCTGCTCAAAGGCAGGATGAATGCCCTGCTGCCTCTCGCGTAGCTCCCACTTATCGACTGTAGTTCGTACCTCTTGGTTAAAAGATGTTGGACTCGGAAGATATGAGCGAACTGCTACTATCGTTGGTGATAGTGGAGGTCGGCCCGATGAGTCTGCACAGGACGCCAAGAACTCAAGATGAGACAACTGAACCATTGATTGTTCTAAATCAGGTATATTCTCTCGAGGCAAGTCATAAAGCCAGCTAACGACAGTAAGATTTCGGGTCTTTATAGAGGGATTTAGGGGCAGTGCAGCAGGAGGTCCTTTCTCGTTTGTTTTCGGCAATCCCCAGTCGATCATTGCACGGACTATACGCAACTGCTTTGAAGTAGTGGCAAACGCAATAAGTAGGGCGCCAACTAATCATAAGTTAGTTCCGGTATAAACACCATAAAATGGAGATCTCACATTTGTCTGAACAAATAGCAGCGTGTGTTATCAAGTCATCGGATGAGACTATGCTCTCCAACTCATCATGTGATTCGCCCCATTTCGGACTATTGGTCTGTGGCCACAAAATTTTCAAGCTGCCATTTGCAGTAACACAGACCAGTGCAGACTTAGTAGGGTTCGGATGAAACGGCCCCAGAACCGGGGCCTGTACAGTTTCGTAACGGTAATTACCGCCATCTTTATCCCTTTCCGCTGGCCCATGAAAAACCGCCTGATGAGAGATTAGCTTCAGATATACATGGCATCGCCTCCCAGCTACAACGTGTCAGACGTACCGGGCGGCCTGGGCTAGGTGGAACAGGCGAGGGATTCAACCAGTAACATCCCACAACCCGTTGCAAGTCATCAATTGGGTCTATCCGACAACTCCTGGACAAACTGGGCTTGTTGATGGAAGCAAAAATTGTCAGGATTGTAATTCGGCCAACAGCATCAATTATAGCTAACTCGGAGCCGTGGCTACTCCAGATCAAGTGCTTTAGTTGTATATCAGGATGATCTTCAGCCACCGGCGGCGTAAGCACAGGTTCACTCAATGCCCAAGTGCCATCTTTCGGATTACAGCGGAGGTTTTGTACGTATAGACTAGTCCCATCTAGTCCTATAGATGCTATACCACCCCATTTGGACCATGCAATACTCCTATAATATCATCAGTGCTGGATTCCAAGAGTAGAACCCGCCAATATGATTTCTGAAAGCCCGTGACCATAAACAGCTGCTCTTAACCAATCAATCAACTTCACTGAAACATACAGATATAGTACCAGTACGTAGAAAATAAAGACCAACTTCGTATGTTACACCCAAAAAAGTATGCACAATTTTGATCAAAAAGCAGTTGGATAAAGTTGAATTGAGGCTAACAAAAGAATCAAGCCGCGGGAGTCATATATCTGGAAAGGCATTTCAAACGGCTGCTGAGGGATACGTACTGGCAACACCCACTAGCTCTGAGTTCATCTATTCTCTGATGGAGTTCTTGGGTAGGTGGTCGTGATGTTGGGAGTGGCTGGCCATCGATAAGTGATAATCCAGCATCATCACCAAAGAGATCATCAACATGGATATCGCCCATGTTCATGTCATCGTCCATCAGTGGCATTCTCAATACACTGTAACTCTAGCCGTCCTTTCGATTTGAACATTTGACAAAGAAGTTTCTATGCATCCGCTCGGTCAAGAAGAGACGAGGTTCGGAAAAAGGTCACAGTCACACAACAGCCCAAGCGACACAACGAGAGTTGCGAGAACGAGACGAGAATATCTTGGCAAGCTAAAAGCGGGAGGACTAACCATAACAGGATCTAGCGGACTCATCAACCCAGCAACGTAAGTAAAATGCTTGGCATGAAGTCAAGAGGCATACACTTTGTATCACGAACCCAGACAGCCGTGTATATATTTACGATTCTTGTGGGATGCGCGAAAATATATTCTCGTCTGTATGGCTTGCACTCGGGATATAGGGGGAAATTTGGTGAGAGAAATTACGTAAAGAACTAGCATAGGTAACTGGAACTTGGGTGAATGAGTTGTCTGGCGGCTCACAGTTGAGGCTGAATCTTAAATGAACAATTGATTGATTGATTGCCTGCGATGGATTTGCAAAGAATTGTGCTGAAAGAATATATACGTTATGGATAGAGTAACATTCACAATGCCTACGAATCTGTGGCCTATTATTGTCCATGCTTTTGAAGGTGAATGACTGCTCCACAAAATTCCATAGATGCGTTGCTCCTTGGAAGGATGGCAACCCTTGTTAGCGAGTCTCACCTTTCGACATCGTTTTCCTGGTCCTGCACATTCCCGAACTGACTGCACGGCAACACAACGACGCGCCTTCACCACCACACGCCAACCTCTAACCATCACCACTCGGGGGTACGCTGATGGCTGGGAAATAGGTATACAGCACCGCCATCCGCCGTTTTCCCCAATCATGTCCCGAGCCCCTAGCCCGTTGCGTGAGGAGATCCCAAGCACTTCACCCCTCTCCTCTCCTCTATCGAGTATAGCCTCGAGATCACCCTCTCCAGTAGACTACCCATCGCCGCCATCTAGCAATGTATCAGACACAGGCGCAGAGTCTCGGAAGCGCGATACGCCACATGACGATGGCGACGACGATGATATAGCGGACCAACCTCCCGCCAAGAAGCAGAAAATCGTGAAGCCCAAGGAATTGAAGACGGAATACCTTGACTTGAGAACCCTCAATAGCTCTGATACTATGGAACACAATATTATTGATATAAAGCTACGAAAGATAACGGAGGCTTTGCGGTCGAAGCGCAAGATCGTTGTCATCGCAGGTGCTGGAATCTCAGTTTCTGCTGGCAGTACGTATCATATAAGCTCAAACATTTACCTTTTACTGATCGCATGCAGTCCCTGATTTCCGCTCTTCCACTGGCCTGTTCACGACATTAAAATCGCAGCACAAAACTGCCAAATCGTCCGGGAAGCACTTGTTTGATGCATCTGTATATCGAAATAACAATTCTACTAAGGACTTCCATGATATGGTCCGCGAGCTATCCCACTTAACTAAGAACGCTGCGCCTACTCCCTTTCATCATATGCTTGCAACTCTAGCGGAGGAAGGGCGCTTATTACGCTTATACACTCAAAATGTGGATGGAATTGATACCGCAATTCAACCCCTTGCGACAACAGTCCCTTTGAACAAGAAAGGGCCTTGGCCAAAGACTGTTCAGCTCCATGGAGGCTTGGGCAAGATGGTCTGTAGTAAATGTGGTCATCTGTCTGATTTCGATGGAGCTTTGTTCGAGGGTCCAGAAGCGCCATCTTGTACTGAATGTATTACCACAGACGGAGTACGAATAGCAGGGGGGCTGAGAAGTCATGGCATTGGTTGTTTACGACCAAGAATGGTATTGTACAATGAATTCAACCCGGATGAAGAGGCCATTGGGGCTGTTAGCGCTGCAGATCTCAAAAGTCGCCCAGATGCTGTAATTGTTGTGGGAACGAGTTTGAAAATTCCAGGCATTAGACGACTCACGAAGGAGATGTGTGCTGTTGCGCGAGGCCGCCGAGGAGGATTTACTGCTTGGATCAATCTTGACCCTGAGCCGCTGGGTGTCGACTTCAAAGATAGCTGGGATCTTGTTGTTCGGGGAGAATCCGACGAAGTGGCACGATACGTAGGCCTACCTAAATGGGATGACAAGGACTATGGCGAGTTCAAGATTGTCACGAAAGAAGAAGTCAAAGCCAATGGAGGACAAATTGAAGTGGTTGTGAAGCCGCTCGAAATTATGAAGGGATTGGCAACGCCAGGAGCAAGTCCCCGATCTCAGAGTCCTATTCTTCTGGAGGGTCTTTCAAAGTCAAAGCAATCGAAATTACTATTCGGAGCCAAATCAGCTTCTGAAGAAACGAAGTCCAAGAAGAAGGCTAGCAGGAAGCCAAAAACCAAAGTCGATCAGCCCAAGAACAAGATTACAAATACTTTTATGACCAGC
Source organism: Chalara sp. BL73 (assembly GCA_918026815.1). NCBI lineage: Eukaryota > Fungi > Ascomycota > Leotiomycetes > Helotiales > Chalara > Chalara sp. BL73. Next base: position 40,283 of record CAKJVC010000066.1, on the reverse strand, counting down.
AAATCCACCACAGCTATCGCAGCAAAGTCAACAAAGTCTACCGCTGGTAAAGCATCAAAAGCCAAGACGACAGCCGCGGAGAAGAAGTTGGAAGCCCAGGCTACTTTATTTCCCAACCTCACCAAGCTTAGCCCAGTCTCGCCAGTCAGTCACCGCAACAATTCTGTTGTAGCATTATCCAAATTTGAGATACATCTTCCTAAGATACAGACGGATCAGCCTCCTCCATCATCGAAGACATACGATCCTACAACACCTGTCAGTGAGATACCATACGACCGAGAGGCAACCATATCCCCTAGAAGTAAACCATCCGGCATGGAGAACCTTATTTTGTAATGCTCGGTAATTCGAGACGTCGCGTCTCATCCCACACGCCTAGCAAGATTACAAGTAATACCCGGAAAAAGTAATATATACCTATATGTCTCGCTCATGGCGGAAAGAAAAGCCGCAGTCAGAAGCAGAAGCACGGCCTATGGACTGTATAAGCCCAAGGAGGCTTAATCCCATGGCTTTATTGGTATATAAAGAAATAGAGAATCGAACACTGTTACTCTGAAGTGGCTTGTTCTTCCAAAGATTGTTCTTTTTTATCTTCGGTTGTGAATCTTTCGTAGTCCCTACGGTATTTGAAGAAGGCTAACATAGCACCTCCGCATAAAACATAGATATACAGGGATATATTCAGGGAAGGGAATCCCGTTCATTCTTGTTTACGCGTATCCAGTAAAATATCGGCAGCGGACATAGACTTGAAGGATTCTCAGCATATTACAGTCAACGGCACATCGCAAATACTTGTCAACTTGACGAAGCGGGACCCAGGTACTTCAAAATTACCAAGTCTCGAAAAGGGGTTGTAGCAATTAGTAGTCCTTGTGGAAACATATGCCCAAATGGAATAACAGGATGGGCAAGAGGAGAGGGGGCGCGAATGTGTCCGAGCAGAGTGAGCGGTTTGATTTACGGATGAGCAGGGCAAGATGGAGAGAGAAAGGGGCACGACGTGCTGGGAGCAGCAAAGGTCAGAGCAGTCGTTGAGATGTCTTGCTGCGCGAGACTCGAACCGGCTCGAGAGCATCTAGAGACGGCGAGGCGCGACGTGCCCACGGCGGAGCAATCGTCCATGGGCGTATCCCCCTCAGGGCTTCGCCCGAAGGGACGTTTTGTCTGGGAAAGGAGAGATGATCTTGGTGTATAGGCTGGCCAAGTCAGCCGCGTCGAATCACACGCCGTAACCGCTTCCAGTAGACTTACTATTACCATCATAATTTAATCTCAGGACCAGCACCACACAGCCTGTAAAACCGTGCGAATTAGAACAAAACCCAAGAATATGCTCCTCTCATCCTCTCAGTCCAACATACCCAAAAAACCACATATCCCAAAGCAATATGCATCAAAAGCATATAATATATCTTCGCTTCCAAACTGCGGAGTTGATGCGTTTCTGGCATAGAGCTCGTGAGGCTTGGGTGGAGAGAATCAGATAAGCTACAAGTTGATGAGGTTTGGAAGATAAAAAGATATTTAATATGAAGTCTCTCTCGAGGCTGAAACCCAGATTGCATCACATGGCTGCTAAATTACGAAATCAAGGCACATTTCTGGCCGCCACCGATCTCAGACGAGCGGAGCGTATCATAGGGCTGAAACCTTATGTTAAAGCTTGATTCAACTTCTTTTATTATGATAATTCATTATTCTCTATGTTCATCAATTACCCAGGGTCGGGAGGGTATATCATTGACCCCATATCCATGGCGCGCCAGGAATCCATCCAGAACTCCTTAATGTCCAACCCCGCCTCCCGTCCTGAATTAGATAAGAACATGGAGAAAAACGACCAAGATTCCCCACCCCTTATACACAGCTTATTACCATCCATTTGTCATTTACAAAGGATCCTAATAGCGGACGTCAAAAGGAAAACAATTTTCTCGCAAAAGTGGTATCTAGGTATCTGGATTTCGAAGGGTAGGTATTTTGGCTAGACGGAAAATTCGAGTATTAGGTTCTAGGTACTATAGGGAAGAAAAGGCTCTAATGGGTCAAAATGGCATCACGCCCCGCGTCAGAAGATTCGCCGCCCTTCTCATGTGGACCGAGACCTTCTGCTGAGTATCTGCTGCCATGGTCGCTAGATTCGTTGACGACCTCTCGAGTCAGTTCAACATAATCGTATGCGAACTCGCCAATTTCTGCATCATCAATACCAAGAATCTCGGCCTCTTCGCTGGCGCGCAATTGAAGTCCCGGAATCAGGTTCATCACGAACAGAATGAGGCAGGTCCCGCCGAAGGAGTAGACCATTCCAGATACAGAGTCAGCGAGCTGGTAGCCAAGCTGGACCCAATTTTTATTTAGCCAACCACCGTTGATCGCGGAGAAGCCATCAAGGTGCGCGATGTAGTCAGCAGCGAAGAAACCTGTCAGGACATTCCCAATGAACCCTCCGACGGCGTGTACAGCGAAGATATCAAGAGCGTCATCAACGTGGAGAAGGAACTTGAGCTTGGTGGCATAATTGGCTCCAGCTGCTCCGACAATACCGTAAATGATCGATGCCCAAGCAGGAACGTAACCAGATCCAGGAGTGATTGCAACGAGGCCTGCTATGACACCAGAACAGAATCCAACAGTTGACCATTTTTGTTCAAGGCGATAGTCCAAAACACACCATGTAATTCCTCCCATGCAGGCAGCTAAGTTGGTAACCACGGCAGCCATCACCGCACGCAGGTTGGCGGCGAGAGCGGAGCCAGCATTGAATCCGAACCATCCGACCCAGAGGAAGACTGTACCAATAACGATATGGGTAACATTATGGGGGCGATAGTTCAATTCGTGAGTGCCTGTCATCACCTGTCAGTTTTAATTCCGCGACGAAAACGGTTCTGGCGCTTACCGTGGCCTCTGCGCTTGCCCAACATGAGTGAGTACGCAAGAGCTGCGGATCCCGAAACGATGTGCACAGGGGTTCCACCAGCGAAATCAAGTCCTCCCATCTTGAACACCCACCCAGATGCGTTCCAGGTCCAACAAGCAACTGGATCATAGATGACCGTAGACCATATAAACATGAAAACCACCGTGGGCAGCATGCGGCCACGCTCGGCAACAGCTCCGATAGCGAGGGCGACGGTGATGGCTGCGAACATTCCTTGATACACGGCAAACATCAGATCAGGAATCTTGCTGGAGCCGACGGATGGGGCGCCCAAGACATTGCGGAAGCCGATGTTCTCGAGATCGCCAATGTACTTGCCAGCCGTGTGTGAGAAGGCAAGCGAATAACCCCAGAAGAACCATTGGAAGGAGACGACCGCAGTGGACATGACAGATAGCCAGATTAACGACAGTGCAGACTTCCTTCGTGCGAGGCCAGAATAAAAGAAGCTGCGGCGCGTCAGCGATCTGGGATGTTACAAGCCACGTTCTCGTATTGTACTTACCCAACACCTGGAATCATGAGAAGCACAAGGGCTGTTGCTGTGATCATCCAAGCAATATCGCCAGCCTAATTTGTGGTGTCAGATCTGTTCCCCCAGTCTGTAAGTTTGGCATGACATACCTCATAGAATATGTTGAGATCTTCCGTAAGAGAATCCCCACCGGTCATACCGGTGCCATTGTATGCTTCGGGCATCTTGACAGTTTGGTTGTATTTGAGTGAAAGCTATTGCGAAGCAGAAGGTAGCAAGGACGCAGTCGAGTCGGTAGCTAACTGGTGGTGGTGGTTCGCGAAGCCAGGGAGATGCAAGTGCACTTATCTCGAAGCAGTTCACCTAAGAACTGCGAGCAAAGAAAGTCAACAACCAGGGAAGGAGCGTGGGATCACTGAGTAGTGAAGAGGATGATTATAGTCGTTTTGTTCCGGCGGACAAAGCCTATGACGGCGCCTTTAGAGCTTTTATTTGAAAAGTGAGTGGGAGGTAGTAGAACTAGTAGTAGTAGTAGCGGTAGTAGAAGAAGAAGAAGGCTAGCGGATAAGGTGAGTGGGTGGGTGTGTGGGTGGGTGGACCGATATTTTATTGTCCCTAGTAAAAAGTACAGCGTCTGGGGTGGGGGGGCGCGACCAGGCGCGAGAGATGATGGTGGTAGTGGTGGTGGCCGTGAATGCGTGAATGCAGGAGGGGGGGAGGGGGGACAAGACAGTCAGACAGCAAGGTTGGAAGCGAAGACAAAAAAGCAAAATGTACTGCGTCTGCCCAGATCGGATTACCCCTTTCTCATTCGTGTCAGAGTGAAAAGCCCAAATGCAAAGACCCGGTATATCACGGTAGCAGCTGAGGTGAGGAATGGCAATTCTAAGTATATGAAACGGATAGGACTTTTTTACAGGCATCGTACTCGCAACACAACACCATAACCGGGAAAGTTACTTGGCTGTCCCAGCTGAATCACTAAAACGTTGCTCATCCAGCAACGATGAGAAAACAACGGATGATTGGTCACCACAGCCGGCTCAGCATTGGTGGACATGTTGGTTTGATTTTAGTTTTGGGGCATAGGATAGGATAGGATAGGATAGAACCGGGGAAGCAATATTGTTTGTTATTATTTACGACGACTTTTTTGGCTTGGGTCAGATTGATTTGGGCCAAGTCCCCTTCTTTTTTTTTTTTGGGAGATAAATGGATGAAAGGTGATGGGTGAAGGGCGAAGGCTTGACGTTGAAAGGGCAGAATAAATCCACAGTGGATCCACAGTGGATTAACCATACACGCACGTCAACCCCAAGAACCTTGCTGAGGATCTAAATTCGGTAGGATCCCGTTCATGATAGGCAGGGGGGAGGATGGAATTCTGGTCAAGCCACCAGATAAGGAAATCAATCACCCAATCAGCGTCAACTACCTCGGCACCGAATCAGTATTAGCCTCGACTCACCCCAACTGGCTGCTGATAATCAAACGTTTTTGGTGGGAGTAAATCCCCCCCTCCCCCCACACACAAAAGGCAAGAGGGAGAAGGGAAGAGCCTTGCCGAATAATGTTTCCCCCCTCCCCACAGCTGTTGATTCACAAGCAGAGACCATCACCATCATCATCTGGGGTACTTCTTCTTACCAGAGTGACTGTGGCATGAACCATGCAGCTGAAACGAGACCAGTGTGTTAACGCAGAGAAAAAAAGTTAAAAAGAAAAGAAAAAAAAAGAAATCCTGCACGCAAAAAAGCATAAATCAAAGTTTTGGTCAATGTCACGAAAAGTGACACAAAACCTTCGGCATGCACGGAAACTCCAACAGAATCAGGTCGGTGCTGTGCCTAAGACAGGCCTCAATCGGTGTACTCAATGGATCCGGGCTGACTAGACTCGAATTCGTTTCAAAACCAATCTTTCCCCCTAAAGCATACTGTACTGTACAATCAGACACTTACCGTAGATCATTTCCGATGTGCTGGGGTTCTAACAAGATTGAAAAGCAAGCATCATCATGTTAATTTAGCATCCGAGGGCCACTGTTTCGGCGAAGAAAAGCGAGGGAGGGTTGGGACACGCCATTCTAAAGAAACACGCTCCACGGTACCATTCCCAGACCAGCAACCTTCCAGAAGAAGACGCGCTTCCAATTTACCAGTGACACGGTTGTACCAGAGCACAAATAATAATAGCCCGACTTATTATACTTTGCCATCGATACCTACGCCACAGAGATCGCTGTTCAACGCAACTTCAGCTCCAACATTTCTGCAGCATCACACAGTGCCGTAGAGTCACAGAAGAAGGAAAAAGGCTACGTTGTCATTCCTACGTATCAGACATCAAACGTCTTTGCAACCATAAAATATGGCGTAGAGGCCCTCGGCGCCACTCTGAAGGAATGCCGTACCACGGGCATGCGGCACGATCAGGCCATTTGTCAACCAGCATGTACAATCGTCAACAAAGGAACTAGGGGAGCCAAAGCCTTTTTTCCAATCTTGTGGTCCATCTCACGATTAGTAGACCACGAGGTTGAATCGGAAGCCTTTCGCCTGTTATCAAGCTTTGAGGAGCGCCTCCGGGTGGTTTCTCAGCCAATCTACTGCCGTGAGTACCGGGCCTTGATGAAGCTATTCAAAAAGGCGCTCTTCAGTGCTAAAACGTCCCGCCTCAGAGCCACCATCCACTGTAATTTGCCGTGCCCCGGGCCCAACAGTCCACCCATTAACCCGCGGTTCTGGAACTGACAGATAGGCTGGGTGGTGGGGGGCATGATCGTCGCCGATTTTCCTGAGCAAGAGGCATCTTTGCACAAGAATAAAAAAACATGAAAAGAGAACGATGTATTGCTAAAACGTCTGTATTGTAACATGGTACTGTACTTCATTGTCGCCATATTTAGCAGCTCGCAAGCATCTCAGAGAAGAGGTTTGCCGATGCAACATAACGACGTAAAGTTGGCAGGTTATAAGCTTTTTACTAGAAGGCGGGCTCAGTACCGATGAATGCATGGAATGTCGAGCTAACACAAATTTACTGCTAGCTCAAGCCACCAGATAAGAGGTGAACACGCCGCTCATGTCAACATCAAAGCCCTTTTGATGAGGGCAGGCCAAGATAGATAGATAGATAGATAGCTAGCCACATGAAAATATCACCTCACAAGTGCACGTAAAGGTAACTCCAATGGCCCCACCCAAAGACATCCATCCCCTATACTATGGTATTTCGTAAGATACTTCGTAAGGTACTTCGTATATCGCTCAGGATCAAGGCACCGACGGACCAAAGTTTGTCCCTCTTCCAGCCCTTCAATATCGCTTTATTATTTATGCGCCCAGAGTACAAAATAGGGGGGTTGCGAGGATGAATTCGGCAAATCGATACTTCGACTGCATGTGCGGCCAAGATCACGTTGATCAGCCTGATACTCAAACCATGTCTCTGCATTGTCAAAAGTATCGCGCTCCCAATTTATTTCCACCCCAAAAATAAAAAGGTTTATCCTCGGCATCGAGCAAATTGCCGGCGACTTGGTACAATGTATCACGTCCCCCGAGAGAGCCGCCGAGGATCGTCCATCCGCTTTGAGCCTCCTCGCGTTGAGGATATATTTGGCCGAGGACACAAGATCCGTCGCGCTGTCGAGAGGTATCGTGATGCCTAGGCGCCATGTTAGGGAAGCTCCTTTCGTTTTCTTGCCCAAAGAAGGTTTTCTGCTTGCATGCGACGCCGGTATATTGGGTTTAATCTCCTGGTCCTCTGCGCCTGAATCCTTCCAGGAGTGACGCGGTGGCAGTCAAAGTTCAGTTCCCAACACATCAGCTTCTTGGGCCGATGCAGTCAGCTTCCTGAAGGACATTTACTCCGCATGCCCTTGGAGCTTCCAGGGAGCTGCTCGTCATCTTGGAGTTGCACAACAGCTAGCCTTCCATCCGTCATTTGCTGTTAAATTGTCTTCCCTATATCCGCTCCTTGGCAGATGGCAGTACGACCAACGGCGCTGTTGGGCTGACTCGAAATCGTATCAACTCTCCAACCTTGTTGGAAAAACATGCAAGTTCATCGAAATCAGCATTGATCATGCTCCTTACGCACGATTGTCTCTGCATTATTGCCATTTTGTTGCGTTTGCATATGCTACTGTTAGAAGTGATATGGTTGTTAGAAATACCACCGCATCTTACACAGCTATTGTATTTTCTAGTCGTAAAGACGTTGAACCAACCTCTCTTTTTATCTTTTGTGACTGTTGATTCTTCGTACGCCCGTTCTAGCTTGATTAACGCGGCCTCTGTGTTCATTTCTCAACGCGGAAGGCACGGCGCCATGATAGAGAAAACCTTCGCCTTTCAGCCACCCTGTCTGGACTATAATGTTGACGATGCTCTTCTATCTCCTTTGTGCTGCCCATCGGCAAATAGGCCATCGCTACGCATATGTCACCTAAGCATGGATTCACTCTAGAGAGCTAAGGAACTGGGCCAGCCGAGTCGACGCTTGCCTTCCACTGATACATTTGAAGCAGCAGCACTGTCGTTTCATTGACCTGTTTGCAGGCATTATGACGCTATTGGGAACTTTGGCCCAGTGAATAGCCTCAATGTGAATCATCTCCTTTGTATTCTTCCCTGCAGTCAGTAGTTTCTTGGAGGATCCGACACATGTCCATGCCAACTCCAAGGAGACACTCCATATCACCCCGTGGCCAACATGCTTTCCTCCTCAGCAAGTATAATTGCAGGAACACCATCGATATGGCTGGAGACTGCCCCGTTCTTCGCCAATTGATCACTTCACTTCACCTTAGACGCTAAAACAAAAGAGTTTTGCTACAGAAGCTACATATCAAGGTCTATAAGAGGAATGTTGTGGCTGCGAACTGGCATATGGAACGTCTCATCATTCTCAACCTTTCTGTCCGTCAAGTTCTGCTTCAAACGTCTCGAAAACAGAGATTAGAGCTCACATATACCACACCGCGTTGCACATTCAGATCTCGACTCAATCTGCGAACTATATATTACTTCTTCCTAGATGGCGTCGTGTATTCCTACGTGGGTCTTCCCAAGAGTTTGTTTATTCTGGGTCCCCATAGCTTAGAGGCTCAACAGGACATCTTCACTTGCACTTTTATACCCTGCAGAGATGCATGTAATCTTGCTGGCCAAACGGTGTCAATGATCAGGTTTGACTTCGAGTGCAGAATTGCCGTATATTGCTGGGCTAGCGTGTATTTGTGCCCACCCGCAGCCGTTGTCACGTCAGTCCTTCAACGTGAAGTCCTATCCGGCGTGCTTTTCCATGTTGTTTTCACTTATACTTCATCTATACTTCTATCCGTGCTCCACGAAAACTCATAACCTTCGCTTCAAAAAACTTGTGCACATTCGTACGGAGTTTTTAGTATTTGACAGGTCCCTTATTTTGCCGTGATAGCCTGCACATCCCAGCGAAATGTATACTTGTTACCTTCCTTGGTGGCTGTCTGAAGGATAGGCCGCCTAATAAAAGACCTTTCTTTTATAAGCCACTGAGTAGCTGCAGGAGCGTCGAGAGAGAGAAAGTTGGAAAAGCACTTCCATCCACACTCTCTCAAGCTTTGACGTTTTCCTAATGAAACAATCGGATACTAGTTCTCCTTTGTAATTTGTAACGCTCAAGTCTCGGTTTCCAGAGGCTATTACAGAATTAGATTCGTCACGGGTTTAGTTTCTATTTAGATATATAGGGAAAATATTGTAGAAGCAGAAGCAGATTAGACTTAGTGACTCTTCAAACATGGGTAATACTAGGCGAAACGAGGAGTGCCACTACTGCCCGATACTGGTTGTCTAGATAATACTTAAACATCTAGTCTGAGATGGGACACTTCCCTGTTTTTATATAGCATAGCTTGCAGGCTTTTCATAGCATCCTATACATACTTCCATCATCAAAGCTCCTACCGAGTGAGCCTTTTGCAAGCTCCCCAACAGTGAGAACGCTCCGCACATTTATTTTTCCTCTGATGGATTCGAAGCCCAAGGATCGGTTTCCGAGATAGCTTATCTTTTTATAGCTATTTTACCTGCATGGAAGTTTATTGCGCATCTGGAATCTACGATTCTTAATCAAGGCCTGGAAAAAAAATCTAAATCGACCTTGTTTAATGTCCACCAAAACATTTCCTTATTGTCCGATTTGATGTTTAAAATATGGTCCAGCACCGCCACGTTACCCAGAGACAGAGGAAGACAACCTCCTCTATGGGAGGAAATGCGGGAGGATTGCTGATACCCGTGGGTACCTGGCTTGCTAGCAAGGAACACCCAGATCGCTGGGAGGTCCTGTGATATATCCCTAGGCTACAACATATAAGCAGTCTTCGTTCTCCACAAGCTCGCTGTTGCTATATCGATTTTCAGGTAAACTGACTTCTATTGCGCATGAACCCTTGTTTTCAGGCATATGCAGTATACTTTCCTGCCTATCCGACCCGTCCTATGGGCACAACATTCGTGCACGTCCGTGTCTAGCTCAAAATCTGCGGGGGAAGAAGCCTGTATTCGCTCAGAATTCAAACCCCCCGAAGGCTCAACCTTCCTATCTTCATAAATAGGATCTTGGCCCGCATTGCAAGTTCAAATTTGTTTTCACTTTGGCTAGCCTCAACTATTTTAGCATATATGGTCTGTGCCTAGTTGGGAGAAACTTCGAGAGGCCGGTGTGCCAGCGATGGAGCTTCAGGATCTGTTTGATTGAATTGTCCTTTGTATGAAGAATGGCGGAAGCTAAACGCTTCAGTAGGAGGACTATGCATCTCTGCATTCGCCCGCGTAGCGTATAGATGGCATATATGTCGTTTTTTCTGCGGTTTGCAATGACACGTGGTTTCAATTTGCCTTAGTCTTCGGGATGCGTGCTGCTTTGAAGGGTTTGTTGCAGTATGGTGTGTTATCGTTTTATGTGGATGCTCCTGCGACTTAAAAGCTGCTACAGATTGCTTTGTTGCTGGAGGGTCGAGGCAAGAATCCAGCCTTTGGAGTGGAATAGGTGATACAGTGCATCCTCGAGAATATGGCTTAATTCACAGGATTCACAGGAAAAGCCCAGAATCAAGTTCCGTGATATGGCTTTTTACCAGAAGGTTGGGGATGTTAATGAAGTTACCGTGGGACCGCCTGGCTTGTTTCTTGCATATGTTTCTGGAAATTATTGTTATCCGAGAACAAGTTGCATGCAGTTACTTAGGAAAGCTTTGGAAGAGAACAGTGCTGTAAGGCGATGTGCGCTGGTATCGGAAGTGGGCAAATCAATATGATAATCAGATATTGATGCTATGCGTATTCAAGCTTTAAAACGTCAACGTTTTATTTATCTTTCCAGCGCGGGCAGTTGGTGCTGTAGCCGAAAAGCGATAACAACTATAAACATGAGGATAAATACAGTGATTGTAACTTTTCATTGCGTTAGAGTGTTATCCCAATCCAGTTTTAACCAAATGCCTTCCAAGCACTCCTAAAGAACGTCGTTGCCATCTCGACGGTCTTCTCGTCATCTACCGGCAATAACTGCGTGGCGAAAATCAGCGCGATACCCTTTCCCTTGTGCATTGCCCATATGAGATTCGGCATCCCGTTCCATGTCACTGTTCCTGGAGGCATGCCGGATAGAGGCAACTCCTGCTCCACGAACAGCGCTGCTAAGCTATGGTTCACAGGGGCCACGGCCATGGTGGCTGGGATTCCAGCGGGCGCTGCATAGTTCTCCGTATCCTTCTGGATAGCAGTTCTAGCAGCGCTCGTGGGGGCAAACGCTGGCTCGAACAACAGGTCGACATTTTCCTTCGATAGAATCTTGGAAGATGGAGATAATAGGTCGGCAAGCAGAGCGCTAAGATCTGGAATGCTGGTGATGAGTTCTCGAAGCGGATACTTCGCCGGCAGCAACCCGTCTTGATTGCGTAGGGCCATCTTCAGGATTCTCGAGGCGAGATCGGGATGACTTTGTGGATCATAGGTTGTGGATTTCAGGCCCAATGGTTTGAAAATGTGCTCTCGGGTGTAGTGGACGAATGCCTGTTTGGTCAATCGGGAGATGAGACAAGCTGTCCACTCAACACTCGCTCCATACATCCAGCCTTCTCCTGGCTCGTAGAGTAGAGGTATGGTGTAGTCTTCGGTGTTGGGTTGCGAAACGGCATCATATCTAGAGGTCGGATGATAATCTTGCCTGGGCTCTTCGCCGTTGGACCTTCGCCATTCTTGAATAAGAGGATTGGACTCATGGCCAATTCCGCTGGAGTGGGAAAGGAGATGACGGAGTGTTATTTGCTTCTCAGGAGTTCTGACCATGAAGGGCTTTGCTGAAGCATCTGGGCCATTGTTCCGAGACAGCACTTCCAGGTTGTCTAGTTCTGGAAGATGAACATAGACCGGCTCATCGAGCTTGATCAATCCTTGCTCAACACATTGAAGGGCTGCGACGTGAGCGATGAACTTGCCTGCCGATCCCAAGGCAAATGTGCTGTTGCGATCGATCGTGGGAGCACCAGGCTCAAAAGATTGGAAGCCTGATGCTTGATGGTATAAAGTCGCTCCTAAAGAGATTCGTAAAAGGTAGCGCTTCAGGCCCTGAGGATTGCTCACCAGTTCTGTCTATAACTGTTGCAATGGCACCAAGGATTTCCCGAGCGTCAGGCGAAGTGGCTTGAGTAAGATTTCTCTCGAAAATCTCCATATTTAAAGAAAGTTCTTGCAGTTATCTTCCAAACTCAAAATAAATAGATTTGGCCGATCGCAGTAACTTATACTGAACTTTAGAAAATATCAACGACTTGATGGATTACTTAAAAGGGTATCTTTAGACCCAACACTGCCAAGATATTTAAATACGAATTACCGTTGAAATGGACGGGACTGATTGCTTCCATCAACATTAGCAAGAATAGAATGTAAGCTATCTAGATCTCCGCAGCTTAACTTCGAAGGCGTTTCAGTCTAGCTGCCTAATTGGGCAACATCATGTGACAAGCGCCAAGAGATATAGCAGCGATTTAATGCCCAAAATGAGAATTTAATGGCTGAAAGACAATGTAGTATTCGAAGGGTAAACGCAGAATTGGTAAATGAGGTATATTCTGGCAAGTGAAAGTACATATTACTGTATAAATGAACACTACGGAATGTGAAGATATTATACCAGACAGAAGACAAGGGAACGACCTAGACACAAATGTGGATAGTACGCCATAGCATATATAGGAAATAATGAGTCTCTTCCACTAAAAGAAACGATATATTTCTTGTATTCTGCTTTGTCTATTTATTTAGAGGCTCAGGGGCCATACCTTAAGCGAAGCGCTAATGTTCGCCGTTTGGGTGATCTTAGGATTAATAAAGACAATATCACGCGGATCTGATAAGTGACACCTGTGATTAAATATACACGATATTCTCCCAGTCAAAAAAGGATTTGACACGTCTCTAATATAGAGCACTCCACAAATCAACTGGAGCCACTTTTTTTTAAACTTTTTTTTTGGGAGAAGCTTCCACAATTTGGTCAAATCAAACAACTCTTTGGTTTTTGACGAACAGCCATCACATCGGCAGAGCTCCTCACCATGGACCAACTCCACGAATACTTCCTCCACGCGATCCACCTCTACCACAGCGCAGATCCCTATCTGCGCCCAATCCGCAGCAGCTTCCGCGAGTTCCAAATGCGCACCATACCTCTAATAATGCCCTATCTTGATGCGCTCGCCAACTATGCTGCCAACTCCCCCGCCATCCTTGTCATCGGCTCTGTCATTGTTCTCTTCCTCGTCGCGCGGGCAGTCATAGGGTGGATCTGGCGGGTGGTCTTGTTCTGGCTGCGGTTCGCGTTCTGGAGCGCGATGATCATGCTGATTGCATTGGCGTGGCAGAGGGGGTTCGAGAGAACCGGAGAGGATCTGGGGAGATGGGCGCAGGGAGTGGGACGGTTTTGGTGGGAGGAGTATGAGAAGTTCGAGGGGTATCAGAAACAGCATCAGTTTTCACAAGGGAGAGGGCACAGAAATGGAGGGAGCTGGCGGTGAAGCACCAGGAAGGATTTTCTCTAGATGGCGCATGCGTAATAGTCCGGCGATGAGTCTGGCTACGCTCGACAGAGTAGCCCAGTTTGGAGGCTACAATCGTTTTATTGCATGGAGTTATAGTGTACCGTTTGGTACGGACTAGGAAAAGGGTTATGGAAGTAGGCGTTGTTTGGATTTTCCCCCTAGGAGAAACGCTCTATTCTATTCATGACCAGAGCAAATTCAGCAGATCATGGCTACAGCAAGAATAGTTTGTAAATTTGGCGCTATACAGGGGTATAGTCTTACGATTTATTGGCACGAATCTGCTCGATATATCAAATAACGCCAGCGCTATGCTTTGTCCATATGTCCCGAACTCCTGCAGCCAGAGACCTCAATTCAATCATCATCCCCATATTCCATCTCCATTGTATCATTTGGCTCCTTGGGTTCCTGTGCTTCATGGAATTGAATTGCATCATCTATATAGCTCAAGATGGCTCCCACACTATCCTCATTCTGCACATCCAGCTTCAGGTAGGAAACCATGCCAAAGCTGTCAATCAGATTGGCGACTGCTTTATTCAATCTTTTGAAGCTATTGCCGGACATGGTTGTCTCAGCATCTTTTGGTTCTCCTGAACCATCATCCACTTCATCTCCTGGCTGGTCATCCAATAATGTGGAGTCCGGATCCAGGAATCGTTTCAATTCTCTCTTTCCGACTGTGCCTTTCACCAAATCCATTTTCGACAATATATTGACGTGTGGAACCTCTAACATCACCATGGCACTCATAGCACTAAGCGTGCCAGCGAAGTACTTTGCTCTGTCTACCACAAATGTAGCTTCCAAAAGATATGCCGCGCAAAGTCTGATATCCAATGCTCCCGTCCTTGTAAGATGCCTGATTAATGCCGGTAAGATTGGAATATGCGTGTACAGTTCGATTTGCCCAGGCATGTCGATAACGATGAGGTATTCTTCAGTGAGTGGGTCAATGGCTTCAGTGAGAAAGTCGAGGTTCTCTAGGAGGAATTCGAAGCAGTATATCAAGCCACCATTGGGCCCGAGGCCCATCTCTTCCATCACATCTTCAAGAGATATGAGCTCTTTAATGTCAAGGTCGGGCTCGTGGACGAACTCTTCAGCGGCGGGGTCGAGGTTTATATAGAAGCATGATCGGCGGTTGTTTTGTAAATGAGTTATAAGTGCTGAGCAGAACGTCGTCTAAATACTTTTAAGTGTTATCTTCTCCAAGGATATGCTGTGGCTCTTACCTTGCCTGCACCAGCAGGTCCCATCACCAGAACTCCGTACTTACTCATGATGGTGGGGTATGTTTGAATCTCATTTTCAGCCTCTCGAAATTTTCGAGGGGAAGGCTGGGGGGAAGGCTGCAGCTAAGGGTTCAATGCCTTAGGAATGAGTGACTTGGCAGTCTCAGCAGTTTCGGGTCTCAGTAGCTTATGTCATCCCTTCCCTCAGCATGTTTGATAGGCATCGGGGCTCGGGCAGCAAGAGAAACACCAAAAAAAAGGCAAATGTTCCGCTGACATCCGGCCGGTGTCCGTCAGAATCGGTTGGAGGGGCTGGAGGGGTAGTACTTATATTACTGTCAATCGATTTTAGCATTGACATCATAAAAATATTGAAACGAAGAAGAGGTACAACTCGCTATTACAAAATATTGTATTATCATCATCATCATCATCATCATCATCATTCACTCACTCCGCAATTCCGTATCAAACCAAACACCCCCCTTACCCCCCCGTCCTTCCAATCCCGAGGTGTGCGGTGTGCAAAATCTATTGGGAATTATTGCGCCATTGTGTTCTCACCAAGCTAAACCGCTTACGTTGAGCGGTGTCGGAAAAAATACCACCCCCCTCCATTTTTCGAGCTGCTCTTCATAAGTCTCTTTGATCCATACCTTTCAAAACTTCTACTGCTATCTCTTCTCTCTTTCTCCCCGCCCCCCCCCTTCCCTTTCGAATTATTATAGACATTGGCCATCTCCTACCATCTCCTCCCAATCATACTATCACATATATCCCCAACAATGGCAGCACAAACCAACGGATACAAGACCTCCGGTCACCACAATCAAGGCACTTTCCTCTTCACCGTAAGTTTCGGTTCGCCGATAACACCTCGCTTTTCTAACCAATATTGCAGTCCGAGTCGGTAGGAGAAGGCCATCCTGATAAGATCGCTGATCAGGTCTCTGATGCTGTTCTCGATGCCTGCTTACGGAATGATCCTCTCTCCAAGGTTGCTTGCGAAACTGCCACCAAGACCGGTATGGTGATGGTTTTCGGCGAGATCACGACCAAGTCCAAGATCGATTACCAAAAGGTTGTTCGTGATGCTGTCAAGGATATTGGCTACGATGATTCTGCTAAGGGCTTCGACTACAAGACTCTCAATTTGTTGGTCGCCATTGAAGAGCAATCGCCGGATATTGCACAAGGTCTACACTACGAAGAGGCCCTCGAAAAGCTTGGCGCTGGTGATCAGGGTATCATGTTCGGATATGCCACCGATGAAACTCCAGAACTTTTCCCACTGACTCTTCAACTTGCACACAAGCTCAACGCTGCCATGTCTGCTGCTCGACGGGATGGAAGCATCCCATGGCTGAGACCCGATACCAAGACTCAAGTCACTATTGAGTATCAACACGATAATGGTGCTGTCGTTCCTCTCCGTGTCCATACTGTCGTCGTCTCCGCTCAGCACTCCGAGGAAATCTCGACCGAGGAGATCCGCAAGGTGATCAAGGAGAAGATCATCAAGAAGGTTATCCCGGCCAAGTACTTGAATGACGAGACCATCTACCACGTATGTACCACAACCATATGTTCCAGACCTTGCTAACATGAACCAGATTCAACCATCTGGGAAGTTCATCATTGGTGGACCTCAAGGAGATGCTGGTCTTACTGGCCGAAAGATCATCGTCGACACGTACGGTGGATGGGGAGCCCACGGTGGTGGTGCTTTCTCTGGCAAGGATTTCTCCAAGGTTGATCGATCCGCTGCGTACGTCGCACGCTGGATTGCAAAGTCTTTGGTCAATGCTAAGCTCGCACGCCGCGCATTGGTACAATTGTCCTATGCCATCGGTGTTGCTGAGCCACTTTCTATCTTCGTTGATAGCTACGGTACATCAGATCTTACTTCGGACGAACTTGTTGCCATTATCCGCAAGAACTTCGATTTGAGACCTGGTGTCATCGTTAAGGAGCTCGACTTGGCCAAGCCAATTTACTTCCAAACCGCTAAGAATGGCCACTTCACGAACCAGAACTTCTCTTGGGAGAAGCCCAAGACCCTTACAATCTAAGATACCCCATCGCTATATGTAGGAGACTCAACGACTCCTACATGATTTTCCTTACCTTTCTTTGGATCTTCACGGCGAAATGACGGAACGACGGCATGGTCTCAACGACCACAGGTGTCTATGGAGTTTGGGGGCATATTGCGAAGATTTCGTCGGGTGAAAAAAGCTTTCTCTTCTGCTGGTATTTCTTGCACTGAAGATAAAAGTCTTTCAACATAGACCGTAGATAATGGCGCGGCATAGGGCTCTCGGGAGCCTTGTTTTCTGCATAAGAGCATCATGGCATCTGGCGTTAGGGGAGAATTTCAACATCTTCTCACAGTCGGATATGGCTCACGTGCGGAAACGTGGGCCACAGATTGTGCTCTTCATAAGCTACGTGCTAAGGGGGAAATAGATAGCGTTGTAATACGATCATCTTGTTCTCTGAAGAACTTCTTTGTGATAACTTGATGCATTACTTGACGTGAAGATGATGAGATTGCGTTACGGTTACCACTTATTGATCTAGACAAAGAAACATGTATGGATATTCGCGGCGGTGGTCAGCGAATTCAAGAGACATCAATCAGTAATTGATCTGCGACATGACTAAAGCCTAACAAAGGCCATGCTTTGCAACCTCGGGAAGCCTTGATGGATTCGAAGTCAAATCGCCACTTTCCTGCATGTCAATGTAGCCTAGACCATAATTTGGCTATCCCACGAGGTGGTCGAAAATGCCTCGCTATGGATTGGTATGGAGAAGGTCCGTCTTCTGTCGCAGTCACGCTAGAACTATCTCTGATCTACGCTCTACTTACCAGAAGATCTTCTAGTTTGGAAAATGATGGAGCGGTGCCCTTTTCTTAGCGTTCGCTTGAATCCCTTGGAAGATGGAGCTGTGAAATTTGCGGAGATTGAGCTGTGGCCAGCTGATAGTCTGTTCTTTAATGGCGCTTTAGGGGTTGGAAGTCGGCAATCGCAATGATAACGTAACCTCCAATTTCTGGACTGTTGAGGTACAAAGTCAACCCTGGGAAAGATCACGTTAAGTCACTTATGAAAATCAGACATTGAGGCAGAGGTCGTCTCACAGAATCGAACTTTTGGCTGAACCTCAAACCTCAGCGTTTTCACAATGTTCTTGCAGGTACTGCATAAATGCACACTTACCCCAGTGCAAGACAAAGTCTTACCAAGATGCCGAGATCATCCTCCTGTCCACTGCTCTAACATCCGAAAATGGATTCCCACAAGCCCACGATTTCCACTTGTAGCAAAGTGAGGTACAAAATAATTTCGGCTGCTATACCCTCTGTACAGAAATTTGGGCTAGACGCGCACCCGAATGTGGGCGGTAAGCATGCTGCACAGCCTGTTTCTCCACGTTATATCATTTCACAAATGCCATGGAGTTGTGGCAGACGCCGTAAGATTTGATAGCTTCTGTTTGAATTTCAGCTTTCTTCATACAGTTTAATTTGCTGAAGAATGTGAGTAATGTGGCGCGGTACAGATTGAAGACTTGGGGTTATTACTGTATTGTTGCCTCCCCCATGTTTTCTTGTAGCCCATTAGCAGGACAGTAACCGCCTGTACGGCGTGATCCATTGATCAGGCGGTGTGGGTTGGTTTGATTCTACAGGGCTTGTGTGGGGTTCATTGTAAACGGCTCTTTCGGCAGGCAAAAACCCTGACAAGAAGAAAGGAAAGGAAAGGATTGGCAATAGAGTAATTTTGGATTGTTCACGTCAACTTGAAATTTTTCATTTCAGATTCGTATCTTGAGGCTGTCCTGTATTACAGCAGCAGCAGTGGCTAGAACCAGCTTGAGAAGAGAAACTCATTCTATTCCCTGAGCTCCACAGAGGCGAGAGCACAACAGCAGAATAATCTCCCCTCAATTGCCCACCAGAAGAAGGGGTTTCTTTCAGAATAGACATGTTCATCTTGGCATAAAATTATACTGGTCTCCCCCCTGATCGTGTACCTGAACCAGGGCTGCACATACCGCCTGTCCATTGGCGCGTTCCTGACTATCATCAAGCCCCCGGCCACTAAATAGCCCTACGCCATACTTCCTTTGGAAGAAGCTGCCCCTTTTCCCCTGCGCAAACCCGACTCACTAAACTACATCGCGACTCCCTCCCCGTCATGTTCCCACACTACCAGTCGTTCCCTTTCCACTGTGGTCCCCTTCCCCTGGCTACTCACCCTGTCAGCGTCTATCTGGACTTGCCCTGCTGGTGGACCATTCAGCGAATGCTGCAGCAGATTATTTGCGGCAGCTCGAAAAGCCACCCCTTTTGGTTGAAGCTCAAGTCAACTCAAGACTCTGCCGCGATCACACCAGAGTCGGGACTTTCCCTCTTCCAGCTGGATCGCGAATTGCACATCTCTTGTCCTCTACCAATGTCTTGTTGGCCATAGAGCCGTATCATAATACAATGGCGTTCGAGGCCCGTTCACAAGAGAACGCTCACTCCTCTGTGGTTCTTCACCCTGAGACCTTTCACGCTTCAGATTCATCTGATATCCCAACGGCTGTCCATCCAGCCACTCACTGGCCAGAGGAACCTCCCAAGGCTTCAAGGAACCATAGACCTAGTATCCCAGCATTATCCATTAGACCACGAACTCTATCGACCGTGTCGTCGTCGGGTTCAGGAACTCCATCGCCTGTGAAGAGGAAGCCGTTACCTTTGACGGCGTCTCCTCTTGCTACCAGATACTCGTCGGGGGAGCACCTTGTTACCGCCCTCGATCCACCGGATCAGGTCTTTACCAGACCATACTCCGTTGACAGCCCTACTCTCTACGAGTTCCCGCAGACCTCGACCGCTCCATTTACCCCTTCCCGCTCTTCCACCTCAAAGCCATCTACACGGTATGTTTACGACGTTTGATTACGTCGTTGCCGTTTCGTTCTTTGGAGCTGACATAAAGAAACAGAACGTCGCGCGAACTACCGGCTGCAGTGACATCGGATGACAATAAGACGCCGGCGCCTGCATCAATTGACCGAAACACTGAATCCGACAGTTTGAACCACAAGGACACCTCAGATACCGTTCCATCCCACGACGCCTTGTCAAAGCATGCAAGGTTGGGCAGCGAATCAGCTCTGACATCTACGAGTGAGTCTACTGGTGCATGGTTTACTGATGCCGGTTCAAGTATACCAAACTCAGCTACTATGTCCATTTTCTCCGCCAAACCTACACCACCACATAAAATAAATGTGTCTAGCGGTTCATCACGAACCTTCTCGCAAGATTCAATCGAAACCACTACACCCGCACAGAAATCGCCGCAGAAATCCCCAGGAGCCTCCAAGCTTGGATCCTTCTTTGGTTGGGGCGGAAATATATCACCTGTGTCGTCAAGGACAAGTTTTTCAGAGAAGGCATACTCCCCTATACCGTCACCACAGACTCCAGAACTCTACCCAGATGCATCAAAGACGACTTACTCCAAAACAAAACCTACAGCTATCGACGTACCGAAAGCAAATGCTGAGACAGGAGGGTATTTTGGAAGCGCATACTTGCAACTACCATTGGCAACACCCACGACACCAATACAGGTCGAAGAGATGGAAAAAGAACTGAAAGACATCAGTTCGGAGCTGGCGTCTTCCATAAGACGTGAAATGGACCTAGAAGACTTGGTGGAGCGGTTACAAACAGAAGCACAAACCTCAACAAATCCCGGTAGAAGAACAAGTGATTACTTTTCAGATTCGGGGACAAGCTCAGTGAGATATGGCGGCGACTCGGATGCAAAACAGGATGATCTAGAGCGTGCTATACGGAAGACGGAGCAAGAGAAGGCACAGATTAGACTCGAGCTTACCAGCAAGCTTCAAGATGAGCGAATGAGGCGGAAACAGCTTGAACGACAGATTCACAACCTGGAAGAGAAGGCATCACATGTAATGTTCATCAGTCCATTTGAGTTGAAGTTTGCTCGCTAACATGATTATAGGTGGACCTTGCTTCTATGAATTCTCTTGATGCAGGTGGCCGTGTAAGGGATTTGGAATTGACCTGTGAGGATCTTCGTCGTCGACTAGCTGAGGAGCGACAAGTCAAGGACAACTTCGAGGACCTTTTGACAGCTCTCAAAGGAGAACTACAAAGCTCCCATAATGAACGTGATAACTTACGTGACGAGATTGTACCACAGCTAAGAGCTCGTGTGGAAGGTCTGGAGGCCCAAGCAGCCCAACATGAAAAGCTTAGTTATGATCAGACAAAAATGCAACAGGAATTGCAAAATGTGAAGAAGGAGAATCTAATATTAATTAATGCTCAGAGACAAGCTCAGGAGATGCAGCAACAGATGACGAAGTTCGAGAGCATATCAGAGGAGCCAAACTCAGCACCTGTTAAGGCTTCGAAGGGCCTTTCCCGATCTAACTCGTTGGCTCATCCCCCGAGCAGTAGATCAAGACCATCGTCACTTTCAAGGTCCGCATCAGTGAAGACGACCGAATCGAGAGAAGCACTTGCGGAGCGTGTCAAGGATGTCGAGCTACAAAGAGACGCTCTTCATGCGGCTTTGAAAAGTTTGCTTGAGCGTCAGGAGCATCAGAATCGAGAAAATCAGAAGAAGATCCGACAGCTCGAGGCTGAGCGCGACCGGGCACTTTCCAGTTCACCTAGGCGACTAGCGTATGATAAAGAAGTCGCTGCACTGCGACAAGAGATTAATACCCTTCGCCGCCGGGCTGATGATGCTATAGAGCAGAAGTGGCAATGCGAGAAAGGCCTCAGCGGATTGAAGATGGATCTCGACCGTGCTGAACAAGAAATCGGCTCGCTAAGGAGTCTTCTCCAAGAGAATGATATCTTGATACCTACGGGAACTCTTCAACGTCAGGAAGCAAACGGTTCGAGACCAGGAAGCAGTCATGTATCGTCAGAGAGCCTTGAACGTGCGTATGTTGACTTACAAAAGGCATATGCAGAGTCGTTAGAAAGGCTCAAGACTTTAGAGCTATCCGGCCCTAAAGATGAGGAGACAGAAAAGGCAATGTCTCAGCTCCAACAAAGCCTTGCAGCAGCAATTTCAGAGCGGGACTTTGCACAACAAGACGCCAACGGATTACGCGAAGAGGCGGATTCACTAAGACAAATAGAGAGAACTCATCTCAGTGACGAACAAACAATGGCTAATGAGCTCACTGTTTCAGCTAAGCGGATTGAGGATCTTGCCATCCAGGTTCGGCAACAACTTTCTTCAAATAATACTTTAAGGGAGCGACTTGCCGAGACGATCGAGCGTGGTGAAAAGGATCAGAAGACCAATGCTCAAAGGATTATGTTCATGCAGTCGAGGCTCAAGTCTCTTGAGGATCAGCTGATGGCTGCCCAGCTCTCATCAGAAGAGTCCATTTCTCGTCATGAAGATGAGATCCGCGAGCTCAAAGAGAACCACAATACTCAGCTACAACGCATGAAGGATGGAATGCGATCGCCGCGTCTATTTGCTCCGAAGTCGCCGATGTCTCCAATGTTTGCGAATTCCGGCAAATCTCCTCGCATCTCCTCAACCACATCTGGCAAAGCTTTATCTGTGTCGGAGGATTCCAAAATGGATTTCTTGAAGCAGAGAGTCATGGAGCTAGAGACAGCTCTTGCTGACGCGGATAAGGAGATGGAGGAAGTTGTGGGTCGGATGAACATCGCTCAGATCGAGGTCATGGAGCTTCAAAACGAGCGTGAAGAAGCGGTTCGAGAGTCTAAGAGACTTCAAAAGGCCATTGAGGAAGAACGAATTCGCGCCTTCCAAGGTCGCTTCGCCACTCTTTCTTCCTGAAAGACGAAGCAAGCATCGAGAAACATGGTGTTTTAGATTGGATGCATTTGAGCGAAAATTGGTGCCTCTTAGATCAGTATACTGCATTGTTTTGGAGCAGGAGTTTTCAATATTGTTCGGCATTTACAGAGCAGGATGGTGGGACGGGGTTTGAAGGATATTTACAACTCACGGAATGGCCGGCCCACAGTACCCTCAGTGCATGACTTAATGTCTACACGTTATTTTGTTACTTGTAATTAGAAACTTGTGACCAAGCCTGTCATGGCAGGATGTATATAGATAGTGTTTGTGCGATACCAAGTTGACTAGACGAATGGTAATCATACTATCTTAATCCAATTTCCACAAAAATATGCTTCCTTCTAATCATTCGCAATGTGAAGTGAAACATGATCATCCACTGTACATGGAGTACGGCTAAGCCGGACACTCATTAACTCAAGCCCGATTCTTGTCTGGTATATAATATCTGTCAATAATACATGCTGACAAATCATTCCACAAACCCTCGGTCGTCTAGTTGGTTTATGGCGTCCGGCTGTAATAGTATTATAGTCTACCGGAATGTCGCGCGTTCGACTGTACGTATAAAACATGTCACAAAAATATCCTCAGATTGGAGACTAACTCTGATTGCAGCGCGCCTGAGGGATAATAATGAGCTCTTGAGCTTGCTTTTTGGCAGGGGGGGTTTTTTTTTTTGGGAAATGGATATGGAAGGGAGTGGAGGAGGATCCACTTGGCAGGTGCAAGCGAGAGATAGAGCCTTGGCTGGGATGAAAACGTGGAGGGAAATGGTTTTATTGTAGGAGATGGATATATAAGCTTGGCATTGCTGATTTTTGAATCTTACGATTCTCCTCTGCAACCTGAAGATGGTGATATTGGTCATTTCGAGCTCACTATCATCATGAAGAAAACAAACATAATCCCAGTGGAAATTGAGTTCTTGTATCTGGACAAGTCTTTCGGCTTTGTGATGCAGCATTTTTTATTTTGTGATGGCAGTATATAAACATACATATTACAATATTCAGGGTATCAACACTTGTCTCTACATCTAGCTGCCTCCACCAACCGTACCACCCTGTTGCTTCCAAGCTGCAGCCATCGCCAAAAGGTTCGAAACATTCGCGGTCTGTAAATCGTCCGCTGGGAACACGTAGTCGATATACTCCTCGTAACTGTCGTCGTCCATCTTGCGGCGCTTCTTTTGCTTGCGGGGCATTTGTTTCTGTACCTTTTCGATGTCTTCTTCGGAACCTTGTGTTCGCTCGAACGAGAGCCAGGCGTTAAGGAGTGAGACACGCTGGTGGGATGTTAGCTATGATTCTTTGGATGTACGTAGGACATAGGGGCGGGAAACATACCTCTTCCTTCAAGTCCTTATCCTTCATGCCCTTTAAAGCGCGTTCGAAGACCTTTCTTGCTCTTGCCTTTGCCTCTTCAGAAACCGGCTTCTCCTCCTCTCCATCTCCCTCCATCTCTTCGTCCTCATCGGGAATATTGATCTCAAAGTGTGCATAACTGATCCAGACTTTGACATGATCGGTTCTATCCAATAACCTCTCATACAGCTTTCGAGTTCGGCCGTACTCGCCTTCCTCTTCTTCAAAGTCGATATAAGCCTTCCATAGTAATTCTGGCATATCAAGTTGCTCCTGCTGAATTGCAAGCTCGAAGATCGCGCGAGCTCGCTCAAGATCATCCAGCCCACGCTCGAGCTCAGAAAACTTGATCCAGGCTTGGCAATTCGCAGGGTTCCATTCTATGTGCTTCTCGTAGAGTGTTCGACAACGCACAAACTCAAATAACTTCAACTCAAGCTGTACATAGCCCTTGAAAAGCTTGTCCTTGGGGCACATACCAATTGCCTGCCCCAATGTTTTCCGGGCTGCCGACAATTCTTGTTGACGGATCTCAAATTGCGCTTTCATCAGCCAGATCTTGGCGAAGGTGAATTTCTTGTGCGGTATCAGCTTCAGGCATTCCTGGTATATTTGTCTGGCGCGTTCAACATCCTTCGTCTCCATCTCCTCCCAGACAGCGTAGAAGATCCAGAGATAGATATAGCGTCTCCAATGGCGCTTTTCCTGTGTTGGTGGTATTTGAGATATAGCCCGTTCATAGATATCTCGTACTCGATCCACATCACCGGATGTCTCCTCCAATCTTGCATAGTCAAACCAAATATCGTAATTCTTCGGGTTCTCCTTGATCTGCTCCTCGTACTGAACTCTTCTCTTGGAGAGAATTACATCTTCAACGCCCTCTCGATTACCAAATTGTTTCTCAAAAGTCGTGTATGCTTTATGAAGCGCCAATGACTTTGACCGCGCTAATCGATCCAAGGCATATTTGTAAATAGCTCTAGCTCGTTCGTACTCTTTCAGCTCGGCTTCGTATCTGGCGTATGCAATAAAGAGGCGCTCGTCCATGAAGTCATCTCCCAGCGCTTCTACAGCCGCTCCAAAGACCTCCCTGACGTTATCGCTGGTCCCGTACTCCTTTTCGAATCTAGCCCATTTAATCCAATTTCTCGGCTCTGGATGAACCAAAGTGAACCTCTCAAATATGTTCCGAGCCTTCTCAAATTCGCCATACCTCTTCTCCAGCTTGATGTAGCTACTCCAAGCTGCCTCATCTGGCTCCCATGACATCCACCGCTCGAAAACTTGCCTGGTTCCCGGAATGTTCTGCAGCATTTCTTCCATGTAGACATATTTGTACCACAGCTTATCAACCCGAGGTAGAATAGTAACTGCGCGATCCAGTAAATTCCTCGCATGATTGATGTTTCGAGACTTCATTTCCGCCTCAATGTATCGTATCCATAATGTGACTGATTTTGAGTCCACATCTAACGCTCTTTCGAAAATTGATCTTGCCCGAGCAAATTCTTTCTGCTCAAGTTCCCATTGTGCATATCGCATCCAATTGTTCATATTAATCCTATTCCTCTGCACATACGCCTCAAACTCCTTCCTCTTTCTGCCCTGGAACTCATGGAGCTCTTCTAGATCGGCGAATCGCTGAGTTGGCGCTTGAAGTGCAGGCTCCTGGCGATCCACAGCTTCTCGCAGAAGCTGTTCTGCAGAGATTTGAATTGCGCTGGCCGCCTTGTTCTTGACCCTTGGTGGGCCTCTCGAGGAAGAATCCATGATGAACAAGACCTCTTACTCTTATTAGCAGATTACAATTGCTAATACTGGCTTTGGGGAAAAGCTGCTGACAGTGATAGATTGTGGTTCGTGGTTCTGCAAAGGTATATAGGTATGGTTAGGCACTCGCCTGATGAGGAAATAAATATATCTGTAGATGAGCCCTGGCGCATCCGCTAGCGCCCGCTCAGCCGCCTCAAGAAATAACCTTATTCACAGCCTCGACCTCAACTTAACGAATCCAATACACAATCTCCTTCACGCAAGATGTCCACTCTTGCAGATGAGCTATTGAATGACTTCGAGGACTCAGGGTCTGAGGGTGAAGGCGAAGCTGGAGAACAGCAGAATGGAGGGCTGTTCCCAGATTCCGACGAGCAAAAACAACATGCCTTTAAGGGAAATGGCCACATGGAGCTGGATGGCGATGAAGAAGACGTAGACGAAGATATGGAGGGCATGGATCTGAAGGACGATATCGAAGATGAAGAAGAAACGAAAGCCAAGATTGAGAAGATGCAACTTGGTGATGTAGATGATGTACGAAGTGTCGCCGGCTTGATGAGGAAGCTAGAGCCAGTTTTGAAGGTCAGTACTAACCCTTATTCTATACATGAAGAAGACCTCTGGTTTACATCTTATTTTATCGGCCATTAGACCTGACATCCATGCGACTCTATAGAAAATAGAACATTTTCAATCACTTCCGCCAGATCAGCAGACCACTCATATCGGATCTATCGAAGACAACCCCGAGTACCATCTGCTTACAGAATCGAACACCCTTTCTACCTCCATCGACTCTGAAATTATACTTGTTCATAAGTTTATCCGAGATCATTACTCTGTGCGGTTTCCAGAATTAGAAACTCTAGTTGGAAATCCATTAGACTATGCAAAGGTCGTTAGCATCATTGGCAATGGCCCTATGGACCACGAAAATATCAAGAAGCTTGAAACATCGAAAGATAACCGATTGAACACCACGCTAAGATCTGTCCTGGATGGTCCATCGGTGATGATTGTTACAGTTGAGGCAACTACAACCAAGGGGCGTGAGATGACCCCGAAGGAGTTAGAAAGAGTGATGAGAGCGTGTGATATGACTCTAGCCTTGGATCGAGCAAAAAAGACTTTGACAGACTACGTACAGTCGCGCATGAACCTGTTTGCGCCAAATCTCACAGCACTTATTGGATCCTTAACGGCAGCACAACTACTCAACTTTGCAGGAGGGTTAACTGGTCTAGCTAAGACGCCGGCCTGCAATCTACCTCCTCTTGGATCAAAAAAGCAGTCAGGCACTGGATTTGCGACAAATGTTGGTGTTAGACAACAGGGTTTCCTATATCACTCGCCTATCATCAAGGGAATTCCCAATGATCTTAAGCGTCAAGCTATGCGTATCGTCTCGGCGAAGGTGGTGCTTGCGGCTCGGGTCGATCGCGTTCACGAAAGCCCAGATGGCAACACCGGTGAAGAGCTCAAGGCCTCGTGTCTAGAGAGGCTAGAGAAGCTCACCGAGCCTCCTCCAAACAAGGGCCAACGTGCACTTCCAGCGCCCGATGATAAGCCAGCTCGGAAGCGTGGTGGACGACGAGCTCGAAAGGCCAAAGAGGCAACCGCAATGACAGATTTGCGAAAAGCTCAAAATAGAATGGTGTTCGGCAAAGAAGAAAAGGAGGTGGGTTATGGTACTGGTGACGGTACAAAGGGCTTGGGTATGATCGGACAATCGAATGATGGCAGGATACGAAATATTCAGATTGATCAACGAACAAAGGCAAAACTTAGTGCCAAGAACAAAGGATGGGGTGGAGCAACTCCCATCAGTGGTTCAGCATCCTCTCTTCGTGGATTTGGTCAAACCGCTGGGTCTGTTGATCTGAGAGGCAAGGGCCTGCGAGCTTCCGGCGTGGGTTCGACTATGGGTGCGGGAGCAGGAACAGCATCTTCGTTAGCATTTACACCTGTCCAAGGACTAGAACTCGTAGATCCTAAGATGCAAGCGGAGCTGAGTCGAAAGCGGAAGGCTGAAGAAGACAGGTGGTTTAAGGGAGGCACATTCACACAAGTCGGAGGTGGTAGCACTACCAATGGCTCGATGGGGCCTCCTCCACTGAAAAAGGTCAATACGGGGTCTATGGCCCCACCGCCGAAGCCAAACCATTGAAATATCCTTGCTAACATAATATTTATCACTATGTCCAATCTCGGCGTTTTCGGGCATAGCGGCATTGGGAATACCAAACCTGGGTTGGGTGATTGTACATTAGGTAAAGCAAAAAATATGATATTTTCGCATGATGCTATACTTGGTTCAATGGCTTATGTCTAGGACGAGTGCGTTGATCCAATGTGTCTTTGCATCTTTGTACCCTGACGCCTTTGTCTCTTACCATGCTCAACAGCATATTACCGCGAAGCAATCGCAGATATATCTCTACAATGCATAGTTCACTCAGAATTCATAATTCCTTCCACCTCTTTAAGTATAACAGCTAGACACATGTCTTCCAATAACCAAATACAGAAGAAACCATTACAACTTCTAATAACGAAGAGAGGCAAGAGCAGTGTCAAGAGCTACAGCTCTACTCTTGCGAATTGCTTTCAATAGTGGTCAATAGCTCTCCACTATTCTTCAAAGAACGTATCAACCAGCTCAAAATGGTATGCGATATCGTGTCTAAGATTACCGCATTGAAACCAATAAGACTTGCGACTTGCGATACATATCGGTGACGACAGGAGAGGCGCTACCCTCAGCACACTGAAGAAACTCATGGCTTCATCTGGATTATCGAATATCAGTCTACGGCTATACATTCCCGAGACAGACTCGTCAGCGAAGACTGCGACAGTATGTGGGCTAAATGAAATGCCACAAGAGCCATTAGACAGTGACGTGAAAAGGTAACGCATCCAGAAAGGTCGAGGAGAATATTTGCATGCATTTGTGTCAATCAGATTGTAACTTCCCGCCACCGGTAAGAACCCTAATGATAAATACAGCTGCTGAGGGTGGCCTACAATACTAAGAACCTCTATGATATTAATCTTAGGTTTGATTGGTAAGACGCGAATGCTGTGTATGGCGATGAGGGTACCCACCATGACTACAGAGATGCCCTTGCCTATCAGCAGAGGACAGGTAAAAGCAGAAATGGTAGTAGAGTCTCGCTTACATCAGGCATTGCCGCTTGATAATGAGAGAGTCGAAGGCATGATCGCATGTCCCAAAGTCTGCGAGGCCTCGGTAATATATGCAAGAGATAGGCCACTAGAGGGACTGTCGTATCTGAAGAAAAATGCTGGAACAGATGATATCGCTCTTCTCCACGTTCATCACACAACGCCGGCTCGAGGCCGAGGCAGATCTATATGAGCTAATAATTCGCCAGGATGAAGTCGAACCGAAGTGGAGGGCCAATTGTCAGTGTTGACAAAAGGTGTTTTGACCACAGCATAAGCATAATCGATTAGTGAACTTACCAAGAGGCTAATTAGTAATTATAGCCCTGATTCCTTGGTTCGTATAATGCTAACAGACCACTATAGTTATTGCATTGACAGCCGTTATATGGCTTCAGAAAGTTAGTTGATTCACACGAAACTGGATAGTACCACAAGGTCCCTTGTACTGTGAATTAGCCAATGTTTCATCTACCATGTCGTGCAACCTTTCGACGGAGGCTGCTTATAATGCATATTTATATGGCCCATTATGCTCTCTGTTTGTACATCGGAAGTTTCACCATATATGAAGCGGTATTACAGATTGGGAAGCACACCTTTATGTAGAAAGTGCATATGCATATAGAACTCCGACCAAAGCGATCTGCAATTTTATGCTATTTTGCCACCATCAAGTTTCAAACAGAACTAGAATCTTAGGATCAGGATGTAGGTATATCTGAGGGCTGGAACTCCAAGAAGCTTGTTGCTTAACACCTTCGTAATGGTCATGCATAGGTGACTCAAGCGCGGAGAAATGTGGTTGCACAATCCAATCTGGGACCCAACTAGGCAGGCCACGGGTGCCGGACTCACCATATATAATCCCGTAAAAGGAAGTAAGTACAATGATCTCTTAATATGTAAGGTATATCGAGCGGCGTCTGTGAGCACGCCAATTGCTGTTCTGTTCTCATAATCAGGAACGAGTGTTGGTGCGGACTTGTCGGTTGTGAGGCCGAGTAGACCATAAAACTTTGTCTCTAGCGTCAGTGGCTTGGAGGCCCTCACACCTAGATAGGAGGAACTCGAGTGGTAGTTGCGCGTCGTAATCGAAGTTGTGGCGACAGGCTAGTGCTTTGCTAGGCGTATTGAGCATATTGTAATCGTTACAGAATTTTGCCAATGCATGGAACGATCTCAAGTTTTCCAGAGCCTTTCGGCCACCCAGTCCCGAAGAACCAAGAACTACTGCTATATCTGGTGAGTGAAAACTGTGCATCAAGCCTTTTAGAGACTCCCAGTCCACTGATTTTTTTTGGTATATGAATACAAAGCGAGAGGCAACAGTGACTCCTTGAACGATCAATACACATCCAAACCATCTATTGCTCAGGAAATTCCCCAACGATCGCCAACGGAATGTACAATAGGAATATTTTTCCCTTCGGATGAACTGGGCAAGCTCTGCGGAATATATTCTGGAGTCCTTGACAACTCCACCAAGTTCCTTGATCAGGTCTACTGCCACGTTGGCATCCTGCAGGCTACCGAGTATCTCAAGCATCCTCAAGGCAAAGGAGGCTCGTAGAGGGGCTGCGAGCCATATATGACCTGACTTGCTCGAAAGCATATCTCTTTCATAAGAGGCACTTGAGTACTCTTTTCTTGGGCGTTTGATTGATCAATGCAGACGTAGTCAATCCAAACGAATCTCGAGACAAAGAACAGGCTGCAGTTGTTAAGCGCGGTCTAGGTTGCTGCAGTGACTCGGAAACGGCGGCCATTTGCCAATATTATGTGGGTTTGGTCAGGACTACCCCAGATGTAAGAGATAGCTTCGTACGGAGGGGCATCTTCCAGTCTTGTGATATGAAGTGTAGTTCTCAGTCCGACAAAAGGCAGCCAGGTATGAATCTCAAGCAATCGAGTTTGCGCTTGGCTCTTCGTGCTAGAGGTCTCCATCGGCAAATCATTGGAATGCTTGTAGAAATCCCTGTAATAGAGGTTGATTTGTGTTTTGACCACAAAATGTGAACATCTGAAGCATAATCGACGTAAATAGGTATCCTCCAATGTTATTGGAGTTTTTTTTTTTGCCATGCTCAGTATATCCTCTGGCCTAGAATAGGTGATAAAGAAGATGAAGTTGGGTCACAACACATGGAGGTCATCGATGAATCCACGAAGAAATCCAAATCCTTCAGGGTTTCTCTGCCACATCACACTCTTATGGCATGGTCCTAATACTCTAAATATCAATACCATAGAAATATGGAGCTTTAAGCCAACATGGTAACCTATCCCACAAAGAAAAGCCAAAAAATTGAGGCTTGGAGTGTATCGTGGAATATTGTAAACTGCGGGCATATGCCAAAGCTGAAAAGCTGCCTCGTAAAGTCTAGCATGGTCAGCAGGAGCGTCTCCTTCTCTGACACCCCTGCCATTGTCTCTCACCTTCTGATGAATGTGCTATGCAAAGTAGCAGAAATTTGATGATACTTATTATGAGTCATTAGTAATGTTCGAAGCTCAATCCACATAGCAGAAGATGTTGCAAAACTCAAAAGTAGGAAATCAATATATCTCACGTGCTTTTGAGACAAAGATTGCCCTCAACAAAGAGGAATCATTGAAGGCCACTAGCCATTAGCCAATATTTTTTATCTCTAACAAACTTGGGTAGTTATGGCCAGTGAAGCAGACTATGGCTTGACGACAAATCGAGTTCTCAAAATTCTATGCATTAATCAAGACATGCTTTGCCGAAATTGGTGAGTGAATTGCGAAAGCAGGTAATGAAGTTGGCTGGTGGGAGATGCTTGAACTTCTAAATTATGACTTCCATGCTGAACAATATGCTCAACACATTCAACGAGGATCGTAATGGCTTTTGTGTCACGAGATCAAAACTGTAGCTAGTGCTTTGACAGCAAAAATCTCCTCATAGATATGCCAAGCAGCCAACCCCGAAAAACATGAAGGTTATAGTAACAGTAAGAGTTAAATAGATGCAGCTAAACGGACTTCCGCTGTAAAGCGCTTACTTTGCATATGGTTGACGAACTGTTCGCAGAGTATTTTGAGGGCAATATTCCTCGCATCCATCAGACTGTGAGCACTCCTAATTATAGGAGATACTCACCGTTTGCTTACATTTCTTACCGCCGCTCTGCACCTCTGCAGCTTCATCACATTTCCTCACTAGCAATCCTGAATGCGAGTCATACTGGGCACTGCCACAGTCCTTGACTCGCTCCTCATGCAGCCATCTTTCAACTGTAGGAAGGGAAAATCCTTCTGCTTCCCGAGACATGCGCTGCACGTCGATCTCCTCCTGAACCCTTTCCGTCTTTCAAGCGCCATGCACGGACGGAGCAGCCACGCCTGTCCATTGGTGCATACGGAATGAAGCGAATGGCAGGTCTGACCGTCTGAGTGGCTGGTAATCGAAATAGGACGAAAACGCCACGGCCATGTGTACTTGCTGTGCTGGAGAGACTTTACGAAGCATGATTTTGGGGCCTCTTGGGTTGAGCTGGAGGTAAGTTTCAAGACTTAGAGGTTGCTCAGCTGTATCTTCCTTTCGGTCGAGAGTCAAGATGGTCGGATGAGGATGGGGGCGATGCCAATGGATGCCACGAACGATTTGATGTTTCAAAGTTTGAACGTATAGTCATGATGATTGGCGGAGGATCTGCCCCGCAATTGATCTCATGAAGTGTTCAGCTTCATCTCGAAGACGCTAATGAGGGGACAGTCCTGGAGTTGACTATCTAGTTGGCTCCAGCTTTGGCCAGTATCAATTGCGATGCCGCAACCCCAGAGAGGTAGGTCATCATCGTGAACAATGAACATCAAGCACGAAGCGAAACTCTGTTGAACGGCTAAACATGGTTAAATGCAAACAACACTTGACCCAAGATATGTTCGTGTATGGCAAAAAAGTTACCAAGTTTCGAGTGTGGGATGAAGCTTATTTGAATGTGGAATAATAAATTGGATACTGAAACCCTACGACACGCGCTTCGGCTCGTAGAGCTGCAAGTGGAGTCGGAATGGTTGTTCAGACGGCGGCGTCATTACTTGGGTAGAGATGAATTATAGCGGTATCATTGGGGGAGGGGTTGTGTTGTAACAGTCCACGGAGGCGGCCAATTTCTTCAGAGGATTCTACGATCATCTGGCCACGGCACGTTTGAGGTCTGTGTTGAATTAAACGGGTAATAATGTCGATCTTATCATTGCGAAGGAAAAAAAAAAAATAGTACTGTAAGTATTGGACTGCACAGTAACTGTACTGTGAGTAGTGGCAAGATTTCGGAGATTTGTTTGATAGGCAAAGGGGTCGCCTTCCCTGATCACAATCCCACCTTAGAGTTGGTGGTGGTGAGTGAGTGAACTGGATAGGACTTCGTATGTTTCTGTGTTTGCAAAAGGGAATTTGCTCAGGATGGAAGGATTCCCAATAGAGATCGCTATGGAAGTAAGTGTTTCTCTCTCTCTCTCTCTCTCTCTTGAAACGCTCTCAGGTGAGGAGACTCGAGGCTCGAGCCTGGGGAAGGGGGTGGCAAGTTCGGTAAGCCCGCCGAGTGCCACGTTTTTAGGGATACACTGCACACAACCCTCCACTCCACTGCGCTGCACTCCACTACACTACACTCCACCACTGTACAAGAAACTATGCTGTCCTATGCTTCAGGACTGTCTTTGATGATTCTCGACTCCCCTGCTTCGAACGATAATCCCCAATCAATGCTTCTATAGTCCAGCACGGTTCAGTCCAGAATAATGGTGGTTGGCTCATAATTCCTGCTTCTTTCTCCCCTGTCACCGCCAATTAATTACCTGAGATGTTGTCTTCCCCTCTACACACCACCAGTTACACAACTTTTCCGTGCTGACCACCGTCGTTTTTTTCTATTCAGGAAAGTAACCATACTCGGCAATTGACCCTGCTCCGCAGATTTCTTTCTTTAAGTACCTAGGTGTCAAGTATTGTTTTGCTCGCACGCTCAATTCTGTTTGATCCATGACAACGATGATGATAATGATGGGATTCACCTGAATCGTGAATGCATATTGCCCTAGCCGCCTTAGCCCGCAAGATCCATAGGTTGTGGGTTTGGTTTTGTTTCTATTTTATAACTAACTAGCCTTCAACTTTCTGGATGTCAAAGGACGGGGGTAAACCCACCGCTTGTGGCTGAAAACAGGCTTCAGGCCGTCTCGAGATTACACTACCCATTGTTGTACACCGCTTCCTCGCCGATGGAACCGTCGTCTGTACTGTACCCCGCGATGAGCCTATGAGGCACACAGCTCAATAATTCTTGTTGCTTTTTATTTTTGAACTGTTTTATGATGAAGCTTGTATCTTGCCGATGATGACTTGTCGTTTATGCCGTTCTTGTCGAGCAATATGGCAGGCTTCCTTACCCGTTGATATGATATTTTTCCAAACCGCTTTTTCCGGACGAGATGATCGTACCATCAAAGTGGTTGTAGTTCTTTTTCTTCTTCGTCTTCTTCTTCTTCTTCTTCTGCCTCTTGGTGAACCCCAGGTGGTGGTCCCATCGCATTTGCAACCAGGGCCAGGGCATGCCACGACACTAATGCCAGCCAAGAGGTGTCGCCAGCAGGTCAGGCCAGGAACCGAAGTCAGCAAAAAAGGCTTTTAGGTGACCATGACCACACCATCTCCCCCCCTCAAGCCTGCTGGCATGAAAGTTGACAGGCGAATGATTCGCTCTAAATAATAGTCTCCGAAGCTGGCCAAAAGCTGGTGCTTATCGATAGTCAGGGGTAGCAAATCAAATTCCATCTCGTTGTCAACAAAATCCTGGGATGTACCCGTCGCATGCAGCACTCGACCGTCAGCCTGCAAGGGGAGGAAGAGGCTACTGTACGGTATACAGTAGCGTAGTTACTTACCATACGATACAATACAACACAATTCAATACTTACTACTACTAGTACAGCACAGGAGGTTCTAGCGCCGGTCAGCGAACGAGGGGTTATTCCCGCTCCACCAAACGCGCCACCCCTCCTCTCCAAGAGCTGCTCAACCTGCTCCGAGCCTGTGCGTTTCTGCTCCTGCTGCCAACTGCCCACAACCCACAGACTCCCTCTACTAGTTAAACCATGCAGAAGGTGATACCGATGGTTAATCATATCCATCCAGTATACGTATGCCATCCTTGCTCTTACGGGTGACATGGCCGGAGTTGCACGGGATGAGGCAAGTGCCGTTGATCATCTTATATCAGAGCTTTGGCCCTGCACATCTACACACCTTTTTTGTCTGCTCGCCGTCTTCGTTGTCATCCTAAGTGTACTGACTGAGCTGGTCTGACGGTCACTCGGTCTAGCAACCCGTGTTGCTGTTCTTCTTTGTGTTACCTGTCTTCCATCGTTGTGTTGCCTTTGCATCGACGCCTTGCTCTCTTTTGGTGCAGTCGACACAGCTTCAGATATGTGTTGAGCAGTTCACCTTTTGCCGATCCTGATCCTCATCTGAATTCGTCCTCTGGAGATGAGGGGTGTCCAATATGCTTGGATGATATGGGTTTTGTGTTTTCCGGCTTCTATTCTTGCTGCAACACCGCTACCTCTGGTTCTGGTTAAGCACAAAGGCACTTTGGGATTGAGGGCAGCTCAAAGATTGGACCTGCCAGCAATTCAGAGCAGATCAACTTCGTCGACTGCTGCACCCTCGCAAGCTTCTTCCAAAAGCTCGAACCTTGCTTCGCCCACGTCAACGAGCCATAGCGAGTTGGGAATCGACTCGGACGCAAGTGCTATGTCGGACGCTAATTCTAGCAGTATGTCTACACGACAAAGAAACCTAATCATAATCCTCACAACTGTGCTTGGATCCGTGGGAATTATGTCGCTGGTAGTGGCTGTCTGCCTTGTATGTCGATACAAACGAGGCAAGACACCTTTCCGCAATCGAGGCGTCACTCCTATAGATGATGAAGAGATTGAGACATGGAGGGAGCCAAAACAGAGCCCGACCATGGGGGCATCTTCTCCGCACACCCCTCGTGGCATGAGTATCGATTCCATTGCCCTTAAACATTCCCCGCAATTGGCCTGGGCACATTCACCAAACTCGATGCAATATCCCCCGCCAGCACTGGTGGCACAAACTCCTGATTTTATGGCAAGAGCACCAAATTCAAGGGTCGGCCTGACAGACGAAGCTATCCCCGGAGCCGCACCTTTCATAACGCCACCAAAACGTCAAAGTTCACGCCTTTCCAAAGCTCCTCCAGGGCATTCGCGAACGAAGAGTAGGAGGAGCAGTATCAGCGCAAAAAGCGTGCGGAGTTTCACTGGCGGGACTATAGTAGGGCCAAGAATAACTACCAGGATACCAATGTGGTATGATCCAGACGATAGCTCTGTTGGCATGGACCGGAGAGACACCGAGCACAGCTCACCTGGAACATCAATATTTGATGGGCTATCAGTTGGGGGAGGCTTATCGCCAAGACCAAAATCCAAAACTCAGTCGCGGCCATGGGATCCGGATTATGCATGGGACAAGGAAATAGGCGGTATTGGACGAGCTATTGCATAGCATTAGGTGAAGGTTTTACTTGTGGTGTACAACAACACTTTAGAGCCGGATCGAGCACAAGTTGAGCATTATCACATGAACTCAATCGACATTGATTTTCTTCTGTTTGTGGCGCTTCGACGCATAGGGAAATGGCGTTCAATGACTGAGATTCTTGTCCACCATACCGGACATGTATATACCCACTCAGTATGTTTTATTACCGCCAACAAGGCGCACGTGTAGTTGTACGAATTGGACAGTGGATCTGAAATCCATTCGTCATCTGCTTTGGTAGCTAGAAATATACACAAGATTTCCCATACTATACTTCAACCTGTCTACCTCGGATCCTTAGTCGTGATTCTCGCCGCGGGTCCCCTCAAAGTGAAAATTGTTCACTCGAGTCCTCTAACATCACCTCCCTTTCTTAACTCCAATGAGCTCTTCATGTTCTGTCTCCTTTCTATGCTATGCTGTCTTTCCAAGCTTGTCGTACAGAAGACCATTATTGGAGTAGACGAGTCGAGTTAGCAGCTGACACCACTATCACCCTAACATCTTCCATGATACAAAAAAACCAGAGCCTCCAGCTTCTTCAAAATCAGAATTGATTCCTCATAGATTAAAGTCCTCTCCAGGATTTGCCCCATTCAAATGATTGGGATTCACCATATCCGGCAAAAAGTACTTGTAATAATCATCCGGCGCCTTCAACTCCTTGACCCTCCCTTCCTTTTTCTGCATCTTCTCCACGTACTTATCCAAATCGATCGTATTTTTCAGCCGCCACTCAGTCAGGGCATCGAAATCAATGCACTCTCTATTTACGCTCATATCTGGAAATGGGTAAGCCTGTTGCTCTATCCAGTGCATAGTTATTAAATTAACATTGCCCGAACACTGGATAGTCTGCATAAGCATGTCCGCGCAGTGATTTATGTGTATTTCGTACATTTCGCCTTTTTGGGTATGGTGGTGGGAAGAAGCAGTGCTGGTGTTATAGTAAGTGCTGTATGCAATGCGGCGGAACATGTTTAGGCAGTGGAGTTGGTGATAGACGTCCAGGATCGTGGCATAAGCATCGTCGCCGAGCCCCCAGTCTTCATCCTCGAGCTTCGCGACGGTGGAGGATCTTTACCCATAGCTCGGATCTGGTCGGCTGTCACTGGAAAATAACGTGTGAGCTCCCATTCGTCCCAGACCTTGTCGGCTTCTGGGTTGGGCATTTGGCGCGCGATAGAGGGATCTTTGGGAACGAAGAGTGTGCCATTTAGTGTTTTTGGTGCCATTTTCAGGTCAATTAGGTCGTGAATGGGACCTAAAGTGCCAAATTAAATCCATAGTCTTAAAATGTTTGGTGATTCTAAGGTGAAACTCGAACCTACTGTACGTGGATGTTCGTCGTAGGGCAGCATTAAGCTGCCAATGAGTAATATAGTACCATACTCCAAAACAACTAAGTGATACTGCACAGAGCAAGATATTGAGACCGGTGATCAGATACAGCTTGATTTCTCGAGATTTCGAAATTGTGTCCTGAGGATGGATCTTCTCACCCAGGAAACCTGCGCGCTCTTGGTCTTCAAACTCTGTTGACGCCTTAGACAGAGCTGGCGAGATGGGGGTATACTTGGCCTTGAGGAATAATGCCATGTTGATCTTATGGTGTGATGGCAGCGAACCCAAAAGCGACAGAATGATTGATCAGGTCAGAGCTGTGAGACTGGCATCAGAGTTAGGAAATTGAAACAACGGAATTCGGACGTCTCTCTGAGGTCAAGAGGGTTTGAAAGTTCCGGAAGTTTCAACGCCTTACAGATTTTGGCATTCACAAGAGTTCTAATCGTTCTGAGTATCCTGACCGCTATTACGGCATAGAGAATGTGCCATGGTTACGCAGGGCCAAGAGGATTAGGTTTGCATCCTAGGTGCAAGCAGATATGTAGGTTGTATATATTCTACGCCTTGGCTTGATTACCAAAGGCCCTGAGACCTTTGCCTAGACATTTAGACGCAATATCAGTAAAGGAAATTCCTTTTCAAGAAGGCCAAGATCATGTACAGAGGCGTGATCACTGTCGCAAATGGCGCAGCCGCGACCCTCAACGTCTGCATGACATTCTGGATAAAAGAATGTTCGTACTGAGAACCACTCAAGACATGGAAGGATATGAAGTTGATCGCTGTCAGAGCCGGCTTAGGAAGTTGCTTAGAGTACTAAAGCTTTTGCGCCACACCCCTACATCTTTAAAGAGTCTGGTTATCGCCGAGCTAGCCAATAAGAGCCTGAATATGCTCGCCAAGCGAGGGGCAATAAGCGAGCCCCTTACCTCCCCACTTCGCTCAGGCACGACAGGATATACACCCAATATCTATATATCACGTTCGTGTTGACTGAGGACCTTGGTAATCCACAAGCGCTGGATCCGGTACAGGCGATCTACGGACGACCAACGGACATATTTAGCGCACATGGTGACTACTTCCAAGACATGCATGAGTGTTCTGTGCAGTAGCTTTCCCAGCATCTAGCTCAATGAACCACTCGGAAACATGAAGATGGGAAGATACCTTCACCGAGCGGTCAGAGAATCCGCGCTCATATTTGGTGATTGTCTTACAAGCGGAGTACTACCTGCCAAAAATTATCTAGCTGTATTATCGTCCGTAGACATTTTCGCCCGACAGCACCCATCAAAAGCCCTCCCGAGACCGTGCAAGAGCTTGATATATCAGACTTCGTTCCGCATCAGCAAATACTCATTAAAGCTACCTATAAATCTTGTTTCTCCGCCTCTACAGAAGAATATTCGTCAGATCCTATCGCTACGATGCGTTTCCAAATCCTCGCAACCATCACTTTCGCCACCCTCACTATCAGTGCTCCTGTCAAGGTATATCCAAAAGAGCCCACCAAACGTACGACCCAAAGGCTAATATCAGACTCCAGCGCAGCGAAGCCGTATATGACAATCCCAAAACCGCCACTCTTCCTTATGGCCTTAATGAGCTCGTGAAGAAAGGCGAGGCTGTCTACGATAATCCAAAGACAGCGACGTTGCCATACTCCCCAAATTCCCTGGAGGCAAAGCGAGGAGAAGCTGTATATGATAACCCCAAAACCGCCACCCTTCCATATGCCCCTAACTCCCTGGAGGCAAAGCGCGGAGAAGCGGTTTATGACAATCCCAAAACCGCTACCCTTCCGTATGCTGTGAACTCTCTCGAAGCGAAGCATTAATATTTTGTCTTCTACTGCTCTTCGCATCAACAACAGGTCTGGGGTGGTGGGTTGATGGTGGACGCGATTCGATACTTGTCGAGGCCATTCGTATACACCTAGCTTTGGAGGCATGGATACGGTTGATCGGCTAGATATATCCTTAAGCTCTAGCAACTGAAAAGCAGATACAAGCTTTAATTGACAATATCTTGACAAGTGATACACTACTTAGTTGCCTCAGGACTTCCTTTATTGCTTAAAGTGCTGCCACACAATCAAGTCCTTTGATAACAAAATTTGGAATGTAGAACGTCTTCATCTGCGTCTCGGAGAATGGTTGTGGGAGAAATTGAGCTCGGGAAGCCTCTCAATGGCTAAACAGCAACTTCACTATATCTACGTTAGTATTAGATCCTGTTTTATGCAGCACCAAAACTTAGCTCGTCAGGGTAGAAGATACTATTTTTTTTTCAATCATCTTACCTTGGTTTAGATATATAGAAAATGTT